>JALJCO010003968.1:1200000-1800000 GCA_023101725.1 Atherinomorus stipes | reverse complement strand
TGTGTGAGGATGGGGGATGAATGGGCATTACATCCTCCATGCATGCAGAAGGCTTAGAGTGAGCAGGCTGAAAAATGAAGCACTGAACAAATATTTTCAACTGTTAATCTGATTAAACTGCAAGAAACCAACTCATCCATCAGTGAGCTGCTTTGAAGCTTCCACTTCAGTGATGCAAAAGATATCAAGAACACTAAATAAAAATTTAGGGCAGACGAGCACATATCCTTCTGCCTGTGTGAGACTGAAAACACTGAACCACAATCCTATTTGCAGCTCCCTGTGATCCTCAACAGGCCAGACATGCTCTCGTAGAAATATTTAATATCTTTCTTTGGGTGCAAATAAGATTCATCTGCTCTTCTAAACACACTACCCTTCACTTCAGTTAAAACACAGCAGAGCAAAGTGTCAAGTCCTGCAACGCTCGGTTGCACACGTACGCCCGCACACATGAACACGGTCAGCTCTGGGCCTTCTTTACTCGGCTTAACACCCATGAAGATTTCATTTTCTCAAAATGAATAATTCAGGGTGACTCACTGGTTACTAAGAAGAAGAGGGACGAGATGAAGAGAGGAAAAGAGGGAAGGAAGAACCACGAAGAGGAAAAGGAATCAGGAGGCAGGCAAAGGTAGCAGGTCTTTTATGCAGGAGTGGGGCGCTTTGGACTTTTCATTTCACTGCTTTCTTTATTCATCTTTTCTTTGAGCTGCAAATGTTTGAGCGTCTATCCTTCTCCGTCTCTCCTTTCTTTGCCTCTGTGCCCAACAACCAGCTGTTAATCACTTCATGCTTCTCTGAAATGATGGAGCACAAAAACACGAAAAGAAAAAAAGCCAGAAAGGTCAGGCTCTGCCTTTCAAGATCCAATTTCTTTTGATGGCCCTTCTACTGTATATCTGTAAGCGCTATGCTAATACATCCAGCCGCAGGCAAACACCCGACAGGTGTCCATGCTCAGAGGTTTTATATTTTTAATGATGTTTACTCGGTGAAGCAGGGGAGATGGCAGGAGTAAAACTAACCAGTGTAGCTTTACTAACACATCACTGTTAATTAAGTTACTTCATTGAGCGGGTTTCAGCTGTCACGTGTACTCCTCGTCACCAGGCTTCCACTGTATACATTTTTTTCTTTTGCTTTGTTTTTCCTTCTTGGGACCTCCTTCCATTTTCTTCTTCTGCAGTTGCAGGAGAAGCAGTATCGTATAATCCTCATCCTCGCTAAGCAACCATGGCATAAAACACTGGACAATTTGCTGAAACAGTGATTTGAAATGTTTTGACTTTAAATTGTATTTTTAGAATACAGTTCAGAAGTATTTCTTTTTCTTTTTCACTTCTAAATCAAATGATCAAATATGTATCTGTGTGGCTGAGCTGGACTGAGATCCCCCTTTTCAACAACAAAACACTCCAAGAAGCCATAACGGTAAGTTGAGTGTAAAAAAATTCCCACCTGCACTCCTCTCCTCATCTCTGAGATGCAACTGCTGCCTCCATGTTGTCATGATTTCACCAACACTGTCGCCCTGTCCACAGCTCTCCACTTAAAGAACATACTTGCTTTTATCCTTACATTTGCATACCTGTATGCAACTGGTTCCAGTGTGAGCATAGTTGCACTTGTAACTGGAGGATTTCACGGAGGGGTGCATTAGACAACTCAAATTGGACAGCGTTGCAGAATTTTTAGGGTGTAAACAAAACAATAAATATGGTAACAATAGAGGATGTTGGTTAATTTTGAGATTATGGCAGAAAAAAAAAACAGCAGTTGTATCATAGATGGTCTAAATCAAGCACATCATGTCTTATCTTTGAAACTTTGTCTTTGCCGGTCAAATGCAGGCACTGCATATTGCAGCTTCCGAAGGCAGAGTATTGATTTCTGAGAGAGTTCACAAATGACCCTTCAAACAAACGCAAAATACACAGGCCAGTCATGATAAACATGCATAGGAGATAATTAAAAACAGGAATATTCTCTGCCTCCTGTCCGTCCTGCCATCTTTGTTTAGGTACATTCATTTCCCCATCAACAAATAAGTCACTTACCACCGCATACTGCCACTACCACTCAGAGTTAAACCACAATATGCAAATGATTCTTTGGAAACAAGGCGGGAAAGACAAAAAAACTGAGTTCATGTCAGCAAAAACAAAAACTGAAGAAACAAAAAACAGGGAGAAAATGATAGCTTGAGATTTCTTTGAGTAATTCTCTCAGAAACAGAAAGAGACAAAGACAAATAACTTTTTTTTTTCCCTTTTTCGAAGAAGTCTCATTTATGCCTTAACAGAATCCTAAAATGTCACCTGGAAGCAATAGTTTGGAGAAAATTTTATGTAATATCCTTCTGTGAGCTCTATTTGCAGCAGGTGCAAGCAGATCAAACTTCCTTTTCATTTCACCTCTATGCCTCAGTGGGTGGTGGCAATGTACTGGGACCCCATCTTACATCTCCTCTTTGGTAACGTGTGTAAAAGATGCTTGAAAAATCTACAGTTTTATTATACTGTGATAAATAAGCAGCTCATACTGTATCTCTTGCCTGCTGAGGAGGCCTAGAAATTCAACTGAGAAGATTGCGTATCAAAAAGCCCAACAATTGTAATTCTGAATCTTCCTGAAATTACACAAAATCCTGAAATCTGTTGACTTTAACGTTTTGTTAGGTATTTGCTAAACTGTGCTTTTAGCTCAGCTTTGAAATATTTCAGAACAAACGACTCCTATGTTGTATTATAGAGACAAAGCTGTTGTAATAGTAGACTTGTAGTTCTCAAGACTGGTCTCAAGACCACTTTTTTGCGGTCTTGGTCTAATCACGGTCTCAGCAGTCTTTGGTCTTGGTCTTGGTCTTGGTCTCGGGTCTCTCGGTCTAGCAATGTCTCGGACTGGCCGAGTGGTCTTGAAGGGATTTGCAACCTATATAATTTACAGGTAGGTACTGTTTTTTTAATATATTTCATTATACACCCCTTCAAATACCAAATAATGAAATCTCATTTTTATCCTATGCAGCTGAACCCAATATGGTGTTAGGTTCTACAACTCATGAAAAATGTCAAAAAAATGACGTTTTTTTTGGTCTCGGTCTTAGTCTTGGTCTCGAGCTGAAGTCTTGGTCTTGACACTCTGGTCTTGGTAGTGTCTTGGTCTCGGTTTAGGCGGTCTTGACTACAAGTCTATGTAATAGACAAGTTTACCGAGGCACAGGCCGCAGGGGCCAATGATGTTAAAGCCTGCAAGGCTTAAAGAAAAACATACATGAGGCTGAATCAAATGCGTGCATGCTGAAAAGATGTCAACTCTCAAGCTACTGTTGTGGGACAGCTGCTTTCAGGCTCTTTCTTTAGCACTGCCCAAACTAAGTTCACTTAAAGTGATACCGTGCAACTTTTGAACCCAATGTTAGCCAAATATTATGATACATTATATTCTATTATTATTATTAATGTAAGTAACTAGAGCTGATTTTTGTAGTCAATATAGAGCACTTGACGCATGTCGTTGCTCCGAGGGGGTTGCCATTCTCAAAAACCAGGCTTTGTAACTTCTCAGGAGCGGGCCGTCTCTCATTGGATCATGTAACCTGAAGCGCTTTGATTAATCGCTTGATGACTTAAAAATCAGCTTTTCAAAGTGGTCTGCAACACTTTTCCAAAACTCAGACTGAGACTGTTTAATTTTGAAATAGTTGTGGCACCTGTGGGAAGTTACAGGTTTAGTACCCATAGTGGCCAAAAGTTACGCGGTATAACTTTAAAGGATGCCTTTGTCCAAACTGAAAAATAAAAAAATAAAAAGATTCTGCTTTATAATTTTGCAATCTTTGTGAAAATACAACAGTGTGCTGTAAGAAGTCAGTAAAAGGCCACATTAAAGAAACTCACCAGTATTTATCTAATTTAGGTTTTGGCTAAAGTTGCTTCTTCCAGCTGTTTGCAGATGTCCTTCCTCTGAGTTTATTATTTACCTGACAGATTTTTTCTGACATGGAGGACAGGATGGGTCTGGATCATAGACTGTATATAATTGCTGGACGTAGCTTCAGGTC
Source organism: Atherinomorus stipes (assembly GCA_023101725.1). NCBI lineage: Eukaryota > Metazoa > Chordata > Actinopteri > Atheriniformes > Atherinidae > Atherinomorus > Atherinomorus stipes. The sequence continues at coordinate 1,795,934 of JALJCO010003968.1, read as the reverse complement.
TCTTCTGAATAGAGAAATGTGAAGCCAGTTGGGCGTGTCTTACCGTCGCCATCTTGCCGTGTCACGTACGTCGTCACTCCAGGAAAATACTAAAATGGGCACAGCGCGGCCGCGGGGCAAATGATTGACAGCTGACGTACTGTGGGCTAAACGCTAACTGAGCTAACACGAAACTAAGAGGAGCTAACAAAGATAAGCCCCCTAAGCGTGGTTAAGGTAAGACATGCTTAGACTTGCAATTCGCTGACTAAACACCGCCGTTGTGCGACTCTGTAACAAACTGAGACCTTATTAAGAGCAAAGAAGGAGCTAACTAGGAGCCTCCGGTCGGCAGGCGGAGCTTCCGGTCTGCCGCATGTCAATCATAAGGACACGCCCTTAATTATGTGTAATTTGAAGAATAAATAACATCTAAACGAATGAGTTATAAAAAAATTCACCCCCCTCACAGTTGACATGAAGGTAAACTTGACCTAATAAACCTAAAATGATTTTTTGAACCAGGCTGTAAACCTGTTTATTTCTGCTGTGAAGTTGGCGTTTTTAACATGGAAGTCTATGGGGATTTGCTCGCTCTTGGAGCCAGCCCCTAGCGGATGAAGGGAATATTACAGAAAATGTCAATTTCCGGGTTGCATCACTGCTGGCCACCGGAGGTTGCCGCTTGGTCTGGATGTAACAAGTAAAGACACTGCATAGCTAGCTTTTCATCACTTTAAAGACACACAACCTAACTTTTAGATCTTAATCTGCATTTCTGACTCGTTTTGATGGCACACCAACATTCATTAGGCGCATTTTCGAGCCATCACTGCCCAGAGGCGTCCCAAGGCTCGGAAACAACACTATGTAACTTTTCCATCCAGGACGGGGCTGTGACGTTGCAGCCAACTGGTTGCACACGCGTCACTTACTACCAGGAACCAGGTATGAACACAGCGGGTGTTTTGAACGCGCACAATGTCAGTTTTGGTAAAGAAAAGCAAGGAAACATCACCGGAGGAAGAGAGGAAAAGAAAGAGAGGAAGCGACGGAACAAGAGTCAAGATAAGACTCTTTTACTGGCTGGAGTGAGCTGACAGTACAGGCAGGATGCAGGATGAATGCTAGTTTAGCTGCCAATAGGTGGCGCGTCACTGAGAAAACTACTAATGGTTCCATTGTGTGTCTTTAACTTGCAGTATATTCATTTATTACACAGCAGCCGCCCTTAGGTTGAGCTCTGAAACTCATTACACTTGTTAGGATATTTTTATTTCAGTGCAATGCTAAAAGTCTGATTTTTCACCAGAATTTTCTGATATGTTTTGATCACGGAGACTTTTCACTGCCCAGTTTACTGAGATATTAACAGAAATGCAACAAAATGGGGACAAGTAGCCTAGCAACGAGGAAAACACATCTTGCTGAGCTGTACTTTGCTGTAGTTATGAATTGCCATCACACATGGCAGAATTGTAACTGCTGAGCAACAATACACTGTAAGTAAGTTGCGCTTTTGCCTTCAAGCCTTGCAAAGAGCTGAATATGGTCAAACTTATCCAGCTGTTGTACTTTGCCGTACTCACAGCTAAAGACAAAAATAAACACTGACTTCCTTAAAAGAAAAAAAAAAGTTACATAAACTAACATGTAAGTTTCCCATTGGAAATAATTGGATTGATTTATATGTTTCAGGTGCACCATTTAACCCCAAGTGATGCAGTGAGTAGCTTCTCAATCCCTAAACAATCCTGTTGGAAGACAGATCCTGTGGACATGGAAAAGATAGATAATTGCTAAAACTATTTCAATTGGGCCAAGAGCTGTCCATTGCACCAATAAAGACTGAAAAAAGGGAAAAAATGTGGTCATGAGAAAATCTTGAATGATCAAGTGATATGAAATAAAAGAAAATTAACTTCAGAAACCACAGTCAGCTTTAACAATAAATGCAAAAGCTTCCAAAGAGAAGAAAACTCAAGATATTAGCACTGATGGTGTGGTGCATTAAAGGGATATAACACCCACAGAATGATGCGTCTTCATTTTCTATTCACTCTTATGCTGAGCAAGACTGTGGAGCACTTTTTTTTAATACATCAAATGCAGCTGAAGATTGGTTTTTTTTTGTCATTCATATAATGGGATTCACTGGTGCCTGAAAAAAAAGGTCTATAGAAGTCCACAAAAACTTGGCAATATTCCTCCATACTGCTCGTCCAATGTGGTCCAAGTGTCCTGAGTGGGTAGCGTCCATAATTTACTCGAAACGACATCATTTAGTATATTTTTATAGCCTAAACAGTAGTATGTGAATGTAGGCGGATAACGAAAACAAAAAAAAAGGTCTCCGGCTGCATTTGAGATATTTAAAAAGTGCTCCACAGTCTTGCTCAGCATGAGGGTGAATAGAAAATGAAGGCACATCATTCTGTGGGTGTACTATTCATTTAAGACAACTCTTACCAGTAAGACAAATTGAATTGAATAAATAAACAAGCAAAATGCTTTAATTTCCATTGACCATAAAGATTGGACTCTCCTGCAATAGAAATAGCTCATGTGGTTTGAGGAGTCCAGATCTATCCTGTTCTATAGTATTGGGAGCATCTGGGTAAGAAGACAGATGGATGAAGTGCTGCATCCATCATGCCCAGCCACTTTATTATCCTGTGCGGCCAGTATTATGATCTGAGGTTGCTTGAGTTGATCAGATCTGGGTTCAGCAATGTTATATGCCCATGAAATGACGTTAGTTGACAGCCCTGAATACACTAAATGACCAGCTTTTTACATCAGTACTCTTTCTTACCTCCCTGATGGCACATTTACTTCCGAAGCCAAAATTCATCAGGCTGAGATTCAGACACAATAGATCAGGCACAAGACCTCACTTTCATAGAGGAATTAACCCCCACAGATGACCTTAAGCCTAATGAGAAGCTTCAGGGTGTGCTGGAAAAGACTTGATGCAGGGGTCCAGTTCTCCCATCATCAACATCAGATAATATTGAAAAAGTAACGCAACTCTGGATGGAAACTAACATGACATCATATGAACTTTTTGTAACAATAAAAGGTGGTCCAATAACACATTGGATTTTCAGTTTGTTTTTGCAAACTAAGAAGAAGATATTTAGCAGAACAAGTGGCATAATGTCGATTCTGCTTTTTTATCTGACATCAGTTTGATCCAGTGGCTGCATCATTCAATGGCTAGACTGAAAGAAAATAAAATTAAGAAAATAAAATCACTGAAAAGCATTGAGAGGCTAGCAGCATAACAATCTTTTACTGTCAGTCCAGATTAAGGTCAGTATTTGGCCCTCAATACAGATGTGAGACTTGACAGCTAACCTCATCTCCATGGAAACTGTAAAGTTGACTGACAGCTGTTACCACCACATTTCCCCTCCCCACCATGCAGCCACCAATCTGTCCCTCCCTCTCCTCGTTTCTTAATCCCTCACTCTATACAACAACTGCCCGTAGCTTTAACCTGGACCCTGTAAATACATAATCTGCCATCTCCAGGACTAATATGCCATAACCCTCCCCCTGCCATCACGCTAGGCCAAAGCTAGGGGAAAAGATGCGGCTAGCATGTCATGCAGAGCAAAACTGGCCTCGGCTTCCATCAGGTCGCCTCACGGACAGTAGCCAACACCCTCAGCTGGGGAGAAAGGAAAGAAGGCAAAGCCCTACAGATGGGTGGTACAATTTTCTATTTCAGCCTCAACACTGAGATGCACTCATGCAATGTCCAGTCATGGAAATTAACATTAGCAAGAACTGCTACAGGTTTTAGCTGCTGAGCCAGTGTTTCTTTTATCTTCTTTTTTCTTTTCTTTTTTTTTTTAATGAAAATGTGTCTGATCAATGAAGGCTCTGTGAGCCCAAAATGCTGACTGCAACAAGAAACACATCACACTGAGGAGGTAAAAACGGAAAAAAGCAACATTACTGGATTTTTATTTCATACTTGAGCTTGAAATGTAGGCGACCTGGAACTGAGACATGAAGCAGCTGTTCTTGGGTGCATCTCTGCAGCCTTCCATTTCTATCAAGTCAGGATCCTAAAAAAAGTTACTTCTTTCCCCATTTTGTAGTAACAGCAGCAGAGCCCTACTCTCCAGCCTGAGGTGTTGAAACCAATGCTAGAGCACTGAACTTACAGACAGAATAAAAAACAACCGTCTTCAGAGTAAAATGCCATTAATCATTCTTACTATCAGCTCAGCTGCTACAGAAATCACCACAATAGTTCTTGAGTGACTCAGTTATACGTACCAGAAAACCAAAACACAGCTAAGTCATTTTTGTCCCAGTATTGTGCTGCCCTGTCCCACAGTGTCACATTATGCTTGAGAGGGGGAAGGGGAGTCCTAGTTAGAGTAATACCCTTGAGCAGGAATAACTGACTGAGCATCATATAGTGAGGTGGGTGGGGGCAGGCCATCTGTGTTTGCTCATGGGCTGTTAATTTAAAGGGGATTTTTTTTCTCCTGGTGGTTGATGCAACATGGTGCCGTACCTGATTAATCATTGCCAGATTGTCAGAAGGCCACACAAGCTCGGGGGCAATTAGATTTAAACAAATGCAAAAAAGGTGTTATTGCTTCGATTAAAACTTATTTAGAAGAAACAAATTATACTTAAATATATATATCCAAGTTTAAAACATGTGTAATGCACTTATTAGAAAATGAGTGTGGCTTTTCAAATGTATAAGCTCTGCCACATATTTTGCAGAAGAAAAATAGTAAGAAGTAAATCTCCTATGTTTTCTGATAATGGACAGATGCTTTAACCAGAAGCAAATCTGCCTACGATTACCACCAAAACTCATGTTGCCTAGCAACATACAATTTAGAAATATGCTTTCAGAGCAGCTTTGCGGACATGTCCATTAAGAGATGAAATAACCAAAGCAACAAATGTCAGCCACATGCAAATGAAGTCTACTCTGCTGACTACGTGCATGCTAACAATATAATGTATGTGGCTGACTTGAAGAAAAATGTTTCTAAACCATGAATCAACGTAAACCAAGAGACTGTTTTGACAACCAGTCAATGGGAAGCTTTTAAATGCCTGCTCTCTTGGGCCTTAAAGTAGAAGACTTCCTGAATTAAATCATTTGTTCACAGTCTGCCTTGGACATTTTCAAGTTCATTTAAACCTGCCAGCTATGTAGAGTAGTGGAGGCTGGTCTGAGAGAAATTACAGTTTCTATGGATTAGTGAAGCCATGAAAATGGAGGATCTGAAGGATTAACCCTCCCTCTCTATTCTCATTACAACCTGTACAGAGAAAATGACACAATCACACGTCGGCCATCAGAAAGGTAATTCAATTTTATCTGTCTGGTGATGCTGCTAGTCAGCCTCTAGTGAACTGATGTTGATGAGGATGTCAGTCCCGATGGCCCAAAATCTCTGACACGTACTTTTATCAGGGCATGGGACTAAAAAGAGCATACTTTGGGTTGCAGCTTTTAAATCAAAGCTTAAATCTGATATGACTGAATACACTAAAGGTTATTCTGCAAGGATCAGTGGAAAACCTTAACTGCAGCAGGACTGAGGAAAAGTGTGGTCCAAGTAGCCATTACGCTTTTTAGGCATGTCTGGGGCATTCTTATGATCATACAGAAAGAGAACATTCTTGTTTAGCACAATAGGGGCTGCAATTACCATTACGTAACTTTTTTTTAAATTCTGCAGGCCATGCTGTAGGTGCAGCAGAGGAAATGATTTTTAAAATATTGCCTGCATTTTTGCCAAACTTACTTAGCAAGGGCACAGCAGATAAGACATAGATAAGAGATAAAAAAAAAACAAAAACATTTGCACAAGAGGGTGGTGGCACACACAATCTCACATACTGCACACAGATGCAAACTGTTGTAACAGATGCATAGCCCCCTGTTCCCACACATCTGCACATAATTTCTGACTTTTCTAGTCACAGAAATCTTAATGTGAACTGTTCACACACAAATGCAGCAACTGACAAGACTGTAACATGAACATAGTGCACAGTTGTTAACATTTAAAATGTACCAGAAAGGATGCTGACAGCTGTTCCTCCCAAATCCTCTATCCTGTGCACTGTCAAGGCCACTTTGTGTTGCATTTAAAGAGGCGATTTCCTCTTCTGATATAAAACAAGCATGAGATCACTACAGTAATGAAGAACTCCAAGGGAAATATAGTGTTTTCTGACAAATCTGGCTCTCACATTGATAAGCTGACAAGAAGGTGAGGTATCATTTTGGTATCATGACTAAACTAAAGTAGGACAAGAGAAGGATTCCCAGTGATTACAGCAGAACTAGGGATGTAACGATTACCGGTAAAATGGTTAACCGTGATAAAATAACCAATGATTAGTAATACCGTTTCAAATTTTAATTATCGTTAAAACCGTGACTGATTACTGTACTTTGAAAAACTCCTAGTGATGCTGCTCATTGGCTGGAGAAGCAGCAACAGTCCCAGTTTGCAATGTTTAATTTATGAAAACATGGTGGAAGGCAACAAAGGCACCCACATGGACAGTTCTCCTGAGATTTTCCCCCTTTAAAAAGAACAAAATACACATTTAGACCCATTTTGGATATTTTTAAAGATGCTGGGGGGTATTTCTATAATACCGCGATAAAAATGATAACCGTGATCATTTTGGTCACAATAATCGTGATATGAAATTTTCATATCGTTACATCCCAAAGCAGAAGTTGTTCTTAAATGGATTTAATTCAAAATCTTAACAGATTTGGAAAAGAGATGGGGAGGATATAAATATAAAAATTTTGGATCTACTGGTGAGGATAAGCAGAAAAGACTTCCTTCATCTACAGCAGATAGAATGAGCGCCAACAGAGATTAACTAACAAATGCGAGAAATGACTAGAAACATTACACACACCATGATGGCAGAGACGTACTTATTCAGAAATGGTTCATCCAATCTGTAGAAGATAAAACATTTTCACATAAATGAGCTAAAATGACTTCAAGTTGATTCTCTCGGTGCATTGAATAGCTCTTAGAAAAGTCAATCAAGTTCTGAAGGTATATATATATATATGATGCTCCACCATGCAGCAACACTGGCATTATCCAAACCAACAAGAGCTATATGAAAAAGAGCTGTAACACAAATAAACCTTCCCATCTTATTTAACCTGTCAACAGCCAAGCAAAGGAAAGCCCAAATCTATCAACAGTCAAACAGCACATAACCATAGAAAAGGTAAAAATAAAAAGGATTTACTTGTGTCTGGAGATGCCATAGTGGACACGATGACTGGTGGACCTGTACGCCGACTCAACTTCTGGTTAGCAACCAAGGCACCTTGGCCTTGAATAGGTGCTCCGACAGGGACGAGGGCATTATCTGATGCAGGTCCCCCACTTTTACGTATCAGCTGAGGGCTAGGGTGAGGGCTGTGCATAGGTGACAATGGCAGTAAATTCCTGTCCCTCTTCATCAGTTCCATGGGCACTGTGTAATTGGTACAGTATGCTTTTGGTACTTGTTGTGGCTGCTGCAAAGCAGGCATGGACACCGGCATCTGCTGTGGCATACCTGGCATGGAGTGAATAGATCCTGGTATGGCAGGCATTGACCCAGTCATCTGCTGTGGCATTATCTGCATACCCTGCATAGGCACCCCGGGTACTGTCACCCCGGAAGAATAGGCTGACATGGGTCTTGACTGGACAGGCATAATGGTTCCAGCATATGGCCCTGGGGAACGAGGTGGTTGGCCTGGATATCCTCCAGAGGCTTCCAAGAGGTGTTGAGAGGGTGCGCTGCTGGGCCTCCTACCTATTACTTCTCCCATTCTTGGGGAGATGGTTTGCATGGCCCCAGGAGTCTGGGGAGGCATCAGCTGGGGATCCACAGCTAAAGGCTGTGCAGGGTTTTGTGAATGGTGGTGCTGTTGGTGGTGGTAGATATCTGAGCGATGGCTAAAGCTATTAGAGCGACCTCGCAAGGGTGTCTGAGGACGGGAGGGTGCCGGAGTTGCCTCAACAGGCCGCTTGTAGTTGTGAATAAAGCGAGACAGCACACGAGCCTGACCAAGGTTGGGGGCGACAGTGCGGACATCATTTTCCTCCATCACAGCTAGCATGCTAGTGGAATCAAATCCCTGCTGGATGAGCGAGGAGATGGTGCTTTCTGAGAGGCCCTCATTCCGAAGCAAAGATAGAAATTCTGGGTCAACTGTCTTCTTGGGGTCCACAGGCAGCGGTGTTTGTGGTGCAACTTGGGGAGCAGCAGGGACTGGACCAGGAAGTGGAGTAGTTGGTGGAAGAGGAGCTGGAGCAGGAACAGAAGCAGCCTGCACAGGAGCAGGTGCAGGCTGCACAGGTGTAGGTGCAGCTGGGATAACTGCGGTCACTTGCACCGGAGCAGGTGAAGCAGGAAGCGGAGCCGTCATAGCAAGATGTGGGTCAGATACTGGCATGGCAGGTGGAGGTGGAAGTGGCTGTTGCAGCTGCTGCTGTACCTGTTCTTGCTGAAGCTGCTGATGTATTTGTTGTTGCTGAAGTTGCTGTTGCTGTAACTGCTGCTGCTGGAGTTGCTGCTGTTGTATCTGTTGCTGCTGAAGCTGCTGCTGTTGCAGTTGTTGCTGCTGTAGTTGTTGTTGTTGCAGTTGTTGCTGCTGAAGTTGCTGTTGTTGCAGTTGCTGCTGTTGCAGTTGTTGCTGTTGCAGTTGTTGCTGTTGAAGCTGCTGGTGCTGTTGAAGTTGCTGCTGCTGCTGTATTTGTTGCTGCTGCTGTAACTGCTGCTGTTGTTGGATGGTATAAGGTGAGGCTGTATCTTGCCTCATAATCATACCTTGACTAGCAGGATCTACTACCAGACAGGTGGCAGCTTGCTGCTGTGGATCTACTGGTCGGCCATCAATATCTGTATAAACAGACTGGCCAGTTAGAGGAGGAGGCTCATTAGCATACCTAGGAGATGCATGCTCCATACCATAGTGAGCAGGAGATGGGTCCCTGGAAGGTAAGCGCTGTTGGCCATCTTGCATCATCTTGGCAACAGTTCCAGCACTAGGTTCTCTATACCCTCGATTCAACTCATGGGCAGTTGGAGGAGGGGGAGGAGGTGGTAGAGGTAGAGGAGATGAAGGGGCCTGAGGTACCCCCCTACCTGGCTGACCTTGATCCCACATAGCACGAGCCCCAGGTGCCATTCCAAAATGTGAGCCTGACCTGCTGAGTGGATGAGGATGAGGCGGCGGAGGCTGGTGTTCCGGCCGGTAAAGGCCCTCAGGTGGCCGTGGAGTCAAAGCTGGGTCATGAGAATAGTAATCCTGATGTGAAATGGATCCTCTGTGAGACATGGGTGCCCGCTCGTAGTGGTTTAGATCCGGCACAGAGCCCTTCCTCAGTCCCCGTGGATCGTGTCGCTCTGCGTAAACCTGTCCGTAGGGAGTGTCTTGGTAAGAGTACGGCGCACGCTTCAAATCCAGGTCAGGGGGACGCACTCCTGGTGGAGCCTCGTACCACCCTCCTCCCTCCGCGTATGATAGGGAGTTCCGTCGGCCAGCTACTCTAGCCTGCTGCTCATACACACTGTCGCACTGCCTCTCCCACTGACCCTCATTCCCCCCTAACGTGTCCCAACTGTGGGAGCGTCCAAGACCCAACTGTTTGTTGGTGACAAGCATTGGCAAAAAAGAAAAAAAGCTAAGAAAAAAACCTAACAGCCACAAAAAAATGCACAAAATAGAAAAAACAAGCTCTTGGCAGGGTGTTTTTGGATGCAATTCTTCATGAACAGCATCAAAGCATTGAACTTAAGAAGAAAGACCAAGCAAATGGAGAAGGTGCACCCTTTCACCTGATATCAGGTTGTAATATTGTAAGTCCGAGCTATCAGGTGACTCCCCCTTTAGCTGGCAGTCCTTGAATAATTAATCTCCGGTCATGCTGGCTTGTTGTGCAAGAGGAAAGAGGACACCACACACAAAAACATCCAAATCACACAACTACACGACTGCACAGGAAACAGTTATTCCATGGAAGCCCAAGTAACTGGTTGCAGGTTTCAGATTGCCACCTAACATTTGTTAGTGGGCATAAAAAAATGGGAAAAAAAGAAAAAAAAAAAAAAGAGGATAGGCTGGGTTATAGGTTGGGATGGGTAGGGGCTTGTACTAATCCAGTGAGGTTTATCTCCCCCCTCTCTGGGACATTTTACTCGCTCTGCCGATTGCTATGAGGGATTACATCTAAATAAAGCCTGTTTAATTCCACTTCCTTCTGTGACGTCACGTGAACCAGATATCAGCGAATCTGGTGATGGTTATGATGATGGTGATGCCAATGATTTTGATTCCAACCCCCCACAAAAAACCCTTTCCCCACCCACCCACTCCTCCTCCTCTGAAGACACTTACCTGAAGCTGCTGATGATGTGCTGTTGTCAACAGGTTTCAGATCTACCAGATTCGCAGCATGGGGAGGGGCGGCCAAGCAAGGTGCACAGCTTCATTGAAACAAATGAAATACAGTCCTCTTAGCTAAGTCCCATGTGCTGTCAGTAAACATCAAATCCACTCTGATTGGACACTAATCCCCAGGCCCCATGCCTGCAGCAGAGCCACCACGCAACTGCAGCCCAACTCTGAAATGTCCTTGATGGCTCTGTGGTGCTCACTGTTTCTGCCTCACTCTCTTTGATTTGGGATCAGTCAGACCTTCTGTGCTCCAACTGCAGGACACTAAAATTTACAATGCATGGAGATTGCAGACGGCATAATAAAATCCACCTGCAGAGCTTGTCCTGTTTGCCCTCCACTACTCAGTCATCAATATTACAGTATGTTCTGTCACGCAAAAAGAAAAATATATGAAATGCATCGCTTGTTTCATTTGTCCAATCCATGCTACTACATATATTACAACCGCATGCATCTTACTGTCAGTAAAATACAGTACCTTCCCCCCTCTTTCACAAATCTCCTCTGATCTCCTTCACATAGAAAGGGCTCTGTAATCTGGATTTGCCCCTTTGTAGTGTAAAATAAAAAACAGAGAGGGAGTGTTGGGTGCATGGATCTTTGTGTTTGTCTGCATATGTTTGCAGAGGGGGAGAGTTCTTTGTGTAACAGCACTTAATATATAGCCCCTGCAACCTCTGCCTTTACAAGCAGTGCACTTCTTGTCAAGCACAAGCGACAGAAGGGAAGTGCTTCATGTAAATTTGCTACAATATGATCTTCTGTTATTCAACACAACTTTGCAACATGTTGTGCATTATAATGTAAATGATGGGAGACATTTATTGCTTTGTTTGACCATAGTGATGTCACCTCATTTCCTTATTGAAAGCTGATTCCAAGTGGAACCCTGTTTATTAATGCATGAAAGCACATGTAACGTGAGCAGGAGTCCATTTTCATCCATATATCAGACATAGCCATAGCAATGCCTAGCGACTAATACTTTAGAGAAAACAATCTCAGCATGTAAGGGAAAGTTTCCTAAATTCAGAACGCCTGTGAAACCTGCAGGCATGACAGTATCTGGCACATATGTCTTGTTTATATCAGTTGTGCAATTAGCGTAGGAAGAGATCAGAGAAAGAGCCCTCGATTCTGCCGTTTTCGCTAGATGATAGAAAGAAGCTGATGGCAGTTTCTCTGAAACAGCTACACGGATGACAGAAAAGTTTTCCACTAAGGTCAAAGAGGGAATTTAAAGGGGTAGGCAGCAAGAGCAAGGGTCACAGATTTCTAACATGAACAAGATGGAATGAATTATTAAATGACAGTAGCAATAGCAAAAAAGCAATAAAACATTTGAACAGGTAGTGTTCTACTGTCATCCATCATCTAAAAGAGAACCATTGTGTGTTTTTAAACCTTGAAGGCAGAAACTACTCTTTGTGCTGTCAAAATCAGGAATTCTTCTGTAGAAGTCAGACTCCATGAGAGCATACATTATAAATATCACTGTAATATTAATAGTTTGACTGAGACTTAAACATAACTGCTTTAGGATGAGGGAAAATGTTCCAGCTGTCTGGTACAGCCAGACATGCATCCACGTCTATATCAAGGCCAAAAGGGGCTTCTCTTTCCAACCTCTTCTACTCCTCTTATTACTTCTGGCCTGGTTCTCCAGAGACTCTCAGTCCAGCAGAGTGGATCACACGCACAATCATAAAGTCAACCTCGAACACAGAGAAGGGGCAGAGGTGTGTTCTGCTGGGTTTGCAGATCTAATCCTGACAGAAAAGTGAAATCACACAGTCGTGTTTGTCTCAAACTAAATAATGTTTGACATTCAAATTTGGATGTTCTTCCATTTGCCATAGTTTCCAGACTGTGCACACATCGCCAGTTTTACTGTAACAGAGGGATTTAGGAATTAAGCTGGGGATTTTAGTGCAAATATAATACCACCACAGCACAAGCTTATAAAGACTTTGGACTGAGTAAAGCTTGATTGGTGAATTTTTCAAAATGGTTAAAACATAAAGAAGCCAAAAGTGAAGGTGCAAATTCAGGGGTTGTTTTAACTGTTAATAGATTTCAGTAAAATACTTTTTCCTCGCATTGTTCATTGTTTTCAAGGTTTACAGTTCTACCCTTTCCCCATAATTAGAAAAAATGCTGCAATAAGCAAATAACCAGGCTGACACAATACACAATGCATAGACTCTGCATCTTTCAGACCTCGCCACCACATTATTATTGCAGCTATACGAGCAGCAGAACCAGAGGTGGGTCACTTTATGCATGCATGTGAGCATGCATGCTTTTACAATGCAAGATGTGCACCCTTGGTCGAATATTGAAATCCAGGGTTTCACATGCAACAAGCTGATTTAGAAACTTACCATCACCCCTCTGGCCACACAGCCGCACATTTGCTTTGCAATCGTTTGACCCTGCTCTGCTTGACTTCTGCCGTGCGGCTCTTCATTTATGTCCCTTTTCATTCGCATGTGTAATCCACCGCTAAAGCTCTGGCCTTGGTCCAACACGCATACATGAATAAGAATCACGCCAACTCAAAGTGAAAACTGCCCCACAACAGACATAAAAACAACTGTCTCCTATAGTGTGACACATCACGTACCAAAGGCACAATTTGAATGTTAAACACACTGACTTATGCATGAGCGTGTGGCAGGAGGCACTAAATGAAAATGAGATTACAATGCCAATACCTCTGTAAAGCATAATGTTGTCAGATGAATTGTAATGCAGAGTTAAGAGACAGTATGTGCATAGCTTCTGTATATGTGATTCTAGTGGGATTGTTCTCTGAAAGCATCTCCACAGGGAATAAAGGGGCTGTAAATGCAAGTAAACAGCAACAAAGGTAGCCTTTATGTAAATCAAAGTTATGTTTGTTGGGTAATTGGAAAAATTTTAAGTGGCACACTTTTTTTTCTCCCAGTGTGCAAGTATGCATCAACACAAAGAAGCACCCTGCAAATTCTACACGATTTCTTCCATTTCAGCTATGTTACAGAGTTCCCTCCACCTTTACTCTATTTCCTTTGGGCACCTCTGAGCCATCCTTCACCCAGTCTGCCACCTGATCCAAGGAAGCCACGGGTCACAACAATACTCCAAAGCTGAGGAGTTCATTAAGAAATTTTCCAGGAGCTCTTCTGAAACTTTGAGCAATTGCTAACCTGCATTTGCAAACTCACACATTAGCAAAGGACCAAGAAGAGTCACATTCAGATGATGCTTGTGCCAGATTTTTCCCTCCCAAAATAACACATTTCACCATTTTTCTATATCTGCACCCTGCTCCCCCTCAGCTTTTCTTCCCTCCTATACTCTCCATAAAGACTTGAAACAGGATCATGGTTTTTGGTGAGGCACATGGAACAAGCATGAAGGCGGGGGCGTCGGACCAGACACTACTCTGATGATTTCATACCGGAGCGGGATGCCAAAGCACGGGGAAGAAAGGGAGGGATAACAGCAAATACATGAAGCAGAGGCCTTTTTAAAAAGCTCAGGACAGGGAGACCCCATGTTCCCCACCCTCGTACCCCTTAGAGAGGATGACATCAGGTCACCTCCCTCCTCTACGTTCCCACTCCAACTCCCTGATTTTATTTCCTGTTTAATATAGAGCTTTTTGTCAGGTCTGTGAAATGGGAGAATATAAATGTTCCCATAAAATGAAATATTTTGGTGTTAATGGTCACATTATTCACTATTAAAACAAAAAAACCCACTCAAACAGGCATCTACATCTCCATTGAGCTGCAGACACTTGGACTCATCATGACAAATTCCACTACCCCACCTTGTGGTGTTTGCATCCAATCACAAACTCACAACGTGTAAATAAAGCAACATTCAGGAACATGCTGTCACTGCGACCTACTTCACATCGCAGCACCTCTCGCATCCCATCTCTGCCTGGATCAGTCAGTTAGCTCTGGCTAAACGGCAATGGCAACGACTTTGTGCTGCCGCCCGAGCCAATGCATGCTGGGAACACAGATGGAGCGGACAGAAGGAGACACAGGCAGACAGAGAGTTAGAGAAAATGGGGGAATGAGGGAGTATGGGAACTGATGCTGACAACAGATGTTTGTCACAGTTCCCTTATTGCGGTAACACTCTTCTTGGCACTTAATTAAACCCACAACAGAAGGAACATTTGTACCGTATATATTTTAGAGGCTGATAACTAAACTAAACAATACTTTTATGGGCTTATTTGAAAAATGACTGTAGTCATTTGGATAATTAATAGTTTACAGATACAGTGGCTGCAAATAATACACACATATTTCATGAGGTACTATTTTTTCGTGCTGGAAACTGGATTTTTCTGCTTTAAAAAATTAGTGTGCAACTATTCACCTTAGCTAAGAATACTTAAAAAAGAAAGAAAAACTGTAAGCGAAAGAAAAAAACAGCAGTTATGCAGTGGATTATATGCAGATATCAAACAAGTAGCTCTGCTAACTGATCCCAAAACATAATGTGTACAACTCAGGGTGGTTTATGAGCAACTCCCTCTGGAACCTGATTTGAATCTGATTATTGATTTGCTGTCCAAAGGGTTTTTTTTTTTTTTTTTTTTTTTAGTTCTCAGCTTCGAGTTTCTGTATGATTATAATTTAAGTACCCTTGGACTTCAGAGAGAGAGAATCACACAAAAAAAAAAAAAAAACAGTGACAAATCCACCATCCCAGTAAAATCTACATTCCAGCAGCATGACTACTCTTGATGGGAGGTAAACAGCCACACTTGATCAGCCATTTCGAATGCAATTTGGGACACAGGCGCAGCTCAGTTAGCCACTCATCACAGTGAGTAAAGATGTAATCAATGCACTTCGCTGGGAAACAAGTATTGGATTGACACAGTTATCCTCTGAAGATAAATGGAGATTAGGGAAGCTGCTCTTGCTGTCTTGCCAAGTGCAACCCATGACGGCGTCGCAATCACAATCACTCCATAGCGTTCTTGTTTTTGTCAATACTCATGATACGAACTTTGATTTATTTTTCACGCCTCGGTCCCAGCACTCTGTTTTTAGATAACAGTGGGTGGCTTTGACGCCCCATGCCTCTGGTTTCGAAATACCCTTTTTATATGGCTGAGTAGATTTAATGCTGCCGTGGAAACGGTGTGATTCAGCACCCTCTGATCTCTTAACTTCCCCGATGTGAATCACCCTCTATACACTTTTTAAGAGCAGCTGTGGTGACTAAGTACAGCAGAGAAAAATCCCCCTGCCTCTCTGGCAGAGTGGCTTCATTGTTGATAAGAGACACTGCAGGAGATGTCAGTAACGGCTCCGGAAACATCGTCATATGATCTCTGACTTATTGCTCAGCACCGTTAATTATTCTGGTGTGAAATAAATAAATAAAAGTAGAAGGGAAATATGTTTCCAGTCAGGGAGGGGGAGGAAGTTGATGGTTTGGAGAGTTTTAAGATGCCACATGTGGCTCTCATTCTGAGGGTGGAAACAGCAGCATCACTGTTTCATTTGGGAATCTAGTAAAAAAATGTTCTTACATCTATGGGTTTCCCTCAGAAATTAACAAAGAGTAATGTTGTTATTTAATATTCTGTGGCATGTCGATGTAGAGTATGTAAACATTTTTAAGAAAATTATTTTGTTCTTTTAAATTGAACCCATTAACCTAAACGCAAAACAACTGATTGCAACAAAATTTCTGCATAGTCTTACTCTTATCATTTCGTATTATTCACTTTGTAAAAATAAAATAAAAAGTTATTAGGCTCTGCTTTCTGCCTTATTTGACAATTAGTTTCCACAACTGCCAGTTTTGACCCAGTATGGATCGCGTGGAGGATGTGAGGATCCAGTTGCAGTGTCAAAAACACAACATTAGACATGTGGATGTGTTTGCAACATGAACAAAAAAAAAGTCTGTCATAGAATATGGGTAAAACTACACATTTAAGACATGTGTCTTCATTTTTCGGATAATAGGAGAAACTGGTTTAAATTGTTATATAAAATCAAACTGTCCCTATTGATTACAAACATAACCTCAATCATTTCTTGTTTTTCTATTTTTTTTATTTTGTGTTTAAATATAAAAGTTAGACTTCTTATAAAACCAAAAATATGCTCATTTGTGCATATTGTTTTGCATATGAATCTGAGTATTGAAAAAGCAAGGTTTAAAATTCACCTTTTCAGTTAAAAAAAAAAAAAAATCTGATTTACATGGCTGTATTAATAAAGTCTCATCAGAACAGGTTATAAATTAAATATAAACCCCCATTTTATTCAAAATATTCAGAATATACATGGTAGTGAAAATGGAAGGTGTGGTGGTTTTACTACTACCAGGGCAGATTTCTGATTATAAACAGGTTTATATCATATAATTCCACAAAACACTGATAAAAACTAAAATTTACTGTAAAATAATTTAATCTACTTACACATTTCTTTCTACAATGATTTGGAAAATATCTAGATTTCAAATTAAAATAAGGTCTTATTTAGTCAAATATGCAAAGATTTTCATAGATTTACATAAACAAAACATAGTAAAACACTTGGATTAATATTTTGGACATCTGTCTGATTTTGGATATGTTGATATAGAAAATAGTCCAAAATCTTAAAAGGAAAAAAAAGCATGTTGTTTAATGTCTGATAAAGTTTACAGGTTGAAGTTAAACAAAAAAACAATATAATCAGTTAATCTGTCAGACATCCTATCACTTTTAGTGACTAAAAACTATTTAATGATCATGTAAATGATAAAAACTGCATCATATATGTTTTTTTTGTTGTTTTTTTTTTTTACTTAAATCAACAACCGCTCAGTATTTTGTTTTCAAATAAATGGTGCTGTTTGTTGTGGTGTAAATATTTCAGATCTAGACAAAGGATCCTAGTTAAAGGGGAGATACTAGAATTACAGAGTATAAGCAGCTATACTAATTTTACAAAAAGAAAATGGACACACATTTATAGACAGCAAATAATGACTGAAACACTCAGCAGTTCCTGTTAATGGTTAAATAAACAAGAAAAATAAAAACAAAGGGAAAATCTCTTGTTTTAACTTCTGCTAATCTTAAAACACACAGATGTGTAACGGCGCAAACAAACACAAATCAATCTAACAAGCCCCTATAATCAATCCAAGGGCTTAGAGGAACACTTCACTTCATCACAAACCCTCTTCTTCATCTCTCCAACAATCTGGAAACATCAAACTCAAGTCTCATTTTGCCAGCGAGCAGGCCAACTCCACCTCTGACACACTTACTCCTTAAAACATCCTTCACAGAAGAAGTTTGAAGACTCCCTCTGACACTCACAAGCACTCATGCTAGCAATCGCACCGGCTTTGCACTGAATTTGCAGACAGCTGAAGAACTTCAATATTTGTGAAAACTTCTGCAGTGAAGAAACAAAGGTGGAGAACCACCCACATGCATTCCAAGTCACACGTGCACACAAAAAGACACAAAACTTCCAGCAACCCAAATGATCAATTTCCACATGCACCGCCAGCAAAAAGTTACTCACCCTCACAGATTCTGTCCAGCCGCTGTCGTTTCACTTTATGTTTTTCCACCAGGGCCATCCTGCCGCAGCTTTAAACGCTCGCCTCCCTTCTGATGTGCGTTTGTATCCTTCCTCTGAATTTCCTCAGGAACTTAGTTTGTTGCTGATCTGTACCTGAAATTCAAGAAAGCAGGAGCAAAGATTGTTACTGATGGCAGTTTAAGAAGTGAGCCCATTTTATTCAACTGATTTTTAGATGATAAATCATATTTCTTTAATCTCATGTGAGGAGCTTCACATGGTGCAATGTGTTATAAAAATGCTGCCATTTAATGTTCTGCAGCAGGGTTATCTTGAAACTAATTTACATCTGCTGTGCCCTCAGGAGGCCACAATCAAAGTACACTGTACACACAGTGACTTAGAGCGACATATAACTGAATTATGGAAAGCAAAACATCACTTACACGACATGAAAAATGCATGATGTGCAAATTAAAAACAGAGGAATGTGAGTGCAGTGCAAACAGCGATGAAAATGCAGCGTCAGTAGTTGCAGAGCTGGGTGAATTTCAGCTAAATCTTTTATTTGGGTCACAAATAAATCTTGATTTCCAGGCTTTCTAAAATTGGCTCATGAGAAGTGGATGCTAAATGGAAATTTTGCACAGTTTTTTCCATTTTTTAAGCATGAAAGTTGCACTGAATTTCTTTTTTTTTTCTTCTTCTTCTTCTTCTTTTTAAAAAGGGGGTAAATAAATAATTAATTTGATTTCTCTTCCAGACCTTCTCCACTAGAGGGAGCTTCACCTCAGAAAGCATCAGTTATTTAAATCAAATTAAGAAATGTCCCCTCTGCAGCCAGAGCAGCTCAAATGAAGAGGAACGCAGCACAAGCTGACAAAACCAGAGCGAATTAATGAGGAATTTTACAACTCATTATGCTCAACATTCGTGCCACTCTGAGAAATTATTTTCTACCCGGCTCCCGCTGAGGCCTGAGGGACGCTGCATGATTTTTTGACGGAGGTTGGCACAAGATTGCACGCACACATACACAGACATACACCAAATGATAAAAACAGCAAGCATGCTTACACACACGCGAAGGGCAACGAGTCACATGGAGGAATGTGGGTCAGTTAGTCAGCAGACGGGAGGAGGTTGTATCAGCAGAATAAAGACAGAAAAGGGGGCTGGTGGGAGGGAGAGGAAAGTACTAATAAAAACATCTAACAGGATGAGTACAGTGTGACAGCATCCTCCTACGTTTTAACTGTAGGTCTGTCAGCACTTTAGCTCCGTACTTGTCCCTGGACACAATCCTAAAGTGCTGCACAGTCACAATGGCCTCACTCGACTATTTATATGATGATGCCATTTATTAATATTTGCACTGTAAATCACAGCTATTATGTTTTTATAGGGTGCGTGACGGATGAAACAATGTGCCAGCTGTAGAGGCAGGAGGGGGTGAGGCGAGGCACTTTAGCCAAAGCCACTTTAAACAAAGCAGGTGTAAGACTGAGTGCATTTCAGCCTGCTACAACCATCAGGCTGGGCCTAAGCTTCCCTCCTCCACAAGGTATGCCTTCCTGCCAAAGAGATGAAAACCCACATGTGGGAGTCGTCGGAGAAGTCACTGAGTAAGAAGAAAAGCTGTAAACAGTCACTCAGAGGCGCCTTGTCTATGAATAGACTGGAGAAGACGAGGAGGGCAGCTCCGGCTCTGTGCTGCCTGATCTCCAACCCTCCAAGTCATGTGTGGGTCCGGCCATTTCTGATTCAGACTTCACTTTCCCTAACAGCTCCCTCAGAGTAACAAAAGCTGCTCTAATGATGCAGCAAAACTGCATCACATCATTTATAACCAGCCAAGGAGTATCCAATACAAGCTTTTTGTTCTTCATTATTAATCACTTTACAATTTCTACAAAAAGTGGTGATTCAGGAGATTTTTTTTCCTTCAAATCTTTATTCTTAAATTTATTGTTGTATGAATGTATAAAAGTGGAAAACTGCATCAGTTTTATATGAATGTTAAATCTCTGATGGATGAGGTTGATAAAGCAAATCATTTCATCTTATTTCTAAATTCTGCGAAAGAACCTTTCACGCTGATATTCATGAATGCTACTTTGACACATACCACCCACTTAAAAGCTGCTGTAGATCGAGCACATGAAGGATGCTGAGGGGAAAGGCCGGAAACCAACGCAGCATCCAAACTCCCCAGATCCCAACCCGATCCAGCATCCGGCGGATGAGACCGATCCACAGAGGCTTCGCGCTGCCAACCACGGGACCCAAAGGAGCCACGGCAATTCACCACCTGCACCTTATCATTTATCTACGGTGTAACCAAGGAAACGCACCTCTGGCAACAATCTCTAGACCCAAAAATCCTTTTCAAAGAGGAAAGTTCTGACTTCAAAATTAACAACCACACATTGCAACAACAAACAACACAAAAAAGAACAACAAATCACACAGCGTAAGAGCTGCTGCCATACACGACTCCATTACCAGAGATTTGACTCGCATAAGGAAGAGGTCGATGTAAGAAAGAGTCAACTTCACTAAGTGGGTTGAAAAGTCAACAACTCTGAGCAGAGCTCTCAGGCAGAGCAGTGTCAGAGAGGAAGCACAGCTATCCTGCAGCCCTTAGCACCGTCGCTGCTCGATTGTTGCTCGACTAAGTGCTGTTATGTAACTTAACAATAAGGGGATTGACCTGAGAGAAAATATGCGCTCCGAGCTGGAGGAGAGGGGAACGTCTCATACACACATGCAAATGACAGAAATACACAACTCCTGGGACTGTCTGGCTCAGCGTGGCGAAGACTCACTCTGCCCAGCGCCCTCTTAGCTGTGGTTGGTTAATCATGTTCACAGGTTCCCCGACGAGCCTGTCGATGTTGCCGAGTAGAGCAGATCCTGATAAGTGATGCAACTCCTGACAATATTCTTCTATTCTTGGTAATACTCTTTTTTTCCCCCCTTTGAAATCTTTGAAATAGGATTTTGAATATGTGGGATGAGAGAGTACATTTTATATTACCGTTCAAGAGAATTGCAGCAAGTTGAGTATAAATATTACAGTACGTTTGACAGGATTGGCCACAAAGTCCACACACAATCAGGCAGTACCAAACTCTTTCAGATCGAATCTTCCTGCTTTTCCCAAAATGATGAAAAGGACAAACTTTTATTAAACATACAACCAAAGAAGCATTGAAAAATCAATCTTAAATTGAATAACTGTTGAAAGGGCTCCATGCTCCAGGGTGAATCAATGGTAGAAGAGGGTCAGGTCTTCACTTCTGACTGGTTCTGCCCCAGAGATTCTTCTAAACTGGTGTGTGTGTGCATTTGAAAATGCAACCCGTAGGCTACTAACCAAGAGGGGCACGTACCAGCATCTGGTAAAAATGAAAAGACAAGCTGGGCACCTGTAACTCAAGAAGAAAAGGAATATGGATCATTTGTTTTCATCAGAAAAAAAAAAGCCACGTGGCCTGTCACACACATCGCCGATCCCAGCTCTGAAAGCTCCAGTGTCATTGGTGGAGTTAAATATTAAACTATGCCTGACCGTGAAAAGACTGCAAGCAGAGCACTGCAGGTAGCCTCAGACTCAATGCTAGCCAACTGGAAATAAAAATACATGCTTTGACCCTTTAACAGACTGAACATTAAATATTTTGGGATGTAATGTAGATTTTAAAAAAGAAATGCACCAGGGAAACTAATGCAAAAAGTTATTCTGGAGGCTTACACGTGATGACATACACATCTCAGATGCTACTCAGTTGGTCCAGAAGTATGAGATTACCCTGAACTCTTGCTGTTCCTGAACTACAAGAGCCTACAAAGTCACTTTCTGGTTGGATCGCCTTTGGCAGCAATATACTGAGTCTGTAAGAATGATCACTAAAGTTTGACATGTTCTTTTTTTGTTTGTTTCAAAGCTCAAAATTTCTTCTGAAGATTCGAACTAAACTAGGTTGGATGTGGAGTGTGTATGACGGCAAGCTTCTCGGGAGGAGCTGCTCTGTATCGCTGCAACTATTGCATCACTTCAACAGGTTAGAAATTCTCCATCTGACACCTTGTACACGAAGAAATTTTACAAACAGCAGTTTTTTTCTCTTTAACACCACATCTCTTTCACTAGCAATTTTCTCCACTTTTTGAGAGGAAAACCTCACGAAGCAGCACCCCGGGAGATGTTGAGGGCCTAAAACCACCAAATGGGAGAAGAAAAAATGAAATGGAGAATTTCCTTCTTTTTTTTTCCATTCATTTTTTTATTTCATTTTGGCTGAAGTCATCTCTGCAGGGAAACCCAACAAATTAAGAAGCACTGTTTTGGTTGCAGGTGAGAAGGCAGAGAATGAAGTAAACTCATAACTTTGTCTTTGCCACATACAAGCTTCCCTAATGCATATGTGAAGGTGTTTACTAAAGAAACTTTTTTTTTATACATATCAACCATAAATCTTAAAGGAATAGTACACCCACAAAATGATGTTCCTTCATTTTCTACTCACCCTCATGCTGAGCAAGACTCTGGAGCACTTTTTTAATATCTCAAATGCAACCAGAGATCAGAAAGGTTTTTGTTTTCCCCCAACTTTTATATAACGAACTTCACCGGCGTTCAAGACAAAAAGGTCCATAAAAGTCCACAAAAACTTGTCAATATTCCTCCATACTGCTCGTCCAATGTGATCCAAGTGTCCTGAGTGGGTAGAGGCCATAATTTAATTGAAAACGACATCATTTAGTGTATTTTTATAGCTTAAACAGAAGAGCATTGTACTCCCGCTATGCATGCTCATGCAAGTTCACGACAATTAAAAACTGTTCCAGAGTCTTGCTCAGCATGAGGGTGAGTGGATAATGAAGGAAAATCATTCTGTGAGTATACTATTCCTTTCATTTAAATGTGTACATGCAGATGGTGACAAAAATTGCCTTTTTACCAGCAATAATTAACTGCTTTCTTTCTCGCCTCCTTCTGGTTTGATAACTTTATTCTAAAGCAGTTTTGTCAGAGCATACCCCAGCCAATATATTTAAGAGAAAAGCAGGCATGTGCTCATGCAATCCGTTTCCATCTACACTAAGATGAATGTGTTTTAGAGACTGGGACTTGTGGAGAAGTCCTTGTTTGACACTAACTGCATCAGATTTAATAATACAGCATGTCTGTGAACAGGGGGATACCCTGCAGTCAACATTTTGAGGATGAACAGTGCAGCGGTTACCTTTAGTGACTGTTTAAGTCTATGATTTATATTCCTGAAGGTGCAAGGCAGCAGAAAAAGAAGAAACAGAGAGAGGAGGGTGGTTAAGGTTTCTCTTCTCTCATTAATCTGATAGTTGGGGGTCTGAGGGGCACATAAAGCTGTCACTCAGGCTGCTGACTTATACTTCCTCCTCCCTGCCAACCTCCTCTACCTCCATATGTAAATACACCAGCCACTGACAGTTACACCTCTGCTTTATTCCACCTCTCCATCGCCATCACAATCCCTTCAGTCCGTCCATCTATCTCCTCTGCATTTACCTTATTTTGCATGTCCTGCCAGCCCCTGGCAAACAGAATCCTTTTCATTCCCCATTCCTCCTTTATGCTGCCTTTTATCTGAAACATTTTCTCCCTCCCTCCTCTCCGATTCTCCCCATCTTTCTCTCCTCTCAGCTCTAAATAAAATGAGACTGCAGCAGTACTAACTGCTGACTTGGGCTAATGCACAATTTTGTAATAATGCCTATTCGTTTAAGTCACCCAGGAAACGCATAATGGTGACATTACTGTGCACGGTAGCCTGTTTGCCAAGCTCAGAGGGCCCCCTCCCCCTTCTACAGCTCCTTAAATCTAATGAACTAAAACAAAGTCTGGCATAAAATCTCCACTGTCATAATGAATTTATCTCTTACCTAACAGGCTAGATACTAAAAACATATTTACTGATGTGAATGCATCAACACAATACACAACACAAAACATGTGCAAACACACACACAAGTAATCACATCTAAGCCTCTAGTACTTACACTGACATGTGAAAGGCTGTTTCTAAGATGGTTTTATTGGGATAATAAATCTGTCTATCCCACTTTCCTGTTGACACTCAACATAATGACGGTGACCTCAGGCCTGTTTCTGTGATAGATCAACTCTTGGAGTTGCATTATACACACACACACACACACACACACACACACACTATTCTTAAACACATGAACAATATACCTTTAGAGGTTCAGGCCATTTTCTCTCCAAGATCATTCTAGAAGAAGCAAAGGATATCATCCTCCCTGGTGATGCCTGCCTATGATGTTCACTACCGAGAATCAGAGCAAAGTTTAATGCATCACCTGAGATCTACAGAACTGGCCTCATCTGAGAAGCTATCATCTTTAAAAATACAAACAAAAAGTACTGATTGGATCTGAAAATTGAGGAGAACATCAAATGTGATTTAAGCGAATCATGCAAAACCTTAGCTACAATTTATACCTCCACTAACTGATTAGAGAGACTTAAATGTGCTGAACATACACCAACTTATTCAGACTCAGCAGGTAGAACTTTTTACATACAATCCACCAACGGATCCATGTGTGTGTGGATGGTTTTATAACATAACTGCAATGAAACAATCAGGTAATATTGTTTTTATTTTCCCTGTTTACTCCTCTGTTCTGCAAGTGATAAATGATGCACTTATTTACTGTGACAAAGCTGAACACACTCGCTTGCATCCAAGAGGTTGAGACCACATTTGAACATCACTAGTGAGCCTAAACTCCTCATTCATGTGTTAGAAGTCATGTTCTGCTTTCTAGAATTTACATTTCAGCCGTGTAGTTCCACTTGTGCTCTTAACACTGCACTCATGACAACTTTTGATTCTGTTATAACTATTATTAAGGGGGTACCGTGTAACTTTTGGAAACTAGGGGTGCTAAACCTGTAACTTCCCACAGGCCACACAACTGTCACAAAATTAAACAGTCTGTGTGTTCTGGAATCGTGTTTGAAGCACTCCAGCAAAGCGCTCCACGTCACATGATCCAATAAGAAAAGGATCCGTTCCTGGAAAGTTACATTCCTGGTTTTTGTGAAGGGCAGCCCCCTCAGAGCAACGACATGGGTCAAGTGCTGTATACTGACCCAAATTATCTATCACTACTTACATCAGGTTAATGTTTGGGTCAAAAGTTACATGCTGTCCCTTTATTTATTTGTTTCTAAATCAAATAGATTACAAGAGAAAGGTATTTGGCTGCAATTATTTAAATGATTGTCCACACAGGGTTAAGTTTAGGTAAAGTTTATTTTTATGGTTTGGAACTTTTATCCGCATGGAACTGGAGTTCTGAAAACACAAACATTTTGTTTCTGTTTCTTGTTTACAACCAATACGCATCTTTGATGAACCAATGATAGCCTCACCTCTCCCTTTACCCATATCCCGCAACAATGCCGGGCTGCAGTGCTGCAGGACCTACAGAGCATGATGCTGCTTCTACAGCAACATCGTTTCCTCCTCTGACTCCTTTGAAGCTCCGATCACCACCACCTTTTTAAAAATCTTCTTAAATTGTTTATGTTGCATGACCCACTCTTCATGTCTTTCTCATGTTTTTGGTGTATCTCTGTGGCAGCGTTACAGCGCAACTTTAAGGCCTGGTTTATACAAGTGTTGCATCAGGGGAGCGAGCAACATCTGCAGGGACGACCATCATCCTGCACATAAACTGTTTGTCCTCGAACCCCCCAGTAGCAGCTACAAGGCCCTCTGGTCAAGAACCACCAGACTCAGAAAAGTTTCTTCCCATCAGCAGTCTCTCCATCCCTAGACCGAACCTGTATTTAACTTACAGACCAGTCAACTGACATGTATTTACCACAGACATTATTTGAACTTTTTTTTTTCTCTCTTTGCAACATTATTTGTATTCTTGCACTAACGCATTGCATTCTGTAAATACCACTTACATTTCTGAGGTTTTTGCATGTTTATTCATACCTCTGTAAATACTATACATATCTGAGGAAAACTTTAATGTGGTAATAAGTGAACAAGAAGATCACAGACATTTATTTCAGGAAGATTTCTGCTGTCTGACAAAACTGTCTGCTCCGTCCACTGTGTATCAGTGTGTTTGTATCGGGGAGGAATATCGGACACACAAAGCAGAGGAGGGATAAACTTGCTGCCACAGCAGAGAAAACACTGTATTTAATCCCCAACAACAAAAACATGGTAAATTATGGTGAACACTCATTAATCTGACACTTTATTTCACGTATCTATGCTCCTGAAAATGACGCACCACATCACGTTATTATGCTAGCTAGCTAATGCTAACAGAGACAGCTGTGGTGTTGCTGAGAGTTAACGACTAATCTGGGAAATATTGTGAAATATAATGTTATTTGATCTGATCAGGGCAACGTTGGGACAAGAAAATGAAAACAGTTCAGTCAGAAACACAAACGGATCAGAAAGACGGTGTCCTGCAGTCTTTAGTTTCATCTGCAAGACATGTGAAGGCTACGTGGTCTGTACAGTCGTTAAACAATATCAAAAGCCAAATATGTGATAAAATAGAAAAGTAACGACCTTTGAAAGGGTTTAGTTTTTTAAACTTTGATAAGTAATCACAAGATGTGCGTTTTACTCCAGTGTGGCTTGTCATTAAAGCCAGTTTCCGGAGATGAATAAAAGTTTGAATTAATGATCCAATGTAAAAAAAATAAATAAATAAATGTCAGAATACTTTAAAGATCTCCGGATAACATACCTATAGGTTATCATGACCCTAGACGACTGTCCAACTTTATAAATCCAGATATTCCTGCTGCTTTCCATGTTGACAGATAGGAGGTAATTGGGACTAGTCCCCATCTTAATGGCGGCGCTGCAAGATCGCCCCACACACAAAACGCTCGTCAGATCGGTCTATATGGAATACCTTTTAGAACTAAATTGTTTCTGTTTTGTAAGGTCTAAAGAACATATGCAAATTTTAACATCTTTCAGAGAATTTTTTTTTTTTTAACTTGGACTAGCAGGGCTCAGTGACTTGACATATCATGATCCATATCTCCAAATATGCCTCCAAAGACCCAGTTTACATTCTTTTTTCCATTTTTCCATTAATGGGAGTTGTTCCTCGACAGACCCGAGGCTCTAAAGATGTAGGAGGAGGTTGTTTGCAGTACAGATTGGGACACGATTTTTGATACGGGGATAAATAAATTCAGCTTATTTGGCTTGACTTTGTAAAGTTTTGTTCTCGCTGTGCTGCACGCCTGCTGTATTCGTGTGCCGCTTCACTGGGAACAAACAAAACAGAGCTAGTTGCTTTCAATGTGTTCACGTTCTCGGCCAAGACAAGGCATAAAAACAAACCAAGTCTGTGATACATTGTAGTCGACAGGCTGTGTGAAACTGTTATCAGATGGTATGTTTGCCATCTCACCTTGTCAGTCTGAGCTGTGAAGCACGTTCTCTAAGCTAACATCCAACTTCCACAAAGCCAGAGCAAAAGCATTATTATCATTATTATTATTATTATCATTTAGTAGCATTTACTGAAAATATCTTACTTATGCTCTGTCATTTCTTGGGCATCTCCTTAATTCAATAGAAACCCCGCGGAAAGAACAAAGATGAGCTACAAGAATGCAGTTTCATTGCTATAGAATAATTATGCACCAGGGACCTTCAAGCACTTCCTTCAAAAAAGGAAAGGAATGAAAAGATGCATGTTGAAATATGGCCAATCACTTTAACCCGAGGCCGGCTGAGGAATGAAGAAGCCAGAGTCCCTTTCTATTTAGGATTCTGAAAGAAATAAGCATGAATAACAAGTGACTGTAAAGACTGACTGTCTCTGGGTCTTGAAAGCAAAGTATTAGTTCATGAAAGCAAACTCTCGACCGATAACCTGTTAAACCTGTTTAAGAGATTGAAACCACAGGTTTGGACAAAAATACATTTTAGCTTTGGAGGAAGTTCACCAGTTTTTCCAGAGGGACACAAAACTACCACAAATGGAAGATTGAAAACAACCTCAAAGACACAGAGAAAAAAAAAAAGAATAAAAACAGCCACACAGACATTCAAAAATTACCACAATGAAACACAAATCGACAAAGACCCACTACAGGATACATAAGTCAACTATGAAGAGACAAAACAACCCAAGACTGAAACAGAAAAGCAAAAATAACTTCATAACAACCAACTAAAGCTATAAAACAAACAACCAACAAAGAGATGTAAAACAGCCTAAGACATTTTAAACAATAGCCAAGACCTGTAGAACACCTATGTGGGTTGAGAAAAGCCTGTTGAGACAAAAGCACCCACAAAGGGTGCGTTCACCCAAGAAGACTGGGAGACTTGACCTGTTCACATGCGCACCAACAATTTGATTACCATAAGATTTCTTGCGTTATCTGATCATTGGGTTGCATGTTGTGGGGTTGAAGGATGGACACACGCACACAAGAAACAAGAGGGTGGGGGACAGATCGGGTTTCATTCCAGGTGCACGCGCACACGAGACACAAGGGGTATAAGGTGTCAAAACATCTGAGCACATGCATGAGGTAAACAAGGGGGCGTCGCCTAAACACGCGTGACACGAAAACTTCATAGCATGGAGATTCGGGTCCGGTGGAAATACATAGGTGCCTGATTGGATACGAAATTCGTAAGCGCAAAAATCTGTTCTGTTTGTATGCGGGCCTTAGCCAGCTTGTTCAACACAGGTAAATAATTCCTTTCTTTGGTTCCTCGGATGCTCCGTCTGTGTTCACACTGTTCAAGAACTGCACTGGGTTCATTTGCAAGTAAAACAACAAGCCCCAGTCTGTAGTTGGGCCAGCATTTGCTTGTTTGGTCTGTGCCACAGTACAACTCCAAATGAACCGTACTATCCATGGAGATGGACCACTGTTTATCTAAAACAGTTTTCTCATTTGCGGTCCTCAGGACCCACTGCCCTGCATGTCTTAGATGTGTTCCTACTCCAGCACACCTGATTCAGACTAATGAACTTTCTCATCAAGTTCTTTGCAAGCCTGTTAATGAGCCATTGCTTGATTCAGGTGTGTGAAGGTTGACTCTAAAACGTGCAGGGCAGTGTGTCCTGAGGACCGGAGCTGAGAAAAACTGGTCTAAAACAAACTGAACAGCTCCGGTCCAAATGCTTCTACAGTTCATGGTGCGTTCCAGTTGTCTCGGGAATCTGAGCGGACGCAAATTGGTGACGTCATTATCAGGAATTTTGCATTCCAGTTGCACCAACTCGGGGAAAAAAATTAGACATCTCCAAAGCAGCCTATTTGTGAGCATCTACAGCTACGGTACAAGCTAGAAAAATAACACAGACGTTATAGCAATATCACTGTGACAACAGCAGCCAATTTTAGTTTGTGTGCTTAATTAAAACCACATATAAATGCAGCATTGTAAAGAAAAAAGACCGCAATGAGTGCATAAAATTCAATAACAACAACTTGGTGCCGTTTACACTAAAAATTTATGAACAGAAAATATGTTATACGGAAGTTTAATAAACAACAATGGTACTGGACACGGCCATCTTTAAATCTACAATCTCAGGGTCCTCTGCAAATTACGAGCACACAGCTCAGAAAAACGAGTTCACAAAGCCACTTCCGCCCAAACTGACCTTTGAAAAAAATTAGTTCCGTGACAACTGGAGCGCACGATGAATTCCAATTTTTGAATCATATCAGATTTTTTGATGACTGTCTAGAGCACAAATCAGTTTTTTTTTCTAATCCAATCCAGGCCTGTTTTGTGAAGTATGTGGTCCTAAATCGGATACATATCGGCTCTGTGTCGAAGCGGCCACAGTCTGAACAGTCATGTCACATTTTACCCAAATTTGACATCACAGATATGAGACAGATGCCTTATTTCTGCACCAGAAGAGATAGGATATGATAAGATCAAATGTAAACAATGAACAGAATTACGTTAGATCATATTTTTCTTCAACTTCGAAACTGACACACACACACCAACAAGTGTAGCATCCATATTTATCTCCGTAAACACAGCATACCATATATGACGGCATGTTGTCCTCTGTGCATGTGGGTCACTTCCGAGCTGTGTACTTTAGTCTAATGGAGGTTGCACGTAAAATAAACGACCATGCAAACGATTCGGATTTTGGTAAAAAAAAAAAAAAAATCAGATCTGAGCATCAAAACCTGCAGTGTGAATGCAGCTTGAGTCTCAAAATATCAACTTCTCGTGAATTAGAAGTTAAATGGAAAAAACTTTTCAAAAGCAATATTTGATGAGTGTCTGTGAGCTAAAATGAAACAACCATGAGCCCCTGTAAACATCTAGACACCACCTAAATGATTCATCCTTCATGTTGTCTGATGGGAGCCCCACAGTCACTGACTTTGAAAAGCCCTTCTCTAAACATTACTGGGCAAATCCATTCAGCCATTTTTTTCCCCTCCCTCTCACAATAGTTTCAGAATAATTACATAGAGTCACACATTTTTTTTGTTTTTGTTTTTTTTGCCAGCTGAGGTTGGCCAGTGCCAATTTTAATTGGTGAACTTGGTGATCTGCCTTTTTGTACTAATTAACGTCTAAGCACCTGATGCATATGCAACAACTGTTAAAAGCAATTAAACAGCAAATTAACTGTTAAAATGAGTTTATAATGCGAGTGCTTTCATTTACAAATTCCAATTTGGAGGGGAAGAAAACCATTATACAGATATGTGATCCTCCACTTTAGGTGAGTTTACTGAACCTTTTTTTCATGTTAAGAACCTGTAATTCATTAAACTCTCGGCATATAAATGTGTTTTACGGAGCAGAACAGACTGATTTTATCATATAAACGGAACATACTGATAGATTCTATTTAGGTAATGAAATAAGAATCATTTAATTAAACTTTCATAGTACATAATGAATCTTGGCCTCTTTAATTAGCAGATTACCTTTAAAAATAGACACATTATAATATTAAATACTTCTAGGAATTGTTCTATAAATTTCTAAGAGTAACAATGCATTTATTTATCTGAAAAAAGGATCTTCTTGTAAGTGTTTCTAATACAGATTTGGTTTAAAAACTACTGAGCAGTGGTTTCTGGAGGAATCAGTGAATGCCAAATTTCCATTCCTGACACCACATTTGGGAGAGAGCAGAGTTCTTTCTGGAAAAAGAGCGATTCTGCAGCTCAACACAGTCGGTTTACTGCTGTGTTTCTGATTTATTTCCACCAAGCTGGCACAATAAAACCTACTTCACAACAAAACCATTGCTGATTCCTACTTATCTTTATAAACAGGGACTGACACAAGCACCTCCTCTGAGATCTCTCTCAGCTTTTACCCTGCAGTCTTGTTGCACCATCTAGATTTGAGTTGTGCACTTGCTTTTCTTTTCCTTTTGAAAACTCAAAACACCTGAACATCGATTGTGTGTCTACAATGCGTTGAAAAAGACAAGACGGTTTGAGGAACCACAATGCTCTGCTTTCAAAAGGCAAGTTGAAGCAGGTAAAGTTATTATAAGTCCAGCAGTGCAAGGTCTTGCCAGATTCTTAACAACGTAGTTGCAAGTCAGCTAGATTGTAAGCTAGAGTAAATGGGGAGTAAATGGGGTTAAGGAAAGGCCAATTTTGCCTGAGAGGCCAACTCGCCATGGGCTGAACAGCCCTGACCTAGATTAATACCAACCACAGCAGCACCAGGACTATTAAACACACCCCGGTTTCCTGTATCCTGCCTTTCTGTCTGCGTGTGAAATGATTCCATCTGTCAGTCTCAGCTGGGCTGTGAGAACACGGCTGAATGCTGCTGCCCCCACACACACTTATACACACACCAACACCAAAAAACACAGACGTCTCGACTAGGAACTGAGGCCAAGGTGGGTGTCTGGCTGCATCCTGCCTCCTGGGAAGGAGGCGAGGGACTCTGCTCAGCATGAAAGGCTTGAAGATGGTGAGCGACATACAAGATAATGATTTTATGAGTCTTTATCATTCCAGGGATGCCCACAGACTGCGGAGAACATTTGGTCTCAAAGCAATCTGAAAAGACTTCTTTTTAGTGACAGCAAATTTGGTCTCTGCTCATTTCACCTCTGATGAGTTGCGGTAATCAATTTTTTTCCTGCTTGTTGAGCAGATTTATCATTATGTGCATGTGGGCACTTCTTTTTTGTGTGTATGTGTGCAGGTATTAGAGTATTTTCACCTGCTGTTACATGCACTCTTGTATCAGAAAGGTTTGCTGAACACTGACTGGCAAGCTTTTCTGTCCAAGGACACAAACCTCTATCTGATACCAGAGAAAATTTAGACAGACAGCAGGAAAGAACCAGCAAATACCTCCGCCACCTGAGAGCAAAAGCACACACAGACGCGACTGAGGAAAACTTAAAGAAGTAAGACAAGGGCACAGACGGATTAGAAGGCATGACTGATATTCAGAGAAAAATAAGAGGGGTGGGGGGGGGGGATTTAGCAGACTAGAAAAGAACAAGAAAGGATGAGAGGTCAGAGATGAGGTTTAAGTCGGGGGAAAAAAAGAGACTGGTGAAAAAACTGTTCCTTGAAGGTATTTGGAAAATTTTAGATCAGAAAACAGCTACTGATTAAATTTACTGTCAATTTAGTTTGTTGAAATTGAACATTTTTCTGATTGCACAGAAAAACGATGATGCCCCTGTGATGCCATATTTAATTACTGAAAAGATGTCCATCAGCCGAAAAGATTTCAGGTTGAAAATAAACGTGTGCCCAGTAAATGCTTTCTTAACAGCAGAACAAAAGACACAGAAACCTTGAAGTCTTAAAACAGCATCTACTCAAGCCTCCTTGAAACCACAACCACACACATATTTCCAAACTCACGCAAAATCCCAAGGAGACAAGACTCAGAGGCGTGAGGAGGAGGGACTGAGAGTCTGTGGCTTCTGTCGGGCTCTGTGAAACCTGAACCCACAGTAAATCCTTTTTGTTCAGGACCAGGAGGTCTTACATCTCCACACAAGTGAAAATCAAACATGTCTTTGTGCAAACAAGCTGATGAGTTGAACAGCTCAACCATCCCACCGAGCTTCTCAGCAGCAGAGAATCAAAGAATTGGCCTCGGGCTAGCCAAACACTGCTAATATCTATTATAGAGATAGCTAAGGTGATAAAACTCCCTCATTCAGCTCAGAGGCTCTGTCAACGCTCCCATAACTGTAAGCAACAAGCCGATAAAATGAGACTTTTCACAACAGATGAGTGATGCGAAGCAGGATGACAGCGAGCCCAGTTTAGCTCACAGTCCAGCAACAAGTAGATAACTGCTTTTGTGTGTGTTTATGTGTGTGCATTACTGACAATGCTGCGCAGTAGCCCCCATGCTGAAATCCGCTGCTCATTTAAGTCAAAAAGAAGTGCAGTCACTCACTTAACAGTGTGGTTTAGGAGGCAAATGGTTTCATGGACATCGGCCAGATTTTCCTTTTTGGACTCCTGCCAGTATTTGTGCAAGCAAAGAGGCTGTTAGATGCATGAAAGTGTGGTATGTGAGCAGTTTTCAGTTTGTCTGAAGGGATAAGCTCACAGCGTTCAAAGACTAAAGGTTGGCTTGTCTTAATGGGCTAAGAGTCCAATCACACCAGCATTAAAACTGTGTCATTTCAGAGCACATTCAGTTCATAGCAGCTGTCCTCAGGGGATTCATTCTTGAGTCAAAGGGGGTAAGAAATATGCAAACGTGCATTCGACTTTGCCAAACCTCAGGAGGCAAATTCGCAACAACAGCACTGCTCACAGAAGAAACAAAAAGGGGTCCAGAGTCCCAAACAAAGGGATAAACTTCCAACAAGAAACCGGTTTGAGCTCCACTGCGACCAGTTCTGGTTCGTTCAAGTTTTTTTTGCATGCCAGCTGTCAAATGTGTCAGGACATTCAGTGTAAACAGTGAATAATATGAGCAAAACCACAAGACTGCAAATAAGAGCTCACAAAGAGGGGATAACGTATTAAAAGCTAAATGATAACCAGACAAGTTTTCCATGTCTTCTGCTCTCTAAATGAACTCTTTATTATCTCCACTCAGATGTGATTAGTCAGTACAATTTGGACATCATACTGATACCAGAAAGCTTTCACAGCAAAAATTCTTCTCCCCTGTGTTTAATTCTACACCTGAAATCTGCTTATATCAGTGGTTTTTAAACTTTTTGAGCCAAAATCCCTAAACTAATAATCTTTGGTGTTTTTAACTTTGTTCCTGGACACTTAATGATAAAAAAAAATCTAAATCTGAGACTTGAAACTATCAGAAACTTCATAAATAAGGAGGATAAATGTTTTCTGGTGGATTCGGTTCATGGCTGTGACAAGGCTACATGCCCAAAATCAGCTTCTGTCACTGAGATAATGCCAAATTCGGATTTTTAACATGGTATTGGTATTAACTTTTACCACTTTCCCACTGGCCAAAAAACATGTTTAAACCCGCAAACAATCTGCTCTCAGTGGAGGTGGGAAAGGCTCACAGACCCGTGTCGAGCCGTGTCAAACGACTCAACAAGCGACGCTGATTCAAATCGCCTTCATGTAGTGGGAACGCCAGACCCCGGTTGAGCTACAAATTTACGTGATGACATTGGGCGGTATGCACCTACGCCATGACAACACACCAGCAGCAATATAATGTACAAAAGCAACTCTGCTTTGGCCACAAATTCATATCACCTACGTTCCATCTGTGCTAGAAAATTGTCCATCACCGGCTCATTTTCAGCCATTTTGACGACGGGCAAAGGTGCAAAACAAGAAAGCAATTAGGGAGCTGAACCCACGCACA
Organism: Atherinomorus stipes; assembly: GCA_023101725.1. Lineage (NCBI taxonomy): Eukaryota > Metazoa > Chordata > Actinopteri > Atheriniformes > Atherinidae > Atherinomorus > Atherinomorus stipes. The sequence continues at coordinate 1,761,009 of JALJCO010003968.1, read as the reverse complement.
TACTTCTGGCCCATGGGACCTAAAAAATGAAAAAAAAATAAGAATAGAAGTCAATGGAGAGAAAATAATTATCTCCTGGTCCCTGTCGTTTTCCGCCCTGGATTCCAGGCATGTTGGTGGTGGAATTAAATGAAAAATTTTTGTGCAAAGAAAAAACTAACATACCACAAAGAACTTTGATTATTTCAGGTTTTGTCTGAAGCCGTTTTGTAGACTACAACTCTTGTCACGAGCAATGTGTCACCAGCGGCCCAAGGTGCACTACCATAGCGGTTTGACTCCAGCACTTCAACGCCTGATGAAAAGCGCAAAAAAGCGCACCCTTCTCTGCTGTTGTGGGGACATTCTGGTATGAAACACACCGGCATTTCGATCTGGCAAAAGAAACGGAGGGTGATATGACACCACATATGTGGCTGTAGCTCTCCATTGTTTACTTTCCAGATTTCTGTCACAAGGATGACATCATCAACGCAAACCTAGGGTCATGGCATCTTCAGAAACGCAGCAGTAGGGACAGAGGCCACACTAGCAAGGGTCCAGACTCAGCTTTTTATTGCCAATGGGAGGAGCCTAATGCTGATGTAAAAAAGACCAACGTGGTTTTTTCAAACATGGGGGGACCACCCCTGACTGTGTGGAGTTTGCATGGTCTCCTCGCGTATGTGCCGGCCGGTCTGCATCCCTTCCACATCCAAAACATGCATTGTAAATGTCAAAAAACAAAAAAAACAAAAACAAAAAAAAACATGGGGGGACCCGTTAATTTCAGTGGGAAAGCAGCTTTAGTTATTTATACAATAATTAAGAAATTAATGTGTTAATTTCACAGATTAATCGCTTTGCAATTATGTGTTAATTTTGATAGCGCCCCCCCCCCAAAAAAAATTATCTTTATTTGATAAGTGTAGCCTTTAATAATCTATCTGGTAACCCTCTGAAATTATAATGCAACCCACATGGGGGACCCGACCCCCAGTTTGAAAACCACCGATATAGATCACTTAGGCAGATACACAAGGTTCCAAGTAGGGCTGTTGAAATTGCTCCAAAATGACGTTCCAATATTTGTTCTAAAAAACACATAATTCGAATAAATTTGAATAACCAGTTTTGAGCAATGTGCCAACAGGAGGACAAACGAACACGAGACATAACACTTGTATACTGTAGACTAATCCGACCAACGTTTTTTTGTGTGTGTGTGTTGGGCCATCTTGCAGCACCCCCATTTCTTGGGGAACGAGCCCTAATTACTTCCTATCTGCCAACATGGAAAGCAGCGTCAATATCTGTATTTACAACATTGGACAGCCATCTAAGGTAATGATAACCTATGTTATCCAGAGATCTCTAAAGTATGCTGACTTTTTTTTTTTTTTACATCGGAGCATCAATTTAAACTATTATTCATCTCCAGAAACTGGCTTACTTACTTATCAACGTTTAAAAAACTAAAATCTTTCAAAGGTGGTTACTTTTCTATTTTATCACATATTTGGCTTTTGGTATTGTTTAAGGACTGTACAGACCATGTAGCCTTCACATGTCCTGCAGATGAAACTAAAGACTGCAGGACACTGTCTGCCTGATCTGTTTGTGTTTCTGACTGAAACACCTCCAATCTCCCTAACTTATGCTAGCAATTAAAGGTCCCAACAAATTAAAATTAAATTAACAAACATTGAATGCTCCAAGCAAGTTGAAATAAACATGAAACGACTTGAAACCGTTGGCCTATAATCAAACCGGTGTAGCAAATGTAGGCCGAATATAATAGGCTATTTTTCCCACTGTTTATTTAATATTCGATTATCAATTTTCACATCCAAATCTCGAGTTTTTATTAATATTCGAACATATATCCGAATTTAGAATATTCGCTGACAGCCCTAGTTCCACGGTGCTGAAAGATGGCATTAATTGCTAGTTTTACATCTAGCGCTTCAAAAAGAAAGACTAACTTGATGGAAATCCCCAATGAAAAGATAGTGAGCAAAAACTAAACTCGTGTATTACTGGTACAGCCCTCCCACAGTGGTTTAACATTTTAATTATGCATCATATTTTTGGTGATAGCATTCCAAGAAATAAGGTAACGCCTGTTTTTTGCACGTTTCACGTGGATCTCAGTCACAGAAAAACTATGAAAACAAATGAGGGAACTAAATTACTACACCTTTATTTAAAGTAAAATAAGAGAAAGGGCAGGCTAAAATTAATACACATTTTAATATAAGGAGATTGTCAATTATATGTTGTAGAGAGCAAAGAATGTAAACAAACAAAAAAAAAAACACACTAAAACTTAATAAGAAGATCAAAGTCCAGGTGGAGCCATGGCACACACAAAGGGCTGGATGCCTCACTACAGGGCTGCCCAGCCACAACCCCAGGGACCATCTCTTAGCAGGACCTCTAATGTGTCATATCAGTAAGCTTGTAAAACAAACAGTTACACTTTATCTTGCATAATGACATTCAAATAAAGATTTATACAAGCCTTTTCTTTGACATCCTGTACTGAGATGATCTTCTGGCTGCCATGATTGTGAGTCACTGTAGAGGGAAAAAGAACTTCAGGCTCCACATAATCAGTTAACAAAATGAGCTGATGCATCTTCCACTGCTATTAAAAGTAGCACTCAGACAGTGTGCATACACACTGAAAGTGTACAAACTGCACTACTCCAGATTGAAACATCCTATTAGCTAACACATTCAGAGTGCCATTAGCATTTAAATATGCAGGAGCTGTGCTCCTTTCAAAATGCCATTTTTACGCCGCTGCAAGGAGAGTTCGCCAGTTGTCATAAACAACTTTTATTTTTTTCTTCTTCTTTTTTTTTTAGATTCAAGGACCTTTTCAAATGTCAGGGCCAATCAAACACAACACAACACGTCTCTGGACAGAAAAAAGAAATACAGCTCAGAGGGCAGAGAAGAAAAGCAGACTTATCATGCATATTCATGTGGCTGGAAGGTTCAATGACGGCTGTCTCTGAGAACTGTGACCAGCGGCAAAACAGTTTGCGCGGTAAGAGACAGATGAAGAAGAAAAAGAGTAAGCTTTTAACTCTACACCCCCCCCCCCCACCCCACCCCCACCACCATGTCCAAATGTCAATGTCACAGAACCACACTGGCCAAAGCTTTGTGTGCCCACGAGTGACTCCCAAATCCCCAACTCCATCTCTTTTTCTCCCCTTTCTCTCCGTCAGCGAATTCTGGCAGAAAAGTTTTCAGTGAAGTGGTGCTCAGCAGAATGGCAAACAAACACAGCCATCTCTTCACTGGCCAGGCCCCACTTCAGCATTTTAGACATCTCTTTTACTTTAAAGCTTGCCTAACATCAGCAGGATGGATCCTCCTGACAAGTCTATGTCAGCTGGACTGGAATAGGGTCTCTGCACAGACACAAAAGAACCCCTCCTTCTCCTCCTCCTCTTCATGCCACCTCCCTTCTGGGACTACAGAGAGTTAGCAAAAAAGAAGAAATAAAGCTCAATGCACGTGTCAGCGCCTGTGTGAGTATACGTGTGTAATCATCTTCGGAAAACCAGCTTGGAAAGAAAGAGTTAGTGCCCCCCCCCCCCCCGTATCCTCCCCTCTAGTTGCTCCTGTCTTCCTCTCTTCTACAATTCCTGCCTCTCTTCATTAGTCTCTGCCTCTTCTCTTTGGCTCCAGCAAGGCAGAGCCATCCAGGAGGACATTATTAGCTGTCAGCATTAACAACCAGCGTAGCAGCAGCAGCAGTCGGTTTCATAACGACACCCGGAGAAAGCTTCTTCTCAAAACGCAGTCAGGACAGCCTGCTGCGTGCAGATGGTGCTTTGTCTCTGCTAGTTCCTGCAAAAGTGACACAGCCGCAAAACAGGAGCACACGTTTGCATTTACGCATAGTTGGAAAACGGTGTCACTATTCATTCCTAATCCTCTGTGGTTTGCATGGGAGTTACTGGCAGGCCTTTAAAGATCTGTCTTTTTTTTTCCCCTTTTGCTTCTTCATGCTGGAGACAGTTGGATCTCTACACTGTGCCCCTTCAGCCAACCTCATCCTCCCTCTGCACTCACTCCATCCATCTCCAGAAGAGTCCATCCATGCAGATGAGAGCAATTACAGCTTCTTTTTTTAATGGAGGGAAATAGATAGTCATTAAGAAAGAGGAATCCGCAGTGGGATGCTTCACACCAGGTGGAGGGAGCAAACTCCCATGATCATAAACATATAGAAGAGTAAACATCCACAGCTGCTGCCTCGTAGCTGCCAGGAGCTCCTACAAACACGTCATGAGTAAATCATTTTGAGAAATGCTCATTTATGCACCCATACTCACTTATGCTCATCTGTCCCTCAATCATTTTTTTTTCTGCAAAAAATATGAACTGATAGCTTGAAATTACAGTTTAAAGTATTCACACATTTTAATGATGTGTAAAAAATCCAAGATACATGGTTAAAGTTTGCAAATTCAACTCAGAGTCCCCTGCATGAGCATCCCAAGTCTCAGAGAGGAGGAAATCGATAAAAATCTAATACAAGCAAGAATGCAACGTGCTCATTTAATCACTTTAGATTTTATATGTAAGATCTGGCAACAGCGTGCAGATGCTATTCTGCAGTTTTATGTTTGCCTCAATTAAAAACCTTTCAAATACAGCAGAGCGGATTATAATTTGTTTGTTTTCTGGCTGCTACAGATCAACTGTGAGTTAAATACATCATTTAGAGTTGGCAAACAAGCTTGCAAACAAGCTTGTAGGATGCCAAAGCTGCAGGACAAAGCAAGAAACAGTGTATGCAAAAAAAAAAAAAAAGACTTGGCTGCACTGGGGAGCAAACAACTGAGGAAGTATTCATTTCTGACAACTGTAAATATATCAGCAGTGGCAGCAGACAAGAGTGAAATAAGCACACCGAGCATCGGAGCACCCTGTCGCTGCTCTGTAGTACACTAGACAAACACGTCTTATCTGAGAAGAATCAGACACCTGCTGCTGCACAAAACTATCCTTGACAAGCACAGACAAAGATACTTGGGAGCATTTGAGACACAACAGAGCATTTTACAACAAGGAACAGGTGCAGAAATTTTGCAGAGCTTACTAATTACTTGAAACAGAAAGCTGATTTTTTTTTTTTTTTTTTTAAGGGAAAACTAACAGTTGCTCCAAGATGAAATGAATGCAACTCATCTGTATTGCCTTTGAAGCACACAGGCCTCAATTTGCAAGAGCAATACACCACTTTGTTTTCAGCATCAAAGCCTTTGTGCACTCTAAAAAAATCAAGAAGGTTAACACAGAAATTTTCTATGAAACGTGGAACTATTAATAGACAAAATTTCTTAAGAAAAACTCAAAGAAAAACAAGAATGACTCAATGCTTGTGATATGAATCCCAAATCCTTCTTTCTTTGTTATTTTGCAGTATGTCTGCAAGACATCAAGTCAAATATTTTCAGCCTTGCAGATAGCACAGTGCAATTTCACACCCATTACCTCCTCTGCACAATGCACAGGGCAATCACATGACAGTAAAATCCTCTCAAACCAACCTATGGGAACTTTTAGAAGCCATGGCCATTGTGGGAATTCTCCCAAGAATTCACAAGAGCTATTTCAGTAGCGTCCAAATTACTGTGTTAAATGGAGTATTAGGCTCTGAGAATATGATTAACCAATTGTAATTGCTTGTGTGACTTCAAAACAGGCAGCCAATGTATGAATCTGACTTTCTTTCCTTTTTTTCTCCTGTTGCTATGCTTCTATTTATTCCTGTTTAGAAAGTTGAGATGCAACTCAAGAAGAAGCAATCTGTCCACATAACCACAAGGCAAACACACAGAAGCAAGGGGGCAGCACCCATGCTTTCAAAATCCATCATCCCTTTAGTGCACTTGTTCTCCAGCTTACCTCTCAGCTATCCAGCATGGTATAATACAGCGGAGAAGCACAAATAGGTCCCTACACAAGCATGCTGTGCAGCAGATCAACCATGTACAACGGTGCTTCCGACAAGCACAAATCATGTTCATAATCACAGTACGCTGACTCCACCAGTCACCAGGGAATATCTGTTGAGGCAAATGAGACTCCTGATTTCCAATACAAACACAGGCAGACAAACGCACACATCTGCTGCAATAGCGAACATGAAGCACAAGCTGTGTGTATATCATAAATATTAAAGCCTTGATTTTGCATTTTCTTGGCATTTTCCTGCTCCGTGATGAATCAGAAGGCCTGATAAGACCTGCCATGTACATTGCGATGCTGCCTGTGCTGCTTTTGCCATGAGAGGCCAGCTTTCATATCTGAACACATGCAGGCCACAAAGATAGGAAAGGAAGTTCAACCCCCAGTGGAGTGGAGGGAGGGATGGTGTTGCAGGTTGGATTAAAGGAGGCTGGAAAAGGGGGGCAAGTCATTATCTGATATTTGTATCTGTTGCATCTGTTGCAACTTTACTGAGGGGCATAATCTCTAATTCAAAGCAGCCTTCTTCAGATTATTAAATGTCCTCAGGATTTTGCATTTGAGATGCAAACACTGATCTAGGGTGAAGAACATGGCCTCCACATCATCAACAAAGGCCTTTTTCTCCACGGGCAGGCTCCACACTAAGTTCCCCTGCCTGTTGTGACAATGCCCACGGGGGTAGAGCAGATGTCCGTTGCCAGCAGCACATCTGCATACAGCCTCTATCCCCACCCCTTCACTGGCCAGACAATGGAGCCAACCCCCCCTCCTCCTCCTCCACTTGAAGCTTTCTTCCACTGGAGCCTCCAACTGCAGCAAAAAATAAAAAAAAGAGGAGAGTGGGAAGAGTTCCTTTTTAAGAAACACTTCCCTCCCTGCCTGTCAAGACTGTAAAAAAGAGGGATTATCATCTTGTTTTAAAAAAAAAAAGTCAGCTACTCCAGGAGATATCCAACTGAGTCACTAATTACTCACTAATTAATTAGTATGCTAATAGATGAAAAAAGAAATCCAAAGTCCATTTGTCCTCCAACTAAACACTGCTCAAAAACTTTTCATCAAACTCTAACCACACCTCATCATTCTTCATGGCCTTAAATGCATTTTGAGGAGAGTCTATCAATATTTTAAAACAATACATAATTAATCTCAATGTATTCCTAAATGTGCTCGGCATTGCCTTAATACTGCTCAAACCTGAGGGAAGTTAATAAATCCTGTTCACACATCACTACGAAGTGGAGTATCGGCTAATGTCTACTCCCACCCTCCCTTGTCCCTCCTTGCTGATGGCGCAGGGACACATGGACAGCGATGCGAGTATAGCTTTCAAAACTATACCCCGGTGGAGCACACACGGATATATTTTACACCACCTTTTACAAAAATCTTGAATCCTACCTCGACTGGATGTTTACTGAGAGTTCAAACGTCGGCTTTAGGGGCTCCAAAAATAGCATCGCAGGCTACGCATTTCAAATTCGCTTGTTATCTCGGATTTAGATAATGATCCACCTTTAGATGACATAAAACTTAATCCTGCACGCGACGGGACAATCTCCAGCGCTGGGAAACGGTGCCTGGTGTCGGTTTTTACGAGGGCAAGTCGGCTCGGCTCTCGGTGTGCCTGCTTATCCTGCTGTTTACTTATACGCTTCATAAACACTCCTATTCTTTTCCTCCTGCCAGAATTGAGAGGTGTGTATCAGTTTGCTTTTTCCTTTTTTTCTCTCGCTCTTTGAGTGAGGCGGAGCCTTTGCCCACTTCTCCCTCACACACACATGGGCTACACACACGCGCGCGCGCGTAACACTCCAGATAAGACACTCTTCTTGCTGCTGATGGAGATGGGACAGTGGGAATTTTCTTGAAAGGCGATTTTGTGATTGTGATAAGTCAGTAAACTTGACTGTTATTGATTATTTTGCCCTCTGTAATTTCAAATCTTGGTCATCCGGTGTAGCTGGGTTTTAAGCACTTAAAGGAAACATTAACATTATTAGTTTATTTTAAAACATCTACTTAAGATCTAGAGATTAGATCAACTCATGAAGACTCCCACTTTATGTCCAATGTAATTTTTTATGCCGTAGTTCTCAAGCAGCTACAGTTTGAAAGTTAGCTCCCATGACACATTGATAAAGAAGTTGCTCTCTTAAATTGTATTTCAACTTAAACTTAGAATTTGCTGATATAGAAGTTAAATATAACGTTTTTTTTTTTTTACGTTCATGGATAAAAGTACTTGTGCTAAGTAAATTGGCTGGTACTGCATGGTAGTTAAATTCTCATTAGCATGGCATATTCGATGTTACTTTAAGACCTAAATTATTTATCAGTATTTTAATGGAGGATGGTTTTTGATATGTCAGTGTGTGAGCGGTGAGGTGTAGGTATTTGGGTTAAATGTGTAGAACTGTAATGTTTCCACAAACACCAGTTTAGGGTTTTATGGACTGTCACTACCTGCAGGAACATACTATAGGCTAAGAGATGATGTATAAGTGTATTTCTGCTTGACATAGCGAAATGATTTATTCATTTGTCTTTTTCAAGTTAAATGAAAACACATTTTTAAAGCGACACTATTGAACTTTTGCAGATTTGCACTTTGGCACCCCCTAAAGGTTTAGTTCACCATCCGTTTCACATCCAGTCTCTTCTTTGACCTCTTTTCAGTCAGTCCAGAGTTGGCTCTCTCTCTCTTACTTTCTTTTCCTTCTTCCCCCGATAATGTCTTTTTGCATTTCCTTGCTAAATCAGCTTTGGTTAAAACAGCCAGTGGGTTGATGTCCAGTTGCTGGCATGAGATGCAGTGCTATAAAGCAAAATGCAGCTGTCACGTGACGCCCTAGACTGGGGGGGAAAAAAAAAGTGCTGTTTCTCAGCTCTGGGATGCTTCCAGGCAACAATGGCTCCAAGATGTGCATAATGAATGTCAGTGTGCCATCAAAACAAGTCAGAAACTTGGAGTATTAAGATCAGAAAGTTATGTAGCATTGCTATAATGAGTTTGAATTTTACAGCAAGTCTTTATTAAGAAAAAAGCAACTCATACCATAGATTATAATTCCATAAAGAAAGCTGAATGTATTGAAAGTTGCATAACTTGTTTACTTTAAAAAAAAAATGGGTCAAAAAAGTGGGTTTGGTTCAGCAGGAAATAAGATTTCAGCACAACACTGGCTGGTTAATTAGCAGATCTTGCATACAGTACTAAAAAAAGTTTATTGTTCATTAGCTCATGCAAAATGTATTCACTCTGTTCAAAAATTTAGTTTGCAATGTCAGCAAAGGTAGTGCATCAGGGTAATCTGGTCCAGCACATAAATATGCTGTTTATTTTCTTTCACTGTTCAGTTTCTATTTGTAAAATCTGTTTTCTCTCTTTCACATCTCAAGTTCTTCCTTTTTCAACAAATGTAACTTTTTGGACCAACTTTTAGGCAAATTAAACTCAAGTTAATCAGATAACAATGGTGGCAGGCACTGTAAAAGGATAGTGTTTTCTCATTATGCGGTACTCATGTCCCATCGTGCAGCCCACAGTGCTTTTACGATCTCTATATGTATGGAAAATTCCACAGGATACTTCACAGCACTGATATTCACATAACCTGCTAAACAGGCTGATAATTACTCTGTTCTATATAGAGACACAAATATCTTTTTTACACTCTTCTTTGTGGTCATGCTTCAGGTTCAGATGTCAACTATTGCATCTTCCCCTTGATTTAAGCTTAATACATTCAATCTATATTCTATTCCTTTTCATCTTTATATTCAGCAGCAGAATGCACCACGACTGATTCATTTACACATCATCACAGGCCATCACAGATGGCAGAGAGCATGTTGGGATCTCCGAGTCATTTTAATCTCCTACATTCTTTTCAACCACTTCCACCAAATTCTCCTTTTTCAAAGTAATTTTGCAACCTGAAAAGCAATTCAAGCTGCAGATTTTATTTTGATCGAGGATATTTTTCTAGACCTAGTTGCAGTTTGTTTTTAATATTAATTAACCCTTGAAAAGATCGCTTTCATTCAAATGATTCAAAAAAAGAAGACTGAGCTTTGAAAAATGTGTTCTTGTGTAGATCTTTGCTCAATGATGTTTCCAGTTCTTCTATCTTCTTCTTCTTCTTCTTCTTCTTTTTTTTTCCCCCCAAATCTCAGAGCTTTTAACACCTCAACTCTACTCCAAGTTGGAGATATAGAATATGGCAGCACTGGAAATTGACAGATTTCTCCATTTAATTTTCTGGAGGCTTTCACAACTGCTCATTTTCGTCCGTGTGTGTTTTTACAGCTGTTGACTATCACAAGGTGTGCTGCTCCTTTTACTGTCTTTGAGACAATTTTATCTCAATACAATACTGAACACAGAAGGTCACACACTTCATACAAATACATATCCCTGATATACGATTATAATTGTCTTCAAACATTAGTAACAGAACTCACTTAAACACTTATGCGTGCTTCTTACTTCTTGTTGTGTGTTTTCCATACAGTAGATTGTGTACCGTGAGCTCTGTGTGTGTGTGGTCCCAGGCCTGGGGGCTCTTGGCCCCGTTCTGACAGCATCCTTTCCTGTGGTCATTTTGTCCTCAGCACAGTGCCACTACTGGGCATGAACCCAAACACTCCAAAGACCGACACCAGCCAAGAAGGCACACCAACTGAAGCATATGTTCACAGAGGCACAAGAGGGGATGGATGAGAGGAAGAGACGGATGAAACAGTTTGAATCATGGCTGTGAGGTTGCAACCATATTCAAATTTTAATTTTGACTCCCCAAATAATTAAGAAAGCACAAAGCCTTGTTAGATACTATCAGGTATCCGGCCCTAAAAGAAGAGTGGCAAGGTGATTTCATGTTATTGAATGGTATAATGAAGTATACGACCATGTCAGCGTTAACATAAAGGTTTGAGTTATTGTTTAAAATCTGATTTATCATCACAATCAAACAAAAGGGTGTAGCTAAGTACAAGCTTATCCTTTATTGGGTTTACTCTGGAAGAACAAAACATATTGTTGTAGAAAAATATGCAAACAATTAGAAACAAAAGCCATAAGATTTCCAGTAAGCCCCATACAAAGCAAATCTATTAATAAATGCTACTTCAGTGATTATTAAAATGTTCACCTCAGTCACGTTTGCCTTTAGGATTTAGTTTTGTTAGTACACTAGTTGTTAGAGGATGTCTGTCAAAGACACACTTCTAATCTGTTCAATAGACAGTATTTGAGAGGATCAGCAATGTGTGACTGCATATTTCTGCAGAAAGACATTATTTCTTCCCTCAGTTCCTCCTGGCAGATATCTGAGTGTTTGACCTTTTTAAAATGCAAAGCGATTCTTCTACTCCAGAGAGTGAACGGGAGGCTCATGATTGTGCTACTAAATTTGAGGGACTTAATGCAGTAACTCACAGAGAGGGAGAGCTGCTCTGCACCTGCATCTGCCAAAGTCTTGACTTGGTTATAGGGATACAATAACACCTCCAAGGGTTATGTTAATCTTAAAAGGCAGGTTGTTCTTATGCTGCTCCATTCTTTACTTCATTTGAATGAATATTTCACTGCAACCTTGAATCAGTCTCTTGTGCTTAAATCACCTTATTGCACAGCCTCCCTTTAGCATGCAGCTGTGTGCGCGCGCACGCATGCATATACTTAGATTTTGACTTACAGTCTGTGATGTGAAAATAAACTGATGAATCACATTCACTCAATATATACATTCCTCTATTCATCACACAGCCTTTCTATCCTAAATAACCTTGTATAAACCACAATGGATAAGACGGCTACCTCGATAGTGACCTCGTTTATGATTTTTAAATTAACATTTCACATCTTTTGCCCTTCTTGAGAAAGGGAAGTGCAGCTAATTTAACTTCAGCTTCACAAGTAGATAACTTATGATTCTCCTCAGCTAAAAAGCTAATCATGTTAGATTGAGAACTTAACAACTTGCGGTACGGTCTACATATGGGATATTGAAATCAGCAGCATATGGAAGAGTAATTTACATTTGATAATAATGTTAGATTGTTAACTGTGCTGTATGCACCTCCTCCATTAAATGCATATAGTATGCAGCAGCAGATTGTCTTTCGCTATTAAAATGGCACAATATGTTTCAAACAAAGCCTCTGTGACCGCACTCACATCCAATTATATTCCACAACATTAAAGCTTCTGTCACACTCTAAGCTGCCTTTAAGAGACTCAGGGATGCCTTCATTATTTCATATTTATGCCTAAGACAGAGTACAAATGAGGTGGATTTCCCTGTTTGACTGGAAAATAAGTGTGAAAGCAGTTTATCAGACTGTTGTGACGTCTCTGGTCGTTTTTGCTTACTCCTACAGCGGTAAGCAGAATATTGTGAATGTTTGTGAGACATTCCATCACTTTAGGGATGTAATCTGTAGATATGGGAAGCAGAGCAGGAAGTTATACAGTCATATCTAAATATAACGACAGTGTCTGCGTTGCGCTGCTTACTGTTAGCAGACTGTCCAAAACACACAAAATTCCATTCAAATGTTGCTTTTTTTTCCAGCTGCATTAGTCTTTTACAACTAGAAGACCTTGTCAAATGCAATTTATTTCATTTTTTTACATATTTCTAATCAGTTTTCCCGAATTAAAGACTTTCTGTTGTTCAAATATTAGAAATGGCATTAAAAAGCTCTGTGGGTTGTGTGGTCTGCCTCCCGATTGGAACAAATTCATGCATGTTTCCTAATGAGATTAAATTGCTGTAATATTGTGGTTGCGATGGAGCTGTGTTGATGGAAGTAAGAGGTGGAGCTTAAGTACTGATGAAACACTCAGTAATATTGTTCACGTTGAAATTCAGACTAAGCTACTGACAGAGCTGGAAAAAAAATTCTGAGCAGAAAATAGAGACTAGTTGTCATTGTATTGTTCCTTATTCTGAATTCATTGAGACCCAAGGTGCTCTTTAAAAAAAAGCTTTTTTAAAGCCCAGCATATGAAATCACTCAGAGTTCTTTGTTCAGGTCAGTTTAAGAAGAAAATTATTTAAGTGTACTGAAAAGATGACAAACCTTGAAAAGGGGGAGCACACAAACCTGATATATGACTACCTGAATGGTTTATTATGTCACTGAAGGAGAGATTCTGCTTGAAATGCCTTAATTTGTTAGCTTAATCCAGGCTAAATACATGGGGCTAACACAAAATCACTTAATTTTCCTCATTTTTGCAGTACAACAGATATGGTTACAAATTAAATACAACTTCCTACATGTAAATAATGCATTATTAATTGATTTATCCTTGTATAAGCTATTACCTTATCTCTCTGGTGGGATACTTCAACACTTTACTGCTTGTCTTTGTTTACCACCAACCTAATGTAATTGTTCTTACCACCTACACGCAAATTAGCATGCAAACTGAGGTCTGAAAAATCCATGGAGAAATGGGATTCGGTGCTCGGGTATGTCTGATGTTCTTAGACACTCCACTGCATGGATGGAACTGCAGCTCCAAATGACTTAATTTAAACACATGTGCAGTGAAAAGCCCTGCAAATACACATGAACCGAGCCTCTTTGCTCAGCCTTAGTAGGAGAACTCTTATCTCCACTGAACAAACTCCTCGAGTGATGGGAATGTTCTCAGGATGTTATCTGGTCCTCTGTGGAAATGAGATAGCCAGCCACCTTTATCACTACCTTCAGACTCTGGAGGGCTCCTGACCATTATTGCAATAAGGACCACTCGGCTGCCAAGGGACACCAATAGACGGGCTGACAGAAAAATAGGAAACTGCTTGGGAATTGGAAGAACTGCAAGCAGAATGACTGATGGGAGATTGGAAGAAGTCCTACGGTTTGGATGTAGTTAAACCAGCCATGGGAGTCAACTTGAACATGGGTTTTGAACAGTGTGGCGAATGTTTGTATGAGACGTTTGGCATTGAAAAAAAAATCTCACTAAGCCCTTGACATCTTTTTAAAAATACATAAGAACAGAGGAAAATCAAGGAAGCTAGAAATTAGTTATACTTGGCAAAAGGATAAACAGAAAAAAAAAATTCTTTGAGATCTGTGATTTAACCATAGCATCTCCATAGCAACTCTCTTTCAAGTCATATCTTTAATGAATAGGTAATGGACAAGATGCAAAATGCACAACCTCATAATGTCAGTGCAGATGTCAAAGCCGACAAGAGAAGGAAAGAAAGGTAGGTTTAATTCGACAAAAAGTGATTTTGCTGCACACAAATGAATATGTCAAAACAACACCGCAGCCTTTTTGAAAAGAAAATGCACACGCACACACACACACACACACACACAATGTACCATGGCAACACAAATCTTCTTTCTGTTGCTGTTGATTGTCTGGCAAATCCACCTCTTGTTTTCAAAGCTCTTCTTTTTTCTCTAACAGGTGCAAAACCTCTCAACTCAACACATCAAAGAGGCACATGCACCTGCGAATAAATCACAGCAAATGGTAAAAATCCCGACTAGAGCCTCCGAACACCAAAGAGGTAGTATTCAAAGTGTCTGATTTAATATTCATGAGGTGCAAGGCTTTGGTGGTTGAATGCTTGTTTACCGAGATGTGTCTTTTGTCCTTGGGAGAAGGTTTGATATTCCACCGAGCAAATGTATTTACATATACTTGCGGTCTTGCCTCTACATGATATTACACACACATATCTTGCTGAACAAGTCACATACAGGATGCTACTGACACTATTGCAGTATGCTCTCTTAAGAGTTCTTCTCTTGTGAAGTATTGAAACCCTTGCTGCTATTCAGACAGGGCTGGAGAGGCTGTGATTATGAAGTGTTGATGGCTACTGTGCAGTTGAGTTGTTCAAGTTATGTTTCTTTTGTAAGCACCAGCGCACTTATTTTAATTAATTTAGCTAACAAAAATAGGGTTAAAACAGAGCTGGGGATTATAGTCGGCTCACTGCGGTCCCTTGTTGGGGTTCCACCTGCATCAACTGGTTAGTTTCTTTGACAGGGAGGAAGTCATTGCAAGCTGAAATCACAAAAAGGTCCTCGTTTCACATGAAAGAGAAAAAAGGCAGACTCTGTGAGATTTACTTCTCCTTTTAGAAGTAAAACAAACTTGTACAAAGTTGACGCTGTATGTGCATGAGATAATTACAACAGCTGACAGAAAGCTTGTGAGAAAAGCAGATCTCCCCAGTGAGTACTTGGAGATAGAAAGCAGCTGGTCAAAGCACACTCTGGAGAAAACATCAGCTATTGGAGAGAGTGGTCGGGTATACTCTTCACTTAAGTGTTTTTCCTTTTTTTTTTTCGTCTCCCTGAGCAGTCTTCTCAGTCACACTCTCCCACGCTTCCTCCTCTCTTGTATGGGCTTCACACACAAACACATCCTTCCCTTTCATCCCCAGAGGTGAAATAAAGCCATCAATTATGACTCAGATCAAGCTTGATTTATTTCACATGCTTTAATTTAACATTCTCATGTTGACATGTGCTCAATTTTCAAATTTTTTTTTTTCTTCTAATTATTCCACACACATTTTCTCTTGTGTAGAGCATGTACATTGCACGAGGGTTTTGACTGTTATTTCATCTCTCACACAATTTGGCTGAGGAGTGAATCATTGGCTCTGCAAAACTCATGTAAACCTGCTGCCCCCAGCTGGAAAAACTGTGAACTTTTAACTGTCTTCACAGGGCTCATGTACAGTCCAGGCAGTTTTTAGATACTGTTTTGTCAATAAATCTACAATATGTACTTTTTATTTAATAAATAAAACTGTGAGGGCCATTAGTAAAACCTGGTGTACTAAACTCGAAGAATACATGAGAAGATTGTGTGGCACTATTGAAACAGAAGGAAGCTGCTGAACGTGGGAAAATGTCTGGAAAAGCCCTTAACAGTCCAATAACTGGCTTAAGTTTGAAAGAAGCGAGTCAAGTGGACTTCATCTTTGCCCGAGGCTACAGAAACTTAACTATGAACAACACTGTGAGCAGTATTCTGAGTGAATTGGGTAATAGTCTCCACACAGAGGGAGCATGTCAGGAATATGTCAAGACCATTGCCACTGTGGCATTTTTGATATTTTTTGTCAGAGAACTGATGTGTAGAGCTGAACAGTTCACATTCTGGACAAATATGGGACACCAGCAAGCATTGCTGCGAGGATTGGTTCAACAGTGCAGCAAATAAACCAAAATGCACCAAATTTGGGCCATAATTCATCTGTATCCTGCCCCACAGACATATTTATTCTTTACGTTTGCAGTCATTAAGTGTAGTAGAATTGTTGGGACATTGCAGAAAAGTTAATGTACATTGTTGCATTCCTTGATTAGAGAAGTCATAAAGGCTGATTGTGCTTCATAAAAAATTAAAGATACAGTTTTTCTAAGCTTTTAATCATGCAACAATAACAAAAAGAAATCTTATTTTATTCTACTACGTTGTGAGTTCCCGACTTAATAAAACTACAATGCAAAATCACTGGAGGGCCTTTTTAATGTGTTAATATAACTGAAAAAGCAAATTCAGTGCACTCACATTAAATTTTGATTGCATGACTGTGTGCTTAAAGGTACATCTAAATAAATCTAAATTAACAGCATCATAAAATGCATTAATTGTAATTAAGTATGTAAGCAAATGTACTATTGAACAATATTGGCACATTTAATGAATTGTTACCATCATCAGTGTCCTAAATTCACGGATGCCTCGATGTGCCGACGAGCTGGCACTTGTGAAATGTTGGAGTCGTCTCGACCGAACCACATGAACTGCTCCCCTGCTTGTGCCAGTGCTGCTTCTGCAGACTTCAGCTTGTGGTTTCGGGGGAACCGCCTGCTTCTGTTTGGAGCATTATCAGCCTCCATCGCTGTGAAGTTGGTTTTGCAGTTACTGAGGTTGCCCTCGGTCCCATCAGTGCTGCTTTCAGCTCCAATGTGACACAGGCAGAAGTGGGAGATGTTCTGTCTGAGATCATCAGGACACTTCCTCCGTCCCACACCCTGACATACATCAACATGAAAAAGATGCTGTTATCCTTTGGAACTGAGGGGGATGGCTTTTAAGTGTTGAAATTCTCACTACATACTCACACGAGAGAAGACTGATATGTCATCAGTTGAGGCATACTTGTTGTCATGCCAAGAGATGGGAAACTCTCTGGATTTCTGTAAAAGCATGAGAGGAAACTCAGTGAGGACAGCTGTCTGAAGGTTATAATGTGAAGAACAGATGATCCAAGCATTGTGTGAGGGACATGCACACCTGCTGAGCTTTCCATTTAGGATAACGTTCGAAGTTCAAAGCCTGAGGCAGTGATGACTTAACCTGACTCAGCATAATCCCGGTGTTAGTACAAGTTTCACGAGACCTTGTCTCACTTTCTGGTGAAACTGGATGAGCAAACTGAGAAAATGACAAGAAAATCTATCTACATCTCGGTTTGAATGTTAGAATATGTGATGAAATGGAGAATTTCTTACCCATTTGATGTCATTATTCTTAGAAAAATATCTTTTTCCACCTTTTACCATTTTTATACAGTTTGAGTCCATCAGGTGGTTTTACTAGCACACAACACACACACTCTCACTGTCCAGCTGAACAACTAGTGAACTAGTGACTATGGAAACACGCACCAACAAACAACCTGAAATCTGAGCCCAAATTACCATGGAGATGTGGATCTGGAATTCCCACAGTAAGAGGAAAAAACACATTAAACGCATGTTAAAAAAATACAAAAAGGATTTTTTTTCAAAAAATATGTTTTACAAATCAAAACAATATAACACCATGTCATTATCATTAGGAAATCCACACTTTTGTTCAGGAGCTATGCACTTCTGCATCCAAGGAAACAGTTGTACTTGCACCAAAAGTCCCACAATGACATCATCATTTCTTGTTAAAATGTTAAATCTAAATCAATAAAGTTTTTGCAAAGAATTGAACAGTTATGACTCAAAATAGTGGAAAAAGAACAGGTCAGGGCGCCCCCCGGAGCCGACCTAATAAGCGGAAAGGTAATGGATGGATGGAGAACAGCTCAACTATTGAGACTGAAAGAAACAAAAACAATTTTAAAAAAAGAAAAGCTGGGACAGGGTCTTAGGCACCACTCTGAGACTTTAGCAATAGCTATGAGCTTGGCAACAAACAAGGTGGCAAGATTTTTCTTATTTATCTGTTCATTTGCAAAAAGTTTTTATTTGCATGGATGCAGCACTGACCTTTATTTATTCTGCTTTCATCAGCCATTTCAATCCCAACAGCATTGTGTCTGTTTTTAATGCAGCTCTGTCAGAGGGACAAAAGATCACAGCCAGTCAAAATTGATTGTCAGCCTTGTTCCTTTCAGATACACCTCAGGATTCACTAAATCCATTATTTTACACCACAGGTGGGGAAATCCCCTCATGGCAACCGATTTTACACTGTGAAATGATGTGCTACTGTTTTCAGAGGTAAAAAAAACAATATTGACATGTTGATAAACAATATTTTATAAACAATTATCATGGGGAGAAATAGATTAAAAATAATTAGCTTTGTTTTCCTCTTACCATAAAATGTGGTTGTTGGTGTATCAGCCATTTAAAAAAACTTAGTTCCCAGTATGTAAACTCATCACATGATGCATCATTGGAAATCAAGGGATGACCTCTACAGAGTACTTTAGGTCATATTAAGGTGACTCAAAATACTAAATGAGAATACGGGGGAAAAGATTATATATAAATATGCACACACACACACATGGAAGTATAGGTTGTTATCATGGGTTTCACTCATCTTTTAGTTTTCTGCACTACACTTCCTCCTTCACGAAAGCTTCATTTATTCATACAACTCCTCTTCATCATTCACTGAAAGACTTCCAATAGGACAGGTACCCGAGGTTTTACTGGACATCTCAGTGTGCATCCCGTTCTGCTGTCGAAGATATGCCAGGGTTTAGGTCTTTTTGACACGCTTCCATATTGAAGGCTTCTCTTGTGTGGATACAATTTGGTTTTGATAAGTCTTCCGCAAAATATTTTCTCATCAGGAAACTGTTCCGAAAACCAGTCTAAATCATCAATTGAAAGGATTTCATAAGGAGACCAGGTACCTGAGGTGATATTGGACGTTTCACTGTGCATCTCACTAAAGACATTTAACTTCTTAGTTTCAATATATTACACGCTCTCAGCGCCATTTTCAACTACACTACTCTGCAATATTTCAAGTGTTTACATCCAACAGTATAGATCTTTTATGCAATTTGTACAAAACCAGCTTCAATCAAAACAAAGGTTTCTTAAATTAAAAAAAAAAAAAAAAGAAAAAAAAACAATTCATAGAAAATTTTCATACAAGTTTATTTCTTTAAGTCAAAATGAAATCTTAAATACAATATTCAAACTTAGCTGGGACTGATTTCTTTTAAAGTATTTTCCTTTCTTTAAATATGTTAAAAAGTAAGCACAAAGTTATTCATTAATAAAACCTGAAATGATGCGAGTCACATGAGCAGAAGTTCATCTCATGGCAGGACTTATCTGCAGAGATTTCTAGAGTACTTAAACTTTTATCAATCAAGACAAAGTTCAGACATGTTGAGTTCACAGGAGCTTATCTGGTGTAACTTAAAAAAAGGGAGACTCAGGCTATAACACTAAATTTAGTACTTTAACACATCAAAATAATAGTCTACAGTGAACATATGATTCCTTTTAGCAGACATTAAAAAGCATAGATAAACTGTCGTACTAAAACCAGCAGAAAGTCAGTCATTCTCCATTGGTTCTTTTTTTCCTCCACACATGCGCTGAGGAAGAGGGATCACAACACAGAGCCCTGTCTGACACGACTTTACTGCAGCTGAGGTAAAGTTGGGATCCAAATGTCATTTCTATACATCCGTTCGTTGATTCCTGAAGACAAAATGAAGTGAAAAGGTTAAAAATGACACATTCTGGATGACAAAGCTTAAGAAGCTACCATCAGCACCCATGCAGATGCATTAAAACATGAAGCTGAAGCTAACAGGACATGTTGCTCAGAAAAGCACCAGTTGACTAATTTTATTATGTCAAATCAATTTAAAATGAGTGAAGCCATACTGTAGTGCTACAGAATTTATGAAGAAGCTCGTAAAATTAGAGCATTTATTTGATTTTTGGAAAGATGAATTGCAATATGTTCAGAAAACAGCATCCTGGTGGAACCCATGTCCAAGTTGAGCTGTATTTTTCTTTTTATCAAAAAGATTACAGGTTTTAGGATAAAGTGAGAACACACTGTACTTAAAGGTACAGTAGGTAAAAAATTAAAGGTCAATGACAGAAAAATGTTATATGCAATTGAAAACTTTTTCTATTAATGTGTAATTGCTGCACTAGAATAGTTATGTTTATTTTCTTAGAGTGAGTCATTTATATCTACTTGCTGGGCGGTGCGCGAATTTGTCAACTAGAGGATGGTAGGGGAATGTCCCGCCTTTTTACGCCTCTGATTGGCTAGAAGGCTTCTCCCCAATTGGCTAGTTTATTTGGCCCTTAAGTGTCATCTCACATTGAGCCAACCTAAACACTTCCCCTGTCCTTTTTCCCCAAACCTAAGGCTCGAATGAGCCAATCAGAGACAGGAAAAGGCGCTACCTTCCCCTACCATCCTCTAATTTGCAAATTCGCTGGCGGTGCACATATGGAGGCTGCCATATTTGTTCCCCCATTTTTCCTACGGTGCCCCTGAATGGACAAAAGAATGTGTGTGAGGTAAGAACCTGCTGAACTTTAAAACTGCTGTACCAGCTTTGTTTAATGGGAGTTAGAGCACTTTTTGGGATAAGTAATGCCTTAAAAAGAGATAAAAAGTAGTTACTCATAGTCCAGTCATAGCTACACCTGAGACCACTGGATCCACTCACAGATGAAAACATATTTATGTCTGGGAAAACTTTGGCCACCAACAGCCATCATACACTCATTACAGTGCTTTTAGAATATGAAGTTATTTGAAAGAAAACATCTTTTCTTGCAATACCCATCTAATCAGTCAGTAATTCTTACATACTGTACCTTTAAATAACCCAATAAAGCAGCCACCATGTCTCCTTTTAACCAAAAAAGATCCACAATTTATCTCCATTAATATTTGTGAGAAACATCTTACTCTGAATGACTGATGGGGTTGTTTCTCTTGCATGTTTCAAAGAGCCTGTCATGATGGGAACTCGCTCCTTTCCTCCTCTCCTTCTGGAAGTACTTCTTCAGCTGTCTGGCCAGATGTTGCCACCTAGTGAAAAATAGTTATTGCAGATAAGTTAAGAGTCTCCAATCTGTCTGTTTCCCCGTGTCTGAATCATTCATTTTAAGCTGTGTCATATTCACTTTTTTACCTTTCCTGTACGTCATTGTATTTATTCAGCCTGTCTGCCTCCTCTCTCTTCTCCTCGATCCATCGCTGCAGAAGTCTTTCCTTCTCTCTTTGAGCATTTGCCAGCGACTCTTTCAGTTCTTTCTGCTCCAAACGCAGGGCTGATAATTCTTTTGACTGAGTCTCTATGGTGAACTCAAACTCTGAGATGCTCGCCTTCAGGTTGTTGCTCCCTTTGGCCAGAGTGAGTGCCTCTTGACGGTACTGAGACACACTGGGGCAGCAAAGCAATATAATTTTAATTAATGAATTGCTTGTAGTACTATTAGTAAACTGTTAGATGTTTGATTAAAAAGGTCAAAAGTTTGGCCACCAATACAAAACAACAGGTGGAGCTGCAGATTTATGCCTCTTCATTAACATGGCCCAGTGATTGCACCACTATGACAAAGCTGTGTTTGTGTTCAGATTTTAACACTGCAGCACTTGTGTTTTGATTTTCACCTAAATTAAGCCTTATTACTCAAAAAAGAACGATATGAAGTCTCTTTGGTTTAGTTTTCTACCAACATACTTGCAGTTAATGAAGGTTTTCTTTAAAAATAAATCAAAATTACCGTGACTGCCAGTATTGTAGTTCAGCCTCTTTCAGATAAAGGACAGTGGTCAGGTCAGACACAGTTTGAGACAACTATGGAGACCAAACAAAGGACAAATTGATTAAATAATGAGGATATCAGCAGTTTAAAGGTCATTGCCTGCACACACTAAACAAAGATGGCTATGCAAGTTCTTTCCCATGCTACATAAGCTAATTCCCCATGATAATCATCGTTATACGGGTTGAAATGCATCAAAGCCTGGCAGATATGGTCTGAATGTCACATGCTTGTCTGATGTTTGTCAGAAATATACATGAACTGATGCAGTTTCTCTCTTTTTTAAAGTTTTCATTTAGCCCACCTTGTCTGCCAGGTGTTCACACTCTCTCAACTGGAGCTGAATGAGTCTGGTGTTTTTCCCAACTTCAACTCCACTTATTTCCAGACTGAAAATAAATATGGTGCAAAAATAAGAAAGTTAAGGGTTTCTGTGGGGATTTGTGAATAAGTTAACTAAAGTTTTGCATTTCTAACCTCTTGCACTGAACATCCTCCAAAATATGTTGGCGAAATTCAAATCGTTCCTCCAGCTGAGACACTGGGGAAAAAACACATAGTTCAGCTGAGACACTAATTATGACAAGTTATAATGGACTGAACTTACAGGCTGTATAAACGCCAACAAACGGATGTTTCTCATTGTGGTCCCGCTGGAGAAGTCGAGCGCGCACGTGATTCTTCCAGCTTTCCATTGTAAACGACTCACGTTCGTTTAACGTCCACGAATAAGAAAAACTTCTCAAAGCAACTGGCTGACTTCAGGCTCATTCAAATTCGGCCAAGAAGAAGACGAGGATGTTTGCGGGGAGACATCAGCGCGAGAATTTACGCCTGACGGCAAAGCTTCACAGCTCCTCCCTTTTGAGTCAGCAGCTTCCCAGTCAGCCACCATGTCCCGGATCTGACCGCTATATAATATAATATAATATAATATAATATAATATAATATAATATAATATAATATAATATAATATAATATAATATAATATAATATAATATATAAATTTGTGTTGTGGCTTATTTCTTTAACAGTATTGCTACTTGACAATTTATGATTCTGTTTGACAGCATGTTTATTTCCCTTTACTTGCAAGGTAAACGCCCTGATGGTACAAGCATCGAGTTGTTCGATTGGGGGGGGGGGAATCAGCTGAAGAAACAAGACATGTTGGCAGTTTAACAGTTTATTTATTTAGATAAATATTTATCTGTTTTTTATTTAAATAAATACATGAATAAATATCTATTTATCTGTTTATTTAAATAAATAAATAAAAAATAAATAAAGGGACCTTGGTTCGAGTGGAAGAACATGCACAGCCATAACAGCCTGGAATCTCCTCCACCTCATGCTGGTCACCAGATTGGTCACATACTGCAGTGGGATCCCATTTCTCATCCAGCATTTGTCTCGGTTCAGCCAGTGTGGTTTTGTTGACCACTTTGGCACAAACAACCCAGCCAAGCTGAGTCCAAACATGTTCAGTGGGGTTGAAGTTTGAATTGAAGCAGGCCATTCATTTTCTTCATTTAAAAATTCAGGAAGTAGTTGAACCTCATCTTGATATCTCTGAAATGAGCTTGCCTCTGGCTCCAGTGATGGCAAGTCTTATTTTTCCAGTGAGGGAGATATTGCCCCATACTACAAGAGTACCTATAGTTACAATGGCCGACAGGGGCGTCACCTTACATTCAATCCACACAGGAAGTCTCAAGCAGAAGTTAGTTAAACACCACCAAGAGTATCCATCGGCTTGCAAATAGATGCATATGGTGTAGTTGGGTGGTAAGGGTTAGGGGAAGGGTCAGGGCGTTACATGAAGAAGAAACTTCTGATTGGGACTTCCGGCGTGGATTGGATATATGGCGACGTATTGTGACTGCAGTTGGGTCCCTCTCCCATACCATCACACTGCCTCCACCAAAAGCTGTTACAGTTACCATATCAGAACAGCCATAATCAGCATAGCACCTGCATCTTCTCCACACTTTGACCATGATCCAACTGACTGCTGTAGTGGGGTCCATCCTCACAGGTGCTGCTAATCAACACCTATTGTCAGCACCTTGAGTACTGGAAGTGGTAATCAAAGGTCAGTTGCAGCATAAATTGTTTGGCAGTGGCAGAGAAGATTCAGTAAGTTTTTCATGGGTAGGCCTACAACCCACATGCTGCTCATCCAACAAATGCATTTCCTTTTGCAAATGTGGCAGCACATAAAAAAGGAAATAAACTGGGCTTTCTATTGCCTAGAAACATTGTTACAACAAAGAAATAATCGACCAAACACGTTCTGTGTTGTTTAATTAGTTAACATCACTGACAACAAGCACGTACGCAACTTTCAGTATAAAAGACATCAGACATCAGTATTAAACTTTTTCGAAAGAACTTCTAAAAATACTTCCGGTTCATGTGCCTTTTAAAAATATTTTATAAAGTTAAATATTCACCGTGAAAAAGCTTTGATTTTACCTAATAATTTATTATTGATAATAATTGAATTTTTTTATAAAAAATGTATTGATTTGAACAGTAAAAAGTAAAAATTATATTACTTTTTTTGGTTCGTCTTAAACTGGTACCGGAAGTTGTAGCTCACTTGCAGCTAGCGTGCGATATGTACACAGTAGATGGAAAACGAAACAAGAGAAGCTTCGGGATTGCGACAAGAGAAGCTAAACATTTCTATGATCTACAATGTACTAACACACTCTGATACAAGTGTGTAGGTTTAGCTTAGTTGGCGAGTTGTCTAGGTACCACTTTTTTTTCTTTCTTTTTAAAGCAGTTCTACGTGTCAGCGTCGGTCTTTCGTTGAGCTAGCTTGACAAGCTGTTGAACTTTGTCGCTAAAATCCACAAAATACGCTTTACAGTAAGCAAATGTATCTTCATTTCGTGGATTACCCACTCCATTGACATGCTGTCCACTTTTTAAGAATGTTAGAGGGAGTGAACAGTGGTTTATCCAGCATGAGCTCCTCAGCTGGGGACAGAGAACCTGGAATACCCTTGGATAATGTAAGAGAAGACATCGGTGGTCCTACCTGCTCAGGAGATTACAGCCGACACGTAAGTGGCTTGGTTAGAGGAACAATATGGCATTACTGGCTGTGGTTGCAAACCAGAGCTAATTTGCATTTTGAACTGTGTTCAAACGGTCTTTGCTTTGGCCAGCATGACACAGATATTGCCCTTTATGTCACTTGTAGTTACATAATTCAGTTAGAAATCTGTGACATGGATACTAAGGACAAAATGATCATTTAGCAAGTAAAACACCTCAAATGTTGATTTTTGTTTTGTTTTGCATGTTTAAAGTATGATGTAAAATCTTTGTCTTTTAGGATAATGCAATATGCTCAGGCACCAGTGAAGTCAAAAGCCGTGCTGTGGTCAAATATTCTGCTGCCCCACCTCCAGCTACATATGCCCTCCTGCAGGAGAAGACAGACCTGAAGCTACCGCCTGCCAACTGGCTGAGAGAAAACCCCCAGCTTGGCACTGCTGGCACCACTGTTTTAGGCTCTAGCAGCAAAAGCAAGCCTTTTTCAAGGTATAACATTTTATTCAAAACAGTTACTGATTTATATTGCTTTGGTGTAGGCCTTTTTGTAAGATACTAGAAAACGGTCCTTTTGTGCCTCTGACTCAGGGACCATTTTTGTTGCTTCCTTTCTCAGGAGTGAGGCTGATTCATCTTATAATGCATGCAGCATTAGACTTTTAAAAGATGTAAGCTAATGGTGTCAAGAGATTATAATGGCATGCCTCTTCGAAGCGTGGGAGTGAGAGGGCTGCAGAGCTTTTACCTGCCTTCTAAACAATACACTGGGACTTTTGTTAGATGGGTAAATTGGCCTCTCCTGTGCATCCTTTTTGCAACTAACCAAAATCTTCTTTTTAGCTTATTTCAACATGTCTCTCAATTCAGACAAAAACCACTATGTAAAGTTGAAAAATAAAAATCATAATTTGCAAGTTACTTCAACAATCTTTTATCAGGGTAAAGTTCTATTATCCAAATTTCTCAAGTAAACTAGTCAGTATCAGTAGGAATGCACAATATTGGAATTTTGGCCGATATCCGATATGCCGATATTTTGAAACTCGTGGCCGATAAACAATATCGATACCGATGTTAAAGCTGAAAAATAAATTATGTAATATTCATTCCTTGTGCAAAATTAGAAAAATACCTCAACTTGTGTTATGTATAACAAGTCAAACTTAATGGCAGTTCAAACAAAACTAATGGGATATGTGCATTATATTCTTGAACAACCCGGATTTTCTTCTCCCTGAGGAAAAACAAAAACAAACCAAAAACGGGGGATACTTGGTTATTTACACAAATGACCGTGTATACTCTTCACATAGAACATCCTAAAATAAACTGTCTTTTGAAGTTTTAAAGTCTGTAAAAAAAGAAGTTTTTGAAGAAAAAGAATTTGTTTTGTTTTTTTACTTTAGAAACTGATCGGTTGATCAGTTTCGGTTGACTGATCGGCAACCTGATCGGTTAAATATCGGTGGGGTGGCTGATGTCCAAAACTCAGTTTTAAGGCCGATATAAGCTGATACCAATAGGGGGCTGATTATATTGTGCATCCTTACCTTCCCCCCCCCCCTTTCCTTTTCTTTCTTTCTCTTTCCTGGGTTTTTGACCCTCTTTTGTTTTTTTTTTTTCTTTCCCCCCCCCTCTTCCCTCCCCTTCTCCCTCCACCTTCCCCCCCCCCCCCCTTTTTCCCTTCTTCTTTTGGATTTCCTTTTCTTTTTTTTTTTCTTTTCTTTAAATGTTTTTTTTTATGTTTTCTTTTGCCCCCCCCCCAGCCATTTTATTTTTTCTCCCCCCCTCTTCCCCCTCCCAGGCCACCTAAATCTCAAACCCACCCAAACCCACCCCCCCCCCCCCCCCCCCCGCGACGCCCCCCCGTTTTTCACCCCCCTCCCCCGCCCCTTTTTTTTTTTTTAAACCTCCCCCTTACCCCAAATCCCTTGTCTAAACCTTTAAGAATAAGCTAGTTATCCATTCTCTGATGACTTTGCTCATGTGACAGTTCATTGAAGATGACACTTTGCATTATAAGCTGTAACTTTGGTAGACTACATCTCACTTTGGCTGACTTGATGGTCATTGAGAAATCTTGCTGACACAATGCAATACAAATGAAAATGAAAAAATACAATACAATTAAAATCAGAAAATTTAATTCCTTGAGGTAAATGTAATTGCCAGAAATTTTGCCAGCATTCTGTCCATAACCACCTCCTCCAGAGTGCAGCGCTCCATCCAGATGATGAACTCTGCCTTTTTGATGAGTTTGTTCAGTCTGTTGGCATCCTTTGCTTTGATGCCTGCACCCTAGTACATCCAAAGAAGGATGATGCTCGCAACAACAGACTGATAAAACACGAAGAGCATTGTGTTGCATACGTCAAAGGACCTGCATCTTTGCAGGAAGCAGATATGACTGAGAGCCCTCTTGTCAACAGCTTCTGTATTAATAGACAACTCTACCTTGTGAATAAGTTAGTTAGCTACCCTGTGAACATTAGTAAATTACCGTTTACTAATGTGAGTTTAAAACAGTTGCCTGTCATCTTTCATGAATGCTAGCTAGAGCTCTTCCATTTCTCTTAACCTAACTCCTCTTCCAGTTTTCTGTCCAATATTTAAAAAACTAGCGTTGAAAGTTAGCTGTGAGTGGGGATTATCAGATACACAAGCTCATTGGAATAAATAAACCTGGGATATAACTGATCCAAAGATCTGAGAATAAATAAGTTTCATGCATCATGCTTCTCACTTAAGTTTTCAGCTTTTAGGAGAGAGTTGCGTCTTCAAAGAATTTCTCAACCAGACCAGCAACTGCTACGACTGGTGTGTCCAATGATGCTTAAATGCCATATGACAAGAGGTGTCTAAAGTAGGAGTAAAAGTAGTTTGAGAATCGATGTCCTGCCAGTACATTTAGAACAGGTGTTTTCACTAACGAGCTCCTCTACCTGGCAGGAGAGCTAATTGAACCCAGCTGGTCTAATGATTGGTTGGAACAACTACCAGACAGAATTTCTACTTTTAACCACTTGCCTATTTTTGACACCTCTGCATGTGACATGATGACTTTCTTCAGCATCTGCGAAAGTCCAACTGCATTTTAATCAGCATGCATTTTTCTTCCCCAAGACCAGCATGCAACAAGTCACCGCATCAAATAAAAAGCAAATTTTGTCTGAGCAATTTTTCTGGATCTCTACTGATGAAGCAACAGAGTTGAAAAAGTTAAGAGCA
This sequence comes from Atherinomorus stipes, assembly GCA_023101725.1. Lineage (NCBI taxonomy): Eukaryota > Metazoa > Chordata > Actinopteri > Atheriniformes > Atherinidae > Atherinomorus > Atherinomorus stipes. The sequence continues at coordinate 1,732,667 of JALJCO010003968.1, read as the reverse complement.
CTGTGGTATCTGAGCTGCTAGTCTGCTCTGGTCACCATAATTAAATGTTGTTAGCTTGTTGCTTTAGCAGAGGCAAAATGGTCCACACTGCATATAACATGATAGCTGCCTTTGGCAGGTTAAAGAACAAGATTACTATCTGGGCCTACGTAAAGTTAGACAGACAATTAATATTGATTTGGGATTTTAGCTTTTTTCATTTCAATGCGAAGATGTTGTGACAGCACACCTCATACTTTTTGTAAGAAGTTTTATTTACTAGCCGGTGAGCTTATGGTTCTTTCTATTCTTTCTAATCTGAAACAACTCATTGGTAAAACTAATGATTGTAAAATAATAGTAGAAACCTATTAGTGGCATAAATGCTTGTGGTTTACAATTAAAGTATTTCTATTAATTTTTTTAGGTCATTTTCATGTGTAATAGGCATATAATCATTTATCAAGTCACTTTATTTTTAGACAATAACAGCCATTTACTGAAAATAAAAAGATTATATGTTCAGAGTGGAGAACAGGGAAGCAAGAAGGTCAAAATGTAGCTGCCATGTGGATTTTAGATAATGTAAAATCAGAAATTAGATAATTTTTTATGTCATTTTCATCAGCTGATTTCAAACAGATGAATAAAGACATTCATGGCAAATTTGTTACTATGATTATGATGATTATCTCACATAATTGCTATTGGAGTGGATTTGATTTGACTTGCCTTCATCAAAAGGCCAATCAGAATTTGCTGAGGTATCCACACAGCATGCAGAGTTCTAGTTAAAACCAGCTGGAACACGAGGTTATGGAAAGTTTTTAGTGCCAACAGCAGTACTGTGGTAATGTTTATATTTGCCTTTAAGCAGCTGTATTATTGACAGATTATTTAGAAGAGACCTGTAGCGAGAAGCAAGCCGGTTTAGTGATCTGGAATCTGTCTTTATTGATTAAGTCACTGTTATCTTTGCAGTTTTGGGATGGCCTATGACTTCATTGATTGCATCGGGGATGATGTTGATGTGGTATCAGACTCTGAGGTGTGTGGAGCTGTTCCTAAGCTATATTTGTCTTTGCTTCTATTTTGTACACATGCAGTTAAACACCGTTTCTGTCATCTTCAGAACATCAAGAAACTTTTGAAAATTCCCTACAGCAAGTCCCACGTTAGTATGGCTGTTCATCGTGTAGGGAGAACATTGCTTTTAGATGAGCTTGACATTCAAGAACTCTTCAGGAGATCCTCTCAGGTACTGTTGAATGTGTTACATGTTCTTTCATTTATTATCATTACCTTGGCAGTAACTTCTGAATGCGTTGTTTTTTACGTTGTATGCGCTGTAGACGGGAGATTGGACATGGCTGAAAGAGTTTTACCAACGGCTAATAGATCAGAAATGGCAGAGAAAAAAGAAAAGCAAGGAGCACTGGTATCAGAAGGCTATCCTGTCAAAGTTCCTCTACTACAGGTCAGTATTATGCATTGCTTGAATGAGCTGGGTTTCACATAGGAAATAAGTTATGCATAACCTGAAGACGCTTCACTTTCAGTCTCGTAACAAATGGTGTTTTCTGCAGTATAAACGGGGATGGGGCTGCAGAGCCTGTATCAGATATGAATGAGGCTGACGAGGAGAATGGAGCTGAAGAGTACAGCTCCTCATGGCCCACCACTTTCACCAGTGCCACGTCTGATGCAGAAGAACCAGATGCTTCCAAGCAGGTGACTGAGCCAGAAACGTTTTCTCAGGGTGAAAGGACAGATTTGAGATTAACTTTGGTTCCAGTAAGGAATCATATTTGCACCTTTGTGTATTGAATGAATTGTATTATGAGACAAAAATGTTCTTGCTGTTAAATGTGCAGGAAAGTGTTTCTGTGGATAGCGAGTTTGCCCTGGACCCCGTTATGTCTGTACCTAAAGAACAAAACCTCCCTACTCTCTTCAATGAAGGGGAGAACAGTCAGGTAGCAGTTTTTGTTTTCTTTAATGGTATCTTACAGCCTGTAAACCTGTGTTTTAACACGCTTACACACACTGCTTTGTTCTTTTGGTGTTGCTTGTTTTGCAGGGTTTAAGAAACGACTTTGTACGAAACATTATGTGGACGTTTGAGGATATCCACATGTTGGTCGGGTCTAACATGCCTATATTTGGAGGTGGTCGCTATCCTGCAGTCAGCCTGAGACTCAGGTTGGAATTTTACTCCAGTTCTTTCATCAACCAATTCAGTAGCTGAAAGTTAAAATCTTTGAATCATTTTGAATTTATTGACTGTTGACTTCTGTTAGAGGTTTATGTCTGGAAATAATCATCTCCACACCTAATGGGCTAGCAAATAAAAAGGGGACATGTGGTAAAGCCCTTTTTGACATATTGGTAATTTGAAAGGGAATATGTGAAATATATGCAGTGATCATTGGGAGTACAAAATTATATGGGTGGCTCAGCTATTAATGTCACTTAATAATAATTGATTAGAGTTATATTGCAGTTTTCTGCTGATGGCACTTAAAGTGCTTACATTGAATCCATTATTTATTCATTTTTGGTGATTCTAAGTTACATCTGTTGCCACAGAAACGTGGCATCCAATCTGTGCCAAAGGCCTCTCCACCCACCACTGGACAATCATAAGCATTCAGACAACATATCCCAGGACACAATGAAAGATTGACCAGGATGAAACTGGATGCACTTTAAATGCTGCGGCTTCTTGAAAGTCATCCATCGCTCCATGACATTATTACTGCTCAGTATGATAGTTATTTAACAGCTATCTTTCTCTCTGTTTTTCAGGGACAACAATAAGCCAATCAACATTTTGACGGGTATCGACTACTGGCTGGACAATCTGATGTGCAATGTCCCGGAACTTGTCATGTGTTTTCACGTCAATGGCATTGTTCAGGTAAATCATTGTTTGATGCCACTGCTTTTTTGATTAAAGAGTTCATGTTTTGTTTAAATGATCAGGGCAAACGAGTTCAAATTTTCATGTCAATTCATCTTTGTTTGCTTATAAAGTATGTAATTAGTGTAATGACCTGAAAGTATTACGGTGACAGTCATCATCTAAAACAGTGTTTCTCAACTCCGGTCCTCAGGACCCCCTTTCCCGCATGTCTTTGACGTGTTCCTACTCCAACACACCTTATCCAAATGAATGAAACCCCTTATCAAATTATTTTCAAGCCTACTGACAAGCCATTCATTTAATTCAGGTGTGTGAAAGTAGGGTTGCATCGTTGACATGCAGGGCAGTGGGTCCTGAGGACTGGAGTTGACAAAATGATCTAAAATACTCCTTCAGCAAAATACAAAACACTGGACTATCCTCTATGAAAGTAAATGTGATAACGGGTTGTTTTGATGACGCTGGATGGATATCCCACAATTTCTTGTTACTGCATTCAAAAGGTTTTCTTCATACACTTAAAGGGGCTAAAAGATAAACAAAAGGTGATGTAAGCATCCTGTCAACAATATATTTCACTATGTGGATTCTTCCTTTCTGTTTTTAAGTGATTAATCTTGGTTATAGCTTATTTTATATTTGGTTTTATATTTGTAAAACATCCATGAAACAACACCAAGAAATGCATTAATGTGCTTTTCATAGAAAATCTGTTTCAACAGCTGCAGTTTCAGTTCTGCAAGTTCTTATCACAGTTTTATGCAAGTTTGGTCGTATATTTGTTGCAACACTGCTCTCTTCATGATGACTCATATGCACCAAACTGACATGCAGAGTGTGTGTGATAACAGGCGTCTGCTGTACTGTCCATGTAAACAAAATAGCACGTGAACACACTGCAGTGATGACTTGCAGTCAAAGGTGGAAAGTAACATTTACTCAAGTTACTATAATTGTAATTGAAAATTGTAATCAAGTAAAAGTATTTAGACAAAGTAAAGATACTTTTACTTGATGACAATTTTCAATTTGCAGGTTTCTAATAGTGTCTGAGTCCCCAACACGAATTGGGGAAGTCCCCAACACAAACTTTTTCCACCTCTGCTCGCAGTGTCTGGCCAGGACGTGTAATCTACATCTTCACAAGAAGACATAACTTTCCAGAGTAGAAAAGGGCAGAAGAGCATCAAATGAAATGAACTGGGAATCCAGTAGCTGTCAGTCAAGCCAGTATGCTTAATGAGATAATAATCAAAGCTAGTTTCCTTCATATTTGGAGAGTTGACCTGTTCTCATGACTGCCACTTACTTTATAGACAACTTTACTAAGTTGAGAACCTCCCTTAGCAACAAGAAAGGAAAAAAATGGAGGGCTTGTTGATGCACAATTCCTTTCACTGCAAAGTCAGCAGGAATGCAGAGGGTATAAAATGCTTAACGGGATGTTAAGTGTGTGAAGGCTAACATGTTGTGTGCTAGCGGATATTTACTGGTTTATTTAAGAAGATAATGTATAAAAACTGTGATGTAAGAGTAATGCATAGTGTTGTCATCCTGGCACTACAGATACTGCATACTTAACAGATAACAAAATTAAGTAATGATATTTGAATTCAGAATTTTTTAAAAGTTCAGTAGCTAATACAAGCTAGTAGTTGTCTAAACATACATGTTCTCTTGTGATGGCCATGAAAGGACATGACAACCTCTGATTATTTTTAATCTTTGTGATTTTCCTTCCAGAAATACGAGATGATAAAAACAGAGGACATCCCTCATTTGGAAAATTCCACTTTCTCTACTAGAGTAGTGAAAGACATCGCTCAAAATATCCTCTCCTTCCTGAAGTCCAACTGCACTAAAGAGGGTCACACTTACTGGCTTTTCAAAGGTGAAGGGGAAATTGGATTTAATGAGTGCTTGTTGTACTGTCCAGTGTGTTTTCTAATGTTTAGTCTGTCACCTCTTGAATCCACAGCTAGTGGGAGTGACATTGTGAAGCTTTATGACCTTACTACTCTGTGTGAGGAGGCCGAAGAGGAGAAATATCAGAATCCTTTCACTCTTCCTGTTGCTGTGTTACTGTACAAGTAAGTGTGTGTGTTGTATACACACAACCGAGACATCTCGGTGTTGTAGGATTTTTTTTTTGGTAGACATTAAGTTAGTTGGCATATTTAGTTTTTCAGTGAAATAGATTAAGTTAGAAGTGCACAGTATGAGTGGAAGTAATGCATCATATGAGTAGCCGGTTTATTCAGCTTGTTTTCTTTTTCTTTCCTATCTTGACTTTGTGATCCAGAGTTGCCAGTAACTTGATGCTGAAGGCGAGACAAAACAGGAAGCACAATGGCACCATCAGAACTTTGCTCTTAAACTGCGTCAAACTTCTTGATCAGGAGAGGCATCCCCAGGTAGGCGGATCACTGAAGACATTTTTGTCTTTGTCATGTTAGAATTAGAGTCCAAGTTAAAAAACTCAAATAATTTGCGACTTAAGTTTTCGCTCTGAATGAACTAATAATTTAAGTCTTTCTCAAACAGTGGAGGAATCAGCAGATGAAACCTCCTGACTGAATCTACAAATGCAGAAGCTTTGATTTGATTAATATGGACTCCACCCCGATTGCTTCTTTTTCTTTGCGCCCAGATCATTGCCTCGGCCCACTACATGCTGTCAGAGCTGTTCCAGCTCGACGAGCCTCCCGAAGAAGATGGAGGGGAGTCGCTGCGGGCCGGTGGCTCAGAAGACAGCTACAGCGACGAAGACAGGGAAGAGGAAGAGGAGGATCTGACAGAAGACGATGAGAATGACTCCTACAGTAACCGCTCCAGGCCTCAGGATGATAGTAAAGCAGTGGCAGTGATTCGCTCTGTAGGGGAGCTGTCGGTCCCTGAGAAATACAAATCTACTCACCAGATCAGAGTGAGTGACATTCTGCCTTCTCCCCTGAAACATATCAGAGTGGGGAGTTGATTTCATGGAGTATGTTGGATATAAACACAAAATAATAATATATTATCTTTTTAAACACCTCCCCTTGCAGCCAAGTAGTGCTTTTCCTGTTTCTCAAGACAAGGAGGAGCGATGCAGACATGTCCTGAGCTACGTACTCAAGGTAAGTTTCTCTGATGTAAATGTTAAGATCATATGCTATGCTACTTATTTGTCTTAATAATGTTGCCAGTTAACAGTGATTGTAGGTATGAAGAACTACTTTTTAAATGATAGAACTTCTGACTCAAGCACAAAAGATCTCAAATTATTGGCAGTGAAGATGAGTTATGAATGCAAAGGTTTACTCTGAAAGAATGTCTGAAAATGCACAGGGGTTGAAGGCAGTGGATGGCAGCATCAAGAAGGAGAGTGATCTCCCATCTGCAGATCCTAACACACCCATTCCTCTCAAATATGAGGACATAGGCGCGAATGGGGCCTCAGCTGCTGAGAAAGGCATCTCTCTTCTGCTTGAAAGAGGTCAGTCTGTCCTCTTTTTTTCAGTTGGTATAATGAACTGACTCAGTAATGACCTAACTTTCTGGTCTTTTTTGCATGTGTGTAACCAGTGGGGCCCATGCAGTCTGACCAGAAGCACCCAACACGCTCAGGGATGATTCCAGGATCCTGGCAGCACCGGATGAAGCTGCAGCTTTTCCTTAAAGCCTCCAAAGCCTACTACGTCCTGTCTGACGCAGCCACTAACCTGCTGAAGTACGGGCGAGCGTTGCGCTACATCAAACTATCTCTGCAGTGTTATGGTGAGGTTATTTAAATATTTTGAGGCATTTGCTTTTTCATTAGTATCATGTTTTCTTTGGGCTTCTTCTTTTAATTGGACTCTTGTGGCCATTTTGCTCATAGCTTGCAACAGCCTTAATTTAACATTCTTTTAATATTAATGCATATTGAAATAACTGCACCTCAAAATGTTTTTCTTTGTGGAAGAGCTATTTTAAACTTGATTGCAAATGCGAAAGTGAGTTTAATGTTTCTAAAGCAATATGTTGTTGGTTTTGTTTTTAAATATCTTCTCCCCCTTCCCAGATGCTTATTGCTCAGTGAGTGGAGCACTGCACCCACAAGTGCTTCAGTTTCACAGCCAGTGCCTGTCTCTGTGTGGGGACATCCAGCTGATGTTGGCTCAGAATGCCAACAACAGAGCAGCTTACCTGGAGGAATACAGCTATCAGACCAAAGAAGACCAGGAGCTTCTGCACAGCCTGCACAGAGAGAGCAGCTGCCAGGGTTAGTCACTGTATCAGTCATAACAAAATAATTACTTTTGGTTATTTATCCCTCCATATGTTCATTATTTTGTTTTCTATTCATTAGCCTTCAGCATGGCCACAGACCTGGCCATGGACCCTGAGTACCAGCTGTTTGTTAGCAGTAAATGTTATGAGGCAGCGTATGAACTGCTTGTCTCTGAGGCCTTGAAAGACCAGACCTCAGATCAGCTGTCTCAGGTTCTCAAAAGGCTTGGAAACATCCGGAATGAGATGGGAGTCTATTATATGAACCAGGCTGCAGCAATGCAGACTGAGAAAGAGGGTATGTCGTCGCACATCTTTGTTTTTTGTTTTTCTTTTAGGTCCTTATTTGTTGAGTTATTTTAGGATGCTTTTTAGAAATGACAAGACATTTAGCCTTTGCTGAAATGTAATAAAATGTTCTGTCCGTTCTCCTTTGTTCCCCCTCTAGTGAAAAAGTCAGTGTCCACAGCAGAACAGGAGTTGTGGAAAAAGAGTTTTGCTTTCTTTGAGAAAGGAATGAAGGACTTTGAAGCTATCGGGGACAGCACCAACACAGCGTTACTGCTGTGTAATACAGGCAGGCTGATGAGAATCTGTGCTCAGGCCCACTGCACCGTCTCTGCCAACGACAGCAGAGGAGAGTTCTCACCTGAAGAGGCTCTTTACTACAACAAGGTGGCTTATCAGAACTCCTCTTTGTTTTTCCTGCAGTCTTCTTGAGCTTGTTACATCTGGACAATTTCCTCTAATGCTTTTGTTCGCCCCAGGCCATTGACTATTATTTACGAGCTATGAAGTCACTGGGAAGCAGAGAGAGCCACTCAGCAGTGTGGGACAGTGTAAACTGGGAGTTATCCACTACCTATTTCACCTTGGCTACACTTCTGCAGGATTATGCCCCGCTGTCCAGGAAGGCTCAGGAGCAGGTGAGCTTATATTGTACTTATCTTTTTCAGTCATTGGAATAACCTTTTTTTCCCCCCTCAAATAATTTTGAAAATCTCAAAAATACTTCAAACCAGTCACATTTCATCACCATTCACTTGAAATAATCTGTCCCTGCTTGCATTTTACCAGATCGAGCGAGAAGTGACGGAGGCCATGACGAAATCTCTGAAATACTGCGACCTGCAGACCGAGTCGGCCCGACAGCCGCTCTACCAGTACAGAGCTGCCACCATCCACTACCGCTTGGCCTCCATGTACCACAGCTGCTTTCGCAACCAGGTGAGACTCAATCGTAAGAGAAGACTATAAATTATTTTATTTAGATATCCTGACGCTTAACAGCTCAGTGCTGTTCTCTTTTTTTGTCATCAGAATAAAATGGAAAGTCTGTTTCATGTGTGTAGCAGTAAATTATTGCTGATAGACGAGTTTCTGGCTGTGACTGTGTGACAGGTGGGGGATGAGCACTTGAGGAAACAGCATCGCAGCCTGGCGGAGCTCCACTACAGCAAGGCTGTCTCTTTATTCCTCAGCCTTAAGGATGCACCCTGCGAGCTGCTCCGCACTTTGCTAGAGAGGGTGGCTTTTGCTGAGTTTACAATGGCAGGTGAGCACTATTTTTTTAATCCACAAAGTTCGGTTCTTGTTGTGAGAGAAGGATTGAATCAAAGAACACAATAACATTCCTTTCCAAAGCTTCTTACAGTTATATTGCATCTTGTGCTTCCAAAGGTCAGAGCAGCAGTGTGGCTAAGCTGAGGAGCCTGACTGGAGCCTTAGATATCATGACAGAAACCCGCCATGCTTTCCAGCTCATCTCTAAAGAGCTGCTGGAGGAGCAGGAGGAGGCAAGTTGCAGAGGAAATGCTGTGCCAGTTAACTGGTTTTGATCATGTGCTGTTATTTACACCAGCTTTTCGTTTGTGTCTCATCCTGTAGTCTTGTGATCCACCTGCTGCCGAGTCAGCTGACTCTCCCGATGCAGCCAGTAGCTCCACGTCTGGACTGGACCTCCAGGAAGTGATTAAATTAATCAGCGTATTTGAGCCAAGTTTCTCTTTCCTGCTGCTGCAGGTCATCAAACTTATGGCAACAACAAAACGGAAAGCAAGGTGAGCAGCAATCTGAAACTCTGCATGCTTTTCACCAACCGTATCACCACTCCTGACCATTTTTCATGTTTTTGTGTGTATTCCAGCAATAAGGATGAGGAGATGCTGAAAACCTACAAGAATGTGTATTCAAAGCTCCTGCGTGCTGACAAAAACGCACCTTTGCTCAGCCGTGTTGAGCTCTACTCCGAGCTGCTGCAGCAGCTTACAGTGCAAACAGGAAGTGACAGGACAGGGACACATAAGTCATGACCTCAGAAATGTTACAGAAAACGACGCCATACAGTGACTTTTATTAACATGCACAAGCTCAGGCAACACAATTAAAACTTTGAAGTTACGGTCACCCTGCGCCTTTAAAAAATGTTCAGCATTTGGATTACTGGGTTTGAATTGTGCATTTTTTTGTGAAAACATGTAAATTTAGAAGATATTATTTAATATTTTAATTGCTCAAATGGTTAAGTCATACATTCAGGTTGGGTGTGAAGTTTTTTCATTTCTTTTTTTGACTATACCAAACATTAGTTAAGTGAGTATCACTTATGGAAAGGCAGCATTTAGCACAAGTCCAGTCATTTTAATATAACTGGTGTTTTTGATATTCAAGAATACTGTGACTGTAATATGCTGAGGTGTGACTGATGGCTGATTGGCAAAAATTAGGTTAATTGTATAATTTACTTTAAAAACACTGTGTGCAATACTTAAGCAGCATTCAATGCAAACACATGAGGTGAGTGTGTCCTTAATGCTGTATGTAAAAATGTGAATTTATATCAGCATTGTTTGCTGTGAGAAATAAAAAGGATTTAAAATTTTACAGTTTGTTTTATTTCCATACGAATGCATAATTCTCTACAAGGTGCTCCTTGACTAATACAGCACATTTAATCCTTGTGAGGGCAGAATTTACGTCCATTATCTCTGTGGACCACAAATGTACAGTTTGATTAATACTTGATAAATGCAACTAGATTTTTGAAGGCGGCACTGTGCCATGTGGTATCTGGCAGTGATCGCTGCAGAACTGTTTATGCAGAGACACTGAAGAGAGGACACGATGTTTTCACTGTGGTGTCGGTGAACTGGGTCACCCCAGTGTTAATGAAGTGAGTCCAGAGGAGCTGGAGCTGCAGACGTGTCCAAACTGCCCACGCAGCTCATTAATCAGGCTCAACCCTCGGATAGCTGATTATTGGGCAGTTCAAATCCCACAGAATAATTAAAGAGGAATTCAACAGGTCCTGTGGCTCTAAAATACAAACTTGGCTTTTATTAAGTTTTTTATTATTATTATTATTAAGCACTTTACATTTGTAAAAACATTTCAAAGTGCAACACAGTAAAAATAAAAACACATTCAGTGTTAAATTGTAATAAGAATTACTGTAAAACCACTGATAAGTTTTTAAATGAGCCATTGCTTTCATTCAATATATTAGTGCATTTTGTATTACTATTAAAAGAGAAATACAGCACATGACGTGATTAAAAAGGATAAAAAGGAAGTAACAAAAGAAGAAATTGTGTGGTGACTAAAGTATCCAGATGTGCTGCAGTTAAAGTCCTGATGATGATTTAACCATAGCCGAGAACAGCTGCTCTGTCGGTCACTGTATGACGCAACGGTCAGAAGTCTGGTTCTCCTGCGTTTCCTCTCGTGATGGACGTTTCTCCTCCTGATAAGAGGCTCCACGATTCAAAATGTTTTGCAGGATGTCTCTGCTCTCACTGGGTGGCAAGTTGTAGAAGAAGTACAGTGGTGTCATCTGAATGAACCTTACAAGTAGACAGAAAAATGTCTTCAGTGCATTAGACAAAAATCAGTGTTTTGGGGGGCAAAATATTTTTTTTAAAATAATAGTTAGTAATAGCAATCTAGCAAAGCTTTGAGTGACCCCCAGTTTTGTTGAAGATAAGACGTGGACTCATTATCTGAGCTTCTGTGAATATCTATAGATTGTGGACCTTAAAAAAAAGAAAAAGACTACAAAGCTTTCACTTTCTCTATTAAGCTGTAGCTCTACATTCCTGTGAATCTGTGCAGTCTGTAATCGCCTCTGTGACTAGCAGATACTAGAACCGGATTGTAATTCCTCTCTTCACTACCAGCATGACTAGCCTCTGCTGAACTGGGGCTTTACTCATGGTTCAAAAGGAAATGGGAATGTGTCTGTCTGATCACATTAAAGCCTCTAGCAGTACTAAGATACTAGGTCTAAGCAGGAGACGGCAGAGTCTAGTTAGTGAAACCTCATTTAGCCAGTAATGAAAATGCAAGCCTTACTCCTCTGCTGTTATTTGGGTTACATTGCGGAGGCAGTTGTCTTCTGAGAACGTGTGCTCATGGAACAGGACCCACTCTGGCAGGCCCAGCTTTGGGTTCTTAGCCCCGTAGCCAGACAGAGGATGGATCTGTGCCACGTGCTTATGGGTCAGAATAAAGTAGTTCCCTGATCCATCCACATCCCGTGCCACCTGTGGGGAAATCAAAGCCAAAGCAGGAGTCACGATGTAAGAAGACTGCTGAGTAAGAAAGACAGGATTATAGACAGAACTAGAGGGAGTAAATCACTGGTTTAATCACAATACGATATTATATCAGTACAATAGATAGGCGATTCAATATCTCAAATTCAGTCATGATGCGATTTTGATTCGATTTGATTTTGGATCCACTGATTGATGTGAAATGATATGAAACAGTATATTACAAGTAATAAACAAGGTTATTGTTTCTTAACATAACTGTAAGCTTTGAAGTAAAATCTCCCCATGTTACATCTATTCACTTCACAACTATAAACATGTGTTTTATTGTGAAAATATTGTGTCGGAGGACTTTCAAAATAAAGCCATTTTCATGATAAAAGTGTGTTTGATACAGGTTTTTGATCAATATTGGGTTTTTGAATTTATTTACAATTGATACATCAATCTATATTGATATATCGATATAGATTGATGTCTTGTTACACCTGTACATAGAACGTGCTTCATGATTTGGTTTTGCACCTATTATATGACTGTACATTGGGAAAAATGCAATCACTCATGATTAAGTAACGTTCCATAATGCTGCACTATTCCAACTACAAGCTAAGTTATCTGGAAATATATATCCAACCTGCATGAAGAAACCTGCCAGCAGCGCTCTCTTAATATTGATGGTGTTGCTTCTGGAGCCGAAGGCAGGCACTGAGATGGGCAGCTCGATCCTCTTTAGAGTGTCAATAAGCTCCAAACGAAGAGCATCGGCCATCAGCAGAGCAGTGTGGTTCAGGAAGAAATCCTGACACCATTTCTCTTCATTACAGCCTGACAGAGGAGGGAGAAAAAGCCAGAGAGCAAAGCCAGGAAATCAGAATAATAACAAATGAGGAAAAACTGTGTTTTATTTAAGCTTTTCTGTCTTTTATATTATGTCTTTACAGCTAGTATTTTCTAATCAACTAATGTGAATCTACCCTTTTAAATCATTGCAATTAAATTTATGATTATTTCTCTCATGTGTGTATGTTTTGATGCTCTGTAAGCTCACATGGGTTCTGCTGGCCCTGTTTGAAGGCCTTGTAGATGTTTATAAGGGTGAAGTGGTCTCCCTCTGGGTGCTGGAACTTCATATGACACTGGGTTGCCTCTGGCTTCAGCTCCACAGGGGGAACCATGAAGCAACTGGGTGCTAAAAAACAAACAGAAAAAATCACCTAATTGAATTTGGTGAAACATACAGATCACATATTTGCTTTCGTAACTCTGTTCTGGTGTTACCTGTTAGCATAGCAGCGATGATGGCCACCTCGCTGACGCAGTCAAACTCACAGGAGGCCAGGACAGTCTTGGCCATCTGGGGCTCCAGGGGGAACTCAGACATGATGATGCCCATCTCAGACAAGTTGCCATCATTATCCAGAGCAGCAAGGTAATCCAGTTCCTCTAAAGCCTGCATGAGGCCTCCTGGGTCTGGGTTGAAGAGGGTTTTGGATTATATAGTGTAAGATTTTTTTTTTTTAAATCATATATATAAAATAAAAAAGACAAAATTAAACACGACAAGACAGTACAAAAAGAAAAAAAAAGACTGGGGGTGTACTGTTCACTACTCATTTTTGGAGAAAAGAATTCATTATCAATACTATAATATCATTGCAGTAACAGTGGCAACAAAAATTATCTTCTCAATAATCCCCCCCCCCCCAAAACAAAACAAACAAAAACCCCACAAAACAAATGCAGTTCGTTCATAAAACAAATGCTCTCCAATTACATATATAGGTTTTCTTCAAATTTTTCCTTTAAATCTTTGAGTGACATTTCATTGGTTGGTTTTTCACAAAAATCACAGAAAAGTAGCAAGACTCTCCAGATAGAAGGTTCATAAAGTCCTTCACCCAATTATGCATGTTAAAACAGTCTTATTTACATATTTTCCAGTTTTTAAGTATGATTTAAGTATGGAAAAAAAGAGTAACATTTAACTGGGGTTAAAAAAAAAGAAAAAAAACCTGTCCAGGAAAACATTTAAACAAATCCCAGGCTGCGCTTAACAGTATTTAAACAGGGAGATTATTACTTCTGTACAAATACACTGTGACTATTGGAAATAGTGACCCAGTGATACAACCCCCCATATAAACTGGCACCCTGGTGGCAGTGCTCAGAGAGAATGGACAGCAGCAGATTAGAAATTGTAATCCTTACAAACATCTGCCATGCACCACTATGCAAAATGAAAAGTCTTTCACAGTACAAATAGGAGCTTTAAAATTCTGTTTTCTTTTAGCAAACATGTTTTTCTACAATTGTCACGGGAACGCTGGACATGAAGAACAAGAGGAGAAACACTGTTATCATCTACTCTTCCTCACGCCAGCTCCAGCATATCCACCATCTAATCAGCTAATGGGAGGCTCAGTGTGTGTGTGTGTGTTTGTGTTTGTGGGGGTGCATAAATCTGTGAGAACAAAAGCGCATGGAAGCAGGTCAGCTCGTGGAATAGGAGCTGTCAGTTCAGCTGAAGCACGGCTCACTGCCCTCCAATAAAAAAGTTCCTGTCTGTTGTAGCAAAAGAGAACAAACTGACTGAACCAAAAATTCATATCATCCCCCCTGGATGCCAATCTTGAGGTGCAAAAAAGGCTTTGCTGATTCAACTCACCAAATAAGCACCCTGGCTCATTTTTAAAAGACATGTCATTCCATCTAAATCTCACCTGGCCTGTCGATGAAGTCGCAGTGGCCCAGTCCAGCAATCTCCATCCTCTTCAGGAAGAGCACAGTGGAGGAGATGTCCGACTCCACAATACGTGGAAGTATCTCTGCAGGAAGTTGTCTCTCCTTTGGGTAGAGACAAAAACATTTGCCTAGAGGATAGACAGATCATTTTTTAGCCTGGGAGCAACATTTACAGATTTAAATGGGAACTGTTAGGTAACCAATGGTAACATCCCACCTGTTGGACCTGCCAACTGTCTGCGACACGCTGTTTGACTCGTGCTGATAGGCTGAATGATGGCTGAGTTTGTTCTGATCCTGGGGTTGTAGACCTGCGACGGAATCACAATTAGTTTGCCTCATCTATATAAAAATGTCCACTACATTTACACAAGCACTTCTAAATAAGTATCTCAATAGTTTTTATACTAAAGATAATTCATGAAGGATCAGAGAGTTTATGGGCAGCAGTGTCTGTAAAACTCATGCAATCTTGGCTTTTTAGTTCATCAAAATGAAAACCACATGGAGGGCTTAAACTTGAACTTACGTATCTTTTCTCAAGCCCGGCATCGATAACAAAGCTGATAGAGCTAACAGCCCAGAAAAAGTCCTCATTTGGGCTGGATGTGAGGAAAACTCTGCGTGTCCGGCCGGCTTCCTCCTCCCCCATGATGGGTAGATTCCCATGCTGGCCAGGATGCACAGCAACTGGCAGCAGCTCCCCCAGATCAGGAGGTAAACTGTGTCCCTCATGACACAAGATATCATGGGCTAGATCGATTTCCTTATGGAAGGTGCACAAAGAATAAACCATCAGACACATTTTTTTCTCATTTCTGGTTTCATCCATGGTGCATTGCAGTTTTTTTTTTCTTACCTGTGTTGTCACCAGAAACACAACCACATCCCCCTGCTCCTCAGAGTGATGGAGCTCCAGCACGAGACGGAGAGCAGAGCAGAAATAGTTGTCACCTGTGGTGCTGTACACCACCTCCCCAGCACCCAGAGTCTCCAGGTGGATCACTGGCACCGCTGACCCGGTAAAGTGAGCCAGGTGCTTGGGGCTGGGCTCAACAGCTGAGAGGAGGACCACACGGAGCTCCGGCCTCTGGAGAGCGATGTCCTTCAGCAGACCCAGGAGGACATCGGTTGCTACAGTCCTCTGATGAGCCTGGTCCACAATCACCACACCATAGCGCTCAAGCAAGGGGTCTGACATCATCTCCCTTAGCAGCATATCATCAGTGCAGTATCTGTTGGAGATGATGAAATGATGGGAATTTAATACAAAGGTGTTTCATTATAGCCTGAAATAAATCCTCAGGTTTGCCTGCACTGAAAAGGTGGATTCACCATCCCTCAGAGATACATCTTAATAAAAAGCACTTTGCTGATATTAGCTGTAATTTACTCTAATAAGATTTTAGAGTAGACCCCTTTTGTACTTTCTGGCTGCCTGTTTATCTTATCCCCCACCCCTCAGTGTACCAAGTTTCTTTGTTCCCCGGCTAACTTATGAGGGACCGATATAGTGAGTGTGACATATGGGTCGACAGGGAGCCGGGCAGCTGTGGCGGAGCCCCTGAAAAGAGCTCCCTTGAGCCTTTTGTTCACCTCCCTCATGAGAATAAGAAAAGGCGGGGTGATTTAGCGGTGTGAGTCATGACTGTGCAAGAAGAGAGGAAGATTCAGATACATCTGTGTGTGAGAGTAGAAGCGAAGCTTTACCAGACCTGAGGACTGTCTCATTGGTGCAGCATGTTTCCAAAGGGATGCTGTACCCAACTTCATGGCCGATATTGACATCCATCTCATCAGCCACTCTCAGAGCGAGGTCTACAGCCTGTTGTGCATGAATCTGTGTGCAAACCACCATGCCATGCTGGAACTGGGCTGACAGGCAGAATTCAGCACACCATTGAGGAATCTGTTTAAATATAAGTGTGAGATGAGTTTTTTTTTTCTAAAATAAAAGATGCTTCCCTCTTGCATGAATAAAATATGCTATATCTCAGATACACCACAGTACTCACTTGAGAGCTCCTTCCAGTTTTGGCAAAGCCACTGACAACAACAAACTGTCCTTTGGCCAAAGTGTCGAAAAATTCACTCTTTGATCTCCACACTGGCAGCTCCTTTCTCTCTTTTAGCAGTGTGTAAAACCTAGAGGAGTAAGGCAGTCCATCAAACTGATTGAGTTCCAAGATGTCATCATATTCTTTGTCTCCTTGACTCAAAGCCTCTGAGTCTGAACAACAGGGGGATTTTCCCTCAAAATAGTCCTCTCCATTTAAACTGCTAACGTCCTGCGCCATCACAAATTAGCTCCCAGTCGGTCTGTTTTTGACTTCATTTACAGATCCACACAAATTAAGTTTGAAAATCTCCAGCTCTTAGTAAAGTGTTGGACAGCACAGAGACCGCCTCTGCCGAGTGAAGCCGAATGAAAGGCTCACTGGGCGCCCAGCCCAGTGTTGTCATGTGGCCACTAATCCCACAGAAGTAGTGTGGTCATCAACAGATGACACACACACATGCACACACACACTGATGTGAGAGAGGGTAGACTGGCAGAAACACTGGGGTCTGGTGTTTAAAAGGAATTACTCTTGTAAAAAATGAAGACTTTTAAACATGGCATTATTTATAATATAATATATAATAAGTATATGATGTATAGAGGTAAAAGGTGTTTATTTTTTATGATTTAAAAAACAAACAAACAAAGAACAACAATAAAATAAACAAACAGAAATTCCAAACATTTTTGATATTCAGTTAACCAGATAAGTGTTGGGTAATTATAACACAAGAATGTGTTTTTAATAAACTTTTTTTTAATAATGGACAACTCTGGTCCTCGAGAGCTGGTATCCTGCAGCTATTGGGAGTTTCCCTGCTGCAACACAGCAGGCTGTAAATTACCCATTAATCTGAATCAGGTGTGTTGGAGCAAAGAAACTCCCGATATCTGTAGTATACTGGCCCTCGAGGACCGGAGTTGCCTTATTTAGAACAGCGTTTCTCAACTCCAGTTCTCAGGACCCACTGACTGCATGTCTTAAGGCAGGGGGGGGCAAGTCCAGTCCTCGAGAGCTACTGTCCTGTAATTTTTAGAACATATCCTCCGCAACACACCTGAATCAAATGGCTAATGGGCTTTATGCACAACTCTGCTACTTCCTGAATTTAAGCTAGCTCCTTTGCTTCCTGTCTTTCATCACCGGACAAACTGATTAATCCTGGTGTGTCTGGCCATTGTCCTCGTGGTTACTGATGTCAGGGACACCTGGGTTAATCATATCTCCAATAATGAAAGATAGGAGACAAAGGAGCTAGCTTAAAGGGACTTGAGGCAAGATTAAAAAACAAAACTCGCGACTGGCGCTTCAGGTAACTGCAGCCACGAGCCAAGCTGTCACGGGAACGTGCACAAACTGAAGCTATAATGTTGTTCACTAAGCTTTTTCTTTGTAGTTACACTTTTTAGTGGTCTTTCAGTTGATATGGATTATTTGCTGACAGCAGAAGAATCCATAACTGTCGCTTACAGTGTTTGAATTTACCGCGACCGTCATCTTCCTGTATCAAAACTGCGGATGTAGCGTCATTTGACGTCACGTCCGCGGGGCAGCGCGGGAAATTCAGCCACCAAATTGCAGCGCATTTTTCAGCACACAGCCTGTTCAAGGTAGCACAGAGAGATGTGGGTGGAAAGGTTCTTAGCGCTTCATCATCCATTAGTATTAAAAAAAAATGGACATGCATGTTTGTTTTTTCTTTTTAAATTCCTGCCTCTAGTCCCTTTAAGTTAGGAAATAGTGGCATTGTGCATAAAGCCCATTCCCTCATGCACATCTCATTCAGCTCCACGGGGCCTGGTAACGAGCCATTCATTTGATTCAGGTGTGTTAGAGAAGGGATGCAACCAAAGTGTGCTTTTGAGGACTGGACTTGGGCACCCGTCTTAAGGCCAGTTCACACTGGATCCATGTGTGGCGCAGCTTCTGCAGCTCCCGACCATTTAGTTCACACCAGACACGTGTCAGATGCATCCCAGATGCATTTTGCCACAGCTCTCCGCTAAATATAAACATTGGGTATATTTTTGACCGAGCAGGCTCCCAGAATGCACCAAGCTCTGTTGTTCAGAAAGGACCAGACAGGAAACCAGACATGGGAGAGGTGCAAAGTGTTAAATTTAGAAATAAAACTCGGCAGTCCGAAACCCGATCCCCCAGCCATATGTTGTTGTGTCCTTGGGCAAGACACTTAACCCTCCTTGCCTCGTATGAATGTGTGTGGATGTTCCGGTAGTGGTCGGGCGCAAAATGGCGGCCACACTTCCATCAGTCTGTCCCAGGGCAGCTGTGGCGACATGCGTCGCCTACCATCACCAAGTATGAATGAGGAGTGAATGAATAATGGACCTACTGTGAGCGCTTTGAGTGCCTTGAAAAGCGCAATATAAAAATCTAATCCATTATTATTATTACATCATTACAAGTAGGTTAGAAGTCAATCAGTCCGGGGGTCTCGTGCGTGTTTTTTTTTTTTTTTTAAACCATTGACCATTGGACATTTATTCAGCCTGCCTTACCATGGTTATTAGTATCACATAATCCTGCAATTCTCCCGTGATTTTGTTATGTTGTGGATCCACATACACAGACTGCAGTTTGCAGTACAGCTGTGTCTGACATGCTCCTGGTGTGAGTTGATGCACTGTAGAGGTTGGAACAAAGCCATGTCACAGCCGGAAGGTGGTGCACATGGATCCAACGTGAGCTGGCCATAAGAGGGAACCCTACAATCACACACCTGAATCAAATGACTGGCTCATTAACAGGCTTCCTAAGAACTTGATGAGGAAGTTCATTTTTCTGAGTCAGGTGTGTTGGTAGAAACAAATCCAAGACATGCAGGGCAGTGGGTCCTGAAGACCAGAATTGAGAAACGCTGCCTTAGAAGTTGATCCTACCGCAGGGTTACTCAATTCAGTCCTACGAGGGCCACAATCCAGCAGGTTTTCCATCCAATATCCAATAGAACAGTGCTTCTCAATCCTGGTCCTCAGGGACCCCTGCCCTGCTGGTTTTAAAGATATTCCTACTTTAACCCACCTGACTCAGATGAAAGGCTCGTTAGCAGATTGCAAAGAACTTGATGAGCTGTTTGGTTGATCTGAATCAGGTGTGGTGGAGTTGGAAACCTCCAATACATGCAGGTCCCTGAGGACCAGGATTGAGAAACCCTGCAATAGACAATCAAGTTCTGCACAATTACTCATTAAATTGAAGCACGGAGCAGCTAAAACCTGCTGGATTGCGGTCCTCAGACTGATTTGATTAACCCTGTCCTATAATTTAAGCACATGACACAATCCTGATGTTCAGAAGTGGACATCCAGCATTTGTTCCAACAAATGACTAAACCAGCTGAAGTTAATCCGCACAGCTCTTCTGCAGGTAGAACTCGTTAGTGAAAACCTGGCGAAAACACCTGTTCTAAATTATCCAAAAATATGGCAGGAGTTTTACTTTCTTGCTCCTGAATTGTCCACCTCTGCTGATGTTACACAATAAAACATATTTAAAAAGTAAAATCTAACCTTTCATTTGGAATATTTTACAATCAAGAATCTGCTGGCTGTCTTGTCTTTCGATTTTAGGAAGATGAATTTAAGGAATTCAGTGTCAGCACACTAACAGACAGACAGCTAACTTTACTACATTACCCACACATTAGTAAAATCTACAATTAAACAGCATTAACACAAGAATAACTTTTATAACCCAGACAGCTGCAGCATAATGTCAAAATGGGCAGGACCAGGGATGCAAACAGTTTAGCATCTCACTTTGCTGTTTCCAGAGAAAATGAGCCATGGGAAAAACTAAACTCGGACAGGGGCATTGATGGATTTCTACACTGCACCACTTCAGTTTTATCAAGGTTTACATTCAATTTCCAGCCAGGACACCAGCTATGGATGAGATGAAGCATCTCCTGAAGCCCTCTTCAGTTTCAGAGTTCAAAACAATATCAACAGCATATTACAAATGGATACTTTTCCATCACCAACAGAGATACCTTTGCCCAGGGCCTTAGGACAGGTCATTTATACACATGGAAAACGGAGCAGGAGATAAAATGCATCCTTGCTTAACGCCAGTATCAACTGGGAACCAATCTGATTTAAAATCCATTAACCTGAACACAGCATTTGACATTCTCATACAAAGCAGTGAGACATTTCATGTTTTGTCATGTGGGGGGACTGGGCAGAGGGTGTAATATGCTGCATGAATGCATGCATGTGTAAAAATGGACATGAAAATGGTGTTCTTGACCACAGGAAGAACTGCACTCATTGACATATGAGATAGCTGATGGTGGATCAATAAACAAATCAAATCAAATCAAACTGACTGCTTTTTCCAGAGCCTACAGTCTATATGTTTAAAAGCTTTAGAGAAATCAATAAATGAACAAAAGGTAGATTTCTTCCTCTTTTTTTGTTTCTTTGATTGTAGTTACAGTAAAAATATGATCAAGGCAGCTACGCTTCTTTCTGAACCCATTCTGCTCATCAGCTTTATCATTAGCCTCTGTTCACTCTGCAATACAGTTATACAGAACAGAACAAAACAGTTTATACAATGAAGATGTTAACGAAGTTCCCCTGTAATTTAGAGGTATTTTATCTTTTCCCTCAGCTTTAGGGGTGGGGTTAATAATCCCATACTTCCAGGACTCTAGCACCACACTATGTGAAAAAAAGCAAGTAGAAAACCTGTATAAAAAACATATCAGCTAGTACGCCATCATACCCATAAGCTTTTTAGCTGCCTGCAGAGACCTTATAATCTCATGCTCTGTCTGAGTGGCACATGCAGTAACTCTGACTAGCCTTTGCTACAAGGAGCACCAAGATTATTATCAGATTGATACATGTTGGCAAATTCACATCTCAGGTCTCTAAAACAGCATATTTGTTAGATTGTACAGTAGCATCAGGCCTCGTGGGAATCAGGGAATCTCATGAGCGACGGTCACTACCAAAACCAAGCTGGTTAACTAGGATCACTACTCACTAGTTCTTGGATATCTTCCTGCTGTAATCTCCAATACTTTCTTTTAGCAGTCTGGACTGAATGGTCAAACTGCTTCTGTTTATCCTTCATTACAGCCTAGCCTGCACCATTGCTGGACCAAGGAGACAAGATGTAAGCATGAAACCATCAATAATGAGGAATGTTGTTCTGTACACCAAACCTTTGTACTCTTTTTTTGTTAGAGCCATGTTGAATAATGACATCTCTCTGTGTAGAACGTGTAGAGATCTTCCAGGGTCATCCTGTTAAATCATCGATGTACTGTATGTTGTTTAAAAGTAGGAGGTTATGGTGTGGTGTTGAAGATTTACAAAGTGGAATAATATTTGAGTTTCTGCAGCTACTTTTGTGGTTTAATGACATTTGCTCACCAGAACTCTCTGTCATCAGCCACAGAACAGCAGCGAGCTCACGGTGAGCCACAACGAGGACCTGCAGGACAGTTTTTAATTCTTCTGACAGAAATTCATCTCTACACAGAATACAGGTCAGGCTTACAGAAAGTAGTGCCAATAGTTATAAATAACTGTTTGTTGCTGTTTACAGCCAAATTAATCATAAACTGGCCTTTATACAGCCACATCACATGCCACTTTATTCAGTTCAAATGTTCAGTCAGTCAATCAAATGGCAGCAAAGTTGTATTTGGGCATGGAGATACTGAAGGCGTTACTGATTTTCAACAAAAAGAAACAAAAACTAAAAATGATGGTACCAGATGGGCTGGTCAGAGTATCTCAGAAACAGCTGATCTACTGGGTTTTTCCCACATGCAGCAGGTCAGCTTGTCATAGCCATAAATTGGTCCTGTTTTTGTGCATCAGTGTGCACATCATGTTATTGCAACTGTACCTGTTAAATGTTTCTGGTATGCTCAAGTAAGAGAAGAAATATTTTGTTTCAGGGTTAAATTACATTTTTCTGCCTTTTATTTGTCCACTGGTTATAAAAAACATCCAATATGATCCAAAAACTGATGTACTTTTCATTGCACTTGAAAAGACTGCTCATGGTTCATTTTATATTTGTCATTGCCTCAGTTACTTTAAATAAAAACAACATAAAAATCAAATTATTATTGCTACTTACATTTAGACATTCATTAATGTCCAATTCAGTGTGAATCACAAAACTGAACTAACTTGGATTTAAAGTATATTCTGAATGCCACTTTGATGCTTTCACGTGATCAGTGTTGATGTCAAGCAACACAAAATCTAGATTTTATCCTGAGCTTTTTTTTTCTCTGTGACTTGCTATATTTACAAGTTACTGATCTTTATCCAGTACCTAAGAGCAATTTCAGTTTGTACTGAACATGTTATGCAAAGATAATTTGGCAGTAGTTGTAATGCTTGCTGTTGTCCAAGGGATGGCAGTGTTGAACAAGCATAAATAGGAGCAGCTACAGTCAGACTCATGTAAAGGATGGCGTAGATGACATCAGACACACAGGGAAAAACACTTAATTTAAACCATTTTCCTGAAAAACCTTTGGACCTACAGTGACAACCAATGATAATTGGGTTGATGCTTAATGGAGCAAGAAAATGCAAAGTTAAGCACAGTTTTATGCACAATTTATGTGATTAATAGTTTTTTTAAATGACAAGTCATGGCAATTTTCTGGGTGATAATTGTTTTGTGATGTGACTGCAAAACTAAAAATGAAAATGAAATGAAAGCAACTTCTTCAAACAATCATAAAAGAACTTTTATTCGGCTGTGACTTCATCTCTATCATCCTGTTTTTCTGCAACCTTAAAGGCTGGCTAGTCAGTTATTCTCTATGCTGGAAATGCTAAAAATCCTCTTTTTTTCACATACCAGGGCACAGCATCATAGCAGTTCATACATTTCTGTGCTTTTGGAAAAAAAACAAAACAAAACAAAACAGAAAAACAAAGGAAAAATGGTTACTGACAACAATATTTACACTTTACAATGACTTTGAACTTGTTACACTAAAAGTAATACATGAACATGGTACAGAATTTACAAATGGAATAAACATTTAACAGATAATTCACACAGATTGAACAATTTTCCAGCAGAGCCATTAATATGACTTTTAAACACATCTGAACACTTTCTAATAGAGAAAAAGCATTACGGGCACGTCTTTGCACATAAACAATGCAGGATGTTACCATCTTCCATCATTTTGCAGTGCATTTCTTTTGCATGCACTGCAAAATAAAGAAAAGTGCCACAAAGTGCAACACTGAGCTCCAAAGCTAATAAAAAACGCAGTAAATGCATGGATAAACAGCATAAGTCAGACCAAATGTTCCGGAAGAAAAAAAAATTTACAGGCAGAAACATTAAAACATTTGAAATGGTCGAGGAGAAGCTTGGAGAGCTTGCAGCGTTGAAGTCATCCAGCTTGGCTCACGCGTAGACAAAGTGAGCGTGGATGTAAAACATACAAAAACCAGCAATAATACTGAATGGTTTGGTGTTGGTGTAATTCTCTGGAACACAATCATTCTGTCAAATCTGTTGACACTCCACTCATCAGCATGAGGAGAACATGTCCAGCTTCCAAAACATGCCCAGAGCAGTACGTCAGAGCCGGTCTGACAAGTTAAAAAAAATGAACTTATATGGAATCCAAGGGCCTCATGGTGAGACTCTACAATGAGGCAATCAGATTAATCAACCAAAATAATGTAGTAGTGGAGAGTTCATGTGTTTTCATCCAGCTTTAAGATGAGTCGTTTTCAAGACTGTTGCATTTTTGGAAAAAAAGAAGTGATATATATATATATATATATATATATATATATATATATATATATATATATATTATGTACAGAAACACACACACACATTTGTTTGGCACCATGGTAGCAAGGATAAAGAATGTATTTGGTACTAAAGACATAATAAAATATGACAAACTAAATAAATAACACTGCTCAGTGAGCTACAAGTTACATATGACTTGTGCTCCACTTCCAATTTATATTCATCCAAGTAAGTCCAATTTATTTCCCCCCTTTTACTTATGCAACTCCTCCAGTTTTAAAAAAAGATCATATAATTCAGCACTTTATTTAAAAAAAAGTATAAAAAAATCCCTAAAGGATGTAAAAGAAATATCCAAAATGACACCGTGTTTCCCTTTCTGAAATTTTCCATGCAGAAAATCAATCTTCATTCGTGCTCTGAGCACATACTGCTAACATCGAAGTTAAATAGTTAAATAGATAAATAGTTCATTGGTACCTGAGCGAGGACAACAAAGCACCGTTTAGAGGCATAACACCGCGCTGCGATGGTAGCCCCCTTTTTCACCAGCGACTCTCTGACACTTCCTGCTGTTAAAATGTCCAACAGAGTCTCAGCAATTAGTGCAAAACAAGATAGTCTTTTTTATGTGTTTGACCACAAAGTCAAGAGCTCAGCAGTCTTTAGGAGTCTTTGGTGGTCTGTAGGGCAGCGCCGGCACAGGCCTGAAACAAAAACACAAATTATTGTTATAATTAGTGATGCTATATAAACATGAATGCACCTTTTATATGATAAACTCATTTATTGTAGGCAACTAGCTCAGTTCCCAAAAACTGTGATGCTAAACTCACTGGCAATTCTACTATAATGGTTGAATATTTGCCCAGGTGGTCTGTCAGTGGGTGAACTCCTCATCATCTTACATCTAATAGACTCAGTCACACCACGACACTGTTCCCATGACCAGTTATGATCTGGAGCCGGTTAGCCTTCTTTGATTACTTCTGAGACATTTCACCAGGTGTTGCATTGCATAATTTTCCAGTTCTGTTCCAGTCGTTGCTGGCATAAAAGTCTAACATTTGTCATAGAGTCTGTATTTTTTTTCACTTAAATGTTGGCTTTAAATGATCTGCAGTATTTGCTTGGGCTTCATTTCCATTTCACAGGGTCTCCTGACATTACTGTCAATCAAAATCTCCTCTTTCAGACATGCACCTCATTACTTTAATCTGATAGCAGTTTAATATGTTGGTCACGTGTTGGACTAAGCGCAAATCGTGTTTATCTTAAAATCATGTTGGTAATCTTTCTAGGTCAGATGTATCGTGATGGCAGCACAAATTTAAATACTGAGGATCTGCATGCGTGTCATGTTTGCTTTATGAGCAGCAATGTGATTTATCCATTAGGTCGCATCTTGTGCTTTAATTTAAGCCGATCAACTGATTTTTGCAGCCAGAAACGGATCTTGATCTGTCACGTCCTGCAGTGGGATGTAAAAGGTGAACAAACGAGTAAAAATGGAACTGAAATGTTAACCGGACCAGCACTCCCAGTATGAGTATGGCTGAAATTACAAACAGCTGCCCTGCAGTACAGACCTGCTAGGTAAAGGGATGCTGGGTGGAGGTCTGGGCACAGTGGGAATAGGTACAGCAAGGGCTCCGGTCCCGGGGATGTGGACCCCTGCTGCTAAAGGACTGTGACCCAGCCGAGAGCTTCTCCCCACTGGATCTGCAGGTAGCGGTTTCCGTGGTGGACTGGGCTTCTCAAAGTCCTGAGGAGAAAAATGAAATTCAGTCCATGTACTCAATAGCAACTTTTTATTTTTTGGCATTTAATCTTGAAAACAGCACATTAATCTTATCTTTAGATAGAGTTTATGGAAACCTGAATAATACAGCCTGTTTCTTTTAAGTATGGATTAGCTGTGTAGCAGCTATCTATTAACAAAAGCCGACACATTTCACTAGAGGGCACTGTGTTATCAGCATCTCTGAATACCAACAGCAAACATGAGATGAATCCCAAACCTCGTCCTCCTTTCCACCACCACCTCCCTGGCAGTGCTGTATGAGTGTAGAAGGTTATCTTGATGAGGTGCCATCGTGTGTTACTAATCTACACAAGGAGGCGAGACGGTGATAAACATCTGCTACCAGCTGCCCTGCTACCGTCACACACGTATGCATAAAATCTCTCAACACCCACGCAACAACACAACATGCACAAGGAATACATAGAAGCTATCTGCGCGCACAGAGAAAAAGTAATCCACATCATGCATGGATAAGGATTATGAAAGGTTTAATAAAACACTGGTGAACAAAGCGAAGATGTGATTGTGTTGGTCGTCATGTAACAGAAACCAACGAGTGACTGACAAGACTCCAACTTGGCCAGTGTTTTATGTCAGCAGAACTTTGCAGTAAGTAGTTTTAAGGATCACAACATGACCCTGAAGTGATTACTTTTATATTTGCACGTGTGGGCTTAACTATATAAATCTCTGTCCACATATTTTTGTGGCCTGGGGCTGAAGAGGAATCTTAAAGCTGCAGTAAACACTGATATTCTATGTCACAGATTTATGACTCCAACTGTGTGGCTGAAGTGAAGAGAGAGTCTTTTTTTCTGTTCCGGCTTGAAAATGTCTGTGCTGACACCTGATGAACCTGCACAGGTTCTAATCTTCACCTCATCCAACACCTCTGTGATGTCATGGAAACACCAACTGTGAGTCAGACCAGACATTTGTGACCAAGCAGTGGAGATTCCTGCAAGCAAGAAACCTTTCATCCTCAGCATTTTGGCCACATAACATGCCTGCACAGTCAATATTTTTTGGTTAAAAAGATGTCTGAAAGATGTCCATGTTTTTATGCGAAAGCTCCATTACAGTTTGAAAGTATGGATAAGAAAAACAAAGATATAAATGCATGGAAGGGTCTGCTTGTATGGAAGAATATGCTGGACTCATGCTTCCTGACACCTCTCTTGGCAGGAAATCTCACACTGCGACTGGAGACTTGGTGGTGTTCACATATCTTAATTCAACATGAAGTATAGCACTGTCTTCCAGATCCCCGTGCCTTGGGCTTACAAGCACCTTACAAAACCCACTGCAGGAACTGAAAAATGCACGTCCATCCAGCTGAAAATAAAACAATTTTTCAAGTTCTTGAAAAGGTGACATTTACCAAAGCCATGTTTTCTCACTCCTTGTGTTGCCACCTGCTTTTAAAGTGCACCTGCACATTGCTCTGCTTTATTTATTTTCTATTTACTCAATACTACATGTTGTTGATATTTCTAGTCTTCTGCTCCCTCACTGTTTTCCTTTTGCTGTTAGACAGACTTTTATTCCCCTGGAAATGCCTTTATATTAATGGGGTGCACTCTGTGGGAAGACATTTAAAATAAGACATTTTGGCACTGACAGCAGGGAAGCTTGTGTCAAGCCTTACAGTAGGCTTGTAATACACTTTCTCTTTAAGGATTGATGTCCTGTGTGTCCTTGCTGGCCTTCTGTTAAATACCAGCAGAATCCCCTCTAGTGTTTCTGACCTACATGTGCCGTCTCCTCTAGTCAGTGTGTTTCATTGCGGTGAAAAGGCTTGGTAGATATTAGCAGGTAGAAGGATTTCATTGTTTTGGCAGGCAGTGAGCAGTCAATTTATAGAGCAAACAGTGGCCTTTCGGCTGAAATACATCTTCAGTTGGCAAGCATTCATTGCAGTCAGGGGAGATATGCTTCGATGCTTGATATGGACGCCACAAAAACATCCACAATTGGATGCGATTCCAGCTGTGTCTGCTGCTCAGTGGTGAACGACATATTCAGGCCTTTTACTTATAACACTGATGCAATGATGTGAAAACCTTCCTTGTAAAGCCATATATATATATATATATATATAAAACTTAAAACTTTTCGAAATTCTTATCTGGCTTTGAAATTACTACAAGCTATTTATTAATGGGTGGCAATTTACTGAGGCAGTGACTGGAACTCATTTCAACCAACTCTGCATAAAGCCATGTATTTAAGGTGGCAGAGCTCTAACAGTGTGTCACATGACAAGCGATGTATTCAAATTTGGTCCGATTGTGATGAATTTCTCCTTTTGGCCACAAATGAAAACACGTGAGACACTAAGACAGATTTCTATGATCAATTACAATAAATGATTGAATTACCCTTCTGGGAAAAATAAAGTATCCTCCACAGGGCTTTTTAGCTCCTTTGCTACCTTCAACCTCATCCTGCTTCGTTTTTTTGTCCGCTTGTTGCTCAACAGAATTCTTAGCTTCTAAACCCCACCATGCTTGTTTTATTTTTTGTGTGTTTGTTTTTTATATTTGTTTTGAACAATAATTTAAAATGAATGTCATGATTTTCATAGAATTTTTATTTATCATCTTTTTTTTTTTTTTAAATCATTTTCATCGTATTTCACTGACAGCTGATTTTGATGACGACTATATATATTTTAAAAGACACTTGGCACATTCTTTTTTCTGAATTTGAGAGACTCCCTTCAGGACGCAGACTCTGTTGTCCAGGCTACAGGACACAGATGAGGAGGACTACCTTTGTCCCCAGGGCTGGCCAGCTTCTCTACTCTGGTTGCTAACATTTAAATCTGCATAAATGGCTAAATGCACTGCACACTACCTGCACTTATTTTTTTTTTTATTATTATTATCTTTAACTTACTTTTAACTTGCGTTACTGTGTTCAAACTTCTTAAATTCTGATGTGTTTTAAATTTATAACTTTTATGTGTTTGCTTTGGCATGGGGAGTGTGACTTATTTGTATGTCTGTCACATGTTTTTTTTTAGCTACGTCTTTGCTCCTTTGAGTTGCCCCGTGGGAACAGTTAAAGTTATTTCAATTGAATATACAGTATATATATATATATTTAATAAAAATATATGTATATATAAACCATTTATATATATATATATATATATATATATATATATATATATATATAAAGAAAAAGAACATTGGACAAAAAAGAAAAAAACAAAACAACCAGACCAAAGAATTGGTCTTGGTGGTCAACTTTATCTGTTTTTTTAAAATGTGCTAAATGAATAAATTTGACTTGATTTTAAAGAATAAAAACGATTTAAGAATATCACTTTGTAACAGAAAACTGGAAAGAATTTGGAAAAAAAATAATCATCCACAAAACATAAAATCATTTATGAAAAAACAAAAAAAAGCTAACATTCTAGATAAAAAAGGGGGGACGGGGGTAGTTGGTGATTCTTATTAGTTCACATGACATGGCTAACCTGAGAAGAAACCATTCATGCTGGATATGTCAAAGCAGGCTGTCAGCTGTTTGGCACCAGACATCCCACATGAAGCCGGAAAGAAACAACATCTCACTTTAAGAACTAAATGATTGATCTGCTCAGTTGCCAACCGCTTGCAATGATGTGATGCAACGCTGTGGAAAACTTGTTGAAATGGTTTTTAAGTGCATTGTTTTTCTAAAACACACTAAAAAATCGACTTGAGATTTTATTGTGTTGTCTGTGCTATTTTAAATCAAGTATATTAGGGCTTAAGTTAGGGCTGTCAGGAAATTAAAAAAATTAATCTAATGAATTACAGGATTTGATATTAATTAATCTAATAATCGCATTTTAACCTCACATCTGCGAAAGCAGTTGTGGGGAACAATGGTCCTCAAGGGCTGCTGTCCTTTAAGTTTTCCATGCAACCTTGCTCCAACACAGCTTATGAAGTTCTGTACAGTGACTCATCGACACGTCTTCTTCTTCTTCTTCTTCTGGTGTTTATTGGCAGTTGGCAAACAGATTTAGGTGCATTACCCCCACCCACTGCCCGGGTCATTCCGTGGGCCACATTTGAAATGCTTGTGCATTGAATTGGCATTCTGAATGAATCACAATTATTTTTTTATACATTAATTTGCAGTGTAATTAATCAATCTAATTAATGTGTTAAACTGACAGCCTAAGTTTAAATAATTTAATTTAAATGTATTTATTAACAATCTAGTCAATGGTCAAACATTTTTAGGAACTGAGTTGTGAAATATGAATCTGGGAAGTAATTAGAGTAAATGTACTTATCCCATTGATATTATTGCTGCTGTTCATCTCAATGACTAAATCAGAAGTACAACAGAGAAACTGGATCGCTTCGCTTCTCTCATGTTCTGGCTTCACATCTGCAATCATTTTCTCCCTCCTTGAACAGTAAACAGGCGTTAAACCCTCTTCCTCTTTTCTTTGTAAGGCTGAGCACATCTGCCAGATTCCCGTGTACTCTGCTGGAGCTCACATCCAGGACATCTCTCCTTGCTGTGCCGGTACAGGAACAGGTCAGGATTTGGATCCACCACCGGAGCAGACAGATGGATTTATCTCCACTGCCTCTGATATCGCTGGCTCAGCTGAAAGCACAGCCTTACTCAGGAGCTGGGTCACAGGAGGAGAGACAGATTGAATTTTGCAGTCGATATGTGGGCAAGCAAACCGACTGCAGTTTAGAGACGTACCGAGCCCCAGGATTCATTACTTTGCTTTAAAAATGAGCAGGCAGGTGGCAAGATTTAGGTCATTAACTACAATATGCATGTATTTCACATTACTGCCAACCACTTTAAAAGAGCACCAAGATTCTAAGATTTATTTCTAACTTCCAATCCACTGATTTTGGCTCATTTCAATGTTTGAAACCCACAAGGATTGAGGTTTACTTGACATGAATGATCCATTATGGTGAGAATTCTTCTGTCCTGTAGTGATGCAATAAAATCTTAAACTTGTAACACTTAATGTGTGTTGTTAAAGAAACTGTAAATGTTCATCCTGCTCACTGTAAGACTTCCCATTCACTTAGAAATTGTTGCAATGGTCAGAATGACCTTTCAGTCTTCATTTTTACGTCAACACAGATAGAGCAGGTTTTAAAAAAAACTCCAGCTCTATGAGGACTAAGCAAAATTCATCTGCTAAGTGTTATTTATTTTTAAGCAGCTGAGGTGTCAGAGTGTCCTTAAACACCAAAGATCCACGGAGAATGTAACTGTGATGGAAAAAAGAAAAACCTGAATGTTCAGTGAACATTTTAAGCCCCAAATCTTGGCATGTGATGTTCACACTTCATAATTAAATAGAATTAATTGCTGTCAAGGTGCTGGAAGTCAAGGGTAATGTACAGTGAAACACACACAACCTGAATTTAAGAGGCTATGTCATATATATGATCCATTAAAGACGTGGTGAGTTTGAACTAATTATCATTTTAAGCTATTCCAAGTCATTTATGGCGAAGTAATGGCTGAAAACTCTCCCCCGGATTTTGTGCCAAGAAGAAAGTGAGGTAAAAAAAAGTCATAATGCTGCATGATTTGTAGCTTTTTTCCCTAACAAACCTGGTCCACTCTGCATGATGACTGCTGGCGCGGCAGACTGAGAAAAGGTGGCACTGGAGGTGGCGAGAGGGACGCGTGGGTGGGCAGGACCCGGTGGCGGTGAGCTGGCAGAGGAAGCAGGGTAGGCTGGCCCACGCTCAGAGACACAGGCATGGGCTGGCTGATGTGCAGGGGCTGGTAGAGGGGCAGTCTGCGCAGGCTGTGAGAGTGGAAGTTGTGCGGGGGGAGCAGAGGCTCTGCACTCAGAAGAGATGGCTGAAAAGAAGATCATTGGAAGTTATTTTCAGTGATTGCAGAAGTTCTGTTGAACCGTAACAGTGAGGGACAAAGCAGCACATAAGCAGGACCCTGAAACTGAAATCTAGACATGAAATGGATTTCAAATCTGCAAGTACCAAAAGTCTTTAAAAAGAGCTAAATTAGTTATCCCCAATCTCTGCTTTATCTAGTAGCTGGTGAGCCATTACAGCTTATGAGTGGGGATGTTCGATGTCATCAGCCTACCGATATCATTGGCCGATACTGGCATTAAAATGTGATATTGGAAAATATCAGTATTGTTTTTTTGGACCAATATTTTTTCCCAAAAAATGTTCAGAATGGAAATACGAGATCTTGTTCCATTAGTAGCGGTCCAGCACGTAGAAAAGTCCCTGTTATGCTGAAAGAACTTCATATCCCAGCATTCCTTTTAGAGTCATGTGACTACAGTGCAGCTGCTTCTGCTACAGACTGACTTGCTTTGAAGCTGCTTATAATATGTCTGGTTTTAAGTTGTTGATTAAGTTACCAAGTTGTCAGAAGCATTATAATTAGCCACATGTTGGCTAATACCTGCTAATATATGGCAGCCATCTGTCCAAAATGAACTCCTCTGGCTGAGTTAAGGCTATCTTGGGATCTTTACTCTCAGAGCAGAGTATACTTGTATTTCTCAAAATATGAGAGACACAACCTCACAGTTGTCTGCATATATCGGTATCGGTTGATATCAGATATCAAAATAAAATTTAAGAGTTGGGCAGTATCGGATATTGGTTAAAAAAAAAAAAGCCAATATTGAACATTCCTACTTATGAGACGGTTTCTCAGTTTCTCAACAGCTTTAAATATTTTAGTGCAGCTGTTCTGGAGCGGGTCACTCATCTAAATCAGTGTTCAAAAGTCTCATAAAAAACCTAGAAGCTGCACACAGATTTAACACAGTGACGTTCAGCACTATGGCCACCTCCACCATCTTGGTAGTGTGGATTTGGTCACAAATACGGTTGAGCAGAAAGCACGGTGATGCATAATATCTGGACATTCATATGAGAAATTGCTGATTCGAGACTCGTCCTGTTTATGTTCTCCACAGTCCTTGCACTTTTTGACCTCTGTCCCATTCCCGAATCCCAACTATTCAACTGTCTTCACACTGTCAAATGGTTAGAAGTCTACATCACTAGGTTTTCATGTCACAAAAATCTTCACGTTTAAGGAATATTCTGATTATCCACAACATAAAAAACACACATGTGAAGTGACACAACACACCTCCCACTTACTTCATACAGTGTTGTGGTGTGTGTGGAGTGTGATGTTTTTTTAAATCTCACTCCCATATTAACATGATTATAACATCCACCCTGGTTGTAATGATAATAATTAAAGACGATAATGGAAGATGATTTAGGTCATTTTGGGAACCGAATGTGACTGCTCTGAAGTTACAGCTAGGCAACTTCTCTGTTTTCATTTTCAAGTCTTATGAACAATAGATGACATCAAACAGTCTATTTGCAGCCATAGTCAGAGGTAAGCTGTGCTGTTATTTTTCAAGCCTGCAGTGGCTACACTGCAGCAAAAAGGTTGTTGCTGTGAATACAAACATGTATCTACTGTATACTACTCCCAAAAAGTTAGGGATATTTGGCTTTTTGTACGATGTCAGAATGTACCTAAAATGCATTATAACCCTTACATGTGAACTTTTTAAATGCACATGGACAGCTGTTCAATATTGAAATGATTTAAAATCAATATGTTATTATTGTGTAATCTGGGCTTTAACTGATGCTCAAGCACTTACTTTGTGATAGCCTACGAGACAGAGGACTTGACTAAAAAGCCATCAGAGAACTCTTATGTCAAGTCATGGATTAACAACAATAAACATTGTTAAACAAAGACCTACCTGATCAACACTAGCCAAGCATGTTGAAACTGTTATTTGTCTGAAATGCCAGTTACCCACCAAAACTTGCTTTATGCAAAATAAATTTAATTTAACACGCTTCTGTGTTCAAAATAACAGTTTTAAGCTTTTCTCGCCGAGATACTGGGATTGGGGAAAGAAAACTTCTGCTTAACAGGGGAGATCCTAAGCTGCTTCCAAACCACTTTCCCTTCTTATTTTAGACATTATTTAGACAATACGTATGCAAAGACCTTAAGTGTTTAGAAGCAGACTCAATGAAGAACCCCAAAAATTCTGACTTGGAGCTGGAAATTTCAACTTTTGTATTTAACTGAAATGTGCCATTAGCCGAAACACACAAACACCATGCTCACAGGGCGTGCTGCAATGACTTTATCCTCTGTTTTACCCATGATGCTTTCCACCTTATGCTGGGACATTAGGGGTTTGATTGGTGTCTCTATGAATTTGAGGGGGACATGTCCCCAGTGCCTTCTGCACCCATGCAAAGAGCCCAAAGGATCTGCTGCTAATGTCCTGGAAGCTAACTCCCCTCTCCCTCAGAAGTTCGTTCGTTCTTTCTCTTTCTTTCTTTTCTTTCTTTCTTTCTTTCTTTCTCTTTCTTTCTCTTTCTTTCTTTCTTTCTTTCTTTCTTTCTTTCTTTCTTTCTTTCTTTCTTTCTTTCTTTCTTTCTTTCTTTCTTTCTTTCTTTCTTTCTTTCTTTCTTTCTTTCTTTCTTTCTTTCTTTCTTTCTTTCTTTCTTTCTTTCTTTCTTTCTTTCATGAGCAGGACCTCCTCCATATCAGACAGCTGGCTGAACTGTTTGGGTTGCTTAATGTGCACATTTTACTTCTTATAGGTCAAGATTGCCATAATAATGGGAATGCTGGCCTTTATAAAACAGCAGCTTAGATAGATTGTCATCTGTCAATTTGCAACCATGGACTGGAACATCCAATGTATGTTGTAGATATGTGGACAAACATTCTTTTTCCTATCATAATCTTATTGTTGCAAGGTTTGCAACAATCTGCCCAATAAATGATTGATAACAGTCTCTAAGGGGTAAGATTTAAACGGAGGTACTAAGGTGTGGCAGAAATGCTAAAACAGTAAAAGTAAACTCCAGTTATAAAAATCTTAATAGTGTAAAAACGCTGATGTCAGTCAGTCATAAAACTGGAAAACAACATTATTAGATATGATGTTCTTAAACTGTAAAAGTCGGAGTCAGACCACATGTTCTGACCAGCTGTTATTCCTCCACTGCAGAGCTGACCAATAACACCGAAAATAACCAAAGAAAGGATTTGGCTGCTGGACAACACCCACACACACCTATACACACACACACACACACAAATGCAGCAATGCAGATGTATTCACAAAGCTCTACTGTGATGCTGACTGACATCTGCGACTGGCTGAAATCGTCACTATAATAAGAACCGACAAGCTGTTTCAGAGTCTCTGGTGAACAGCATGCTAGAAAAGATAAAGTGGATGAACTTCTACACTCAATTATGACATTTGATAGAACTTTTATACGCAGTTGCTGCAGAAAGAGGCGAGGGCAAGCACAAATCAGATCCACAAACACTCTCATGCATATAAATGTCTACTCCTTTATTTTGCCCCACAAACACAGTGATAGGTAATCTCCTTCTGTGCTTATCATTTCCAATAAACAAATCAAAACCTATTTTCCTCCTGTGCCTGAATCAATCAACTCCACTGCTGTTGTAGAAAGAAAAAAAAAATCACAAACATTTAAGGGGCTCAAATAACAGCATCCTGAATTTCATTTAAATGGTACAATCTCTCAATTACACCTCTGCTGCATTCTGTCAACATCAGCGCCGTAATTAATATTTCCTCCTTTAGTGAGATATACTGAGGCTGAATCAATTATCTGACTTGCCGTCGTCTTGTTTTGTCAACAAGCCTGCAAGCATGAAGACTCAAAGATGAGGTTTGGCTGTGGGTTACTGAAGAGCTTGAACAACAAGCCACACATGCACTCAGATACAGTCAACTGATGAATATATGTGAACATAATGAGGTGAGAGACTCACCTTATAAATGTGTGCTGTGGAAGGTTTGGGTGGAGGCTTGCGGCGGGGCGTTGGTTTGTACCTGGGTTCACTTCTGATGGGGCTGGTTGGCCTGTTTGCCTCAACAGATCTATAAGCACAACAAATACAGTATACTTTTTTTTTTTTCCATAAGTTGTCATTACAGGTAATTTGAATTAAATCTATGACATTTATATGACATATATACCATTGTTCCTCTGGAACAAAGGGTTTAGAAGTTGAAGGGAAGGGAAATAATGTTTTAGGGTTTCTTCGGTCAACATAGCTAAAACTCAAATTGCAGTAATTAAAACAACTGCTACAAACATATTTTGGAAATATATGCTGAAAAAATGATGCTGTAAACAGTGCACTTAGTGCAGAAAAACACTATTTTCAAACTTTATTAATAGACTTTTTCTGAATGTATGCTTGGACAGTTCTGTCTGGATTTTTCTGAAGTTGTTGTTGAACAATCACACTTCACAATGGGAGATTTTACTGCTGGACAGATGTTCTCACAGCTGGAAATACTGCAGGGAAATGTCTGGATGGAGCACATTAGGGCTGGGTAATATGGCTTAAAAACAAAACCTCACGATGTTGTCCACCATCAAACTTTATTTTCCAATTCTAATCTAATTTTTATTTTTCAAAAGATTTATTTTTATATTTTTTTCAATAAGATTAATAACGGCAAAGTAATAAAATCCATAGTGAAAATTTGATTAAATTCAGGAAGCCTTCTAATAACGTCACACCATGTCTCACTTTCCTAGTTTTGTATACTGTAAATGTATAAATCTGTGTCACAGTGAACTTCTAAAATAGAAATAAACATCCCTCTGCTGGGAAAAGAAAGTGGCTTTTTCTTGATAATTCAAAACAAAAATTTTGCTTTATCACAAACGAAACAGGAAGAGGATTTCTGAACCCACCTCTGATCAAACTTCAGATTCTGGCAGATAAAAAGTGCCTGATTTATACAGTTGTGTGGAAATGAAAGAGAAAATTGATTTTCTAATAAGAATCAATTTTGGTAGTATATGATGCAAAAGTTAAGCTACAAATAGCTGTTTTGTTTGCAGCACATTAAAAATGGTGGACGATGCACTGCTATTGTCTCAATTTGGGAATTTACTTTTAAAAAATGTAATGTGACATAATCAACCAGTGAAATTAAAGGTAGAGTCTGACAATTCCCCCTGAAAATAAACATTAGATGTTTATTTTCAGGATGTTTCTGGGTGGAGTTTCTGTTTATATCGCCAGCCAATGACAGAGCTAAGGGCATGACGCTGTGTGGGAATAGGCTCATGATTGGAGCAGAAGCCAGTCACTCGAACTCTCGAAGGAAAAAAAAAAGAAAGAAGGAAAACACCGTGGATGCATTGAAGAAAAGGTAAGAGCTTCAGATAATGCAGTTTGGAAAACCATGTTAATAATAGTTTGGCTTTTACCCGCTTCTGAGCTCTGAAGGAGAAGCTTGAAGTTGAATGGTTTGAAGATTGAGGCAGCCATTAGCCTGAGAGGGAGGGGCGCTCAGTTTGAATAATGTTGTTTGCAAACAGAAACGGTGGGGGGACTTCGGACTCTACCTTTAAAGCCAGTCAGTCAGTCAGTCATTTTCTGTACCGCTTTATCCAGTTCAGGGTCGTGGGGGTTGCTGGAGCCTATCCCAGCTATTATCAGGCGAGAGGCAGGGTACCTTTAAAGCAATATATGTAAATTTCCTTGACAGAACTACTGTATGTGATTTGGTATGAATCCCAAGAATTATATACCAATTTATTATGTGTTTGTTATTAGAAACGTTGCAACAGAAAGCTTCAGTAGAAAGAAAACAAGATGCGGGGATTCACTGGAATAAATTACCGCATTCATACAACAAAACTTCCTTATTTTAAAACATAAAAGCTGAAATAATATTAAATTACTTACATATCCAAGCTTTTTCATGGTTTGCTGCAGTTTAAGCTGATTGTGTCATTTTCTAAATTACCTGAGTTTCTCCAACGTGCTCTTCTTATTGTTGAAGAGGAGGCGCAGCAGAGTCTTCCTCTTCAGAAAGACGATAGCAGTGGCCACCAAGAGGCTGATCAGAGTGACCAGGATTGCCACAGTGATGAGCACGCTGTCGGCTGATGCCATATACGACAACACACACATTAATACACACACACGCACATCTACAGCACAAAACAATGACAAGACATAAGACTGTTACAGCTAGACCACGGGCAGCATAATATTTCATATTTTCTTCTCTAAAGCTTCTCTTCTCTAAAAAGTTGTGTGTAATGTATTGCTCAGTGTGTGTGTATGTGGGGGGGTTG
Organism: Atherinomorus stipes; assembly: GCA_023101725.1. Lineage (NCBI taxonomy): Eukaryota > Metazoa > Chordata > Actinopteri > Atheriniformes > Atherinidae > Atherinomorus > Atherinomorus stipes. Next base: position 1,694,355 of record JALJCO010003968.1, on the reverse strand, counting down.
TGCCGTTGAAGGAAAGTCAGGCTGCAGACATCCATCCAGAGATGAATGTGGTGCAGCAGGTGGGGCTTTGTGTTGCTGTGTCTCTGTCTAGATGAGCGAAGGTAGAAATTAAATTGTTCAAACTACCTGCCAGTCTCATTGGCCCGCTGTCAATGCTCCCACCAAAGCCCGCTTTCTCACAGAACGGAGGGGCCCAGTGTGCTTCGCAGTGGCAGTTCTTCTTGTTGTTGCACACCTGAAAAGTGCAGAGAAAGTTACACAGTGCCCTGACTCATCTTCAGTACAGGACAGCGTTACTCATAACTGCTCTTGGTTTGTTTGCATTTCAGTGAAGAGGCAAAATACGTTCACTTATGTGTATAAAAAAAGACTGTAATAGATAAAACATGTACATGGAAGCATCCATCCAGTAAAGCCTCAGGTTTCCACAACTACAGGAGGATTTCCCTAGTCAGGCAATAAAGTCCAGCTGATAGTTGGCAGAGGATGGAGCTGAGCAGCTGTGGGGGATTTGTGAGTGTCTTCTCGCCCTTCAGGCCAGTGACACTGTTTGTACCAAGTACTGCATTTAGGAGTCACTGGGGAATGACTCAGAAGGAGGTATATGGTTTTTCTGTACATTTGTTTGAAGGAAAACGCAACTTAAAGGTAAAGTCTGGAGTCCCCCCACTGTTTCTGTTTGTAAGCAACACTCCCCTCGGGCTGATGGCCGCATCGCTCTCCAGCCTATTCAGCTTCAAGCATCTCCTTCAAAGCTCGGAAGCGGGTAAAAGTCAAACCAATATTAACCCTGGTTTTTCAACGTGCACTGTCTAAAGCTCTACCGCTACTCCTTTTCGTTGCGTCTGCAGTTTTTTTTCTATTTTTTTCTTCGACAGTTTGAGTGACTGGCATCTGCTTCAATCATGAGCAAAGTGAACATTTGGAAGCATCTTTAGCAGCTATAGCATGAAGGAATCATTTAATTTTATGAGACATGGGGTCTCATTTCAAAGTCCAACATCTAAAATGTTGTGGAGTCTGACATGTACCTGTTGGCTTTCTACCTCTGCCAAGAAGTGGTAATGTAATCACCGGCGTTTATATGTCTTTCTGTTTGTGCGCAAAATAACTAAAAAAGAACTGAACAGATTTAGTTGAAATTTTCAGGGAATGTTGATAATGGTACAAGGAAGAACTGATTAAATTTTGGTGTTGATCAGGATTACTGTTTAGATGTAGGATTTTTTTTTTTTAGGGATTCTTTGTCATTGTGAGATACGGCCGCATGGGGGAGCAGCTTGTCAGAGAACTCTGCTCACCATTAAAGTAGACTGTGCTGGTTTGCTCGACTGAGCATTGATCTTATGAATCGCGACTTCAGCCTGCAGAATGTTCTGGATGCACCAACAGTGGTCGAGTGATCTTTTGCTTTGATGTGTTAACACATACCTGAATGATCCAGACCAGCAAACTGTCAAAACCTCTGCTTCAGGTGCATTTAAAGAGACACAACGGAACTTTTAGCAGTTTTCTCAGCCCCTATTGGCGGCTAAACTAGCATCCATCTTGTATTGCACCTGTAGGTACTGTGATTCACTCCAGCCAGTAGAAGACAGTCTTACTGTATCTTGACCCTTATCTGTCGCTTCCTCGGTTTCTTTCCCCTCTTTCTCCGGTAATGTTACCCTGCGCTTCTTTACCGAATCCGACATGATGCGCGTTTAAAACACCCGTGGTGTTCATACCTGGTTCATATCCATTTGCTAGTAAGTGACCTGGTGCGCAACCGATAGTTGGCTGCAATGTCACAGCTGCGTCCGGGATGGGAAACTTGCATACAGTACTGCTGTTTCTGAGCCCCAGGATGCCTCTGGGCAGTGACAGCTCGAAAATGCGCATAATGAATGTTAATGTGCCATGAAAACGAGTCAGAAACCCATATTTTTAAAATCTAAAAGTTACGTTGTGTGTCTTTAAATACTAGCATCTGGATGCTTTGTTATCTCTTTATGACAATGGAAGCATTAAAGTGCTGATGGCACGTTTTTGACATTTTTTGCCATGTTTTATCGACCAGATGTTTTTCATGATGATCTATGTAACAGAAACAAGCGCAGCTGCATGGATGAGTTATTAGAAAACATCGCTGCTTTTCAGCACATCTGACCAGACTGTGGCACTGTGAGCCAAAACCGGATGTGACGTCTGCCAGAGAGTATTCTCAGCTCATTTGACATTGAAGTCAATGGCTTCATTGCGGTTTTTAAGCTCCTTTTCCAGTTTTACAGACAAACAGTAACGACTCAGCCTTCAAATTGTATTGACAGTTAATGGTTTAAAGCTTGTAAGTACAGCATTAGTTTATTTAGGTTTCTTACAGATTTAGAATTTTATTTTGAAGAGGATAAAGAAGCAGGTCGGACTCTGACTCACCGGGAAACAGTAGGCAGCAGTAGGAACACGTATGCTTGTCTCTCCTATCTTTGTCTGTTTACTGCAGTTTCAGGAACCAACGTGTTGAGACTTCTAACACAATGAAACTGCGATCATGTCCTCAGGAATATTCTTTTTCAACCATCGTTGCGTCATCACATCGGTCATACAGCTACTGTATCGACAGACAGCTACGGCTCGGTTATATGAGGATGTCTCCGGTCATCAGATCTCCTCCAGCTGCTTCCAAACATGCATCCTTCCCTCCATCCTCATCCTTATAAATGGGTACTATTTAAAACTCAACTGGAACTATGTAAGTTGTTATCTTCTCATTTTTTACAGGCTAATTATTTATTGCAGCTAGCTCGCGAGTAGCCGTTAGCCGCGGGCTAATGCCGGGAATGAGTGCCTCTCCTCTATGTCAAACCAGTGCAGCTTCTTAACAGTTGTGGGTCTGTTTGTGCTGTTCTGGGTCGCTCCTTACAGTTCTGACTTCCCTCGGTGAGGTCTTGCAGGCTGTTAGCTGAACCAAGTGGACCTGAGGCTGGGAGACAGACTGTCGGCAACTGGTTACAGTTCTAACTCCGGTTCTAGCTTGTAAAATGTGATTTCCCCAAATTCCTTAGCATTATCACACATTTCTGAGCTGGCTGATGATCCCAGCACACAAACCAGTTCCGATCTTGCTGTTCTGGAGCATCTTTCATGTTTTCCACAGCTTAGATTATACATGTAACTCAATGGGCGGACTGCAACTCTGTCAGCCGCACTTTAAGACTAAACTTTGCTCTTCACACATGGCTTCTGCATTTTGATTCATATTTTGTTAATTAAATAATGTAATGGTGTAGAGTTCCATGTCATTATTGAATGTATCTAATGTTTCTAATGGCATCTAATGTATGTAGATGGAGCTACTAATCAATCATTTCATGTCATAGTCATTGCGCACATAATGATTTCTGCATGTATCTAGTGTATCAGAAAATATCACACTTCATACGTTGATTTAATTACTTATTAAAGATGTGGACTTGATCTACAGCAGATCTACAAAATAGTAAAAATCAAAGCTTCTTTTCACCCGCTGAAATGAAAAGCCAGTCTTACTAAATAGCTTTCAAGATAAAGAGAGCTGAAATGCAGGCAAGCAGAACTCTTTAAACTCCTACAATGAATTCAGAGTCTCACTACTTTTTCAGTCAGGTCTCATACACTTCAGGGTGTTCGACAAAATGGAAGACAATTTGTTGTGGCAGATATTTCTGCAGAGGGAGGATACAAAACACGCTTCTTTGGGAAGCGCTTCTTCTCTAAAATATTCATGCAGAGTAATTTTCTGTATAATCTTTTTTTTCTGTGAACCAATCAATAGGCAGCTATTATTTTTCATTTTTGTTTCTGGCTGAGCATTTGACAAATGTTTTCAATGGATGGACTAATGCTATAGGGAAATAAAACAAATAGCAAAAGGAAACAGAAAAGTCTCAGAGATCATAGCTTTGATCTCCCAATCGCACATATTTTTTTTGACTTAATTGACAGTGAAGACTATTTACTATGGGTCAATCTGGCCTGTGCTGAATGCTCGATTCACAGAGCTAAACAACAAAGTAAATAAAACATAAAAGCATCCTTTACTGAATTATTGATTAGAGATGCTTTGAGAGAAAGGTGATCATTACAGAGCAGAGAGAAATACTGCAACAGCAATACCACTGCACTCTCCCCATCCTCTGCATGCTGTTAAAAGATGATGGACAACATTTTAAGCAGACCCTAAACAATGCTATTAAATGCGATTGATTTAACCTCAGCTGAACAATGAAGATTGATTGTATAGAACAGGAGCGGCTGCCATAACTCACAGGCTACACTGTAAATACAGTGTTGCTCTGCTGTTGTTTGCAATTACAGGGTAAAGAGGTAGCTTCCTGGGTGTTTAGCTGGTCAAAATGTGAATGAGTAGGTAAACACAGAGCCCTCATTGGCTTGTAACAGTTTTTCACAACCTGCAGTGCATAATTGAACACTAAATACTGAGTTAAAAGGTGCTTTGCACTCACCCCACGTCCACTACACTTCCCAGAGCACTCATGCACGCCAAAGACACTGACATTCTGGCACTGCCTGTTCAGGCACACCTATAAAGAAAAAGCATCATTAAATATTTTTGGAATCACTGAACTGGAAATTCTGTGAAGATAAACACAAAAACTGGGAGTAGAGATGTAGAGACATTTTCACTTTGCAGAGACAGGACTGTCTCATAAGCAAGACTGCAGATTATCTTTTACACAAGTAAGACAGACATTTCTCTGCACTGGTTGTGTTCAGCAATGAACAAATTTACTAAAAATCAATAGAACAGTGTGTAAATAAAATGGATACTAATATGTTTAGGTGTTTACAAGATTGTGTGTGCCACAGACTCTATATTACACACAACTCCTCTCAAAAATTATAGAGCAAACACTCCCGAAGGATGTTTGTTCTGTTGTTTCCTTTTTAACGCTGTTTTTTTCTTTCAATGGAATTTAACATGAGTGCTGTGCAATTTTTGGGATTACTTTTATAGATAAAATACATGAAAAAGTTACAGAATCACCTTGTAATTCCCTTAAAAAAAAAAAAATTGCAAAGTTTCAATATGCAAATGAATCTGAAGTTAAAAGAGAGTGCTTGCAGACCTTGAGGCACCTGACTGACTGGCAGAAAGCATGGCCCCTGCAGGAGAGTAGTCAGTAAATACAATGAAAAAGGATTATAAAACTCCTTTCAGAGCATAATTCAACCCAGAGTGTGACAAAATGTGTTAGCTGTTACCAGCCAGCTGTGTCTAAAATATGACGCAAGAACAGCAAAATGGGAAGGCTGTAATAGGAAAAGGTACAGGTCAAGTGAGAAAGATGTTAAAGCATGAAGACAAAAAAAGGGCTCAAAATAGAAAATGTACTGGAAAAGAAACAAAAAACAAATAGGCAGAAACAGGAGACACTGTTTGTGACCAAGATGCGAGCAATTGGGTGAAGGAAATGGGATTTACATCCAGAAAAACCAAATGTAAACCATCACTAACATTCAAATGGAAGAAAACAAGGTTACAGTGGGTGGAAGAGAGGCAGTCATGAACTGTGGAGGATTGGATAAAAGTCATATTCAGCAATGAATCATGATTCTGCACTGGTTATACAGTTTTTTTTTATTTAATTGGTGCAGGCCCAATAATGACAACAGTGATGAAAGCAATTAACGGGACTGATTTCAGGTAAAGGACCAGGCCAGATGGCAGTCACGTCTTCAGCAGATGCCAGATAAACAACGAAACATGGTGGACATATTTCTCTTTCCTTTAGTTAAACTGAGGTGCTCAGGACATTTTTCGGAATGATTAAATCAATGATCACGTCAGCAAGCAAAGAGCACGAAAACCTCTCTTCAGGGAAGATAGTTGAGGTTGATGACAGAGCCAGCAAACAGTCCACGCCTCAATCTTAGTTCAACTTTATGGTGGAAATTGAAGTTGGAACCCAACTGATGAAGAATTCTGTTTTTCATGATTGAAGTCTTCAAAAAAAAAAGGGGGGTGGGGAATTCAAGCTGTTATAAAAGCCAGAAAGCTGGAAAAAAAAGATTTTTCTTTTTGTTTTGAGCCTGTTCAGCTGTTAAATATTCCAGTTTTGTTTCATATTTGCGATTTGCTTGATTTTTTTTTTTTGGGGGGGGGGGGGGGGGGGGGGGGGGGGACGACTAAATGAAGATGCTTCAAAAGTGGGAATCTCATCATTTTGTCAGGGTTGTATGGACCTTAAGCTACTGTAGCTGAAGACATACTGTAGAAGGAGCAATATGTTTTACATAAGGACAAACAAACAACATCATCCTGGGGAAAAAGAGGCTGCCAGCTGCTTTTATGTCACTATTAAGGCCTGCATTAGGTGTGCAGTTTTAGCTTCTCATCTTTCTCAAATTGCCAATGCATTACAGGCCATGTGCTGCCAACTCAGTGTCCTGATTGGCATGGAAAATGCAAAACCTTCTGGAGGAGAACAAAAGCCCAAGACAAACACCCTCCAGGACATTGAAAATTTCCAGATAATGACTGCAGCAAACCCGTGACCTAGGAGACTGTAGCCAGGAGACGAGAAGGCCTGGCTCATGGCCATTTTGTGTCAAAGCCTAAAGATGCACAAAAGCAACATGTATTTAACGGAAAGTGTAAGTTCCTTGAGGTAAATGAGAACAATATCCTTATGACTGTGAAACCTTGTTACTTGAACATTTGTTTGTTACCCTGTAATTGCTGACACCTTATGTGCAACTAAATGTAGCATATGTTCCAGTTTTCTGTCTGGTGGTGCGATTTATTCTGTGCCATCCACTGTAAGTATGCAGTTGTCAGCTACTATGTCTCTGATGTGTCACCACAAACACTCCACTGTGCATAAATTAGGCACAATGTTGAAAAGTAACATCGAGGCCTAAATAATACACTGATGACTCACCATGTTGTCTCCACACTTTGTCCCAGCCAGAACGAGTCCAGGGTCCGGCATGTCATCGCCCAGGTAAACATGTGTCCCTCGACATAAAATGCGCCCCCCTTCTTGCAGTGGGATATTTGTTTCAATGGACACAGCGTTTGTTCCGATCACTGGTCTGTTGGCACCACCCTGGCACTGGATTTTACCACACTTTGCATCCCTGCATATAACACACACACATATGCGTGCATGCAAACATTAAAAAAACACCCAATTCTGACCTGTCATTCAAAGATGAAGTTAATAACCGTAAAGCGATGAAAGGCTGCTGAGAGCTGTCGAGCCTCCCGTCATTAAAGCAATTACATCAATTAACAAGGAGCTTGATTACAGAATTCACCCAAAAGGAGAAGTTATTTTGAACAATTAGATTACGAGACAGCATGAAGCTATACATGAATGGTTTTTCAGTGATTAGCTGCTATCTGTCTTAGATTACGTTTTTCAACCATGTAAACTTTTGTTTGAACACATCGGCTCCCACATCATCATAATGATGGCAAATGATGCGATTTAAAGCTAATTAACTGTGTTTTGCATACTAATTTCTGTGTGCCTCGGCTGTATCTGAGCAGCAGCAGACTTACCTTGCATCACATTTGGCAAAAGAGCCCTTGGAGTCTTTCCCACAGTTCCCATAAGGATCACCTGCAGAGTTGACTCTCTCAAAGCAGATCCCAGGGGCAGGCTTGGCTCCTGCACGCAAAGACAAACAAGGAAAATACTGTTATGAAAACTGAGTGAGGAATCTTTTTTTTTTTAATGATGAAAAAATATTTATCCAATCAGTGCTCATTTACCTGGTCCCCACAAGGTGATGCACTGTTGCTCATGAGTCTGGCAGATGCCGTTGTAGCAGTAGCCCTCAACATTATGGCAGGCGTGTCCATCATGCAGATAAACGTTGGCTGGGCAGTGAGGGCTGGCCCCGGTACAGAACTCTGGCAGGTCACATGAGTTACTGGACTCTCGGCATAGGGTGCCAGCTGGTTTGAGCTGTTGACACGCACAATTCAGTAAGATAGTTAGCAGACTGAAAACCTCCGACGTTGCTGACTTCATCCGTCTTGTCAAGGCTCCCATCATGCTGCTATTCAAACACAATTGGACTGGTAGAGATAGAGCAGCACAGCTTGGGTGATGTTTGGCATCTGATGCGTGTATGAGAATATGTCAGTGAAAGTCACTGACAGTCAAACTAATTAATCACTGGGAGTAGATGTATATCAGGTTAGAACCAAAGTGATGCACAGGAGGGCACAGCCTTTTATGGATGATGGCGGTATCCTCGTTGCAAGCTTAAAAGTGATAAGAAGGAGTTATGGTATTTCCAATCATCAGCTGCATCCTTGATGGCTGACTGAGTAAAATAATAGTTTGCTACTGGTGCTAATTATATATATAAAAAAGGATACAGACTAAATTAATCTCTTCATCATTTTTTATGACCGACTAAAAGTGTGTGGTGGTGTCATTTCTGTTGGCCCTGCATCTGTCTTTATTTTCCGAGTTTCTTCTTTGGTTGGTTAGTTTGGAAGGGATTTTAGGCTGTAGACTTTTCCAGTTACTGAGTGTGAGGATTTTAAAAATGTTGCAGTCTGCTGAAAAACGTAGCAGCCTCCTCTGAGACTGTACGTGTATGAAGGGAAGGATGTGTTTATTTGGCCTTCACAATGTAACTGATGAGAAACCGTGAGTAATAAAGTTTTATTTCTCTTATTTACTACTTTAATTTGCTACTAGCTGCAACCTTTTGCTTGCTCCAGCTTGTTTGAACACTTCTGTCACTGGGACTCTTTGTTTGAGCATGAAGAGCCAAGTCTAAATGCTGCATCAGCAAACAACAAAAATGCAAAAAATGCTTACTAAAAATACTGTACTTCATGTTTTTAGAAAAAATAAAAGAGTTTAAACTGTGATGACACTATGCACTAAAAAAAGGAATTGGGGGAGTGATAAAGAAAGTCAGAAAAGTTCATAGGATACAAATTACACTGTTCTCTAAGATTCTACATTCAGTTGATTAATCAGTGGCAGGTAGGGGCGTCAGGATTGGGTATAAAAGGAGACGTACCAAAGGTTTTTCCTTTTTAAGTGAAACTGGATTGTGGTTCAACATGTTCAACCAGAGAATCAATCATAAGTTCATAAAAATTATTGCTGAATGACTGATTGCAAGGAACTTTGGTCTTAACCCTTATGCCTTCCTCGGGAAACCTGTCCATTTTGACTAGTGCTGGGACAATCCGCAATTAAACCGTATATCGGCAATTGGAAGGTTGCCAGGCAATTTGCTGTTTATCAAGGCAATTTTGAAAAAAAAAAAAAAAAAAAACAAAAACAATGCTCTACTGTGCATTTAGAGACGTTTCTGGAGGAAATACATGTGTGTTAGAGAAGCCCCGTTTACAAACAGACCTACAATCCACATCATCTCTCCTCAGTGCAGGTTCACTGTCAGCAGCCCTGTGACAGTGACAGGGTGCTTCTCTTCAATGCGAACTGACACAGCCCGTTTGCTTCAGGGTCATTCAACAGAGTAAACTAATTGCAAATAAATATTGTTTTAGTGTGCAACTACTGAAATGTTCACACAAGGGCTTTCATAAAGAGATTTCATAAACACATCATCCAGCAAAACTGATTTTAAGGTTGTTTGTGCAGTCTAGCCTGGATGGAAGTTAAAATATTAAAGTATCATACAATTACATAGTATTATACATATTATTAGTAATATATACATATACAATACATGTAATAAGTATAATAGTACTTATTACAAAGCCATGTCACAGGAGTTTCAGCACATACATGCAATCAAATTTGAATTATTCACGCAGCCATGCTGACTGGTAGGGATCAACATAAGACCCTGCCCCCTTGCCAATTTAATCGTGTATTGGTAATCTTGAGCAATGACAATCTACAATTTGAAATTTAGAGGCAATCGTGCAGCCCTAATTTTGACCACTTTTTTTATTTTTATACTTGGTGACCATTTCCAAGCATGCAGCCTGGCCCTGCCCTGGGACAGCCCCCCAGCAGGGGCGTCGCCATGGTGATCACCCCAGCCTGAAGACACGCAACGTAACATCCTAGACCCTCCCTGCTCAGTTTTTTTTTAGCCCCCCCTTTTTCCCCTTCCCAGATGTTCCCATTTGTATTTTTTATGTAGCGTCAGAAACTCCCTCTGGCCATGGATGGTGAGTGTCGCAAAATTTGAGGAAGACAAAAGGGTTAAAATAACTGTAATGATTAATGTGAAAAGATTCAGGGTGTCTGAGAAATTTTCACTACTTAAGGGTTGAGGACAGAAACCACGGTCGGGTGGGCGTGACCTGCATGTCCTCAGGTGACAATACAGAAGAAACAGTTATCCAGCCGTGATCAATGTTGGCCTGGCCTCAGGAGTTCCTTGGGAAATCATTTTTCTTCATCAGTCATCCAGAAATGTAACCTGACTGTATGACATACAGCAGAAGCCATACATCAGCAGCACTGTACAGAACCACTGCTAACTTCTTTGGACACCAGCTCAGATGGACAGAAAGATAGAGGTATTCTGTAGCCAGATGAGTACTTTTATGATGATTTTGGAAAGAATAACTAAATTCAATCTGTGATCAACAATAAATAATAATCTATCTTTACCCCCCACTGAAGATTCACTGTAATCAACATGCTTAGAAACAGCAGTTTTGAGGTGTACTTAACTTATTTTGATTAACTTATGATTTAACTGGAACATTTTCTCGTCCAAACTTTAGGTTAGTGGGAATGATGTTGCCATCAGACCCACTGGACCAGCATTATATTCCAAGTAATCCTGGTTTACATATTGAGGCTTAACCGAGAACATGAACATTTTCTTTAAATGGAAAAAGATTAAAAAGAAAAAAAAAGAAAAACTCTGTATGTATTTCAGCATAAAAAACCACAAGTGAAACAAAACATTTCTATGTTGATTTGATTCATAACCTACAAAAAATAAAACAATGAAAAAAACGAAATATTGTCAATACTTTAGAAACCCTTCAATAATCCAAAAACATGTTTTCAGGCAAACTCATCTCTTTTTAAGAGGAGCGATGCTCTCTTTGATGCACAGCATGACCAGTTGCTGTGTTGATGCCACGCGTATAAACTCATCATGTGCACACATTTAAGTTAGTACTTGATGTACTAACATAAATGTGTGAAAAAGCAATCAGAACAGAAATCATGTGCATGGGAAACAACTGCTTCAGAATAAACAGAATAAAAACACTAATGCTACGAAAATGAGTAAAAAGTGGCCACTGAATGTAACTTTTCTCTCTGTATGGCTTCTTCTGGGTTCAGCAATAATATAATCACAAGAATGGACTAAAACTGAAGATTAAAATAAAGAGAAAATTTAGGATTTAAAAAATTTTGCTGTTTGTTCTCGACATCACAAATCCATCAAATCTTATTCAGAAACAAACACATACCCAATTTACAGCATTTTACGGTTAATTTGTTATCTTTATGAAAAAAATGATCATATGCTGAAATGATAGAATAAAAATTCTGTCATTCAACACTGTATAATAAAAGCTTGAATCTAAAAAAAAAAGAAGTAAAACTGCAAGGTTATTTTCCCAAATAAATGCTGTATTCACATATAAAAAAGTGCTGCTTTAACTTCTGCAGAATGCTGTGAAATAGAGGTCAAACATGCTTTTGTGAACAGCTGCATAGCAAGACCTATCAAAAGGTTTAATCATCCTTGACATCAATGCTCTTTTGCAAAGCGAGGACCCACATCAGGATTATTAAAAGATTTTCATGTTAAAAAAAAAGACTAATAATCAAATGGTAGCAAATCCAATCTGAGCTTGCCATCCGTTGAAACCTGCTTATTGAGGTGAATATACAAAGCTGAAGTGTACTCACCCGAAATATTAAACTATACACACTAGCACACTATTATGAGCTTCTTAACAACCTTCAAATGAGAATTCAGAGTTTCAGAAAGTATAAGAAATATAATTTAGCAACTTTTCTCTTCTAAGTACAGTGTGAAGAAATTCAGTACTGTGCAAAAGTCTTGATTTGCCCCTTATTTCTTTCCATTGTGCTTCCAAAGAGCTGGACTTTCTTGTAATCTTTTGAGATGATCTTGAACACAGTTCTCCAGGCTTTAAATTTTTTCACTGAGGTAATTGGCAGCTCATTATATGTCCAGCCATTATATCTGACAATTTTTGGGGAATACTGTTTTTAGTTTGTTTATTTGTTTGTTGTGGCACTAAATTTTGGCCTATAAATTATTCAAGCATTATAACATGCCAGTTTCAAGGAAAGAACTGGGGCTGTGATACATGACACAAAGCAAGTAACCAATGTTACATTCTAACTTTAGGCACTTTAACAGAGCTCTTCATTTGTTCCCATTTCATTATCTGCGGCAATGAAATATGGTAAAGATAAAGTTTGATAAGCATAAAATACTTTTTCCTGCCAATAAAACGAGTTCCAAGGAGGTTTTAACCCAAAACTTGCTGTATCTCTGCACAAAATATAACATGTCTTTAAAAATTTAGAGTAAACCGTGTCAGAGAGTGATGTGATGTTAAAGTGATGTGTCTCATAAACCAGAAAAGATCCAGCAAAGACCTGACATAGGACCTGAGACATGCATCTGGATCTTGAGGTGATGCATCTACTGTTTACAGGAATGGCCTCCATGAAAAGGTAGTTCCCAACAGGCCAATTTGAAGGAGGGGAAACAAGGAAAAAAGGCTGAGGTCTGCCGAATGACAAAACAGTGGCAGCAGGTGTTATGAAGTGATGAGTCCCCCCCAGAGCCTGGACCTCCATGTTACTGAGGCACAGTGGCATCATCCTGACAGTAAACGGAGCAAAAGGCAGCAAAGATCCAAAGAAGAACTTTGAAAGGTCCTTCAAGAAAACTATTCCCATTGACTGTTGAAAGAAACAGCAAGAAAGCTCATCTAAGTGGGTTTAGGTTATGAGGAAGAATAAAGGCAAAAAATATAAACTTTCAAGCTCAATAAAAACTCTTTTTTTTTTTTTTTTTGCTTTATATATTGTATTTCCATCTATGTGCACATTTTAATAAAGATCTGCATCTACGTCCTGTTTTTCAGACAACATTTCAAGAGGAGTAGCTCAACACCTTTGCACAGCACTGTAAAGGCCCTGTCAGTACACTGTGAAATGTTTAACTTAAAAATATGACTTACAGGGCTGCCTAAAAATTTTCGACCTGGACCTTATTTCTAGGAGTTTATATGTGCATTTACTCACCAGTAAAATTTCTGTATCACTTTGACTCCTTCGGGAGATATGTTGAGTCACCCTTTAGCGTATATCCATACAATGCGAGGGATGGGGCAGCCTCATAACTAGATATTATCTGCAGCAAAATCTTCTTCATTTCATCAATGCTTTAAGTAGAATGAACGAACGAACAAGGACTATTGTCTTGTGAGCTCAAAATTAACTCTCTGTTAGTTGTTGAGAGGCTTTCTCAACACTTAACAGGCCACACGCGTTCATTCGCTCTACTTAAAGTGAAATAAAGGAGTTTTTGCTGCAGATAATGCCTTATATAGAGACTGCCCTGTCTCTCCCATTATACTGGATATACGCTGAAAGGCGACTTAAAGCAATGTCTTCCAAAGGAGTCAAAGTGATACAGAAATTTTACCAGTGAGTAAATGCACGTATAAACTCTTAGAGATAAGGTCCAGGTTGAAAAAAAAAGTTATCCTTTATGATGTGTTTGATTAACTATTTTAATTTATAACAACACACCAGAAGCTTGTTAATTTGACATAAAATAATACACAGGGACAACAAAAATGCTAAAACGCTATTTACAGTGTGGAAGGTTTCTGTGAGACAAACCAAAACTTTGATAAAAAGTCTTGCCTGGCAGTCCTCGCAGCATTGTCCATGGGCACACACGGCGTCGCCCTTCAGTGTGCATGTTGTGGCGTTGCAGCAGGGGTTCATGCATTCCTGGAATGCAGGAAAGAAAACAGCAGCTTAATGCATGTGGACCTGATCATCACCCTGAAGATCCCGTGTCAGCTGGTCCTGGTCAGATGAGGACCTCCAGGTCAGGGACGGACTTCCTGTCCGGAGATTCCTGCCCTGACCCGGAGACCTTTGAGCAGAGGCATTCACTGAAGTTCATGTGTTTTAGATTTGGCATTTGTCAAGGTGTTTAGACTTGTAAAGAGGAGTGTGTTAATGCAATGACCCACAAAAAAGTGGGTTGAGGAGCCAGAGATGGAAATCAGGTGTTTGCTAAAACCAGAGAGTGGAGCACAGACGAGAAAAAAAGGGGGGAAACCATGTGCAAGCATGAATCATAAAAACAGCACTGCTGTTTACACTGTGGGGCTCTTATGTATTGATGTGGCAGCTGAATTTTTTATGATAATTTTCAGCCATGTTTTGCGATTCTGGGTGTTCACATCTTGGTCCTGATGTAAATCTATTATTTTAGGAAAGGAAGAAAGGCGTTTCATTTCCAAACACAACTGTGCTGGCAGATCAAAACAAGCCATGTGGTGAAATCATAGAAGTGTGGGCACACTGGCAGAGCTGGCAAATGTAAACCATAGTTAGTTTGTTGGTGGTCAAACATGATGGCTCCACTAAAAAACCATCTACTGCCATCAAAATAATTTTGTGCTATGGTAGAATTCTTCCAACCTAAATAATAACAAACACTGTTGAGGTTTAAAGACACAGTTTAGCCAAATTTCAAAACGTGGGAGAAATGAACATCACTTTACAACCGCGAGAGGACTGCCTGATGTTTTTGTACTCAGACAAGACCAGCAGAGCTAAGGGGCCTCTCTGGAGAACTGCTCACATCACGTTTTATGAAAATCTCATGTGAAATTTTCATGCCTGTATAAATATTTTAGCTTAACAGTGCAACGTAAGGACTCCAGAGAAAATCTTTTGAAAAACATGGTATGAAATCAATTAGTCTACAGCAGTTTGTTAAATCTGTCAGATACATATTTAATCTAGACTTCATATCCTCTGAAAGGTTGCCGCTATAAGAAGTAAATATGATTCAGGCTGCTACTATAATCCTCAGTGTTTCTGACCTCACAGCTGGAAAAAGGCAGACACTGCTTTTAGTCTCTGAGGATGATTCATTTATACCTTAATTTACCTGCAAATGTCAAAGCTAAATGTAAAGAGATTTAATAAAGATGATCTAATGTAGGAAAATAAATGTGTAACAGATAGGAACAGTTTTCATCAGTAATTGATTCCTTGTAGGTCACCGTTTGCTGCTATTCTCGGGCTTCTATGACTATAAGCTCAGCATTTATTAGGTTTGAATGTTGTTTGAGTATACAAGCAATTTAAAAAGCTATGAAGGGTATTTGTCACTACTTTCAACACCTATTGCTCTCCGGGAAAAGACTCTGTGTGATGTATGCATCCTGTAATTTCTGGCTCTATGACACAAGCAGCTGTCTTGGCTGCATCTGAGCGATAGCTGTGACTCTTACATCACATCTCAGGATGTCTTGCAGTGTGTGCGAGCAAGAAACCAAGTGAGCATGGATGCACGTATTAGAGGGAGCCCATTTGTTTGGATCACACAGCCAAAGAAAGCTTATTTCAGCTTCAAGCCAACCATGCTTTAGATTGCTTGCTTCGTCAAACAGATGGACAGGGGTTTGATTAATGTGCCTCCAACAATGATGTGACATCATCCTGGCAGCCTCCTGAGAGAAGGCGTGATTTTTAGGGTTTTTCTAGTTTTTGTCAAACTATGTTTCAATGCTTTTTAGGTCACAATAACAATGTCAAGAGAAGTCTGGCTTTAAGTTTGTGTAGTTTTTTAGGGGGGGTCTTGGTGAGGTCTCAGGACTTTTAGTGGTTGTAGGTGATTGCTTACAGGAACCACTGTTTGCCTAGGGAGAAGTGTGCAGTCTTTCCTGACTTTGAGGTAGGAAATATATACATCTACTGTTCAAATGAGAATATTAGTGAGAAAAAAAATTTCCTGAGCTTCAGTCACCAAATTGAAAAAAATCTGCTTTTTCTACATGCAGTTTCACATCAAGTCACAAAGAGCTGTTCACTGTGACTACAGCAGTGGGGACAGATCCACTCCACTGGGCCAGGTGAAGATGAGAAGATGAAGGCCTCTGCTGTGGACTTTACCTCTAGCTCTCCGCAGTCACATTCTTCTCCCTCCTCCACATAGCCGTTGCCGCACTTCTGCCCTCCATACAGCACCTTGACCTCCGGCATGTTGTACAAACACATGCCCACGCCTTTCTCCAGACTCGCTGCAAGGTCCTTCTTGCTACATGTGCTAAACACTGTTGGGAATGGATATCTACAGTAAAAGAAGGGGAACACAGAGAAAGAATTATATTAATAAGACAAAAAATGCCCGTGTGCAAAAACAAATGTTTATTTATTTAAATGGCATAGTGTATATTAATGAACAGAATTTTTCTGTAAATCTACCAGATTTTAGTAAGATGCTACCAGGATGCTACCCCCAACAAACAGTAATACATTGCAATTACAATAAAAATCTTTAAAAAAATAATAATGAAAGACTTTGCATTAAAATATCCATATTAAAAGTACTTTATAAGACAAATTCAAATCATTACATAAGAAAGAAAAAAAAAAAGTTTGCATACCTGCATAAATATACACGCACACACATGCACACATATATACAATTGGACAAGTACAAATAAAATAGAGACTGAAACTACGAAATACATTTCAGTATGAGGGCAGTTCAATGCACAAAACCTAAATGGCCCCTTCAAAAGTCCAAAGAAACATTTTCTTTGGCAGCTACATTTTCAAAAGCCATATCCTGACTGAAGAGGGACAATTTAGGTAACTGGCTGGAGGGGAGAGTGTTATTTCGGATGAAGGTGACTCGACTGTGGGCATGTGTGTATGCAAATCCTGAAATAGCAAGCCTGAAACCATGTCATTTCTACTGCATTAATTTCATTCCTAGGTATCACTTGCATGAAGTGCTGACTTAATGTCTAATTCTGAGAAGAAAGAAATTGAATTCTTAACTAAAAAACAAAAAATAGTTCCAAGTTCACAGATGAAGCTTTGTGATTCTTCAGTAACAGAATGAAATAAACCTCCTGTTATAACTCTGGATCCATAAGATAGAAACAAAAACTGATAAGAGAATAATCTGAAACAGAAGGATGGAGAAACAAAGGTATACAAAGTAAAACATACATCTATAAGGAGAAAAATCACAGACCTGACTGAGTGTCTTGGTGTCAGCGAGCAGCAGAGAATGAGGGTGAGGACTTACAACATTTAAGCTCAGGTGATAAAAAGTCAAACAATGACAGTTATACCACCAGAGACTTGAGGCAAGTCAGGTTTTCCCCAGAGATGCTGAACTCTTTCTGTACTGAGGCCAAAGGACGCTCAGCTTGTCTATGTGAAGTTTGCAAACTGCTCTGCCCAGGAGTAAAAAGACTTGCAGAAAGAGTTGCGTCCAGCTGAGCACACCCAAAAAACAGCTCTGTCCTCCCTGTGCGACATCCACCCCAGACAATGCAACTCCAAAGCAATCAGAATCATCAAGCTCTCCATGTTATCCCTGTAAATGCCTATTCAATCTACTGCAATCACACAAGCTTTTCCATATTCAACAATAAGGAAAAGCTCTTTCCCCAGTATGGACATGACAACTACATCAGGATTTTCCTGATGTGGCTGTTACTAACTAATATTTTATAGTAGCGTTGATAGTGTCATTACCAGTGCACCTTTCCCGTGTATAGGATTGCACTTATGCCATTTGCACACTGATATGTAGAAAGAAACGAATTGGGTTTTGGTTTTTTAATTAGTTTTGTTTTATTCTTTTACAATATGCTTCTTCATATAGGATTATTTTGTCAGGTTTTATCTTTTTGTCAGTACAGTCGAAGCAAAGTTTACATTTCCTTGCAAGTGACAAGCTCCATAAAACCAGAGGAATATTCCTGGATGAATGTGATAAATCTGGCATCAAAGAGAGACACAACCACAAAGAAAACCCTGCCTAGCTAAATCGAGAACCAAAGGTGGCACAAAATTACTTCCAAACAAATCATCGTCAAGACACCCAACAGCAATTACTCCAAAATAACCAAGATTTTCTATAAATGCAAACAAAATATGGTGTAAAGTCATTTGTCTCATCGACTATAGCACACATAAACAAGCTGGAAAAAGAAAGAGAACAAAATTTAAAAAATATTAAGAACTAAAGACAGGAAAAAAGAGAAAGGACAATCATCTATTTAAAAAGAAATTAGAAGAAGCTGTGCGTATTGATTCCCAGCCCTTTTCCAAAATCATAAAATAAAATCACTTGTCCACTTTCTTAACTGACTTCCATGTCATTATGTTTAACCATTGCTTCAATTCTTTATTTAGATTATTTTAAAGGGTCCTCCCACAAAGACACAGAAAAACTTCTTATAGTTCTCAGCTTTGCTTTTTTAAAGTAAAACAATCCCCTTGAATGATATTTTCCCTCCCTTTGATCAAACATGCCCTGAATATTTCCTGAAAATTGATAAGTTTCTAGCTTTAAACATGATTTGAATCTATTTAATCTAAGTTGTAATATCTTTGACTAGCAAAAACAATAAATGTGTGGTTCCTATAGCCAACTCTGTTAATTATCCTGATTTATTTTGTTTTCTGTAGACTATAAAGAGGTTGTATTGAAGTCCAGTAATTGTTGCCCCATACAGTATCTCCACAGTAGTTAAGATATGGTAAACTAACCAACTGTAGAGAATGTGATGTTTTATCCAAGACCTGCTTTGCTTTGTATAATAATACTGCAATTGTTTTTGAAATTTTGGACTGTAGATGTTTTATGTGATGCTTCCAAGTGAGACTGTCATCAATTATGACTCCCAGAAATTTGCTCTTAGTCACCCTTTCAATATCTACCCCATCTTTTCGAACTTTTGTTTGAAAAAAATTACTGATCATACTGTATCTGAATTCAAGGGCTCTAATGTTTAAATCATGTCCAGAACAACAAAAAAATATCATTTAAAAAAAACAAAACAGATTTCAACACATCTGAAACATTAAAAAGGTCATTAATATACAATATAAACAGACCCAAGACTTAACCCTGGGGGACTCCATAGACAATGTTCAAAAACATACAGCAGCAATTTTCTAGTTTAACGAACTGTTCAGTTCTCTAAGTAACTAATGATCCAGTACAGAACTACCTGCCTGATACAGGCCAACCTTTTGTTCGCTGAACTTCTAACCCCTTAATGTGAATGCCCAGCATGTTTACCATTTGCCATAATTATTTCCAAGACTACTGTGTCATATTGTTTACCTGTTTGGACACAACCAATGAAATCCTTGAGCCAGTCGCAAGATTAATAAAGCCTATAAGATCCGCCACAGGTCACCTGGCTAAACTCCCCATCGTTCTGCTTTCTCAGTCGCATGCACTAACCTTTCAGAACCTTGTACTGAGTCACTGGACTAAACTATATTTCCAACTGCTCAATAGATGCCCATCAACACCATAAGCTGCCTTTGGGGCAAAAACTAAAACCCGATTAGTAACAAATGGACTTCTGCTGTTACTAACGGAACCACTTTGGACAAAGATCTTTCTTTTTTTGTGCAGACCGAAGCCTGGTACGAGATTCCACAGCACATCAGGACTGTTTAAAACTACAGTTACAGTTGTGACCACTGATTTGGCCCCCACAGCCTCCTTCAACTGCCGCCTCCCCTCTCTGTAAGAATGTGATTGCACTGTCTTTGATTTGATTGTGTTGTGTGTGTTTATGTTCCTGCAGAAGAGGAATCTGCTGAAAATTATCTTTTTGCCAAGTCAAGCCCAGTTGCTTTTCAATCCTTTTCTGCCAAAAATAAATAAATAGATAGATAAATAGTACAATGTATGATTGCCAGTGATGTAGCACTGATGCCTGAGACAAATTTCCCTCTGGGACAATAAAGGTTGATCTCAATCTTAATAGTGTGCTGTAGCTTCATCTCCTCATACAGATGTTGCTAAAGCTGCAACTGTGTTTGAACTCCTGCTCTTATCTCTCAAGAAACACTGCTGGTATGAAACACAAGCAACAGGACATCTAATACTACAACCCAGTGTATGATAGCAGCACAGCCATCCTCATGCTTCATGCCAGCTATCATAGACAGCATCACAAAAAAGACTGAGAAAAGAGGGCTTCAAGTATTAAATAGACCTTGCTGGATACAGCCTGGCCTCAAAAAGAGCATGTAGAGGATGTGGGGTGACAGGGAGCGATGGCTAACAACGGACTGGCAGACGTGGTACAGAGGAAGAGAGCTTGGCAATGGATGCTTAAAAAGCTCAACTACAGACAGAAACATGTCATACACGTAGTTGTGCGGCGATAGGCTGACTGAGGTCTTCAAACGCATCAGGGCGTGGAGACTGCAAAGCTTGAGGCTTGACAGGGCAGATTTGTGAAATTTCAACATGACACAAAATATGTTTGTGGAGCCTGAAGTTGGACAGAAGTGGGAGGAGGGATGTGTGATATTTTGCCTTTGCCTAAGGGGGATTTGGCTGCAGCAACTGCATGGATATTTCACTGCTGTTAGCTGACTATAGTGAGGCTTCTCCGGAGGGGTCTGGAGATAACAGTGGAGGCATTCAATGGAAAAGAAATCATTTTTTTCCCCCTCCAACAGGAAAACAGATTTCTAAAGTACACAAAACACTGAAAACATACTCCTCTAACAGCCACCCTTGGGTGAAAGTGTAGCCCCCACTTCAAACAGACTGTCCAGTTTTGAATGTTGGCTGCTTTAATCTTTCACTGACCGCATGCCAATCTACCTGTGTCTGTCCACGCATGTCTCCTCACATAATCCACTCATAAATCATTGTGCACATTCATAATAAGAGCTCTGTGGCCCAGCGCATAGAGACTTGTGCTTGAAATCAAGAACAAGCTATGCAGATTAAACTCCTGCGCAGAACAGACCAAGGCCATTGTAGATAGCACAGACCACTGCTGATAAAAGAAAGAAAAAAAATCTGAAATGCTTTGCAAAGGAGGTGCAATGTCCAAAAGAGGTAAACAGAGTCTGTTCTTAATAGACTTGCTTGAAGGGTAAAAGCTGGAGAAGCTGCACATACTCAAGGATAAAAATCATCTTCCTTTATCTCTGACTCACATGGGAAGAATTAGCTAAATCAGAACATAAACCTGCATCAATATGATGCGATTGCATCAATATGTAGGCAAAAGCCTAAAACAGCACATATCTTGAGGGTAACTCCCTTTTGGAGACTATTGACTAATTTTCCTCACAGCATGAATGCATTTCATCATGTGCTGCCTGTTAACAGGGTGATCCTGTTTAGACATGTTCTCATAATCATGATTGAAACATACAGTACTGCACAGCCTATTCATAGGTTCTATAACGTTAAATAAAAAAGTCAAATAATAGCAAACACAACCCAAACCAATAGTCTTAAAAGACTGATTAAAATCAACTCTGCACAAGGCGTGTTGACTCATTTATATGCCTGCACCTCATGCAGCCATGGCAAGAGTCAAGATATCACCTTAAATGAACTGCCTTTAACCGACGTCCGCTGTGGTTGGCGATTGTGTATCAGCAGGACTTTGATAATTAAGCTGCACCACTAATCTGCAGCTGACATTCCTCCAGGTAGCAGCTGCCCACACAATCCTGGTAACAGATGCAGCGTCAGCCTGACTGGGAGCCCAGGGATGATGCGAGCATATCTCTGTCACCCACCGCCTGCTGCACTTCTTCATGACAATGAGCTGATATACTGAAAGAAAATCCTGTCCAGATGCAGATGAGCACAAATCAAGGACTCTTGTGATGCTTTTCAAGTGTTTTTCTGCCGTCAGCTTAAAGTCAGCGACTGTCGGCAGGAGAGTGAAAATTAATTAATGTCAACTGAACAAGGCAGTATTTAATTACTATTATATGTTATGAACACGCTGACTGAAAGCATAGACAGTGTTTAAGTGCAGGGCTTGTTGGTAAACTTTGGAGCTTAAAGCCAAAACAAAACTTTATTCAGGACCCATTTTGCCATTGTGCATAGTCAACAAGATTTTATAAATCTTCAATAAATTTGCTGTAGAAGCAGAGCCTGGTCACCAACAGTGTGTATTATCCCAGCTAAGGCCGCACGGCTGCTCTGCCGTCCAGGAAATTAGCCTAGCAGCGAGTGTAGCTGTCCCTGGATAATACTGGGGTAGAGTCCTTCACTCTCTCCAGGTGTAGTTTGCTGAAGTGGAACTAATGTGGCTATGCATAACAGTAACAAAAAAAAAAAAGAAAAGAAAGAACCAAATTAGTTAGACCCTTTCTGAATGTTGACTCTCTGAAAGGCAGATGTGCCATTTTTTTTATTAAATAACACACACTAAGCTCAGCGTTATTAGGATGCATAAATCTGTGCTCTTCAGAGAGTAAAACGTGTGGCACTATTTTACTGACTAGTTGACTTAGAGCTGCCTTATTACAGGGAGGAAAAACATTTTGGGATATTACTTTGGGTAACATCATTTTATTATTCAGTAAAAAATGAGAGAATCATGATTTGTGTAACTCTCCAACATTTGATGCTTCACCATGTTTAAACACATGCAGTCTTGCGCTGCTGTATTAAAGACATAACAAGCACTTTTGCAAAGTTTTCAAGGGGACAGTGAAGAAATGTAAATAGGAAAAAAAAAGCAGTTTCCTGCATTCATTACTGGTGAGTTGCATTTTAACTAATTTAGATCATACCTGCTTATGCGAGTACAGGCATGGTATGATGATACAGACTGCAGTAAAGCAGCCAAGATTCTATGGCTCTAGTGGACTTACTGAGCAGAAGCTGGACAGGAAAGGGGGTCAGGGAGATAAGACATGCAGCAACGGGTCCCAGACTGGGATTCAAACCTGCTTTGAGGATCTACAGCCTCTGCATATGTGGTGGCTGTTCTACTAACTGAGCTAAATGCCGCCCCAGGTGACTATAACTCTTATCCACATACAGACTGTATGTGTTACAAACTAATGCGGCGCGTCAGTGACGGAACGTTTGTGCTCTTCTTTCCAAAGCCTGTTAATGATTTGTCACTTGGTGTCTGAACCCAATGATGTACATGTTTCTTTTATGATCCACCATTAACACTGCAAAAACTCAAATCTTACTAAGTACATTTTTCTAATTTCTAGTCAAAATATCTCATCACACTCAATATAAGACAAAATCGCCGGAAGAGAAACATTTCAGTGAGATATACTGGAAAATGTTTTAAGACAAATGCATCTTATTTCAAAAAAATCTTATCAAGAAAGTTTCACTTGTTCTATTGGCAGAACTTTTTGGCTTATAACAAGCAAAGAAAAAAGAAATCTTGGCCACCCTTAAAATAGGTTAAAAAAATAATTTTGCTTGTAATAAGCAAATAAATAAATAAATTCTGCCAATAGAAAAATGAAATTTTATTGATAAGAATTCTTGAAATAAGATGCATTTCCCTGAAAACAAGTTCCTATATCTCTCTGAAATGTTTCTTTTTAGGTGATTTTGTTTTATTTTGAGTGTGATGAGATATTTTGACTAGAAATTTTAAAAAATCACTTGGTAAAATTTGAGTTGTTGCAGAAATGTGACCAACACACTTATCAGATGAAACACTGGAGGTAAAAGTGTTTCTCTGTGACTTTCATTTACGCATTATGGTAGAATTTCAGGATTAAACCTTTTTTTTTTTACACCTGGAGTTCTCAGTAATGAAATAATTTTTTCAAAATATGTCTGTGGTGATTCTTGACTGAAGTTTAAACTTTGGTTGGAAAAATAAAAGAGCAGAAAAATAACAGAATGGGTGGGTCAAAGCAAAAAATAATAACTAGCTACCTATTATGCAAATATATGATGGTGGAGAAATGAGAAAAAGAACACGTTTCAGGATCAAGGCATCAAAAGCCAAAAAAATTGAAGCAGTAGCACAATAAATCCAACACGTCTCATGCTGGCAGTAGAGTTTAACACAGATTAGTTAATTAGCAAGTCATAATGTGACATTCAGTGTATTTAAATAAGTTAAGCATGTTCTAAAGGTAGCTTTTTAAGGTGAGCAATTATATTAAAATTAGGATTAAAAATCAAGCACCAATTTTTGTAATACGTACTGTATGGTCCAAGCTCCAAAAATACCACAACCTACATTTCACATAATTAAATTCAAGGGTGAAAAACAGGCTTGTTTGAAATGAGCCAGGTCTGCATGGAAAAGATTACTGGCTATAGCTGCAGAATGCAAATTGATTTGATTTCTGTGTGACGACGATTTAGTTTCTGCTCCTGACTTACAACAGCAATGACAAGATGTACTTTTAACATGAGGATGTGCTGAAAATTGAGGGTCTATTGTCATAGACTCAGTGCAGGTATTAGTTTAGACCAGTGGAATGTGAAGATGAAGAAATACCAGCCTGGATGAAGAGTGAAAAAGGATTTGGGAACAGTGTATGTGCTGTTTACATGAGGGTTATAAAGGGCTCCCTTATTTGCAGACCCCTCCGACTGATATCAGGCTGTCTCTGTTGCTCTCTGAGATGCACCACAGACTGACATGCATTTAGTCCATGCTAAACAGGAGAGACATGTTTGACCTTTCAGCAAATGTCAGGCTGCAACACAGCCAGACGCCTATAGTGATTAAACATCAGAAAAAAAAAAAACAAAACACGGGCTAAATTCACTGCAAACATTTACTCACTAACCAGCTCCCCTTTCCTCCACTGCAGAATATATTCAGAGAATTATATTTGGTACCTTCTCACCTCATTCGCACTCTCGTTTTGATAAGAAAATAACAAGAGTCACAAGCTTCCCCCTATCGTCTTGACAACGTATTTGCCTTGTCACTTAAAAGTCCAGCTGCAGCTTCCTGTTGCACTTCATTATTCCACTAAGTTACACAAACAGACGAAGAAACAGTCAAAAGAAAGTACTTTTGTGTGTCTCGGCCACATTTTTATATGATGCAACTCTTGGCTCAACATCAAACTTCAAAACATCCATGAAAACTGTTCCTCTCCACTGTCACTCAAGTTTTCACCTGTTGTTGAGTCACAAATCTCTCATGGCCAGTGTGCGCGGCTCATACGCCTGTCATAATCTTCCATGCCTACCAGAAATAATTCCTTCACAGCCATCTTTCGACTGTTTGTCTCACTCCCACTCCCACCATCACCTCTTTCTCTTTTTCTCGTCTTATGCTACCGCTGGGGAAGATAAAAGACAAACAAAACCACGGCATCCACACTTCGGCTGTCTATCGAGGCATAAAGCACCTCTCTGCGGATCCCTCTCAATGTGCTCTGGCCCTGATTGCAGCTGGCAGCGTCACTGATAATCACATCATTTAGATGCAGCCTGTCCTCTCCTCCATTAGCAAGTCTAAGCTCAGAGTAACCAAGACACACAATCAAACAAGCTACGCTGCCTTTCAACGATGTGTTTAACATTCTGAAGACATCTGAACTGAGGGTCAAAGGATGCTGCCAATATTAGATAAGTAAACATACAACAAAGGAGGAAAAAAGAGGAATCGGGTCTGAGATGGGGAGGGGGAGAATCAGCTCTAGATTAGTTTGTAGAAATTGTGAAATTATTGGTTTTGTCAACAGGAAACTGTAAATTCAGACTGAGAGTTTTGGGGAATTCAATTTAAGAGATAAGTCCAGCTTGAACTTGGGTAAGTTCATAATTTTCATTTTTGAAGCTGGCTTGGGAACTCTGGCAAAATAACAAACTCCAGACACGGAGCCCTGTGGCTCAGAATCTGGCCCTGCAAAACTGATATCATCAAGACAACAACAATGTCCAGAGTGCACGGCTGATCTCTCATCTGGATAATCTAACAGAAAGGAAATAAATGCTTCAAGACTAATATGATGCATTTTTGGAGGAAAAAAAAACACTACAATGATGATCCAGTGATTCAGCCTACATATGAAAACTCAAGTTTCGTATGTCAGATAGCACCATATTGATAAAATTGAGGGGTAAACTTAATTAATTTTACACTATACCCATATGGTAGTGACTTATCTATCACGTGGCAGCCACAGTAACAGCATACTACAATGAAATACTCAGGGAATGACACACTTATACCAACAGTCAACATCCATTATATTTTTATTAATGGCCACAGTGTGCCAGCAAACCACACATAAATAATGACTTGTCACACATATTAATTCATCTACTTGTTGCACAGAACTCACATACCCAGCTTGTCATTTGTTAGCATATTGTTGTTAACGAAACTTGCAGCGCATTAAGGCATGTCTCATCTGCTTTCATTACTATGTCATTCACTCATTCTCCTTTCCAATGCTGCTTTCTTTAAATCATGCTAACTTCATTGGCAACTACAAGAGCCCCTTCTTAATTCACATCCAATGAAATATTGGGGACAAAATCTTTAGTTCTGCTATGTGTGAAAAACCGCTAAATGAAGCTGGATCTAATTTAGCAGCACATGTTTTTGAGAGTAGAATCTGGCAACTTTTCCTGCTACATTCTCAAACTGCACAAATCTCTAGTTGTGGGTATAATACGAATGATTTAATCCCCCAGTGATAAGATTAATGTGTGGGACAAATGTAGGCTGGAGGTTGAGTCATACCAGTAACTGTGTCTCCCGTATTTTTGTCTTGTTGTCAACGATGTGGCATTTATCCCGACCACATTCATCTGTGGCCTTGCGGGACTCACCATCAGGCAACTCTAACTGGCAGCAGACCAAGGGTGAAATCTGGTACTGCACTCTGGGTTCTCTTTATCTGTTCGCTGTTTACCAACAGTGGCAGAGTCCATCACTTGCAGCAGCTCTGTTATCTCAGCGACCCAGACAACATGAGCAGAATGCAACAGCAGCTGCTTTAGTGTCAGGCCAAGGAGTGTGTGTCTGTGTATGTGTGTTTTTAAGCCCTCTCTTGCATACATCAACACATAAATAATGAGGCAGCATGTACAGATAGCTACCATCCAACTCAAGCAACTAATTAAGTTTGATTTATTTTTCTGTTTTTGACCTGCTAGGAGGCGAAAATAAGTTGCTATTTGAAATGTAAGAGCACATTTAAGAGTTTAAACTTTTGTTTAACTCGATATTTTTACATTGAAGACCTACTTTGTTCACATTTTGTGACAGTCCATGAATTTTCCGCTTAGTTCAAGGTTGCCGGGAGCTGGAGCCTATCCCAGCAATTAGCAGGTGAGAGGCAGGGTGCACCGTGGACAGTTCACCAGCATGTCACAGGGCCAACACAGACAAGCAACTACTCACACTCAGAATTTAGAGGCATTGCAATGCCAACCATCACACCACCATGTCGCCCAGAATGAATGAATGATTAGAGGATCAACAAATTGATGCATCAACACACAAAGAAGTTGGGATAAATGCATGTTTACCATAATATCTTGCAATGACACTTTTTAATCATTAGAGAAATGATCATACTATTCGCTGTATCTTTTTAAAGAATCTGTTCATTTTTGGTGAATACATGATTTTTGCTGTTCAGCCATTTGTGTTTATCACAATCAGATATTTTTCTTCTTGATGCACCATAAATTGTCATTATGAAAAGCATCTGGACTGCAGGTGGGCCAGTTAAAATCCCACACAGGGTTTTGATGCAGAGCAAGGTTTAGTGGTATGGTCCTACTGTGATAACTTACTGGGAAAGACATTTCTGAATTTAGCATTTGCCAAAATCCCAGTTTACACTTCTGCAACAGCACCTACACATGCTCACAGATCAAGATTAAAGATTCAAGACTAACTTTATTGTTCCACTGGGGGAAATTTGTCTTGGGCTTTCACCCCAGTTGCAGCAACAGAGTGATGACAAATAATAAAGTTCACCTACAGTATAAGTAGGGACGTGTGATATTATCAGCCTACCAATATTATTGTCCGATATTGGTATTAAAATGTGTTAGCGGAAAATGTCAGTGTCTTTTTTTTTTTTTTTTGACCAATATGTTTACTAACAAAATCTGACGAGATCTTGTTCCTTTACAAAATCTTGCACGATCTTGTTTAGCATTGGTCCAGCATTGGTTTTGTATTTGTATTTATTCATTTAAAAGGGACAATGCATTTTTAGGTACATATACATTAGATTTGTACATGCACAAAATTGCAGGATTATCGCCTGGGCTAATTTCCATCCTTTGTCGCCTGCAGGGCCAAAACCAGCAGAAAAGATCCTGTTATTCTGGAAGAACTTCATATCCCAGCATTCCTTTTAGTCATGTGACTACGGTGCAGCTGCTGCTGCTACAGACTGACTTGCTTTGAAGCTGCTTATAATATGTAAGAAACAAGTAAGAAACATTGTAATTAGCCACATTTGGGCTAATACCTGCTCGTATCTGATATACGGCAGCCAGATGTCCAAAATGAACTCATCTGTCTGAGTTAAGGCTACTTTAGGATCTTTGCTCTCAGAGCAGAATATAGTTGTGTTTCTCAAAATATGAGAGATAAAACCTCACAGTTGTCTACATATATCGGTATCGGCTGTTATCGGATTTTGGAAATTAATTGTACAATAGCTGTACAATGTAAGAAAGCCAAAATCACACATCCCTTCCTATACTGTAAGTAAAACTTAACTTCAAAAGTGTAAGAACAGATGACATAGTGGAACAAATTCAATAAATTAAAGTACACAAAAAAGTGTAGTTAAAACCATGAAACAAATAATAAGAAAAAGCATAAAATCAATTTAAGTATAAAATTAATGTAAAAACATCAAATTCAATTTGAAAAAAAAAAAAACTAAATAAATGAACTGCAGTCATTAGAAACAGGATTATCGATCTGTCCCTGCTTTATCTATTAGTGTTAAGAAGTTTAACTTACACAGGGACAAATAATTTTTTTCAATCTGCTAAACCGGCATTGAGCGCCTAAATATCTCCTTCATAAGGGCAGCAGCTCATACTCTGTGCATGACATGGGTCATGTCATTAATATGTTATTGACTTGTCTATGAGAGGCCTGCTCATAGATGACCTGCATGGACACGTGTTCTTCAACCCCAGTGATTTTCCATGCAGTGTTAGACAGACACAGCTTTTTCATTTTCAGTTGCAGAGCAAGGTGTCAAACCAAGCTGTGACGCTGTATCTTCTAAGACTCTCAGGAACAGCTTGGTAAAATATTCACCCATGCCATGAAGACTGATGCACCTCCATATTATCACAGAAGTTCTTTGTTGTTTCGGTGCAGAATTGATATTTGGCTTCTTACTCATGTGACTGAGTTTCAGGTTACATTTGTAGAGTCGGTGCTGAAATCTGTTGAGTGAGAATATGTTTCCATGGTACTCCCATGCCCATGTGGCTATCCTAATTATGGTGGAATGATGGTTTCCCCATGCAGTGCCTCCTGAGGTTAAAAAGTAATTCATATTCAGTAGAGGTTTCTGGCTTGTGCCTTTGCCCACTTTGATTTCCCCAGACCCCCTAAAACAATGAAATGACTGAATTATCAAATTATTGACTTATTCATACGTATTCATATTTTCTAAATACGATAGAAATGGTGGGAAAATCATTTCTTCTGAAGATGTGTTTGTGTCTGTTCTCATTCTGTTTTCTAAAAAACTGTTGCTCCAGATTTTGTTGTGGCTTCTGTCATCACCAAAATATCATCAGAATCTCACCCTGTGGAGGGGGTCATGATGCAGCCTCCGCGATCAGCAGTCATCCTGCATCCACAGCCACGCTCCGGGGTGTCGTGATTCATGCCAAAGTTGTGTCCCAGCTCATGTGCTAAAGTCACAGCTGCACCCAGTGGATTCTCAGAGTGATCCTACGGACAAAGAGAGCACCCAACATATCAATTACATGCAGCCTTGGATGTTGACTGTGTTTTGACTAAAAAAATAAATTA
Organism: Atherinomorus stipes; assembly: GCA_023101725.1. NCBI lineage: Eukaryota > Metazoa > Chordata > Actinopteri > Atheriniformes > Atherinidae > Atherinomorus > Atherinomorus stipes. The sequence continues at coordinate 1,664,345 of JALJCO010003968.1, read as the reverse complement.
ATATAAAGACTATTTTGAAGCAGTAGCTCTGTAGCCCTCCCCAACTTTCTTCTATTATTCATTCCCTTCATGGAGGCCTGAATTCATCTGCCATTTCACTACTCCTGTAGACCCAATCATAATGACTGCCAGTGGAGACAGCAACTGCAGAAAGCTGCCTATCGCTGTATGAATGTATTGATAAGCAAGACAACTGCCCTTCACCTGCCACACAGAGACAAATAATGACATATGTGGAAGAAGGCAGGGAGGCTGAGATCAGGCTGGGTGATGGAGAAATTAAATCAGTGTATATCTGCCAAGGTGACACTGGAAACTCGGGAAATTATGGAGAACACAGCGTAAAACACTGACATCAGTTTAATCATTGTGATAAACATCAAAAATCTGGAAAAATATCAGGTTAAATGAGCAGTTCAGTATAAAAATCTTTGCTGGAGAAGAGTCAATTAAAATATTTAAACTGATGCCATGTATGCTTAGTAAATGTAAAGCTTCTGCTAGCAGCCCGCGTTTGCACCAACCAACAAAACCTCATTTTGTTGTGCAGCCCAAAACCTTTCGTGTGCACCGGCCTCCGGCATGGTGGAGGTTTAAGCCAGAAAAAATATGTTGGTCTGAATGAAACACAAATGTCTTGTGCAGCCCAGAGAAGCATGCTTCCGCCTTACAAATAGATGCTGCATATACGATGACACAGTGATCGCGTTTCTAACACAAGTTTATATTATATGAATGGTTCAAAAATTCTCATCGAGCAAAGTATTAAAAAAAGACCACCTACATGTTATTATATGTGTAACTGTATGGCACGTCCCTGCCATGTTCATGAGAAAATGCTTCCTTTGAGAGCTGGATCATCAGTCAAAGTTGAAGACAAGCTGAGCCACTTCCTGCTCTGATTAGAGACCAGCGTCATGGGAGCTGCTCTTTGCCTTTTAACAGGAAGGATGGGGGATCTCTTTGCTGCCTTTGCCACATTTATCAGTACAGTTTGCTTTTGTATTGCGTGTGTGCAATTAACAGCTGAATACTCCAAACTAAGTGACATATCAATGGAAATGAGCACAGTTTATGGTCGTATTTGAAATGACTTTAAAGCAGCTACAAGGCGCCGTCATGATGGCGAGAAATTTATGTGTTGGTTACAGCTGAGAAACCTTCTGATAGTTGGCCTGATATTGTTAACATCCACGTGAGAGATTGAGCTATGTGGCTAGGAAAAATTCCCAAACCAACCCATGTTGAAAGAATAAATAACCGAATACAAGATATGTGGCAGAACACATGGCTGAGTATGGTTTGAGGAATAGATCATCTCCTCTGACTGCCCTCTGACTGCTTATGTGGCCCTTTAATCTTGATCCAGGCCATCTGCTCTATGCAAGTAATGGGAAAGTGAAACATCTGGAGAAGCCTCATCGCAGCAACGACCAGCAGAAAACACGTTTATTAATGGGGATGCACATCTGGGTTGAGGCAATAATGGTATTGGGCTGATAACCACTTTGTGATTTGGCATGGGTGTCAAGTGCTATATGAGGAAGCCAGTTTTACTATGTGAAGTAATTATGTGCTAGGGATGATGCATGGTTGTGTATAAAAATGCATTCTGACTCAAACGTGCACTCTGTAAGAGCTGGAATAAACAATTCATCACATCTCATAAAAATGGAAATGCGGTTGTGTTCAAAAGCTGCGGCCTTTGATTTACCCAAGTGCCCCACCAGCCCCCTTATTTTTACACCCACGTCAGACAGCAGATCTGCATCTAGTATGACATGCATAATTTCAACACATATTCAACCCATATTGGACAGCTGTTGCCCTGCTTCAACACTGCATGACTGCAAGACTTCACAGGGCCTTGGAACAGAGTGCGTGTCTGCAAACCAATCCTTCTGAGAGTGTACTTTTATACATATTGTTTTGTGCCTGTGTGTGGGTTGTAATAATGTTAAGGGAGTGCCAGTGCAAATATCATTATGTTATTATGCATGACTTCCTGGCAGACCTGTCCGTAAGTGCCCTTCCAGCAAACAGCAAACACCTTCCCCGCGTAAATCATGCCCCGATTGTGTTAGCCGGCCGAATCTGGACAATGTCTGCACTGATATAATCGGGATATGCAGAGGGAGAAGGGAATAGAGGCGGGGAAAGGTAGCATGGTGCAGGAAGAGGGTTTTATACTCACCATGACAATGCCTCCCGACTGCTCCACTGTGCACATGCTCATAATGGGTGCCATGCCGATGGTGGTGCCCTGGAAGTAAACTCCGCTGCAAAGGAGAGACGTGTGGGATTAAAATGTTGCAGTAAGATGAAGGTCACAGTCTGGCAGGTTTCAACATGGTGTTCACAGTACCTGTATGTTTGGCAGTCATAGGACTGAAATCAAATTCTTACTGTTTTTTTTTTTTTTTTTTTTTTTTTAAATAAACTCTTGAATAAACCTATTTTACTTTCATTTATTAATTATTTTACAATCATTGTTGATTTATTAATTAAATAACTCAGTCATTACACTAATTTGAAACATACTATTTAAAACAATCCAATCTAGCTGGACCCCATTTTGCATTTTACTGGCTTGAATCCACAATCTTATGTTTTTGTGATCCCTTCAGACCTCTAAACAGCTTCCATCCATCTTTCGTGGTGCTAAATAAAGTGAACTGGCTTATTATCTCTGCTGAAGAGCTCGGCTCTGTGAAACAGATTGGGATGACGATGCTTTTTTGTCTCCTAGTTACACACACCTCTGACATGATGTTGCACAGAGACCGACCTACTGCTTCTAATGCCCCAAAAATTAAATCAGATGATGTCTGGGACTACTTTCTTACAGGGATTTTGCAACTACTGTAAGATTTCTTTGTACATTTATTCAAAAATCATGACAACATTGTATTCATACAATATTTTCAAATAAGTCCAAACAAATTTCATGATCTAACAGACAGGCTTTTAATGGCTTTTTATTCACCATGCATCACTTCTGGGGCTGTTTTACAAGTTTAACAAATAAGTCCACTTTTTTTGTTCTTTTCTGCACTTTTCCCTCTCTTCTTTACTAATTCTCACCGATACCATGAATGAACCCTTGTTACCAAGCTGTTATGCAGTCATGATTTACTGTAGCAGAATTGCTAAAATTAAATTGAGTTTAATCATCATTTCATACTACGCTGACTATTAGAGGTAACAAAGAAAGCAAAACAAAAACAAAAAACATCCCATTGTTAAATCTTTTGCTTCAATTTCTTGCACCAAATTAAACACCCACCTTATGAGCTGAGCATTGTCGTGAGGTTTCTGAGGCAGCAGTTTCATTTTCCTCCAGTCCAAGAATTCATGCAGGGTGGTGAAGGGGTCTTGAGTGATGGGGCATTTATCAGAGTCACTCCACACCTCCAGACCCACCAGAGCCACCCGGATGTTGAGAGCCCTGTAGAACTGAAGGGAAGCATGTTGAAAAGCAGAGAGAGTCAGCGTGGATAAAGAGGTTGGGAGACTTGCAGAGCTTTGAAAACACAAATGAACAAATAAACTTCAAATCACTAAGCAAGATGCTATCATAATGATGTATATTTTCTGATTTGGTGGCCCAGTGTGCACCAAAGAGAGCCTCTCTTTTTTTAGATAAGGAAAGCATGTTTTTTTTTTTTGTTTTTTTTTTAATTCTAACCACCTGTAAAATAAATCCATTGCTTCCAGTGTGTTCCAGCTATAGATACATACTGTAGCTCCAACTAAGGTCTAAGAAGAATTAGAGGGGAATTAATATATCACACATCCATCTCATTAATCTCTGCTGTCAACAATATTTCTATTTTAAAAGTGATTAATCCCACGTTCATAGAGGGGACAGGATGTTTTACCTTGTCCACGTAATTGGCTATCTCTGCCAGTCTCTGCTTAACTTTGTCCAAATCCTTCCCCTGTTTCTGAAACTGAACACAACATAAATGTTATCAGCAGAAGAAAATGGATTCACAAGTAGCAGATGTTAAACGATGACATAAGTGACACCATTGTTTTCTAAACTAAGAACCATGGAACACCACAGCACACACACAAAGACAGCATTTTTATATGAATTACGGCTTAAAATATACACAGGCAATATGTTTTTTTCCCCTGCATTTTAGGCAAGTTTTCAAGCTGTGGCCATCTGGATCTAGAAAAATCTCCTGGTGTTACAAAGACGAATGGCAGGGCTGCAGAGAGCAGGTGTACTGGCAGATATGACATGCTGCAAAGCAAAACTGTGTATCCCCGCTCTGCTGTACATCCTCAAGTATTAATGCTGGACCTCAAATTTAATCCTTACAACATAATTTAACTCTCACACATTGAGAATTTTTTTTTTTTTGCCATCCTGATAAATGGTATTATAGAGGTCTGTTTTAAGGAAACCCCATAATGAACATGTCAGCGCTTCCAGGAGACTCTACTATCCACATGGCTTTTCCCCCCGTTTCCTGGATGATCCACAGGGAAACGGAAAACAACTTCCTGTCAGAAAAAAGCTGCTGCCAAAGGACTTAAGTGGCTTTTGCACACTCACCTCATGCTGCAGCTCCAGTGGGGTGTGATCTACTGTTACTGCAGTTTTCCCTTACTTTTTTTCTCTTTATAAGCAATGCTTATATCACAAGAGATTACTGTGTTTTCATTGCATTGGGTCTGTTAAAAGCTGTGCAAATGTGAGTGGAAGAGAAGCCGGTGCATTACCTCTCTGTTGTCTGCAACAATGATCAGCTCAACATATTTGGTTGTCTTCTGAGTATGCCTTTTATGCTGAGATTAAAGACAAAAGATGCACACATATCGCAAGTTAGAACATCTGCAGAAACACAGGTAACTTTTAGAAGTTTCCCCCTGAAGAACTAGACATGGTAGCATCTTGCATTGCTTTTTTGTGGGTCTCCATTAACCTGTAATACCTGAAAAAGGTCTTTCTAGAAATACAGTTACATCTTTTTGCCAAGAGGTGTTTGGGAAGATGGATACAAGTCTTGTGTCTTTACAGTCATATGAAACTAGGCTGCTGATTAACTGAGTTAAGGATGCATTAGAAACCATTTGTGGGTCAAACATTTTTACAATTTTAAGTGAATATTAATATTTGGCTAAATACAGTGCATTTAATTCTACATACAATTAAATGTATCAAAGGTGTCCAGTTATCTCTTACAACTTTTTGTATTATACTTTTTTTTAACAGGGATACATAAAATATATTAAACTTCATTTTCCTGTTCAGTGAGTATCTAATGAGTTTTCTGGGACATCACACAATAGCACACCACATTTTAAGTTATATCTAAAGTTGTATTAAAATTCTAATTTTGCAGTTTGAAACAATGCTCTTCCACAAACCCAAAGATGAGATACTGTATTACTCAGGGGGTCATTAAGTCCTGTAAATGGGCGAGGCACTTCCTGACTCAAATGGAGTTTTTAATGTTTTGAAATAGGGGCAGATGGATTTTGCACCTGCTCCAAGCAAATCACCAGCCAAACCTTCTGCATGAGCCCTCGACTCTGGGCTCTTAACACAGATAAAATGCATGTCAAACCAAAGGCAGCACCCTGAGGGGACCTTTCCAAACCTGTGTGCTTGCCAAAATTCTCATCTTTGGTCAAATGCCCATGGATCTCTCATCAGCTGAATGTTGGACTTAGCAGAAATGTTTGATGATGAAATATATTTATAACACACTCAATTTGATGTTTATGTAGCATTGAACAGTTATGGTCAATGACTCTGCTTTGCAACAAAGCAACATTGTAATCTTACCCTTGTGTGGAAGGACTGAAAGGGGCTTTTGATGTGGTTTTCAGGGGAAAGAGACGACATGTTGAAACCATGGCCACAGGCTCCAGGAGTCAGTTTTAGCTCTTCCACTCTGTAGATGAAGTGGGCCCCGGAGTCACGACCAGACACTGGCTCAATGATAAACGTCTTGTTTTCAACTGCTATGAAGCCTCTGCAGAGAAAGAAGGACAAGTCGAAAAAAAATCAAGCTTCAAAACACGAGCAATTTCTCAAATATAGAAATTGTTTGTAGCTTTCTCTAATGGAATAAGCAACAACTGAAGTAGCTCTATGCATACAAGCCCACTTTAACTGAGGACAAGTGACGCTATCTGAACATATCTTGATCCTGCCACATGCTGTTGCAGTTCAAACTTGTGATTTTCTGGATAAAAGCTCTAATTATTCCACAAATCAGCACAGAGACATTGAAGCTCCATCTTCTTCACGTGCATTCCTTCACTGAAACACTTTTCATGTCAGATCAAGATAACTTCAATGTTCTGCATCATAAGCAGCTGCTGTGTTGATAAAGGCTTATAGCAAACTCCGCTTCCCTGCTGATTAATTAAATAAGAGATAAAAACTGTGAATCTTAAAAGTTTGGCGAAATTCCACTTCAAAAAACTTCAAATTGTGGTTGGCCATTACCCACAGCCAGATGCCAATTACTGCCAAAAGTGAAGGCAGATTTTAACTGAATACCTCTGTGAACAAAGACATTTGTGTGACATTTTCTCCCATTCCTGCAAGCCACACACCGACTTACTGACAGCACCCTTAAGGGGCTTAAGAACGTGCTGCTGTGCTGAGTGGCTTGAGTAAATACAAACTCTGCAGCGGCAAATAACGCTTAAAGGGCAGCTTTGAATACAAAATGGTTCTGGTGTTTCTTACCGAAGGCCTGAGCAGACACTGATGGTAACATCTGAGTTCGGATGCTCCTGGACTTCCCCATGGTAGTAGCAGTTATTCTAAACAAGATCATTTAAAAAAGATAAAATATATATTTGAAAAGAAAGCCTTAACATGAGGAAAAATGATAGTTTTAGCCACAGGAAAAACACTCAAACAAAAACAAGGAGTACTCTACCTGACATCAAAAGAGCAAAAGAGGACAAGACACACTGGAACTATGCTGATGTTGCCCAAACACATGTTCATTTCCATTAACATACTCTGTAGAGCAGTTTCTCCTCCTCTCCCTCTCCTCAAAAATAACTTGTTTGAAATTAATGCAGCCAACTGAGCTGGAGAAAGAAGCAAGAAAGCTGACATGCATGCGAGGTGACAGTCACACAGTAATAGTTTAGCCTTCATCTATCCATCAGAACAGTCTGAAAGAAGAAAAAGAGGACATTTAAGGCTCCTCAGACAGTGAAAACACTGATGTCTAAGTAGAAGTAGAGCAAAGTAAATGACTGTCATTAAGAGAGAGTACAGACCTCCATTTGCTGTCGAGCTGCACCCCAGTCCTCTTTATTTATCTGTGGCTAGCAAGCATGCTGCTCATTTCTCATCCCAAATATCAGGTGAAAACAGTGAGCAAGGAGATCATAGGACTGAGTTTTAAAAAACAGCGTACTGGCTCTGCCTAGCTTGACCTACATTAGCTCACCTTTCTCCAAAAAAAAAAAAACACCAGGCAGCCGTGGTGATTGTCTTTAGAGGTGTGAGAGGAAACTGGACCTCTGCACCTCCTCTTTGCTTTGTTTTGCAGGCTTTAGATAAAATTAGCCCGCTGCAGGAGAATTCAAAATTTTACAGGTCTTTTTTGACCGGATGTGGTAGATGAATAGTTCAGAACGCCTTTTCTTATCCAAAGGAACAGGTTTAAATCCCACCAATAGCAATCTATTTTTAGTGAATATGAAGCATATGCATGTGCTCATGCATGCGTCCTCTGGGAGGGGCTTAACACAGAGAAAGCAGCTGGAAGAGGAGGGATGCATTGTCATTTGTTTTTGGCTTTACCAGATTTCTTCCATGCTTTAAGGATTTAAATTATTTTAGAGGTGTTGAGTGGAATTTATATACAGTTTCCTTTTTTCCCACTGATCCCTGATTACAATGGCAGATTGCCTCATTCAGTGACAGCAGGTAATAAAAGTGTGCAGCTACAAGAGGCTTATCTCTTATGCTTGACAACATCCTCGCAACATCCTTTGTGCAAAATTAAAGGTGAGAGAAATAAAGTGTGTGGGAAAGTGTTTCTGCAATTTTGTGAGAAGCTGTCAATCGCTGCCAAATTACCAAGCAGCTTCTTCATGCTGTGGGCAGCATGTCAAACTGTCCTCACAGCTGTTCATTTAAACACAGTTTTTACTCCAGCTGACAGACAAGAGGGGCATCACGCACATTTTTATAACTCGTGCATCTTAAGAGATGCTTATCTCTGCGAAAATGGATGCTAAGGGGGTTTTGTTGGTTAAAGCAACCCTTACCGATCTTGCATTTCAGAAAGCACAGCAAGATTATTTGAATATAAACAGTCCCGCCTCACTCTTAAGACACCCCCCCCCCATTGGTTGGCATTTTCATTGAATATTTAGAGATTGGAATAGTATTTTATTTTGATTAATGGTGGGTTTGTATTGTATTTCAGAGTCCCATTACCTCATCCACAGAATTTTACCCTATCAAAAAAATAGTGTAACAATGTGACATCGGTAAGGGCTGCTTTAATATTGTAGGTAGGGCTGTCAAACTTGGGATCGATCGATGCAGAATTTTTTAAGGGCCGCTACGGATACCAATATATTCTCGGCAGCCTCAACTAATGAGAACCGACTTAAGAATGTGAACACCTAGTTGGGGGTCTCCTGAAAGCTGGTGTTAAGCCTGAGATTGCAGCCTCAACAAATGCATGCTTGATGTGAGATAGAGGTGCTTCATTGAAACTAAAACTCTTTTGCTTTGCCTGTAAATAACAGTGTTTTTATTTGAACTTCCCATCTGAAGTTTGGGATTCTTCTATTCTGATCTGATCACAATCAGACATGATGTAGATGCAACAATGACTGCCTCTTCTTTTTCTAGGTTTCTAGGTGGTAAGAATGCAGAAATTTGCTACTTCACTCAGTGGACCAGAACGTCAGTTGCGACAATTGAATGGTTAATAATGTGATCCCCGTTTCCACCAGTGGGTGCGATTGGGTAAACCTTGATCTCTGTTGCATTTCCACAGCAAACTGGCCAGTAGGCAGCTAATCGGTCAGGTAGCAACTGACATCTTAGACACATAATTGCATGACGTCAGAGCAGTGCAACGCCTTCCTCAAAGTATAACAAAGGACATGAATGACATCCAACAGTTTGTTTTGTCTTCTTGGCATGTGGCTGTTTATTATGAGAAGTCAAATCTGTTGCTCTAAATGTGGAGCTGTTCCTGCTTTGTTTTTAATGCCAGGTCACACAGGAAGCGACGATTTCTTTTCAACCAGTCAACGAATTGCAGCATGTCAAGCGCCACCTTTTGTTGGTCAAATCTGTTATATTGGGATCCCAATGGAAGAGTCCCAAAAAGTGGGATGGTGCTGAATGGATGGAAATGCGTCTTTAATATACAAGTAATCCTGCAGCCATCCCCCATGTAAGGCTTGAAACTATCAGAATTTCCATAAATACGGAGGGTAGAATGTTTTTTGGTGGATTCAGTTCACTACTGTAACAAGGCACCAACATGTCCAAAATTAGCTTCTCTCAGCAAGATAATGACAAGTTTGGATTGTCAACATGGCAAAAGTTAGCCTGGTACGCCAGCCTGACTAACGCCATGTATGGGCTCCCTCCGCTAGAGACTGATTTCCGATGCGAGATGAGAGGCGGTACTAACAGGAGTAAAGTGAACTGGACAGAACCGATCAGAGAAACACGGAAGTGATGCAAACGTCTTCTTCTAAGAGGAAAACATGGAGGAAAGCATTCAGAGCAGCAAATTGTTGCGGGTTTAAGGACATTTGCAGCTCATAAGGCATCAGAAAGGGCATCGTTCTGTAGTCACTCCTCTGTGGCTGCCATTCTGACTGTTTACGGTTAGAGAAATGAGTCGCCAAAAAAGATGTGTCGTGAAGTCCTGCCATCCGTGCTGTGACCGGTCTGGTCAATTTTTACCGGAGTGGAAATCACTTCCCAATGGAGGGGGCCCAGACTGACTTGCCATGTATCTCATACATGGCGATAGTCAGGCTGGTGTACCAGGCTAGGCAAAAGTAATACGTTTATTAGCGCATACCCAACAAAGTTAACATGTTAATTCCACAGATTAATCTCTTTGCATTAATTTTGACAGCTCTAGCTGTAAGCCTCTTGAATCATTTTCAACCAGTTAAGTCCAGCAGTTTGCAACCTTGTCAAGTTCTTTTTAATCTTTTAATCAATCTTTTCTTTATATTCAAGTGGCAAGCACTTTGCTGTACATAGCTTTCAAGCACAGAACAAAACAAGCACTGGGAGCTAAGGGGGGAGGGATTCCATGACAAATCCTGATGGCAATGCTGGCTGAAAAACAACCAGAATAAAACACAGCTTATCATCAAGTAGGCCACAGGATGCATGTCCTGCTCAGCAATGGCCAGAGGCTTCCAAACACACAATGGGTCACAGAGAAGCAATCACATGCTGCTGTGTTTGAGTCAATATTTGATTTCAAACAAATGCCTCAGAGACTGTGTACATTTCTCTCTATCTTTTTTTTTTCAAAAGCTGATCCTTTCCAAGAAAAACATCTGTCTTCTTGAATGTTTTTACACCGCAACAGCGGAGTGCTACTGCATGTCAACTTGATGTGACCGCATGCCCTTGAGTTCCAGCGTACCGTGAAGTTGTGAGCGCCTGTGACTGTGCTGCCATCCTCCCTGTAATGTGTCTCGGTGTAGTGGCTTGCAAAAAGACCCCTGTAAAGAGAATAAAAAAGAAAACAGACACATCAAACCCCTGTAGATTTTTTTTCCATAGCTTTACATCTGCATTGAATGACTGAAAAACTGTTTTCTGAACTCCACTGGACTTCTCATGTAGTGTTGCTGGTAAGCATTTGCGGGATGATGGGGATGAAAGACTTGCTTTTCTCTAAATCTCTATTAGGTGAATTTGTACATGCCCTTAAATCCCCTGGCATTCAGCTTGAGTTGAATCCCTGCTGAGACAATAATCTTATACACGTGAGTGTGTGTGAACATATTTGAAACTGTGTTTACGTGCATTTTCCTCCTCGCGGCGCCATGAACAGATGGACACAGAGCCCCACCTCTAAAGCACTGGCAAAGGAGCAGGAGGAACACCCATTTTTTGCAGCTGCATAATCTCACTGACATCAGTAAGGATGATCTCAGGATATGTGTGAACATGTGTGTATGTAAACCAGAACAGTGTTGACTATTCATCCTGTTCATTTTTCTAAAGGTTGTTGTGATGTGTTAGACACTTAAAAGTTTGTCAACCAATGTTACACAGAAATCAGAAAAGCAAAAGGGGCTGCAGTGGGAATTACACATATGGCCCAAAGCTGTCTGATTGCACCATGTACCAAAAATCAGGTCTAATAAAACTTGATTATTCTAATAAATCACTTTTTTATGCTTCTAGAACATCTCATATCTTTACTGTATATTTAAAGTTCATCTTTCATGACCCTTTTAAAAAAGCATCAGTCCTCTGTGCCCCGAGCTTTACCACATTTAACTTCATTAAATACTTATTATCGCTTTAATGTGCCTTATCATGCTATTAGCAACCTCTAAACCAAATCTGATAAGCCAAGCGGCCAGTAATCACTGTGAAAAGCCTGGTATGTCTCATTAAAAATGGATGACACATCAGAGGGTAATTTATGCCTAATGGAAATATCACAAAATATCTATATATATATCTGTACTGAACATGCAAATGCAGTGTTTTAAAAGTGACTCCGATGAACAGCAACTCCAATAATTACAACAAGATATTTTAGTGGAAATTCACCATTTGCACTAAAGATGGGATTTGTGTCATGTGAGTGGTAATTCCTAGCAAATGCTTCTGTGCTGCATTTTTGGGGAGATGTTGGGAAAGCCAGCTTAGGGGAGGGTGGCCTCTGGTACAGAGCTGTATACCGCAGAGAAGCTGCAGGATTACCATGATGGAATCTCCCTGTAATCAACTCCTTGGCAGGATCACAGAGTTTATGAGGCCACGGATATTTTCAGGGTATTTGTAGTTGAGTGTCCTCTCCCTTCTTTGGTAAACTTTTGACTCTGATGTGGAAAAATTTATATTACACAACTTAAAATCTTAAAATGACCGTTCTGTTGTTCAGATCTTCTTCATATACAAAATAAATTTGACAAGCTAGACCCTTTAAAACTCCTTCAAGCAGGTTCTGTATCTTAGGATCAGTTGAAACAAGTTACATAAAGGAAAAATTATTGTCAAAATGCAGGTTGTATCTGACTATCGATACTTTCAAGTGAATAATCCTCTTTTAGTAGCAACACGACTCAGTTCTGTATCTGTTTGTAGAGAGAAGTCATTCAGTTGGTCAGTTCATAGCAGAAACCCTGTGTGAACTCTAAAATCCTGCTTTGAAACTGTCTTCAAGTGTTTATAGAGACAGGTGGTGGGATTTATGAATGGAAGAAAACTGCTGAGCCTGTGATGGATGTGAAAAATTTCTCTTTTTAACACGTGACTTCATTCTACATAAAAAAGGATGGTTGGAAGTTGTTTATATTTTTTAAAGAAATCTGTCTAAATGATATTTATTGGTACATTTTTTCCTGTTGATTTTCTACAATAAACACACTAAACAATACAAAGGTGTAAACTCTGCCATTAAACAATCTATGTCAAGCTATTCATTCAATAAGGACTACATTAGCTTTTTACCTTGATACAATAACATGTGCTGAGCAGGAGCATCCCTTTACAGTCTCTCTTTGACACGCAAGGTTATACATATCATTCTAACTAAGTACATTGATATAAAGTAGGTAAATAGCAAATACTTGATTATAATCAGCAGTGACTGTACCCACTTATTTAAAAGTGTTTTGACAGCTTCCACAACTAAAGCATACAAGTGTGTGTTAACACAATGCCGAGGATGAAAGACTTCAGAAATGATTTTTGACCAACATTTGATGCTACCTGTCTTTCTGGGAATTTATATGAGACAATTTCAAAATGATTTGGAGTCCATCCTTTTACAGTAAGAAAGCTTAAGTGTAGAACACACATGAGAAATCATAATCTGTCCTGCAAAGTTCAATCCAAGGTCAGCGGAGCATCTGGGGGTTAAGATTCACAACTTTGGTTTCCAATCTGGCCTAATATTGTTTTGCTTTACATTACCACATCACACATTAAAAACTAGATAACACATTCACCATTATTCATTTTATTAATAACAATAATTATAATAACAATATTATACATATATATATATATATATATATATATATATATATATATATATATATATATATATATATATATATATATATATATATATATATATATATATATATATATATATATATATATGTATTCATACCTTCCTATAAAGGACATACGGCGGTCATGACAGACGCTGATGTAGTGAGTATGAACAGTGTTTAAGCAGAAAACAGCATCACATTCCAGCAAAAAGTTTCCCTGAATTATTTATTTCACCCATGACCCGAATTCAGTTAACAGTAAATACCAAAGATATATTACACTAGCTCTGCACAGTAGATCTGTCTGTCTGTCAGAGAGCAGTAAATAAACAGTGATGATGATGATGATGATGAGAGGCCTTATTGCCTATGTACGCAGCCGAACACACGTGCACAACAATTATAAACTGGAATAATCACAAACATCAGTTTCCCTCAGAGATAAAAGACACGAACATGATGAGAAACGTTTATTAGAAACTTTGTGTTTCTTCGTGGTGGCTGAAAGCAGTTATAACCTCCTGAGGAGGAGACGGAGCTGCAGGGAGATTTTCTGTTAGTTCGGTCGACACATTCCTGCAGAAATGAAATCATCCACAAGTTTTTCAGTGGGGAGGACAAAAAGATTGCTGTTGTCCTTCGTACGCCAGGTACAGAGCAGTTCTGATGCGTCAGGGCCTTCTACGCCTGACGATTCCTCACTAATATATATATATACATACACACATATATATATATATATATATATATATATATATATATAAGTAGTAGTTTTTTTTACTTCTCTACGGACCATATTTCTTGTGTCTGAAATAAAGTTTGAATGAATGAATTAATATATATAAATGTATGTATATATATATATATATATATATGTTAGGGCTGAAAGATATATCGTTATCGTATCTATATCGAGATATGGACATTCAAGATATTAATATTGCAAAAGCAAGATATAGATTTCCCCTGCGCTTGTCCTGCATAAAAAAGCTCTGGAAGTCACAACAAAACTGCACTTTCCACCAAAGTGCTTGGTTTTCAACAAAACCGTAGTCATATCGTATCGTATCGATATTGAGATTTCTGGCATGAATATCGAGATATGAAATTTTGTTCATATCGTTCAGCCCTAATATATATATATATATATATATATACATACATATATATGTGTGTATATCTATAGTGGCAGATGCAGCACAGGGAACCTTGAGATGAGGAAAAGAGATTAACTGTACAAGCAAGAAACCACACAAGAAAAAGCAAAATATCCGATTGGATGGGATCAGATTTGGAGAAGGCCCAGAGAGAAACCAGGTTGACAGATGGATGCAGAGTATGCTATATTGTAGCTATCCAACGGTAAGTAATAACTGATTAGCTCTGTTTTTCTGTGTCACATTTACTTTGCTAAGCTCTGTTGGTTTTCTGTTATTCAGGTTTCTAAAAATGAGAAGAACACAGGCATGAACACTAATTCCGCTGCCCTGTAGGTTGCAAATCAGAGTGGACCATGGTTCATGTTCATATTAAAAACTATCAAATTATTTACTTCACTGCTTTATATTGTGAAGGTTGTCTTATCAAATTCGAAAAAGAATGATGTAAGTATATAACAGCTGTTTTTACCTTATTTACTTTATTTCCATTCATGTTTGGACATGTATCAACTAACCATAGTGTATAAACTTGTACAAAAAGTAAGAAGGTTTGTGTTTATAGGATTATTTCTTGATAGTTCTTTCCAATAGATCTTATCCTGCTGGAAAGCCTGCTTATTTCTCCATAGGGTTCTTCATGTCTTCTCCACATCTTTACTCTATGACCGGTGTAGGTGCGGGATCTGATTGTCAGCACCTGGGAGGTACCAGAGGCTCAAAACAAGACTCAGTCGGACAATAAGCTGTGAGGATTTGGCAATGACTGTATCTAAAGGACACAGCCCACAAACTCAATTCCTACTCAACTCAACTTATCCCGCAAATGCTTTTTCTTTACTAATGTGGCACCACTTACAAGGGAAACTAAACTAGATTTTCCAGTTCTATAAGACTTATTGCCAAGGATTAACATATAATATTAACAATAATAAAAAATCAACCTAATACAAATTTCTTTTCTCTTTTGCTAAACTTATTTTCTGTTGAGTTGTGGCTCAAGACTTTTGCATTTAATTATTCACAAAAACAACACAATTCAAACATATCTGTTTAACATTGACGTGATTTTTGTGTAAAATCTGCAATTATTTTACTCTGGTTTTGATAGGTCATTCAGATGTGTACAGCGACTGATCTGCTGCTACACTCATCCCTGCAGCTCTTGCTGTTTTTCAGTGTGCTCCTTGCACAGCATGTGAGGTTCCAAAGAGCAAGAGGAACATGACACAAAACCTCCCACTGCAATAAGTATTAAGACTTCAGTTCTGGCACACTACCATTAGCACGGCTGAGAAAAGCAACCGTGCACTCAACTTTAAACTTCTGGCATGGGCCACTGAGTACTTTCCTGATTGTAATACTATTTTCATGGTTTTGAAAAAGTAACATTTATTTTCTACAATATTTAGCAACTAATCAATTATCAACAACTATGTATTTAAAATGCTCCTGAGTGTGTGTTGCGCTCATTCTACACAGTATCACATCTAATTAACAGTCCACTAATATTCGCCCAGGTTAATTGTGATAAATGGCAGGCTCATTAACGGCACCTCTGGGAGGTACAAAATACTGTTATTTGTCTTCAAAACAATCTCTTGTCTGTTTCATCCACAGCTCGCAAGCAGCTCTTCAGAGTTAATTTAACTTCTCTGGAAATAATTTACTGCATGAATTATTGATTGTTTCTAAAAAGTCAGGCGAACAGATTTCCACCTTTGGTTTCTGAGGCTGGTATGCAACTCATAGCTGCATTGTTTCAATGCAATTAGGAGAATGATTCCCTGCATGGAAAAACAAAAAATATGTCCATCAGTGAATCTAAATAAAGCCTCCCACATACTTTGAAGAAAGACTCATTTAGTGGCTGTGAAGACTGATGGAAAACCTTCAACCTGACATCTCACAGCAATTGGTTACTCATCCTCTTGTTGACATTTGTGAATTGCTAACATGACGTGTATTCTACACAGGAACCAATAAGTTTGTGCAAAAGATATGACTTCCACAATGCAGGGACCGTCCACACAGGAACGGCAGAAAAACTCATTACAGAGAGCACAAAAAAGCTTTCTTCTTTTTATCTGCTGTACAAAATAAAGTGAGGAATTTGACTTTCTGTCATATTCAAAATGATGGCAAATAGAAGTGAACCAAAAGTGTGCTCTGATGAGTCCTAGCTGAAAAGGATAAATCCCACCAAACAGACACAGACTACTACAACTGCATAATCAATGACGCTGAAAGATGGCCACATGCTGTTTACAATCAATGTTTTTTCATTTTAAGTTTCCTTCAGACACTCCAAGAGTACAATGTTGCACACAAATTTGAAGTGTTGAGATTTATTTACATATATGCGACTCCATGCCTCATGTAGTAATTCACCATTACACAAATCCCTATGAGCATGAAACCATTCGAGAGCAATGTGGCTCTTCTTGCAGTCTCACTGCTCCCTTTGAAGGCTGCTAACTTCAGTGATTTCTTTTAATCCCCTCTCCCCCACAAGCCAAACCCAAAGCCTTCCTATAGCTGCTACTTATGGTAGCACATGCCAAATTAAAAAAAAAAAAAGCTCACTTCTATAGAAGGAGAATGAGATGAAGAGGAGTATCTAAATAGGTGTGGCTGACAAGTCTAATTCTATTTCCACGTATGGCTGCGTTCCAAATTGATTTACATACAGCTCAGTGTACCTTCAGTTTATGCTTGGCTTAAGTGAATGCACTGGGGTGTAAAATCCAGCAAAACCAAAGCAGAGAGAAGAGCAGCAGGAGAGAAGGTGAGAAAAATGGAGGAAGCAATTCAGAAAAAAATCCTTTCAACTACAAAGTCATTGGACTGTCCTCCCTAATTGGACCTTTACAGTGCTGCCTAGACATTTACAAACGTCCGACTGTGTAAAATTGCAAATATAAACAAAAAAACACAATGATTTGCTCATCTCACGATCTATTATTTTTTCTCACGATAGAAATAAAAAGGAAAAAAAAAAGTTGATATTGAGGCATTTTATTTTTTCATGAAAAATATTAGCTTAAGCAGACACTGCTGAAAAAAAGCTGTGAAGTGCAGGACATTGATATAGATTGATGTGTTAATGGTAAATCAACCCAAAAACCCAATATCAACCTAACATTGATATCAAACCCACTTTTAATTTGAAAATGGTTTTATTTTTAAGTTCCAGACACAACATTTTCACAACAAAATATATGTTCATAGTTGTGCAGTGAATAGATGTGACACAGGGGGATTGTACTGTAAAACTTAGTTATGTTTAGAAAAAAAAACTTTGTTTATTACTTCTAATATTGTTTTATATCATGTCAATCAGTAAATCTTAAATCAAATCGAATTGAAATCGTATCCTAACTGAATTTGAGAAAGTGGCAGACATCTAATCGCTATCCACAGTATCAATATAATATCGTATCGGGATCAAACCAGTGATTTACACCCCTAGTAAACATGTAGTTGTGTCTTCGGTCCTCCAGATGACGCTGCATTAAAAACAACCACGACTGTATCATAAAAATCTCTACGTGGGCTCAGGAACATTTCTTTTGTCTGTGAACACAGTTTGCTATACCATCCAAAAATATAGGATTAGAATAGAATAGAATAAATGTTTATTTAAGTGTCATACACTTACGTGCCTAGCCCATATGGGCTTATATGACACTGATACCTTTAGAGCCTAAAAAGAAGAAAAAGAAGATGCCCCACATACAAAATAACAATTATACAACTTCAGGATACAGAGAGCTCTGTTTGAGCTTCCATGCCTTTTCCAAATAATTCACCTAACTGTATATTCCATTTTTAAATCGCCAATTCAACATTTCACTATCAATCATCCAAAACAAATAAGGCTTTTTACACTGAATTTTCTCAAATAAAACTGTTCGGAGGTCATGATATAACCCACCAAACATCGGATGTCAGAGAAACATGCAGATTATATCAGTTTTGGGTCGGCCCTTCAAAGACCACATCTAGACATCGGTGCGATGTGCAAAATGGTTTAGAAATATAATGTCTAAATTGGACCTTTTTTAGACGTTGTAATGACGTTCAGAATTTGGACGTCATCTGAAGACCAAATCTAGAAGTAACGTGAAAAATGGATCCAAGATTTAGACGTCATTATTGGACCTCTTTTAGAAGTTAATCTGATGTTCATAGAAGTACCTCCTTTGGACATCTGTCAAGGACCACATCTAGACGTCATCAGAACGTGCAAATTTGCTCATTATGTACTGTATATACTTCCAGATGGTGCACTTTTCAGGGAAAGCCTTGCAAATTTAATGAAGATAAAGCTAAACTACACCAATTATAATAGGGTTAGGGTATGTAAATATTTGGGATTAGGAGTCAACACAAAAGGTCATGGATGTTTTCAATGAACAAGCTAATAACCGGGTTCGTGGGTGGTTTATCTTATTTCCTGAACAGAGATTTATCAAAGTGTAACCTTTATGAGCCATGTTTGTGGAAGTTCATCATGGCACACACATGGAAAGAATTGTTGTTCACCGGGTTGGAAAAGGTTAAAACTATTTGCAAAGCGTTTTGACTCCACCAACCCACAGTCAGGCAGGCTGTGTACAAAAGAAGGAAATTCAAGTTACCCTTCCCAGGAGTGGTCAAGCAACAAAGATCGCTGCAAGTGCAAGTGGGTAATAGTCTGCAAGGTCACAAAAGAACCCAGGGAAACAAAAAGCCTCTCTCACATTGGATGATGTTAATGTCCACCATAGAGAGAACTCTTAGCAGTAATGGTGTGCCTGGCAGGGCTACAGGAGCAAGTCACTGCTTTCCAAGACAAATACTTCTGCTCGTATGCTGCTCACTAAAGACTACCTCAAGGGTTTTATTTTCCTGGTTCAATAAAGGTTAAAAAATAATAAATACTGTGGACAAAAAAGGCTGTTGGGGGGATAAATTGGTCTGCTTTGCTTCATTTTGACTGGGGCAGCTTATCCTTGGGACATCTGTCACAAAAAAGGGCTCATGCAGCTAGAAAAAGGAACTGGAAAAAAAAAGAAAAGAAAAAAAGGGACAGTCTTATTTAAGTCTTATTATTTAATAGATTGCAAGGGCACCACTTCGTGTTTGTTAAAATATTTCAACCAAAAGTGTCAGCTTCATGGTGACACTAGAGAATAAAGAAAATCACCAGAGGCATTAGGATTCATCTTTTGGAGCCCAAATTGTCTGCAAATCCATCCAATACAATGTCAAAGCTCTACTGAAAGGGAGGACCAAATTGTACGACTAGTCAACCAACCGAACAAGCGCCTCAGTTTTGCCAATAGCAAGGCTAAAATGTCATATTAATGAGAGCAGAAGAAAAAACTAGTAGGAACCCTCCAGCAGGCAGCAGATGGATATCAAATAAGCATGCTTCTAGGCCAAGCATAGTTAAATACTAACCAATGCAAAGGTACTATAGCGCCTCAATGAGTCAAGATCTCTGTGCACAAGTCATGAGAAAGCAATTCATTCACATTTAAAGCAAGTTCCAGATTATGATGCTTGTCTTGAAATCATGTGCAGATAACAGGGACAGAGGATGAAAGCTTTATTAGCAACTAATGGCCGATGGCTCCGGCTAGGCCCACAGCGTACAAGCTCACTTCCTTTCCATGCGTTGCTGTTCATTTCCAAATAAAAACTCCCATTTATGCTGTTCAGTCACCATAAAGGCACATAGTTGATCAAACACCTTTCTTTGTCTCCGTTCCCCACCTCAGGCTTCACAACTTTTCTGTGTGATGTGGTGCCTGAAGCAAGTGAAGTCACTGCATCGGTAAAACAAACCACAAAGGGAGGAGGAAGACAAGTCAGAAAGCAGGGGTGAGGGATTAGTCATTCAGTGGAGCCATTAGAGGTCCGTCCTGCCTCACAAACACTAAAAATAACTAAATCAGAGAAAAATACTGAACTGGTCGCAAACCGTAGGACATTTTCATGTAGTGGAAGGATCACTGGCCATGTGACATCTTTCATGAATGCTTGACTTGTTGCCCCATAAAATGAAGAATGTAAGAGCTGTAAAAGACAAGATGTTTGTTTTGACAGAAAGTGCTGAGAGGAAATGATAGCATGTGACAGTGATGTGGGATGTTTTCTCTTGTTGGGAAATTGAACTGATGGGAAATGGGCAGGATCGCTCAAAAACCTGATGATCTGCAGGTATCTATATCAGACTAAACTACTCACTCTATGCAGTAAGCTTGCAGCATGGGTTCTCATGCAGTGGGCCAATGCTGGCACCTCATATTGTGAACCTATGAATTACATACAGAACTTCATATCAAAATCACAGTTTATACTGTTAAGGATGATTTTTTATGTGGCGCATGAAAACTTTTCATTTCCAAGAGGAGATGATGCATGCCATTAGGACTTGCATGCAAGGGCACACTCGTGATAACTCGTCACAGGAAAGGAAAAAGAAAAAAAAAAGAGAAAATGCCCTTTAGCTGACACAGAGCTAAACAAACAGCCACCTAAGCAAATATTTTTCAAAAATGTAGGATTTTATTCTCTTTTCAACCTGTTGAAATGTGGTTAGTATGCCACAAAATCAATTTAATTATTTATTCCTTCATTTGCATGCTACAGAAGATTATACCAATCGAGACATATGTCTCCAGAGCTATTTTACTTTATAGAAAGTAGAATAACTTGAAGTGGGAATAATTCTTGCAGGCTGTTGTGGGATCTTTTCACTTTTTCTTTTCTTTTCTTTTGAGCAGTAACACTAAAAGTTTAACTGAACCCCAAACAAGCATGTATGAGATCAGAAATGATCTCATAGCTCATTACAAACACAGAACAAAAGGCAAGGCCAATGGTTGCATAGCAACTAGGGACCTCATGAGGATGCCGAAAAGTCCAATTTATTTTTTCTTTACTGGACTAAATGCTAAAACAATGTTTTATTGGAATAATGATCAACAATGCAAGTGATATGGTAAAAAACAAAAAACAAAATGCAAGTTAAGCAGAAAAAGGGATTTCTGGAAAAATGGATCAACTGCCTTCTATGAGAACTCAGGGACAGATAGTTTCTTCTATGCTAACAGAATTGTTAATGCCATTTTTAGACTAATAAAGCTTACAAGAGATGTTCATGAGAGAAAAGCACAAACTAGTCCAACAAGACTTGCCAGACTGCAGATATTCACAAGTATTAAAGCTGCTTGTCAGGAAAGGGATGTGATGGAGAGTCTGAGTGGATCGTTTGATGGGCACATTTCCTCCACCATCATATACTACCTCCCTAAAGTGTCATCTAAATGAAAAGTATCTATATCACTGTGCAATGTCTGAGTTTCAAGCAGATGACTGAAGTCAGTTTCTTTCCACCAAATATGCCTTCTCTGCATATACAGTACACTCTAAAGATTTTGTTTTCTTTCATTCCTGATGATGGTAGCTTTATCTTCATGCTTCCAGACATGTCTTCCTCTGCTTCCTAAATCTTTTTTTTTTTTTTTTTTACTGTCTCTGCTTTTCAATAGTGGAAAGTCTTAAAAAGTCTTAGGAACTGATAACAGAGTTTTGATAAGAATGAATTGCTGTAGGTGCAACACAAGGATGAAAAATGCTGTGGTGTCAGCCTCTGAACTTTTTTATGCTTCAAATAAAAACACACTTCATTTTTGGGTGTGAAACACAGTAATTTGTAGTACAGCTACATCACCCTTATTAATTTCCTCGGCTCTGAACACGACAACCACCGCGGCAGTGAGGCACAGCAGAGCTGTTAAAGAATGAACTGTTTCATAGCTGCTGGCCTACACACCCGGAATATATAACACCATCAAACAATTCCCATACTAAACATATTTTTCCTCATAACTGTACAAAGACCGTGAGGTCATATTCCCTAGCTCCCTTTAAAGTGAGTACTTTGCAAAAATCAGTGTGAGGGGAAAATGTGGTCACATCAAGTCCGCTGCATGTATTCAGACCACTCATCTTAACTTCCTCTTGAGTATGGTCTGCTGTGATTATGCAGGCTGTAACCTGTCCATCTCATACAAAATTAGTCTCTGGCATTTGTCTTCATGCCACATTCTGCACCACCACAGCTGCTTGTTCTAATTAACGCTCCCAGCTAACACGACTAAACATCAGAATGCTGTTAATGTGAAATGTGTGGCCAAGGAACAAATACACGGATTCTTCATTACCCAAACAACATCGCAGAGAATATAGCTCGGCACCAAATGACGATGGTACAAACACTATACAGCTGGAAGTAACGCCAACGCTATTAACAAGCAGTGAACCATAAAACTCCTAATACTGCAAGCTGTTAGTCTATAGTAGGGCACGCAATGCATGCTTGATGCCTTAACCTGTGAAAAGATGAGCTGTGATCTCAGAAAATCCTTATTACTTATATAAAGAAACAACTTAATTTTGATTCCAAAATCTGCCTTTTTGAGAAATAACAGAAAATCTGAGTGTTTGGGTTGACAACCATGACTTGCATTCCTAAGTCGGAAATTCTGAATTCCAAAGTGTTCCCAGATTAAATAGACTGGAACCATGAAGCGGATTGTCAAGTGAACAGCTCTGCTTTAATGAGCTGCACCCATCATTACATTGACCCCATCCTCAGAGGATATATAGTGTTAAGAGCCCTGTAGACTTCAATTTTGGGAGTAATGTTCCCTTAATGTTCAAGCAGAAGTCAGATAGTGTGTGCCAACTACATTCTGTCTAAATACTTTAACATGGGCCGGTTTAATGCGTGACTTCCAATAAAACTGAGAGGTATTAGGACCAACTGTCCATTCAAACAAGGAAAAAAGAAGTATTTGCTATATAAAAATGTTATTTGCCTTTTAATTATATGTTTTGATGTACATGCTTGTCTGAACTCTTCAGTTTCTTCAATTTGGGTCCAACTTATTGGTTTCATCTTTGGCCCAAAACTGTATCATTGTTCTCAGAAGAGGCGCACACCTCTAAAACAAGCTTTTCTGAGCAGTGGTGCTCTGACAGTACTGAGAAGGATGCTGTAATACTTAATCCATGTGGTATTTTGATCAAAGCATGTAACAGACATTTCATTAAGACCTTGGGAAAGTGTGTGGTGGAGAAAAAAAAGGGCAAATTATGTCTCCTTTAATGTCCATCTACAAGCTGATAACATAGATAACAAGTGTGAGAAAAAGAATTAAAGAACAAGTACTGTTAAACACTTTTGGAAATAGGTTTTCTTTTTATGCCTGCACAGAACTGAAATGTTTTTTTTTGCTTTTTCTGTTTCAGTATTCCTATCCATAACAAGCAACACACTGGAACTAATGAGGAACTAGGAATCTTCAAGGGAGGCGGCCTATTATTATTCATTGAAAAAGAGTAAACAAATGCATAAATGTTAATGTCAGAGGGTTCCTATCTGTCCAATTAATCTATGGTGATTCCCCTGGGCAGCCTCATTGTTCAACCATAGTTTTTGTCTTCAGGGCAAATATGCAATTAAGAGCTGAGTGGAGGAGGCATTAAACATGTCTTTTATTTTTTCTTCCCTTCACTTTTATTCATGTCTTCCTCTGTTGCTGCTGTGTTTCCTTGAAAAGAAAGAACACAAAACAAGTAGCTATTACACATCACCATAAATCTTGCTACCTGTCAATCACATCCATTGATTTAACACCTTTTCTCCATATGGAAAAACTGATCGATCTTGAACCACAAGGAGCAACTGTTCAGCATAAGAAAACTGTTTTATTATTTTTCATACAGTGCATGCTGCAGCTCCACTAATGGCCCACCTCACAGCCCATCATCTCTCAAGTCCCAGACTACATGAGGCACTATTCCTGTCCCTTTTAAAAAATGTCTCACGTCATTAAACCCACTCTTTACACTTTCATGGATGCTGCGCTGATTGTCCAATAAGATAATAGCATACAATCTGTCATTCTCCAGCCCATTACCCTGCAAATATGCTGGAGATGGAAACTTTCAGTTGGCACTGATGCATCAGTTTAACACAAGGATCAGGGTGAGCAATCTGTCGCTGATGCTGATGCAGTGTAACTTAAGCCATGGCTGCTGGGTATTGAGCTGGAGATGTCAATAATTGAATGGACTACAGGTGGTGAAACAACAAAGTGCTTTTAAGTTAATCAGAGCTTTGACTTTGGGTTTAACGCAAGTGTCCCGAGCATGTTGGTGGCAAAATTGTGTTTTTTCCAAATTTTTTTTGGTTTTTTTTTTTTTTTTTTTTTTATTTGTTTTAATATTTTTTTTTTTTTTATAAAAAAATATATATATTTTTTTATTTTTTTTTTTTTGTTTTTCTCTGTCTTCTTATCAGTGCTCCTGATGATTGTCTGCTTGGTTTTCTTACACACACTGTAGTTTCTTTACCACTGTAGCAACTGGTTTTCTGGTTTCTCTGTTTGAGTTGTAACTACTGTTGCTTTCTATCTGTTTTGTCTTTCTGTCTTCCTTTTCTTCTCTTCTTTGTCTCCTTCTCTCTTCTTCCAACTCTCCCCTTTACCTTATTTCCCTTTGTCAGGTCCAACATGGAAATTTAACGTAGTAATAACCAAAATCAAAGAGCAATACTCAAGCATCAAGGGAAGCCTTAAATCAAAAAACTTTATTTCCATTTATCAGCTAAGCTGTCTTTGGCAAAGCAAATTTGTTCAGCACAATACAGCAGCTACACCATCTGCTTGCTATGATGCTGGACAAGACAAGTGAAATACGAACAAATAAATAATGAAGCATGAGCCATAGGCAAGACATTTACAAATTTGCAATGATGAGAAGAGTTTGAAATCTAGGTCCTCTCTGTTAGGCTCTAAAGCTTGAGGAGAAAATAGCCCCCCCCCCCCCCCCCCCCCCCCCGCGCACACACACACACACACTTTATATTGCAGGCACAGCAGTCCAGTCAGTACCCAGCTTCAAGTATGTGGGTCCACACATCGCAGACAGCCTCGCCTGGTCCACCAACACAGCCAGCACCATAAAGAATACATACCAGCTCCTCTTCTTCCTGAGTTTACTAAAAGCTGCTGGTCTTGCCCTCCCAGCCTGTCTGCTACAGATGCAAGGTGGAGAGTGTGCTGACCCAGTCCGTCACACTTTAGCTGCTCTGCACAGAACAGGACAGGAAGGCAATGCAGCGGGTGGTCAAGGCAGCTGGCAGGATCCCCTAGTGTAGCTTCCTATCCATTAAAGACATTTAAATCAGTCGCTGTAGGAGCAGGGCCTCTGGGAACACGAAGGACCCCACCCACCCTTCATTTGAACTGTGTGCTCCTCTTCCATCTGGGAAAGGCTGCTCAACATCGAGGCCAGAACCTCTCGGCTGAGGTCCAGCTTCTGCCCTGAGGGTGTTAGACTCATGAACAGTTTCACAACTCACACAGACCCCTGTGGTGCTATCAGTGATGAAAACTTGCAGTTATTTATTCTTATTTGTTTGATCTTTTATAAAATCTTTTGACTTTTCTGTCTTCTGCAGGCCTTGAGATACAAATTTCATTCTTTCATGTCTGTTGTTAGAATGCCAATAAAGCACCTTGAGTCATGAATCCTTGAATCTTGCATGTGCTCTTTGTGTCTGTGTGTGATTTCACTGGGTGTTTTATTTTCCTGCCTCAATCCAAAGACATGTGTCTTAGGTTAACTGGCGATTTTAATCTAACTGTATATTTTATTAATCCAACCAAGC
Source organism: Atherinomorus stipes (assembly GCA_023101725.1). Taxonomy (NCBI): domain Eukaryota; kingdom Metazoa; phylum Chordata; class Actinopteri; order Atheriniformes; family Atherinidae; genus Atherinomorus; species Atherinomorus stipes. The sequence continues at coordinate 1,638,215 of JALJCO010003968.1, read as the reverse complement.
ATGCTAAAAAACAAACAAACAAACAAAAAAACATATTTCCAATGACAACCTGGAAAAATGCAGTTTTGTTTTTTAAGAAAAAAGGTATAATAAACATAAATACCACCGACCTAGAAACAACTATATGTGTCCTCATAAACAGATCAAGAAATAAATCTGTCCAGTTTCAATTTTTTTTCCCTTTTTTCTGTAGATCACTCCAGTTCTTTCCTGCAGCTTGAAATGATGACTCACCAAAATCTCCACAAAACATATTTAGCAGCTTGAATTGAAGATGTTGTCAACAACAGACACAGGGGAGGGGGGTACACTACTGTCTCTACAGGATTTAACAAGCATAACTGAGGTAGATTTTCTCAAATAAACCAGTCACAAGGTTCCCACTGGTTTCTGTATTTTAAAAAAAAATGTTGTGATGTTGTTTGCTGAAATCACCTTTTCCCCAGTGGGTGGAAAGCATTTTCCTTTTATTGGTGAAGCCATTTCTCATTTAGCTGGCCTGAGTTCTTTTATTGATAATGTTTTAGTGAAAAATATGTACATACAGACCTTTTTAAGATGGAAAAGTAAGTTCTCTTACAAAAAATCCTCCAAGTTTTAAGCTGCAAACCTTGGGGAAACACTGAATCAAATATGTGTGTATGTTTTGAGTAAGTGTGTTTGATATGAAGGTTCCCCTGGCCTTATGTACTGATAATTACTGGCAATTTTCTAGCTGTGCTAAAATCTGAAGATAAAATTCAATTGTGGTGCATTCTTGTGTTTACGGCACACGTGATTTTAGAGAGACAGATTATCACCCGCGTGGACCTGCAACCTATGATAATGCCAATCTAAAATGCTGTAGATCTTTAGCTTTGGCTCAGCTTTCAGTCTAATTTGTCAATATATCACCTGCATGTACTGTTATATGGAGCACTACAGCAAGCATCAACATCAGATAAAGACTATAGCGAGACTGTCAAACAGCTTCTGAGCTGTGCTGTTTGACCTATCCTTTGTGGTGTACAGTAGGCTGTGAATTGCACGCATTGCACTTTCTGCTTCGGGGAGGTTTCACATTAAAAACTGAACTTTTAGAGAATTTACACCTCTGCAAGCTGACTCCTTAGTAGGACCTGTAATCTACAGACATGCTCTACACTATCGGCTCCATCCTGTCGTAGATAAATGAATGAAAGTGCATCATATTGAACAGATAACACATGCATCGTATTATCTTGAGAAAACTATCTATGTGCAACAAGGTAATGTAATCACTCACACTCTCCAGGACACATTTCCTGCTGATGCAGATAAATGATGCTCAGGATAGATCCTGCTAATATGCATCATCATCTGCAGCCCCAATCCACCATGTAAAAAACACCAGCACAGATAATAGACTTTCAATTCACCCACACCATGGCAATAGTTCATTTAGCAGACAACATATTGAGAGTCACAGAGTATAATTGAAAAAAATCTGCAACCTTTTTCAGGAATTTGTCATCAAGGCTCCTCTGTCCGCTCAGTAAGAGACTCTACAGTAACTGTCTACAAAGTGCACAGAAACAAAACAGTTTATCGCTTATGCTCACATGACAGGGGCGGGTTTAAATATTGATTAACCGATGCATTGCATAGTAAACAACTGTATAGCTTCAGTTTGTGCACGCTACTGTGCTGTCTTGGCTGGTGGCTGCAGTTACCCACAGTGCCAGTCGCGGCACTCGCAAGTCGCATTTCTTGATCCTGCCTCTAGATCTTTTAAGTCTGAGAATCAATTATATTTTTTAAGGAATAAAGAAAGAAAACTGAGAAAAATAAACTCAAGATGGATAGAGTTCAAACAAAAATGAAAACTAGGACAACTAAGACAGAGATGTTGGACAACTTGGCTGTGAACCTTTAAATAAAAGAGAAAAAAAGACTACCACTCTAATCTTCTCACCTAGGAGAACTCTTCCTCTCTCTCTCTTTTTTTCCCCTATGAAGTCCTTCAGAGCTGGGCAACTTTCCCCAAGGGCACTCTGCATTATCCTCAAAACTCTTTAGCCAACCAATTAAAGATGGTAGGAAGCAAAATGTGATTACGATGTGCTCTCAGCTTAACAAAACCTACAACGACAATGTCATCAAAGGTGGAATTCACAATCCAATCAATATCTGAAGAGATAAGATATACGTTTTTGGGATACTAGGTCTCAGGACACATGCACATAGTATGAAAGAAGTAGATGTGTCAAAGTGTTTTGACAGCCTGACACCTTTCCACAGAACCGGTCTGGGTGGTTTCTTATCGCCAGTCTCTGTAATAAGCTAAGTTACTCAGGCTTCTGCCTGAAGCTCCTTTAAGACAAGCTCTCCATTCCACTGATCTGATGGCAAATGACACGGTCACCTTCGTGTCTGAATGGCACTTTGGTTACTTCAACATTTAAGATGCCACGTACATCCTACTAGTTTTTACCTTGTTAAGTTAAACTACCTTTAAACTTTCAGCATAATGCATGCCTAAACTACATACGGGCAAATAAGCAGAGTGGTGTGAGGTGAGCTAATTAGCCTTACAATCTGCTTTTCAAAGGAATCCAAACGGAGTCATTAATTAAATGACAGTGTTGGTCAAACTTCTCTTCATGGTTTTCCCCAACATTCTCGGGTGCAGGTGTTGGTCATAGCTTCTGCACGAAATGAGCAACAAAACTCAAATTTTCCTGTCACCTTCTTCCTTTTATCTGAAGGAAAAGGGTGGTGGAGAAAGTGAGGCCACATTAAGTAAAATATAGTGTTATTCAAGGGCAGGCAAGACATACAGCCATTCCTGTAAGTGTAGTAAAACCGCTACAAATAAGAAACCAATGAGAATACTTTATTAGTGCACCAGTTAAACAAGCAGGTGCAGAAAAGTGATACTTGTTCCCATCCACTGAAAGTACTGTATATTTTACACACAGCTTGCTTGATAAAACTGTGTGATAAGTCATGGCAATATGACATGTTCTCACGAGATGTATGACAAATTTTGTATGAGTTCTGTGGGTCTCTCTGTCATACAAGCATATCTGTAGTGAGGAAAGTCACTGAATAAGCACTCTGTTTCTGAAAGGCAGAGTGCCGCCACTTTCAAAGATAACAGAGGTAACAGCTTACAGAGTGGCTGTCGCTTCAGTTAACTTATCAATACCCTATAAAAATGGAAGTTAAGGACGATGCACTGTCTTTCAAAACACAGATGTGTTTAAATTTTTCAGCTTCGCATTTCTAAGCAGGCACTGCTCCCCATTACACATCTAATCTGCTGACATTCAAGGAATCGTTTTTAGGAAAACAATAAACTTTAAAGTAAAGAGTCTTCTTTGTCTTTGCTGAACCTTGAATTTGAAGGGACTATAGGAATGGTGAAAGACTAAACATGCATATCCAATTTTTTTATGCTAATGGGTGATGAAACGTTAAAGGTGTCATAACCTAGTGTGTTACATACACATTCCTTCTTAAATTATCTTCAAATGAATTTTTGATTCTAGTTGGGAGGGACGAAAATTTAATGAGATCATTTTAACCTCTTTTTATCCCCAACTTTTGTTTGTCGCGAGAATACGTACGAGAGTTAGACCTGTCACGAGGCAAACGTCAAAGTCAAAACAAAGTCTTATCAGGACAGACCAAGGAAAATGCTGTCCCAACAGAAAAAAACGTGATAAAAACCTAACGGTATGGCTGATAGAGAGGATCCGTGGAGTAAAAGGGCTGGACTGATGAATATAAGGAGCGGACGTCTGACGTGAAGTTAACCAAACAGTGTTAGCTTTTGTAGCTACATTAGCAGCTTGTCCGTTCGTTTACTGGTCTACCATCGTTTACTGGTCTCTAACACAAAAGATAATAAGTTACACAAGCAGCAACACTTACCGACTGCACATCCTCACTGATAATTATAATCCACTGGTTCCTGGTAGTGCTGTCCCTCCTGTTAGAGCACTGAAAACTCACGAATTTCTCAGCCCAGCACGGCAATTGCAATGGATTCAAACACTACAAGGGATAGTTATGGATTCTTCTGCCGTCAGCAAACAATCCAGATCAACTGAAAGACACTCAAAAGTGGCACTACGACGAAAAAGACTATCAACGTAGTAAACAACATTAACGCTGCCATGCCAACTTGGCTGGTGGCTGCAGTTACCCGGAGCGCCTGTCGTGGCACTCACGAGTCTCATTTCTTAATCCTGCCTCTAGAACCTTTAATGCCACAGCAACTTACTTATCCCATGTCTGAAAATGGTGTTCCCCGTACATTTAACAAAAAATAAAAATAAAAAAATAAAAAATGAAAGCGGTTATACACGTCTCCAAATTTTAGATCGCATGTCTGCTTGCATTATATCAAATGTGGATAAAAAAATATGTTTTCCTTCAAAGCCATACCATATCAGAAAATCAGGCAATAATTGGGGTATTTAATGAAGCAAAATAGCAAAAAGGCTAATACAAACTCTCTGTAGGCAGCTGGTATTTAACCTAATAATGTATGAATTGACTGTGACATGCACAACAAAACAGCTTGGCATCAAAAGGAAAACCATACAGAAACTTGGCACCAAATTCCAAGTACACATGTGTTGGCACCAAACAGCAGCTTGAGGTCCAACTCTCCCTCTGGGTGGCTTTGACAGGGCCTCAGATAGTGTAATGAGAAAGGAGCTGCTGAGTGAAAGCACAAGCATCTAGGGGGAGGAAGCATGGACGTGTGAAAGGAAATGAAAGATAGTGAGTGAAAGGGGGCAGAAAAGTTAAAACACAGGGAAAATGTGACATGAAGAAAACATCACAACAACTTGTTAAGAGATGTGTAGGAAGAAATGCAGGAACAGCGGAAGTGGGAGTAATGAAAGTGTCAGCGCAAGAGGCGGCAATAGAAGCAGGACTGTCACACACTGTCACTTGTAAACTCTGCTGCTCAACAGCCAGCATCCACAAAGTTTCTGACCTTCTGATTAGGCTGCAGAGCTAAAAGAAACAAACAGGCAATTCTCTTCGTCATGAACAGTGCAGAAGAAAGGCAGATGTATTCTGGACAAATGAACACATCTGTCTTCAAATATCTAATTAAAAGGAAGCAGAAGCCCAAAAAGATTTTTAGTATTCCTAAAGACTTCTCATTGAACAGGCTGGTTAATATCATATTCCTCTGTAAAACACACATCAACGCACACCTCAGTATTATCAGCCTAGTTATTACACGGTGCATCTTTTTCATGGGTTACAACGAAGATGTTGCTATGGGGATTTTTTTTTTTCATTTATTCAGAAACATAATGCTGTTGTTTTCATGTGGATGCATGTTTCAAAAGAGCTCTTTCCTCTTTTCTTTCCTGCTGCAGAAGAATGAAAGGAAATGTTCTCCCTGGGAAATGCATGGTCATATGTAGAGAGCTGGTTAAAGTATGAGCATATTCAGCTCATTGTGTTTCAAGGATAAAAAGAGGTATTTCACTTCATGCATACTTGAACAGGACTGAAATTAATCATTAACAATGACAACAGAGTGTATACTTTAAACAACAGCAATATTAGCATGCGCTGCAAGTTAGGGAAATTAGAAATTAAAGATGCATATGATTAAGTTTATTTATTTATGTGTACACTGTGTTTGCAGGCCACTTTTTCAGAATGAGTGGGGGTTTGCCTTTGCATTCACTATAAGCCTGACAGTGAGCCATTTGAGCAAAAGCCCACAGACATAAAATGATCACATACTTAAGTATGTGACAGTATCCACTTGTGGCCATATCTTCTGGGACAAATGGTAATACTTGGCTCCCACTATAAATATGACATGGCCGGATATATTTCCAGCTTAGGGACTATCTAGTTTAAGATCTGCATGATGATTTGTTGGATTAGCTGCACATCGCGGTACCAGGACTGCAGTCCCTGGTGTTGTCAGATGCCAGTGGCCAGGGAAGAGGATGCCATAAGTGCAGTGCAAGTATATGAGCTTGGCAAGAGCTCAGTGGTTAATGGAAGCTTCATGGCCAGCACATCTCCCAACTACCCTGCTTTCTTACAGCTCAACCATCACTCTGACAGTTCAACCATCAACCACTACCATGACTGACGAAAAGGGAAAATCATACACTGAATCCAGGCAGTTCCACTTCCTATTATACTGCGAGATGCATCAACCTGACATCCCATCTTAAGCAAAGTAAAACATGAGTTTAACAAAAGCAAGCAAAGTTATAAACTATTTCTGAACAAGCATTCCTGCATATTACACTTTTAAAGGAAGAAAAAATAACACTGCGTGCAACATGTTTTTTAGAGGCACAAATAAGCTATAAAACAACGTTGTGACCTCTGAACTTGTTTAGAGTAAATATGCCAACCAAATCATTTTAATTTGGCATGAGCATTTACTTAGTATAGAAGTAATATGCAATCTCTTTAAATGAAAAAATGGTCTTCATATTAGCTCTGACCATTTTCAAATAATATTCAGCCTCAGAAACAAGACATAATTATACTAACTGTACAATACTTCACTAAGTGGGCCCAGCTGTATATCATTGGCACTTCTCTCTTTTTCTTTTCCCTCTTTCTCTGTGTCACACACACGTACACACAAGCTTCTTGGTCCCCCAGACAGTGTTATTGAAGTCTTTAATCAAGACTAATGCGGAATGTCCCATACGACCACCATTAATCATTTGAACTTGGCCAACTGTGCCATTGATCAATGCTATACTTCAAAGCTGCAGCTGCTGGCACAAGTCTGCAAGTCTGTCCAGCTCTGTTTGTACTGTACAACACGTCAAGCCTGAAATATTAAATACGACATTGGCCATTTCCATTGCTCTTATGAAAATGAGCAAAAATGTTAGGAGCCAATATTGAAAGAACTTGCATAAGGGAAAAAGGGTCAATATATTGTGGGATAAAGAAGAAGCTGATCTATGTCACTTCCTGCTGTGCTGCTCAGGTACAGTGATGACAAAAGTTTAAATTAGAGCAGATAAAGTGCAAAAGTTGTAGCTTTTTTTTCACAAGAGGAGGTTCTTGGTTTGAATCCCGGCCAGAGTTCATATGATAGGTTAATTGGTAATTATTAAACTGACTGGTTGTATTATTCTGTCTCTGTGTCAGTCCTGCAATGGACTGATGATACTCCTCCATCCCCAATTGAAACTCTGACCCCAACTTAACCCTGAACAGAATACAGAAGGTAAAGAAAATGGATAAATGGTGGCAACATCCAAACCTGAGCTGTTCAGGGCGCTTATTTTACAGTCTGGGACCATGGCCGCTGTGCTGATACTTCATTGAGCAAAGACAGCTCTTGAAATTCATAGGCAAGTTTGATTTTTGACTCAAACAGTTTGGCCCCTCCAGTTTATAGGGTCACAAGGAGATGGCCTCTACACATGAGGAATATCAAGTTCAGCTAGAGTTCAGCTGGATGTGCAGCAGAAGTGGCCAATTTTTCCTGTGACTGTGCCAAAGGAGTTCCAAACAGCAGTTTATTAATTGACTCTGATAGTGTTTTTAGACTGGTGAAGACTGAGATCATTTCACACTGGCTTAGGAGCAGGTGTGCTCTGCAGCAGTGCCAACTGAACAAACTGCATGAGCTCAGCAGATTCATGCAAAGCACCTTTGTTTTATTCTCTATATTCAAATGTATTCTCCCCCAGAACACCAACAGGAAGGGTTGGCTACATTTCTTTTTACTTGACTCTGAAATTGGCCATTTCTTAACCATAATATAATTCATAGCCCTCAATCCATCTGTCACGTGACCTCATCATTTCCTTTGGCCAGAGACTTAACGGATGCTTCCTCACAACAACACACAGACATGCAGAGGTCAGAGGCCACCTGCTCTGTGTTGGCTGAACTAGTGAAGCGGTATCAGAGGACACATCTGGCCTGACAGTGAACAGGCCGGATGGGAACGGCAGAATGCTACCGAGTGGGTGACGGCTGGTGACTTATGACTCACAGCTGATGCTGAGGTCACTGCAGGTCACATGGAGAGCAAGGGGAGGAAGTTTTAGTCTGGACAGTGTTTCTCCGTAAGGCTGGGCTTCTCAATCCTGGTCCCCAGGGACCCCTGCCCTGCTTCCACCACACCTGATTCAGATCAACTCAACTGCTCATCAAGTTCTTTGCAAGCCTGCTAATGAGCCATTCATCTGAGTCAGGTGTGTTGAAGTAGGACTATCTTGAAAACCAGCAGGGCAGGTGTCCCTGAGGACCAGGATTGAGAAACACTGCTCTAAGGAGAATTTCTTAGGCAAATAATGAGAAATGTACCAGTGAGTATCGCAGACATTGTTCAGTCACATGTAAAGGGAATTAAGACAGGTTATAGGTGCATTATAAATTATTTCATCTGCTTGAATATCAAACCATTTTTAGAGCCTCTAAAAAATGAGTAGTTCTCGATTTGTGACATTTTCAGACTTCTCAAACTTGTATGCGAAATATATGTCTGAGGCACCAGTGACCGACCAGTTTCAGACCAAGTCTATCAATTCAGTGTCAATATCTTCATCCCCAAGACGCAAGGGAAAATATTATGTCTCCACCCGCTCTGAATAAGAAGCACTGGCAGAGACATGACCTGAATTACTGATGATGCAATCATATTTGTGAAATTGTACATTTTCCACAAATATGTGAGCCGGCTTTTCTTTTGCCATTAAATCGGTATTTGTTGCAACTATACAACACAGCTTGTGCATAAGTATTTAAGTGTTAGTGCATATTTGCGAACTCCATGTGATCCCCAGCCCTTTTCTAAGAGTTCACAGTGTTATTTTCCACAGTATGGAGGGGAGAGATAGTAATGAGAGGCGAGGGAAAGAAAAGTCCTCAGAGCTCTCTTCAGCCTTATTCTTTATCAGCTTTCATCTTTCGGCTCTTCAGAGAGAATGAACCATAAAAGAGTCCAATCACTAGGGGACATATTATTTCTCCCTCCTTGAATATACTATATCATAGCCCAGACCTGTACAACTCCTCCTCCACTTGCATATATGACTCACACCATTCACAACCAGGAGTGCAAGCATATCTTTTGGCTCTGTGTGTGATTAATATAACAAATATCAATTTTCTTGTCTCAGTGTTCATGACAAGTGCGGAGAGAGAGGTATAATGAAACAGGAAAACTCACTCGTTTTTCTCCAGCAGCAGAATCAGCTGTTCACCTTCCACAAATATCAGCAGCTGGAGTAACGCAGGATAAACCTGTAACACAGAAAGACATGAGGAATAATGAGGAGGTGCCCCCATCTCTTCCCCTCATCCTGCCTGTGAGCCAGCATTTTTGAAAAGCTATACCTTACTTTCAAACAGAGGTCGCCCACTAGGAAGGATGTGGTAAGGCACAATAGTGCAAGAGGAACAGGAAGAAAGCTTCCACATCCTTTACTGTACTTCCCAAATCTGAGCATGACATGAGGGACAGTAGATTGTACCAAACTGCTGTTTTCTAGCCATTCTGTCATAAATTAAAAACCTAAAGTTTTATTTCAATAACGTAGTCAGTGGAGGAAATGACACTAACCAATACATCCTTCAACCATTTCGATTTAGTTTGACCCTCCTAGATCTGAAAAATTTGGTATTAAAGAATTCAGATTCACAAGGTTAACTTATATCACTCTACACAATAATCCAACCTTGTCATTCAGTGTCTTGTTGCATTCTGTATAGCAAAAGTGTGAAGTTAAAACTTTTTTAATAGTGCTTGTTGTTCTAATGTGAACATCTTATCTCATTATCATTATTATTATTAGTTCTACTCATACTACCACCACTACTACTACTACTACTATTAATATCAAAATTATTATCATTATTATTGTCATAATTATTATCTTATTATTGACAAAGATAGTAATGAGTATTGAGAAATGAGAAATTCAACATTTGTTTATTTTACTTCCTGTTTTTTAGTACTTTTATTATTATTATTACCTTCATTATTATTATCCAATCCACTTTATTTATAAAGCACATTTCAGTCAGAACATGTCTCCAAAGTGCAGTAGAAAATACCCAGCAATAAAAATAAAATAAGATAAGAAAAACAAGTGTTGCTCTGTGCAAGTGTTGCACCAGCTCTCATTCAAAACAATAAAAATACATTAAAAAAATGAAATTATATATATATATATATATATATATATATATTTATACATACACACACACACACAGTATATATATATATATATATATATATATATATACAACACACACACACACATATTTTTTTTTATATCACACACATACACACACACACATAAATAAAAATACATAGAATACACTAAAAATAAATAAAATACAATAAAACAAATCAGCTAAAACAATAAAAATAAACAATAATATATTTGTTATTATAATTATTTATTATTATGCTATCAATGCCATTACCACTGTTTTATCACCTTCACACCTTGATTAACAATATCTAATTTAAAGTTTTGTTAAGTTTTTGTTTGTCTTTTCTTTTTTTTCTCCTGCTTTTTGTATTTTGCATTCCTTTTCATTTATTTCTGCCACTGTAAGGACAGCATTTGTGTACATTACTTATTGTATTATTTTCTCTGTTGTCATTTGTGTACATGCTCGATCATTTGTTTTCCTTTAGTCTTTCACCACTTTGTGTTAACAGGTGTAATATCTTTTCACCCTATGTTTTGTTGATTGGTTAATGCACACTTTATCACAACCCCCCCCCCCCCCCCCTCCCCAAAACAAAACAAAAAAACATCATACCTCATCATTGTTTACTTAGATTGCTTCGCATTCAATTAATATAAGCAATTAATGCTTTACCAGTACTTTGTTTAATGTTTTATATGCTGACAAGGAAATATGACTTTTAATTAATGTTCTAACTTTTTTTAATGAAAGATGGAAATTTGTGGGTGAATGTACAAACACTGGTGAAATGTATAAGCAACAGGAGTGACACATATAATTTGTACAGTAATCATAAAAACCTTTTTTGTTTTAAAGACCAAGCTGGGGTGGGCACGTTATGTCCTAGGGTGTTGTATTGTCATTTCTTCTGTTCTCTAAGTATATTAAACAAAAACTTACAAATAAAGTCTTAAAAAAAAGAAATTTATAAGCAACAATTCTTAACATTAGCAATTAAAAAAATATAGAAAGATGGAGAGACTGGTAAGTCCAGACCTGATATTTGATGGAGGAGTTCTAATTTAAGTTCTCATTGATGCTTTTAATCCCTCAGCAGCTGTGGGTATTTTTAAACATACAGTTTACTGTAACTTGTGACAACACAGCTGTTGATGTTGGAACTGTGGGAAAAGTGACATATTTGAAAAGAAACCTTCGTGTCAGTTTTGTATGTTGTTTGAGCTTTAAGATTTGTATCCTATCTTTCCACAATAATGTGCTCTGAGGTTTACTGTCTCCTGCACACCTCAACAGAGGCAGGCCCTGAAGACCGTGGCAAAGTGGATCTGTGGGTCCTTCTGTATGCCCATCCATGTCAGAGTTAAAGGGAAATTTTGCTTTTTTTGAACCATATATGTGAGTGACGGAGAAAGGAATTTTCAAGATGGCTCCAGTATTTAGTCAGGCAGGCAGCATAGCAGCAGCCTCACAGCACAGCTAATGAGAAGTATGGGGCAACTGGCCCCCGTGTCTAAGTTCACTCTAATGTGTGCTTTTTTTTTCCGCACTGAAGGGCTCAGATATTTTCAACGAGTGTCCGACAACATACTACAGAGGAGAAATCCACGAAAGTTTCCACATTACCTGGCGATTGCTATTTGTTTTTGTGTCTGTGTCAAAATCTCGTTCCTTTATTTTTTTTGTGTTTTTTATAAGCCTCCTTCGACTTCCTTCTAACTCCCCCTTCGTTCCTACAGTCGGTTTTTAGTCGAGGTTTCTTGTAGGGAGCTTTGATTTGGTGTTGATGTGATGCATTTTGGGTTGAAAATTTATTATTAATTTTCCTTTCTTTTTCTCCCTTTTTCGTAATTGTTTGAATAGCAAAGTAATTAATTTTTGCCCTACTCCCCTGAAGTCCCCCCCCCCCTTATCCTTGCCCCCCCCCCCCCCCCGTTTGTATCTCATTTCTCTCCCCCTTGGTGATTTTTTTCCCCCCCTTTTTAGATTTTTTTTATTCGCCCCTTTTTTCAGCATGAACCGCCTTTTTAAGGTCAATATTTTATATTTGCCAACGGCGGTGGTGTGTCGGCGCGCGGCGTCGGCGGGCGCCCCCCCCCCTCCCCCCCCCCTTCTTCTCTCTTTTTTTTTTTTCCTCCCCCCCTCCTTTTTTTTTTATATTTTTTTTTTTCCTCCCCACCCTTCTGCATATCAATGGGATTCAGTTCAGGACTTTGACTAGGCCACTCCAAAGTCTTCATTTTGTTTTTCTTAAGCCATTCAGAGGTGGACTTGCTGGTGTGTTTTGGATCATTGTCCTGCTGCAGAACTCAAGTGCGCTTCAGCTTGAGGTCACCAACAGATGGCCGGACATTCTCCTTCAGGATTTTTTTGGTAGACAGCAGAATTCATGGTTCCATTTACCACAGCAAGTCTTCCAGGTCCTGAAGCAGCTAAACAGCCCCAGACCATCACACTTCCACTATCACCACCCTATTTTACTGTTGGTATGGTGTTCCTTTTTCCGAAATGCCGTGTTATTTTCATGCCAGATGTAATGGGACCTACGCCTTCCTAAAAGTTTAACTTTTGTCTCGTCAGTCCACAGAGTATTTTCCCAAAAGTCTTGGGGATCATCAAGATGCTTTCTGGTATCCTGAGACGAGCCTTTATGTTCGTTTTGCTCAGCAGTGGTTTTGGTCTTGGAACTCTGCCATGCAGGCCATTTTTGCTCAGTCTCTTTCTTATGGTGGAGTCATGGACACTGACCTTAACTGAGGCAAGTGAGGCCTGCAGTTCCTGGATGTTGTTCTGGTGTCTTTTGTGACCTCTTGGATGAGTCGTCGCCGTGCTCTTGGGGTAATTTCGGTTGGCCGGCCACTCCTGGGAAGTTTCACCACTGTTCCATGTTTTCACCATTTGTGGATCATGGCTCTCACTGTGGTTCGCTGGAGTCACTGATAAATCTCAATTACTTTGTTTCTCATTTTTTTCTGAATTTTTTTTTTGGATCGCAACATGATGTCTAGCTTTTGAGGATCTTTTGGTCAACTAAACTTCGTCAGGCAGGTTCTATTTAAGTGATTCCTTGATTGAGAACAGGTGTGGCAGTAATCCAACCTTGGTATGGCTAGAGAATTGAACTCTGCTTTCCAAAGATGTGATAAACCAGAGTTAATTTATGTTTTAACAGGGGGCAATCACTTTTTCACAAAGGACCATGGAGGTTTGGATCCCCCCCCCTCCCCCTCCCCTAATAAAAATCTTCATTCAAAAACTGCATTTTCTGTTTACTTGTGTTATCTTTGACTCACATTAAAATTTGTTTGATGATCTGAAACATTTAAGTGTACTGGACAGATTAACCTGAAATTTTCACCAGCCGTGTGCCTCAGTCCAAACACGAACTGTGTGCGTCTGTGAAGAACTGTAAGTAACTAGTTGTATTTCTGCCTGAACAGGATGTTTATTTAGCCTATAATGTTATTTAGCTGATTTGCTTATTCAGAAGTGTTCCTCCATTCACCATTTGCCTTATTATGTCATTAAGCTAGCTGACCTGTTACATGCCAGTTACTGTAACTGTTAGCCTTGAACACATATGCATGTTTAGTCCTAACTGTAAGGGATTTATTAGTAATAATAATTAATACCTTTAAATGTTGGTATTGTTTCCTTTAGATAGGTGAATACTGATCTCCACATAAGTTGAAAAGACGAGCCTGCTGGCCCTAGTTTGCGTAAGTAAACAGCTAAAAATGCCCATTAAAGTTTAAGACTTACTGGCTGTGTGCAAACCAACACACACTCAAGTGAGACAAAGATAAGGAAAATGCCAAAAGAATGAATAAAACCTGGTCGTAATCATATGCACTCAGACCTGTATAAAGTGATACACTTGGTTTAAGAATATGACAGCTTTATGTATATGCATTACTCCTGAACTTGGGCAGCAAGCCTGCAATCTGGTCCCATGAGGATACATCCTTGTAATACAGTGGCTAAAGGGGAAGAGGTACCCTGCAGGATTAATTTCCATCTTTCTCTATACTGTACGTTCTACAATTTGTAAAGCAAATTACCGCCTGCTGTGGATCCTTTTAAGATGCGCTGCATTGATGGAGCGGGTGCATGCATCTGATGAAATAAAACCTCCCGGTGAGTCTGAAGGTTGGTCAGACATGCCATTAACCATGTGATCAGGGCATAACCTCGATCTCGAACTCAATCTAACTAATCAGTATAATAAATGAAACAAAAAGTTGTCAATTAGAGTTTTTAAAGATCACATTCAGCAGGTGGATTTGGGAGTCACAGGCGACTTGGACATTTAATTAGTGAGATTGGTTGTGATTGAGGGAACAGCTCTGGGAGGGTGCTATAATGTGCACAAGTGTGATTCCTATTGCACCTGTGATTTTGGGAGGATCAGCAATTGAATCAAATCAGGTACTGACTGGAACAAGTCACATGTATTTTAAGATAAAGAAATGCTTTGTAAATTAAATTTTCAAATGTTCAGTTTTCTGTTAAGAACAATTGACCAAATTAATCAGGGGAAAAAAAAAAAAAAAAAAAAAAACCTGATCAGAGCATTTTTTTCAAACCTAACCTAAGAAGCTTCTTTTTTGGGGAAAAAAAAAAGTATTTTGAAGCAGAATAACTATAGTCAGGTGACAACAGGATGTAACTGACTTATGCTGACTCCAAGCACCCAGGAAATTATAGTTTGAAAACATTTTTCTCAAAGAGAAAAAAATATTTTTATACATCTATCAAATTTCAAAACAGCAATTTCCCATGAAAACGGGCATAAAATGTCTATACAGTTTTTAGAAAACATTTCCTATCAGAATGAATGCTTGAGACCCATGGTTTAAAAACAATGAAAGCACAGGAAATTCATACATGCATGTAAACGTTTTAGATGTATCCTGCCATGGTCTTTTCCCCAGTAACATTTTGTGGCACCAATGACCTGCAGCTGTTTTCTGAGTCATTGGGTCCGTTTTTGTGTGCAAGCATGGCAACAAGTGTGCATTAGTGTGCGAGTCAGGATATTCCATCCCATGTCACCCATCCAGCAAAGACAGCAAATAATGATTCTGCAGTATTTTACGACTTCTTGATAACCTCTTGGCACCAGAAGCAGCTTTAAAGTATAAATCTGTTATCCAGGGAGGTTTACTGCAATCTCCAACAGGACAATCACCAGCTGCCCTTGTGGTCAGATTAATTTAGGAGGGGCAATTTCTAGATAGCCTACTGTAAAACTCATGTATCCCCTTAACAAAAAAATGCCTTATGTCAGCAGTAGCCGATGGGGAAGCATGTCTAATGTAGTGGAAAATGGGTGAATAATTAAATCCATAAAGCTCAAAGTTTCATTTCCCACTTGCCTACGTGACATGTTTGTGATGTTCATGTAATTAACATCATTGGCCTTCCACTGACTGACTTTAAGAGAGGAGCATAAGGCTGGAAACAAACAGCTCACTCATATGGTGACTTCCCTGCACCAGGAAAAATGTTTGATTGCTCAGGGAGTTTTCAACACCTACGCATTTCCCTCCTCTGGAAAACTTTCTTAAAGTTGTAGCGGGGGGTGCCAGATTGAAAACTTTTCTTTTTTTTTCTTCATGCTGCAGCAAGCAGAACATTTTTTTTGTCTTTACAGCCTAAGAGCACAAATCCAGAGAATTCTAAGAGCAATGACTTGACTTAATGCATGCATCTTTTAATCTTGGTTATGTTGCTATCCAGTAAAGAATTACATAAACTGTAAAAACAAAAAAAGAAAGATGTGGTTTTAAGCTATCAAATCTTTCTCCAAGTCTTTGTTTCAGGAATAATTTCAGCATGTTTTGCCTATAGGCCAAGCTCATGTTCGACAAACAAAACAGGACAAAGGAGAGGGTGTGAGGGAGGAGAAAAACCACAGCATAACAAAGAGGATAAACAGAGCAAAAAAGAAGGGACTCTCCAAAGGAACCAAGCAGGCGGGGAAGCAGGCAACAGAGGAGGGAATCATACACTGTGGTGATGTCAAACAAAAAGCCAGGGATCTGTACTTGGCTGAGCTCTTGGAAGTGCACTGACATGAGTCGAGTCCCCATCTGAGCCACTGAGTTCATTACCAATGAGCGAGTGCGTCTAAATGGTCTCGTGAGTATTTACCCCGGACATGAGCTGGCTGAGAGGCCTGCGCTCTTTGCCCTTCAGCATCAGAGGGACAGTGGTCTCATAGCGTTGTGGTTTGGTTGCATCCTCGCGCCGATCAGCCTTGTCTGGACTGCTTCCTGTGAAAAGATCATCAAATTAACATGGATGATGAAACTTAGCATCACACGGCAAACAGCTTACAGACAAAGCCGGGGCCGACCATATGGGCCGAAGCCTGCTCTGTTACATCCTCAATAATTAAAGGACACAATGAGTGCAACAAAGCCAGGGAGGCATCAGACACATGGTACGGCACTATTAAAAATTATTTGTGGAAGCTGCTGCTGGATAAGAGTAAAAGCTCAGACTTGTTCCTGTGAGTAGATGTGCTGTGCCCCAAAGGACCTCTGCCACAGGCGAAGCATCAATAATGGATGCTCTCACACAGTTCATGAGAAACTCAATCTCTCCAATGTCTCCAGATGGATATGATGATAAAAACAGCAAGATGAAATTGCCCTTCCCACTTCTTATATTTGTTTGTATTTTTTTCCTTGCCCTTCATACACTATGTTGGAAAAGGGCTCCGCTCCATCCCTCTTTTTCCTTCTTTCCACTTCACTCAAACCTTATTCCTCTTCTGAACTTTTACTCTGAGTCAACTTAGCTAAGTGGAAAGCCAGTTATAGCGATTAGTGCGTCAAGGACAGCTCATTGGGGAAGCAAACAGAATGGGATGTATAATCTAGATCAGGGGTGTCCAGCTCCGGTGCTTAAGAGCTGCTGTCCTGCTTGTTTTCTGTGCCTCCCTGGCTGCTCCAACACACCTGACTCAAATTGATGAATGATTATGCAGAACTTCATAGGCTGTTGGATTCATTTAATTTGAGTCAGGTGTGCTGGAGCAGGGAGGCATAGTAAACCTGCAGGACAGCGACCGTCGAGGACCAGCTTTTGAAACCCGTGCTCTGGATGGTATAAAGACAGGATGAGGCATACTACGCTGAATCAGAGAGCAGAATGTGGGAATCAGTCAGAATTCCCTCTTCTTTGTCTTTGGGTTCTCACAACTTTCACCTCCCACAGACAACTGAGGCCAGCCCTAATGCTCCTGCTGCCTTACTGAGCATGTCTGTACGATGGCTGGCCCAGCAGGATTCCTGTGAATCCCAATAAATGTTACAACCCCATAGAGGAGCTGCAGAGATGGAGTAGAGATGTGAGAGTAGAGCACGGGTGGGGTGGGTTGTTTTTCAGGTTTTACCCTCCCGCTATGACCAAAGTGAGACTGAAAGAGAGTGCTGCATCTCTATTTGCCCTTTTTTGAAAACCCAAATCCCAGGAGATGCAGCATCTGCGTGTCTGCATCTGTGATGTCATAGATGTAAAAGAGGAGTTCAGTATTGCACTGTGGACTAAGTACAACAAATTTTCCTTACTGCTGCACCCAACTAGATGTGTCTTATTCACTCAGGCATAAGACTTTGTTTTAAAATCCTTTTAAAACTAAAAACTACAAACAATTTTTTATATCTTAGCCTCTGAGAAAACTAAATGAGCCATCTATGAGGCTAAACCTTCCATGTTTATCTGTCTCTTTAACTATGCTCACATCAGGCTTGAAAAGTAAAAGCACTCATATGCAGAATGAGTAAAAGCAGTTTGTCTCTTGAAAGTCAGACGCTTCAGGTCTTTGATGACAAAACTCAGTGCTGTTGCCTGTACCATCACAACGGCATTTCTCACAACATCAAAACAGTCTGATGGCGGCTGTCCCGTACGCTCGCTTTTTTTTTTCACAGACTCCATTTATCCACAGCGCATAATAGGCTAACAAGGACATAAAAGGGACCTCCTACATTTTAATGAGGTATCTCGACATGTGCCGATGGTAGTTTGTTAGTTTTAAGCAGCGCATGAAAACCACGTTAGACAGACGGATCAGCGTGACTGAGACCACAGGCCGTGGTTAGAGCTCTGTAAAAGAAGGGGCTATAAAATGAAAGTCTAGCAGACGTCCATCAGCATCCCCTCGCAATCCATTTACATTTCTCAGATGCTAAATGAGTTTATATTCATTAAACAATAACAAGTCAGAGAGGAGACTATGAGCCGGGGTGCAACATAAACAAACTAGTTTGTGGAAGGATGAAAGGGTTTCTGGTCGTTGTGAAAAAGCCTGCTGCTACAGAGCTGTATTAAGTCACGGAACACACAAATGGGAATAACAGTGCTCTTCTTGATGCCAGCATTCATCTTGTTTCTGCAACAAAATACACAAGAACCGAGTAAATGCTTAAAAACAATAAAATAAAGTGAAGACAAGGTATGAAAGTAAAGTTTAATCCAGTCATCTCTGTTCCAAGCACACCTGGTGAGTCTCTGGGAGGGGAAGGAGTGTTTGTTTAATGTTGGACACCATCTTAATGATTTGGGTTTCAATGCTGTTTGATGTTCTGGTAAACACTGTGTGAAGTGTAAGCTGCTTTCAGACTTGCATTGCGGAACATAAGCGGTAAAGTCCATCCGCTCTTTAAACGGACTAGTTTTTTCAAACATGCCGCTTCCTTGTGGAGTTATCGCGTCCCAGCGCTTTGAGACATCAGGAAATGTTGCGGAAAACAAGGTTATTATAGTTAACTAAACCTAACGAAAAAACTAAAACTAAAATTGAAAAAACATTTTCATTAACTGAAGTAAAAATAAAAATGGCAGTTTTTTTTTAGAAAACAATTACTAACTGAAACTGTACTGTGTCCTTACAAAACTAACTAAAACTGACTAAAATTATTACAGAAACATCCTTAGTTTTAGTCTTTGTAAATTTGTTTAAAATGTAAACCTTTTGGGGGGGTTGATATGAAATCTATTCCAATTTAATCGATTTACTTTGCTCTACCAGTTTTACTCTGAGTGAATTTTTGATGATTTTGAATGTCATGCAAGACAAATACCTATAATTTACAGGAAAAAAAACCCAAAACTAAAACTAACACTGAAACTAATAAAAACTGAACTAAAACTAAGCATTTTCCGAAAAATAAAAACTAATAAAAACTTGCAAACCTGCTCAAAAAACTAACTACAGTGAGACTAACTAAAAATAAAAAGTCAAAACCAAATAAAAACTGAAACTAATTAAAAATCCAAAACTATTATCACCTTGGTGGAAAAGTCAGCACAGCCCCACTCTCCTGCTCTTGTGACATGGGGTCCAGCCAGTACCTGTCTGCTACATCTCCGAGGTAAAAGACCGGTACGCATGTCTGAATGCAAGCGTCATAAAGGACAGAGTCCGCAATATTACCGCTTTCCAGTGCAAGTCTGAAAGGGGCTATACTGACCCCTTTCACACTGTATGTGAATTCATGAGCATACTGTGTGTTTTGTAATGTTCCCTTTAAATAGCAAAGAAATCTTAACATTCATGATCATTCTTGTGGGCTTAATCCTCTTTGGGAACTTTTAAAATTCAAACTAAAACTGGGTTAATCCCTATGGTTTCTTGGGAGTATCACGATTGCGAAGCCAGCCACAGTTGTATTCGCATATTGGGCACGAGGGAGAATCAGCTGTGGGTCATACATCTAAAAAACACAAGTGGCCAAAAACATCTTTCCCCGACTGTCTTTTAATAGCCTCACAAACAAGATTTCTCTGAGAGGGAAACTGTCCTTATGATCCAACAAAGTCAACTTCAGTTTTTTTTCTGAGATTACAGGAACCCATCTGGAACTTGAACTGTATCGCAGGTCAGCTGTGGGTAATGTGAACTTAAACAGCAGCTAATTCTCACTTTACTTTGATCCACCACATTTAATTAAAACAAATCAATCTTACATTTTTTCATCATATACAACGTCAGAATCATAAAAAATTCCCTGATGACTACAAAGTTGGTGTTTGGCAACTAATGGCATTCAAATTGTGGGACACAAAGCAGAAGGAACATGCTGAATAACCAATATGTGTAATATTATCTGATTCCCTTCAGTGTAAATCAGAAACAGGGTCTGCTGCTTTTCATTCACACCACATGCTTCATGTGCTCTATCAGTAATGTTATCATGGAGTCCCTCTCTGGAGATGAACAAGAGAATTTACACAAGGTCAAAATGTGGATGCAGGACATGTGGTAATATAACAGCAAGGTTTTCAGGGAGAAAAAGATGGTGCGGATGCCACAGAGGGACTTCAGAGACTTTATACCATCTGATTAGCCCGAAGCAACTTTGCATACTGAATATGTAAAATAATGATTGCAATTAACATCATAATGTGAAATATAACACGGCCAATTGACTGACTGATTAAGCAGTTGACCTATATTTAAAAAAAAAAAAAAACTGATAAAGAAACATCTTGATTTATTTATACAGGTACAAGGCCGGCCTGGGGTTGTAAAACTATCAAAAGTCCAAAATTTTAGAGTTTACTATCATGCTGGACCAAGTAAACAACCAGAAATATACATATGGAACAAATGGAAGTCTATTATTCTTTTTTTTTTTATCATAAAAAGCCAGTTTATAGATAGAATTATCATTTCAATTCTTATACAGTATAAAACCAATGAATTTTACAGTAGGACTGAAAAACAATTTCTGTTACTGCTCCACACAAACGCCAGAAGATTGAAGGACAAAAACTGGGATTAAGGATTGGATAACGGTGACAATTTCATGGGCAATTGAGCATCATACACTCCCGTGAAGTCTCTGTGATTGCCCACCAAAAAAACGGCGAATCTTACTAAAAGGTGAATCAGTGAAAAGCCCCTTTTAGCAAAGAGAGCAGCATTGAGGCGACATAGAGATTCACATGAGCCTAAAATCCAGGCGCTATGCCAAAACGCTGATGAGCACTACACCAAAGAGGTGAGTTCAGCTGCTGCAATTGGATTCGATGGACGTCTGGATCGAACCCAGAACTATTTCTGAGAGTGCTTATTGTATTGATCATCCATATTGACCACAAAATGGCAACGCACTAAGAAGAGCTGAAACCCCGGCATTGATATGGGATAGGTGTTTTCACTGGAATGGGCAGGATGTTTATAATGTTTTGATTTGTTTGCTTATGAAATGGAACACAGATAACACGGGTTAATCAGCAACAATCAATACAGACCAATTCTCAATTTTCTAATAATAACATTAAAATAACTAATTGATAAAGTAGTTGTACAAAAGCAATACTCATTCAAAAGAATTTACAAAAATGTTCATGTTAAACAATGTTCCAACATTTTTGAAAACACTTGAGAATTTCAAACTTTTAAAAGGTTTTAAAGGTGATAGCTATGACTTTTTCATCAAAACAATTAATGTTTAAAAAAAAACACAGAACACCTGAAGGGGTTCAGAATAAAGTATTAATTTTACACCAAAAAAACCCAAACTTTTTATAGCATATAAACAATTATTTCATCAATTTTGACGGGTCCAAAATATATAAATATTTACATCTGGTTGCCATGCCAACATCTACATGGAAGGGTTCTGCACTTTTACATGACATGATGCACAATAATGGTGAGTCAACCCCAGTTTGAAAGCCAAACGCATTTTTAAATATTGAGTATAAATACCAGCACTGAGAAGAACAACTGGGTCAGAGGTTAAACCAAATAAAGGTCTACTACAAACACATTTTTTTTTAGGTTTTACAGGCTGTCCAATGTTTTCACGTGTCTTTATGAGCAACTACCTTTAAATGTGTTCACATGTACACACATTTTTTATTTCATTTTAAATGCAGCTTTAATGTGAGTTTTAATTCACATGCAAACAAACTATTAGTTCACTGAATTCAGATCTTTCGTTAAACTCACTTCCAGGATGATGGAGATGTTTGACTTGTGACATCAGCGTGTTGTCTTCTTTATTTCATGCATCAGCTCTACAAACAACACTTAGTAAAATATATTTTTTAGGGAATGAAAGGAAACCCTTTTAATGTGTGGACTAGGCCTTGGTCATGATTTGCCATGTAGAGCCAAGATAGAATGCCCCTGCAAAAACACAACTTAGCAACCTTTACACTTTGGTATTTATACAGTGTAAACAAAGCTGATAAACTGTGCTATCTGTGAACTGTAGCGGTACACGGAGGGGGGTTGTTATCCTTTGACAAAACCAGGTTATCATTTTACCCTGCCTCAGCCTTTTTTCCCCAAAACTAACTTCAGAGCTTAGCTTGTATCTCAGCAACATTTTGGAATATATCTGTTGATGACCCTTTAAACATGAAGTAACCGGCCATTTTAACACAGTAAACATTTTCTTATGCTACAACTCAGCTGTAATAGTCCTTTTCTGCATCAATAGAAGCTGTAATTTGAAACTGAATTTACACATTGAACAAAGTCAAAGGTGCTCTACATGGAATGAGCCTGTGAAACAGAGTTGAAATTAAGAGGGAAGATAACGCAAGAATGACTGCACTCAGCTTTTCAGATTCCCTTAACTCTCTCTCAGAAGCTCCAGGTTTTACATTCTTACAGAAGAAATCTAAGGATTAAGCGTGCTTAAATGTTTTCATCAAACTAAGGAGCTCTATGAACACCTTTGTCAAGCTTTCTCATCCAATTACTGATTCAGTGTGAAAATCACTGACCTAAATATGGCGATGGGTGCAAAATATTGTTCCCTAAGAAATAACAAAGGAAAATGTCAAAGGAGATCACTGTAGCCCTGTTTCCACCTGTTGGTCTGGGTCGGGTCAGGTTCGATCGATCGGGTGGGTTTTGGTACGAATTTCACGTTGCATCCCCACAGCAAACTGTCCCCCTTACCCTGGAGGTGGAGTATTAACCAGATAGCGCTGCTACGTGATCGTGTGACATCATCACCGTGTAATGCCTTTAAAGCAAAGCGCCACACCACATGTGACAGAAACAATGGGGTCACACCTGTTTTGTTTTTACACCGGGTCACGCGGGAAGTGACAGATTTTTCAACGAATCAACGGATTGCTGTGTGTTAGCTCCACCTCTTTG
Organism: Atherinomorus stipes; assembly: GCA_023101725.1. Lineage (NCBI taxonomy): Eukaryota > Metazoa > Chordata > Actinopteri > Atheriniformes > Atherinidae > Atherinomorus > Atherinomorus stipes. The sequence goes on along the minus strand of JALJCO010003968.1, from coordinate 1,614,913 downwards.
GTCCGGATCGGTTAGATCGGTACCCAACCCGAAGGGTACCAAAAAAGTAGGCCGGGTCGGGTCAGATATAAGGGTATCCGTCCCAGTTTTCATCTGTGGAGATGCAAAAAAACGTGGACCAATCTGGCCAGACCCGAGCCAGACCTTCTGGTGGAAACGGGTTTTTTGACAGAGTTCAGCCCCTTAACAGAACTGTTCCTCAATGTAAAATTAACATTTAACATGAACTACACAAATACTAGAGAGGTTATTTAATTGGCAGCATGTCAGAGCAGCTCAGAGAAATAGTAAAAGAAAGGCAGAACATAATATTTATGTCTGCCATATTACAGGCTGGGACAATGACACTCATCTCAAAGTGAAACTAAGCCCTTCACCTTGGGTTTTCCTTTCAGAAAAAAACCCTTCCTGCTGTCAGCACATCAAAGGGAGCATTTTACAGTCCCTTCTGCTGAATGAATCCTGATGTCTTTTCTATTGAACAATACAAAAAGCCTTGCCACTAACATAGTTTTCAATATGATTTTCCCAGATTAATAAAACATTCAAGCGTAGTAATTCCATGCATTTTGTTATGTTTTGTTTTTTTTAAGATAAGCAGAGCAGTAGCTCTCTGAAGTTGCCATTACTCTGCAGCTTATGAAATAACATCTTGGAGCTAAAATCAGCTTCAAAGCAAAGACGTTTATTCAACAGTAGGTGAATAAACGGACAGGTTTCTGTTGGTCTGCTTACTCAATCCATTCTTTGTTTTTTTTAAGGGTGTTAAATATTGCTGTGTTGTTAAAGGCTGAGGTATCTCTAAGAGAAGCACGGGATGACCTTTGGCATCAGCGCTCTGACACAACTCAAAGAAAATATGGATGATGACAGCAAATGCAACAAAAGTCATCCTTAGCAGTTAATCCATGAACAAGCAGGATGGAAGGTCACAATAAGGCAGCTGGAGGGGAGATGGAGGAATGTCACAGAATAAAGACATGTCCTGAGTTTGAGACCACAAAACATTTCTCTTTTCTAAGGATGCACGACATTGGAATTTTGGCCGATATCCGATATACTGATATTTCAAAACTCATGTGGCCGATAACCAATATCGATATTAAAGCTGGAAAAAATAAACAGTCATTCCAAACAGCAGTTTTGTCTTCCATTTCCGACACTTTGAAAAATCTCACGAGATTTCATCGTTCTGTTACAAACTTGCGATATTTTGTGAATTCTCGCGAGATTTTGTTAGTAAAATAGATCGATCTCACTTTTTTAAATGTCAATATGATATCAGCATATGAAAATGTTGCAATATTTCAGTGTATTGATATTTTTGTCCGATGTCCGATACACTGTTTTAAGGCCGATATAGGCCGATACCAATAGGGGGCCGATTATATCGTGCATCCCTACTCTTTTCCACGTTTTTATTTATTTACTTCCACTTTTACTCATTATCTGGTTGGGTTTAGAGAATGTACTGAAACTAAGAGTACAGGAATCGTTTTGTGTCATGATGTCCTCATGAATCAGCAGTAAATGATGAGTAGTGAGAGATCACTGAGTTTTGAGGGTATTTATGCTCTGAGCATCATCTGAGCCATTCTTCATGGCAATCAATGAGACAACTGTCAGGTTATTTCATCCAATGCCAAAGATATCAAGCGTGTGATATCATTGGAGAGAAAGTCAAAGCATCACCAAAGGTTGCATGAGTGTTTTTGATTTTCATTTGAATCTTTATCAAAGACTAAAGGTACAATAAATAAAACATCTTACAATATGACATACAAGAAACATGTACATGGTTTAAAATAAGCAGAAGTATGTATGCAATGTAGCCCTGAGATGAAAAGTTATTATAAATGTCTTAGTAAGCTTATTTTTCTGTAGTTTAACCACAAATGTGCACAAAAGATGTGTCAGAGACTCATGGCGCCCTTGAGATGTGTTTGAGACCTCCTTGCAGATAAGTAATAAAATTTCAGACATGACTGAGTTTAGTTCTCTTTCTTACATTCTGACAAGCACAGCAAAAATGAAGGAAGCTGTTGGTGACTCTTATTAAAGACCATCTAACTATCTGTGTATATAGTATGCTGTTTTCTATGAGGAAACTCTTTTCACCTGTTAGACGAATCTATTCAATATAAATACATGTTTTTTCCATCCCTGCATCGTGCCTCCTTTCACTATTTAAAAACCACCAGGGGACTCAATATTGACCACATTTCAAGCTTTTTAAACATAGTGAGAAAGAGGGGCTGAGACATTGAGAAAAACCAAGAGCAACGCAGCTTTTTAAAGGGGTCTACAATTTTAGTACTCTTACGCTGCCTTATTTCAGCGGTCCCTCCTTCAATCAGTTCCCACATCACTCACGTTTCCTGTGATGACACACTGGAGTAATTAGTGCTGAAGTTGAGAAGGTGTTAATCCTGGATGAGGGACCTCCCAGATCCATTCCAAACAGAACACCCCATTATTGACCTGACAGAGCAATCATCGGCTCACAGTGAAATAATGGTAACACGAGACTTCTCAGGGTGGGTTAGTGGGATTTGCTTGTGTGTCCCATTCCTATCCTGTGGGAGCAACAGTGGAAAAGCCAATTCCTGTCTTGTTCTGTGCAGATTTGGGCATTACGTTTCAGAGCCAAGGGGATTGGAGCTTGGAGGATTTGGGGATTAGCGGGAACTTATCACACATGCCACCAAACTGAAATTTACGGGAGGAGATGGGGTTCAATGAAATGGATGGGAGCCATGCTAGTAAAATGGTTTTATGGATCAGTTGGTTAGTCTGTCAGTCATTCAATCAACCATTTTAGTCCCATCTCTACAAATATTGAAAGGATTGTCATTAAATTGCGTTCATACGTTAATGGTTGACAAAAAAATGATTCCTACTGATTTTTCCTGGCATTAATGGAATTTTTTGTTTGCAATTTAATTCATGAGTTTCCTTTTACCTTTTCTGACTGACATCTTCTGTGTCCTTGTGATGCTTTGTTCTTGAATGAGCCAACTCTAAGAGCCAATTCTTTGCAGCAAATGAGAAGAGACAACACTTGTGCGACCCAAATATTCAGCGGCTACTGTTCAGTTCTGCTAAGGATCCATATAGACTTTGCTTTAAAGGCCCCCGAACCCGTCTCCCCAGGGTCCCCTTTCACTCCCCCCCCCAAAACCCCCCCCCCATTCTATTTCTTACCCCCCCCTGGAATTTCTCTTCCCTGCTGCCCCCCCGCATTTTATAATATATTTAGAACGCCATGTAATCAATCACAAGCAAGGACATGTGAAAGAATGTAAGAAGCGAATGCAGTGAAGACAACAAAGTTGAATTTAAAAACCAGTGAGTCAGGAAAAGGTAAATAAATGATAAAAGAGTGAATTATTTATTCGATTTTTTTGCTGTGTTTGTGTACTCATTTATATTTGTTCGTTAAACAAAACACAACTGTGCTGTTTTATTTACCTATTCTTTTTTTTAAAAAGTACAAAAATTAGACTTTTATCAAAACAATGAATAAAAACTTTCCAATCGACACACAATTAGGCTAACAGGCTCAGAGTGATACTAAATAAGTTGCTCAATACACATTTGGAAGACAGCTTTTCCAAGGTGGCCAAGCATAGACTGTTCATGGACAATCCTTCCACAGCGTCACCTGTAGGTTTCTGAAAAGTTGAACTGAAGCCTGGTGAGCGGTTCCTACCACCACCATGTTGGCAGCGTTTGTGTGTCTTGTCACTCCCAAAAAATGCAAAAATGGGTAAAAAGGTGGAGCTGAGAGAGGGCTATGAGCGTGGGGGGTGAATGGTTGACAACAAACAAACTCTGCAACGCCTGTAGCTACTGTAAGAACTAACAGAGCTAACCTGGAGCTAACAGAATAAAGCTTGCTAAAGCTAAGGTGCACTGTTGGCCAGCTAAATGTTGCTTTCCATTTAAACTTGAAACTTTGAAATTCCCAGTTCCAAGTAGGAAGTTTCAACTGTAACGGCCCCCCAGGTGGGATTTCCCACTCAGAAAGTCAGACAATCCTGCCACCTCTGAGTAAAGATTTAAAAATGGCCACGCCCAATGTTCGTAGTTGCGTTAGCAGTTGTAGAAGCTTCTGTAATGTTACATAAATTTCACTTCTGGCTATTTTTGTTGCATTAAATCCGTCATACATGTGGTATTGTTTGATATAGATGTAAGGGGAAGCTGCGGATGTGTAATTTACATCTTTCATATGGTAGGCCTATATGTGAACTACAATGCCAGCCGTGCTAACACTGGCTAATAACAATAGCCTTGGCAAACACGTTGTTTCCGACCAGTGAACTGGAACACAAGTTGGTTGGGTGTGACGTCACCCCCCAGTTCCCACTTCCCAGTTCTGTGGTAAATTGAACGCAGCAAAAAAACACGTTTGTGCTATTTTGCTACTGCTGAGGCCTTCCTGGAAGCAAGCAGGGAGCTAGCCACCAACACAAACACTGACAGCTCTGTCGCCTGTCAATCAAAAGGACAAGCCCCTAATTACACGTAATTTCAAGATTAACAAACTAAACAGAAGAGTGATAAAGAAAAAATCACCCCGTCACAGTTGACATGAAGGTAAACTCGACCTATTAAACCAATGATATTTTAAACCAGGCTGTTAACATGTTTATTTCTGCTGTGAAGTTGGCGTTTTTAACATGGAAGTCTATGGGGACCTCCCACCGCTATGTGAACGGTGATACTAAAATTATTGAAAAAATATGAACAAAAAAAAGGACATCAAAATATTTTGTTGTGGGTTCTTGTCAAGCAGATTTAGTGAGTCTGTCATTAAAGTGTGAAAATATTTTGTTGTGAACTATAAAACAGCTTTTCTTTATCAATGAGTTTTGATTTCAGCATCATATAGAAATCATGACTGTATGACACAGTGGAGCAAACTAACCTTTCCTTAGACATTGTAATATACAGTAATAACTACTAATACTTAGTTGGCTCATTATGTTACTAAATTCATCTTCTTTGGAAACCAAATTTCACAGACCAACTAGGCTCCTTAACTAAATTCATTCAGGAAGATGGAACGCTACATCAGTTACTTCAGAGATTAAAGTTGTCTCTTGTACTGCTCATTCACATTTGGAATTCTGAATTCTAATTTTATACTTTTAACAAGGATCAAGAGGTTTTACACATCGCTAACTCGCAGGTCTTTCTTTACAAAAGTTTTAACCTCTATTCTTTCTAGTAGCCTCTATCCTTTCCATCAAATGCTTCCACAGTACAAAGGCTGTTGTTTGAAGAGCTTGGCTGGATCCAATCGACAACATCTAGAGGTAAATACACTGACACGGAGGTGTGTGACCTTTCTGCTGTGAAATAATTGATGTTGGACAACCTTGTCGTCGGGCCTGCTGTGCAACTGTGCGAGTCCCATGCCCAAGTCATAATGTTGCATCTGTACACGTTTTTGTTTTGTCCTTGGCCTAATCCTTGTGAAATAGGAGATTTCTTGAGAAATGGTCCGTCAGAGGAAAGGCAACGAACAAGAAACTGCTACCATTAAGAATCCTTATATCCACCAGTTTGTCTGCGTGTGTGAAGGTTGCAATACTTCAGATACACTTCCACTTCCAGCATGTTTGCACTTCTTTCAAATATAATATCTGCTGTCATTCTGCATTATAGAATAAATATCTACAGCTTGCCATTTAAAGATAAGATGCACAGAAGTGACTCCAAGTCCCCTTCTTCTTGACATCTATTCATCTCATCTTCCTTTCTTTTCATCAGAGTTGTTTTCCTGCTTACTGTGGATGGAATTGTCCCACAAAAATACCAGTGCTTCACAGGACACAATCAGTTACTGCAGTAAAATGTAGGTGACTGCCATCACACCTGTCTTTGTGCCAGGCTGATGCAGATTGAGGGGGATTTCACCCACCCTACATCACACACATGACTGACTGCTGCTTGTCATGGCTCTGCGGGCGGCAGTGGTCTGCAGCTTTGTTGTTTCCATACAGCAGTTCTACCATAAATCTCTAATATATGCTTTTTCTTCCCACTCTCTCCATGCTTTCACTAATGACACGTGGAATTCCCCAGGGCACTATTCTGCATGTGCCCGTTAGTTTTTATTATTCGGAGTTGCCGCTGGTTTTGTATTGTGTTATGTTGCCATCTCATAACATCATCTAATCTGTTATATCTGCAACTCTGTCATCCACAGGCGGAGCAAGAGAAAGCTAAATCACACTGATGGCTGTAATGACCAGTGATGCTTAACAGAGGGAGACGTTTCAAACTGTGCTTGTCCTTCCCTCATGGCCAACAAATCAATGCCAGCCTGTCCTCAAAATGTCAAGCGGCAGCCACCCCAAGGGTTTGAAAGATAAACCAGAGTGAGGTTATTTCCTGAATGGATTTAGCAGAAAGGTTTTTTTTTTTTCCCTTTTAAACCAGTATGAAAGTCATCTGTTAGCATTCCACCACAGACTGAACAATAGGCCTGAGTTACTTCTTAGGAAAGTGTGCTGAAAGTTGTGTGAAATATTCAAAGTCTAAAAGGAAGAACGCATGAATTTCTCTGGGTTTCAGGGCTCCCACAGCAGTTTTTATCCTCCTCTTCAACAGTTTGTTTGGACAACAAAGACTCTAATCTTTCTAATTAATTCTGTCTGATGGCTCAGTCTGACCAGCTGATATCCTCAAATCTAATCCAGGTCATTTGGCTCTGTCTCTTATTATTTATTGAGTTTCCTGTAGCCTGGAAAAAAAAGCCCATCAGATCCTCAGAAAACTGGCTGATATGCAGAGGAGAAACAAAGACTCAGACTTGTAAACACAGACTGCTTGATTCTTACCCTTGAGGGATTCTTTTTTTTATTTTTTTTTGATGTGAAGTTCAGAAGGGATCCAAATTCTAAAAGTAAATAACACTTCACATGAGAACAAACAAATGCTTTTGTCAAATGTGCTCAATTTTTGTTAAATAATTTCTCTGAAGACTGGGCAGGCTGCAGCAGCAACTACTGCAAACATGATTTCTACTTTGTTCACCTCTTAATGATTGTTGTTCCAGAATTTAACCGTGTCAATATTTATAAAATACAAAAATTAAAAACACCTAAAAGGGTTTGAGGTCGCAAGAGATGGACAACTGAACAGACCAATTTATCATACAGCACATATGGATGCTACAGATGCGTAAATCCTCTTTTCTTTGTGGTAGTGCAGATCTGTGTGTAATCTCATCTATAGGCAGTGTGTAGTTCTACAGGATTCTCTATTGTAGAATATAAAAATACATTCAAGTATCTGATTATTGAGTTCAAGGGCAGAACTCAACAGGACACCTTTAAAATGCCTCCAAAGGAATTCCTTATTTTCTGATGCATCACTTCCTTCAGTAAATGCTAACACAACAGTTTCTGAACTCCAGCCAGGTAGCTGATTGCAGCAGAGTGCTGGCACACTCAGAAATAATCTGGCAGTGGAAGACTGAATGTCAGTCAGCTCTGGTCCATTTAAAGCGGCCAGCTTTGGCAGGAAAAGTAGCGGTGGCAGTTTTAGGTGTACAGAGTTGGGTTGAAAATTCATTTCAGTCAGCAGTAATAGTGCTAGCTTTGGGAAAGTGTCAATTCATGCCAGGTCTAAGTTTGGTTCAATCTGGCAAAGCACACATCACAAATCTGGTTTAGGGTTAGTAGCCATTTGAGTCAGATATAAACCAATGTTAAGCCAAATCATTATGGCTAAATGTCAATTTATTCAATTATATTCTGCTCAGCTGATGTTCAAAACCATGTTTACCGAAGTATTTATTCATTTGCATGCCATAACTACGCCACAAGTCCTTCATTGGACAGCTTTTTTATTTGTTTGCTGAACACAATCTGTTGGATTCCTCTCAAAAGGCCAAAATGACCCACCTCAACCTGCACAGGTTGATTCATCAACATAACTGCAACAAACTTGCACCTAAGGCTGAAACAATTAATCCAATTATTCGAATTAATCGATTAGAAAAAAAAATTCGATTAATATTTTAGTAATCGATGCTTCGTTTAACTTTTAAAGTCCTGCTTCATGCATTGCTTCCGGTCTATATAAACTATTTCTGGACACTCCCCACCAGTGTAGGGCAGTAATGCACCTACTCGTTGCGTGTCAGCCACAGTCTTTGGTGACAATTTGGACTCATTATTACTCCACTGCATCTCAGTCACATCTTTAAAAACAAAGAAAGAGCATATCCGATTAATCGATCGATTACAGGGGTAGATTAATCGACTATTAAAATAATCTCTAGCTGCAGCTCTACTTGCACCGTATTAAAACTGACACCTAGGTCATCCTTGTCAAATTTTTCTTTTATGTGATTTAAATCATTCTGAGTAGAGATACAAATATAAGTCTTTTCAGGGAAATCAAACAAAAACACACTAAAAGATCTCTTCCTACAAAGCATGAAACTCAGAATGAAACTCTTTCAATAAGTGAAAAATGGATTCATGTAAGGAGGATATAAAAATGGTTTTTTCCAACCTTAATGATAAAATTTGATTCAGACAATGGGGGAGAAAAGAGAGTAATTGATGCGATTTTTGGTTTTTCTGCTGCTCCCTCGAACAAAGCAGCAAACTCATCAGAGCTTCTTCTGCTGGGCTTCATTTACTGTTCCAGCAGTTGGCAATATTCATTTTCCCAATTAGGAATAAAGCATTGTCAAATAATTTTGTGCTCAACAACTCTTAAATCTTCTGAGCTCTCCAATAAAAAAAGGGTCCATCATATGCCAGTTTTGTTTAAACCATATTTCCATGTCACCTCACCTTACTTGGTTTGATCATTTGCTGTGGGAACATTATTTATTCCAACAAAAGAGAGGAATGAAATGGCTGTTTTCCACTTAAGGCCTTGCAGTGATCTACGTAAACACAGCTGTTACAGTGCAGTGATGGAAATCCTTACTCAGGCACAAAGCCAACACTTGCAGTCAGATTAATGGGAAGGACTACTACCAAAAGAAAGTATACATAATCTATGTTTCTGATCTGGACCTGAAATTAATTACAGAGTTTCACTTTTTTTTTTAGTCTTATATGGATGAGACTGATTTTAATGAAATAATAACTTGTTTACATCAAGATTATTAACTAATTGGTTAAAGTGAGGAAGTGGTTAGCTTTGTTTATAAGAAATCTGTGTAACTGAAGCAGGAGGCAGACAGGTGTTACCTTGTGTAAAACTCCACATTGTACCTCCATCTCCCACTGAGTTTGTACTTCTGCAATACCGACAGACTATTTCCTCATTTGCTACAGTACAAATCTCCCCAAGCGCGATACTGCAACTCTTACAGCCACAAGGGGGATTTGTCATCATGTATTTGGAGACATTTGTTATAGCAAAATGCCTGTAACAAAATATTGATAGACTGAAAAAAAACAATATTTCACATACTGATGTCATATCGATATTGAAAAACATGGTATCGATCTATTTTACTAACGAAATCTCGCAAGATTTCAGCAGCGTTTCAGCTACTTTCCACTGACATTTATGTCCAGGACTTTCATAAACCACCCAGTTTATGAAAACCACCCTGTTGTTGATATTATAATGCATTATCTCAAACACTGACAGAAATATTTATTTCTCATATGCACTCATATGCATTTTCATATACTTATATACAACTTTGTTTTACTGTTTTACTAATTTCACATGAATTCATGTACATTTATATTCCAGCTCAGCTGTGGTAATACTATTTTCAAAAGCACTTTATTTTTATTTCATTTGCATATAAAGAGTTTATTTGCAAAAGCAGTTAACTCCATTTTTTCTAAATGGTGTTCATCTGTTTTTGCAAATGAACTCTTCAGATCTATTCATTTCCCAAAGTGAGAAATATTCATGTTCAGGGGAAGGATTGAAAAACGGTTTTATTATGAGATCCAAGTGGCAAAGAAACCTGTCCAAGTTTAATAAATGTGACATGGATAAATTGAATTTAATTGATTTTGACTCACTTTGTTGTTTCCGTCCTCCGATGCATAGGTACAACCTTTACAAGCTGCATTTTAAATTTTTCTAAAGGAATATATCGCAATATATCCCAACATATCGCGGTGTCACAATATCACAATGCTGTCGTATCGTGACCCATGTATCGTGCTATGTATCGTATCGTGAAGTCTTTGTCAATCTACCACCCGTCTCAAGTTAGGATCCCCATTATTGTAGTATTTTTAAATGCTGTGTTTTGTTGCACAGTGGCACGTTTGCCTTAATCAATTTATGATGGGCTGCTTTGGTAGAAGGTGGTGTTCATCCCCCCTTAAAGCATCACCATGCTCCACACCTTTACAACTAAGATGATTAACGCACCCATGCAAAAGAGAGCAATAATTTCAACTCTTGAAATAACCTGAAAAATATTTTCCATCTGCAGCTCATGTTGGTTTTCCCATTAGTTAACAAAACAAAACTGCTGTATTTGTTGAATAAAAAAATGCTTTGTGAATTCTATGCCTAATTCTAACCAGATTAAAGCCCATGGACAGTAAAAGAAAACAAAAAACTGCAGCATGATACTGACATTAATATGTTCTCCACTGAAGTGGAGCGAGGCCATGATAAAAATTTCAGATAAAGGCAGGAGTCAATATCCTGCTGACATCAAAGAGGCTGCCCTATTTCAACACTCACACTACCCTTTAAAACTATTTTTACTCCCTGCATGTATATATGAGCCCAGCCTGTGAGTGAAGGCTTTAATGACCCCACACTGAGCTGATGGGCGCAGCAAACATCGCCTGAGCCGCATCTTTCTGCTTCTGCCAGCTAGGGTAATTAAAGGGGATGATTGGTCATAATTTCTGTGATGCTATTAATCAGACATCTGCATTGTTTGTGACAATAAACAAGTCTGTGACCATAAACAGTAGGTTCCTTATGTGAGGAAAGCTGTTGGGCTATATTGGATTTGACATTTACAGGGGGAAATTATAATCCCATTATCTTACAATGAAATGAGGAGAGATTTGTTGACTGGCCTCTTGTATAATCAAAGTTGTCTGTATTGCCACAGACATTTTAGCATCCTCTTGTGCTTTACAGTCATCTAACCTGCTCTTGTTCTCTGTCTTTAGCTTCGACATTTTGCTTTATGATCACAACATATAATGTTTGTAATGAGTGGCACAATATTCTGTCTCGTGCACATTATTATTTCTGTCTCATGCATTCAGTAGATTAAATTTAGCAGCTGCGTAAAAACAATATCCTGCTTTGGCTCATGTTTACAATCTAGAGATGAAGCTGCATCCTCCTGGATGTTAAACTCATCTGTTCATCCGACAACAGTCCCACTTCCTTTTATTGTTCCATCCAAGCAGAAAGATGGATCTCGAAAAACAAACTCCCATTTCCTTCTGCCTTCTTTTGGTGTGAAATACACAGCATGACAGTGATTTTATACACATTTTAAAACTCATATCCCATTGAAATAAAAATTAAATCTAACACGAGCTCCAGTTCATGTTAACATAAATAGATGTGTTGCAAACTCACCCTCTTTGTCAGCGTTTTCTACAGCCGTGGACAAACACCAGACGTGGAGAGCCAAGATGAGAAGCGCAAAGTTCCTCCGCCGCCTCCAGCTCATCATGCCCGGGTTCGTTGGGGTGAGACGGGGCAAACCGCTCCGGTCAGACAGCGTAGTTAATTCAGCGTCACCAGATACTTCTCACAGGTGACAGGCTGAAGATGTGTGTCAAGCAAGTTCACCGTGATTTAAGCAGGGGGGAAAGGCAAAAGAAAAAGACTCCACAACCCCAGACTCCAACGAGATTCAGCCGGCTGTCACTCCAAGAAAGATGTCATAGCTAAACTTTTACAACCAACATGTGGAGGGAAACGGTTTAAGGGGGAAAACCTACTGAAGCGTGTGTTAGTGTTTTTGCGGGTGTGAGTTGCTCGGGTTATGTTAGAAAGCGACAGAAAAGGCAGAGTGAGGACGTTGCGGAGCAGAGTGAAGCCGCGGACTTGCCATCGCCTCTCGTACCGGAGCGGCAACACTCTGCCATGTGCGCTTTGGATTCTGCTGGGTCCTAAAGCCGGCGTGTTCTAGAATATGCCGATGTGGCGAATGCGTATGCAGATACGGACTATACTTTCAATGACTATGCGACTCCAAGTGCTCACCATAGGAACTGCTTGTAAATGTTGAGTCTTTAGCTGATTTTAATTTCACTAACCAAAACATGTTTTCAACTTATCAATTAAAAACGGAAATTGGCAATTTGGCAAATAATCAATGCCTACTGTGCAGGCTGCATTGCAAGGCATCATGTTGGTGCTAGTGGCAGCATTTAACATTATACAGTATAGCAGCAGTGCAACTAATAAGGGTTAAATTGATATATTTTTTAAATGGTGTTTGATGATCCTAAACAGAATGTATTTCATCCCTAACCTAGAACATTTATCAACTCTAACCAAGAGATGTTTTGATTTCTCATTCACTGTAAGCCTAAACCCAAGGAATCATATTCAAAGCAAGGCAAGCTTATGTGTATATCACTTCTCATACATAAGGCAACTCGATGTGCTGTTCGTGATCAAAAGAAATAAACAAGAGAGCAGTTACATACAAACAGATATCACTGAGATATCTTGCCTGTTAATGTAAGGGTATAACGTTGCCTAGTCACGCTCACATAACCACAAAGCTGTTGTACTTATGGGACCCTAAAGGCTGGTGGCAGCGCTGTGGTTGATAATGAAGCCTATTAACAGGCTAACTAGACTTTAAACTTTCATCCAAACACCTGAGACGCATATAATAAACCTATTTCTGCAGGACACGTCATTGAGACAGGATCCCAGGCATGGTTTATTCCAAATATTTCATTTCGATGTTAAGTAACAGCTCCAGCTAAGAAATATTAAATCTGACACAGAAAGGAATTAAACACTCAGTAGGCCTACATGATTTTTCAAGCAATACTACTGTATATAACCAATATAGATCTGTATTACCCCACAGTGTGCCTTTGTGACTCACATCGGAGTGACATATCAATTTTCCAATCTACAACCTCTGAAATCCTTCACTCAACTCTTTTATTTGCTCTTTGCCTTTTTCCTCCAGAGAAGGGAGTCGAGGGCTCAAGGACAAACACGAGGCGAGAGTATAGATGTGAGGTGTTGAACATGAAGACAAGACTTTCAGAGCCATCATTTTAAACTAAATGTGATGTGTAACACAGCTGCATCCTCTTACCACTGTTTGATTAATCAGTTTTGTCAGATACACCTGTTTGAGAAAAATTTTATGTTTGTGCAGGATTAATATATCACACCCCCCCCCCAGATGTCACATGTGCACAATAACTTGTCTCTGCAAAGGACACACTAGTCCTCAAGCAAGCTTCCTCACTTCTGGATGTTTTTTTCTCCTCAGAGCACATTTTAAGAATTGAAAACATCCTTGAATTTCAGTTGACAGTGAATCATTATCAGGTCACAGGCAGGAGGATGGAGGCAAGAGGAGATAAGGAGGCTGAAATTAGATAAATGAGATGAACTTCTATTTATTACTTGTTTGCTTGCAATGCTTGGCTAATCTGATTGGTTGAGTTTTGCTCATGCTTTGACCCACAATGCTCCCATTTGACAAAGTATTTCTTTTTTAAAGAATATTGACTTTGACAGTTTTTCCAGGCAGTTTTTCCAGATAGTTTCCTGAATCAGATTTATCCAAAAATGAATAATCGAAGAAAACATTTTAGCTCCACAATCTGAAAAATGCCCTTCCTTTTGACATCCAAGCAGCAGTTTACCCACAATTATACTTAACTTAATCTACTGTTGAAAAAAATCCTGATAAATCCATCCATTACCAAAGCTTGTTTTCTTACTATTTGAGGGAAGTACATTGATGGATGAGGTTTCAAGCAAGAGCATTTATCTGAATCTACCTATTCCAAACTTTCAAATATACCAAGGGGGAAAAAATACTGAACACGTTAACATTTTTCTCAGAAAATACATTTCTCATAGAGCTATTGACATGAAATTTTCACTAGATGTTGGCAACAACCCAGGTAATGCACACATAAAAAGAAATCCAAACAGTTATGTCCATAGATTATGTGTAATATAGTGAAATGACACAGGGAATAAGTATTGAATATGCTTACCAAAATGTATTTAATACTTAGTGCAAAAACCTTTGTTGGTGATTCCAGCCTCCAGATGCCTCCTGTATGGAGAAGCCAGTGGAATTCATTGCTCGGGTGTGATCTGGTCCATTCTTTTACAGAAACTGCCTTTATATCTTAAAGGTTCCGGGGATCTATGAACTCGGAACTTCAGTCTTTTCTAAAGATTTTCAGTTGGATTCAAGTTGGGTGATCGACTGGGCCATTGTAGCAGCTTTATTTTCTTTTTCTTAAACCAATTGAGTGTTTCCTTGGCTGTGTGCTTGGGATGGTTGTTTTGCTGACAGATCCAGCCTCTTTTCATCTTCAGCAGCTGGAAGATGGCAGCAGATTCTGGCCAAGAATGTCTCTACTTTTTCCCATTCATTTTTCCTTCAATGATATCAAGCCTGCCAGTATGCCCCACCATGATCTCACCTCCAAACTTCACTGTTGCTATGGTGTTTTGGGGGTCAAGTGTGGTGCCATTTCTCCACCAAATGTGACATCCAAGAGTTCAGTTTTGGTCTCATCTGACCAGACTATGTTTTCCCAGAATGTTATTTATCCAGATGTTATGGTGCAAACCTCAAGCTCCATCAACATGCTTTTCCTCAGAAATGGAGTCTTGCATGGTGTGCGTTCAGTGCATTACTTCTTGTTCTCTCTGAAACAATTGTACCTGCTGATAGGGCTGTGCGGTATACCGGTTCATATGGAAAACCGGTGTTTATTTTTGTTATATGTATTTTTCATATACAGCTATACCGGTGAATAGTCCAGACAATATCTGGAATGTTTGCAGTGGGACTGATTTCACTGCTGGACACAAACAACACTGTATGCGAGGTTAAAAGCCAGTGAGAACTGTCAAAGTGAAGCACACGCTCTTTACCAGGAGGAACTAATTCCCAAAAGAGGAGCCACGTCTATGGTTTGGAAGCTTTACGTCTTTAAAAGGTCAGACATGGACCAAACAACTGTTTGCAAATGCTGTTGAGGTCGAGCTTGCTGGTAATGCAAAAGGGAAAAAAATTCGTCATGTTACCTGAGGGGCTCCATGGTGTAATAACTTATATACATATATATACATATGTATATATACTTATATATATATCCACTGTTAAACCGGTAGGATTTCTATGTCAGATGTCATTTAAAAAGTGGTCAGAGGTCTTTGTGTCCTCAGTTCAGAGCAGGAGTTCTGCCTCTAGAGGTGGAGGTGGGTCGCTACAAAGGCGTCCCAGTAGAGAATAGGTTATGGCTTGTGTGTGACTTAAAGCAACCCTTACCGATGTTGCATTCTTACACTATTTTTCTAACAGGGTAAAATGCTATGAATGAGGTAATGGAACTCTAAAATACAAGACAGACCCACCATTAATCAAAATAAAATATCATTCCAATCTCTAAATATTCAATGAAAAACTCCAACCAATCCTTGAAGTGGGGTGCACCTCTAGGATTGTCCAACGGACCTGCCTGTCAGACCTTTGATTCTGCATTGGGAGGTGGAGAGAATGAAGGGGTGTGTCTTAGGAGTGAGGCGGGACTGTTTATATTCAAATAATCTTGCTGTGCTTTCTGAAATGCAAGATCGGTAAAGGTTGCTTTAAAGGGATATTGTGCAAGTTCTCCTGTTATCTATTCACAAAAATTGATTATTTTGTTCAAAAGTGTTTTACCAATAATCAGTAATCACTCCCATCAACAAACTGAAGTGCCCCTGTAAGTTCTGAATTTGCCGTTCCTATCAGTCATATATACATCGAACGGGTCGGCTCAGTGGTGGCTACCATGTCGTGTCGCCATGTTTTTATGTTCAGTAGAAGCGTGACAGCAGGAAACCACAGAAACTCACCGGAGACACCGGAGTTGTCGGCTCAGTTCGAGGTAATGCCTTTGAAAAATCACCGCGGTGCAGTGTGGGGCAACCGAGCGTTACACTGATGCTGGGTTCAAGTGCAGTCGGGCAGACGGCCGTCGGTAACAAACCAGATGTAATTTTAATCACAGAAGCGGAGAGAAAGACGGTAAAACATGGGTCAGGGAAAACAATGCGACATCGCCATGACAACATATCAGATGTGGACTGACTGACAGACCACGTCTTCACATAGAGGCTTGTTTATGCCCTTACATGCCATGGCTGTCGTCCGTCTGCGCGGTTTCACGTGAACGCAGCATGAAAACTACAAGGGAGCTGCTCACGATGTACAATTGTTACACAATGACCCTTTAAATTTGGTTGAAGATGAATTTCATTTTATGTTTTATTGTCCACTGTATAATAATTTAGGAATCGTCTTCTTTGAAAAATTCAGTATGGTAACCCAGATTTGTTTTGGTTGGCAGAAAGTGATATGTTGGATTGTTTTTTTTTTAAAAATGAAAATTTTGCTTTGGACTGAAGTCCAAAGGTGGCTTTGCCCCTCCCTGGGCTGCCACCTTATCGTGGTGGAGGGGTTTTAGTGTTCTGACAATCCTAGGGGCTATGGTGTCTGGGGCTAAATTATGCCCCTGGCAGGGTCACCCATGGCAAACAGGTTACCAGGGGAGGGACCAGACAAAGCGCAGCCCAAACTCCCCTCATGGAGATGGACATCAATGGAGCCACGTGTCCTTTGCCCGGATGCGGATCACCAGAGCACCCCTCTGGAACCAGGATAAGGGGCCGCAAGTCCGATTGACACGCCTACTAAGTTGATCATCGAGCTGCGGCCTAAGGTGTCCTGATGCCAGGTGTAAATGTGGACACTCTTATGCCTGAACATGGTGTTCGTTATGGACAATCCATGACGAGCAAAAAGTCCAACAACAAAAAACCACTCGGGTTCAGATCAGGGGCCATTCTTCCCAATCACGCCCCTCCAGGTCTCACTGTCATTGCCCACGTGAGCATTGAAGTCCCCCAGCAGAATGATGGAGTCCCCGGAAGGCGTGCTTTCCAACACGCCCTCCAAGGATCCCAGCAAGGGTGGGTACTCTGAACTGCTGTTCGGTGCATAGGCACAAACAACAGTCAGGACCCGTCCCCCCACCTTTCATCCACCGGGGTGAACCCCAACGTACAGGCGCCTAGCTGGGGGGCAACGATTATGCCCACACCCGCTCGCCTCCTCTCAACGGGAGCAACTCCAGAGTGGAACAAGGTCCAGCCCCTCTCGAGGATGGTGTTTCCATAGCCCGAGCTGTGCATCGAGGTGATTCCAACTATATCTAATCTGAACTGCTCAACCTCACTCACCAGCTGAGGCTCCTTTCCAACCAGAGAGGTGACATTCCACATCTCTAGAGCTAGCTTCTGCAGCCGGGGGTTGGACCGCCAGGGTCTCCCCTGCCCTTGGCCACCGCCCAACTCACACTGCACCTGACCCCTATGGCCCCTCTTGCGGGTGGTGGGTCCACAAGAAGGGAGGCTCATGTCGTGCTTTCAGGCTGAGCCCAACCAGGCCCTATGACCAAAAGCCCAGCCACCAGGTGCTTGCCTCTGTGCCCCACCTCTGGGCCTGGACACTTGGGTGAAGAGAGGGGCGGAGCTGTTCACTGATCACCACCTGGTGGTGAGTGGGCTCAGATGGTGAGGGAGGTTGCCGGTCAGACCTGGCAGGCCCAAACGTGTCGTGAGGGTCTGCTGGGAACGTCTGTCTGAGTCCCCGGTCAGGGAGAGCTTTGACTCCCACCTCTGGGAGTGCTTCAACCATGTTCCGAGGGACGTGGGGGACATTGAGTCGGAATGGGCTATGTTCCACACCTCTATTGCTGAGGCTGCTAGTCGGAGCTGTGGCCATAAGGCTGTCGGTGCCTGTCGTGGCGGTAACCCCCAAACTCGCTGGTGGACACCAGCGGTGAGGGATGCCGTCAAGCTGAAGAAGGAGTCCTACCGGGCCTTCCTGGCCTGTGGGACTCCTGACGCAGCTGACAGGTATGGGCGGGCCAAGCGGAGCACGGCTCTGGCGGTCGCTGAGGCAAAAACGCAGACATGGGAGGAGTTCGGTGAGGCTATGGAGAACGACTTTCGGACAGCTTCGAGGCGATTCTGGTCCACCATCCGGCGGCTCAGGAGGGGGAAGCAGTGCACCACCAACACGGTATAGAGTTGGGATAGTGGGCTGCTGACCTTGACTCGGGACGTCATGGGTCAGTGGAAGGAATACTTCAAAGACCTCCTCAATCCCACCAACACGTCTTCTGAGGAAGAAGCAGAGTTTGGGGACTCAGGGGTGGACTCTTCTGTCACCGGGGCTGAGGTCGCAGAGGTAGTCAAAAAGCTCCTCGGTGGCCGGGCCCCGGGGGTAAATGAGATCCGCCCGGAGTTTCTTAAGGCTCTGGATGCTGTGGGGCTGTCTTGTCTGATGCGCCTTTGCAGCATCGCGTGGACATCGGGGGCAGTACCTCTGGACTGGCAGACTGGGGTGGTGGTCCCCCTTTTCAAAAAGGGGGATCGGAGGGTGTGTTTCAACTTCAGGGGGATCACACTTCTCAGCCTCCCTGGTAAAGTCTATTCAGGGGTCCTGGAGAGGAGGATTCGGATTGAGGAGGAGCAGTGTGGTTTTCGTCCGGTCGTGAAACAGTGGACCAGCTCTAAACCCTCTTCAGGATCCTGGGGGGCATTGGAGTTCACCCAACCGGTCTACATGTGCTTTGTGGACTTGGTCACAAAGCTGTTGTGATTAAACACTAGGTGTTTGATCGTGTCCCCCGGGGATTCCTGTGGGGGGTGCTCCGGGACCTTCTGCCTGACCCCCTTGGCCGAGCTGTCCGGTCCCCCCACGCTGTCCAGAGCGTGGTCCGCATTTCGAATGAAGGTCGAATCCATTCCCGGTGGAGAGTTGGACTCCGCCAGGGCTGCCCTTTGTCACCGATCCTGTTCATAACCTTTATGGACAGGATTTCTAGGCGCAGCCGAGGTGTTGAGGGGATCCGGTTTGGTGGCCTCAGGATTGGGTCTCTGCTGTTAGCAGATGATGTGGTTCTGTTGGCGTCGTCGGGCCGTGATTTGCAGCCAAGTGTGAAGCGGCAGGGATGAGAATCAGCACCTCCAAATCCGAGACCATGGTCCTCGCCTGGAAAAGGGTGGAGTGTCCTCTCCGGGTCGGGAGCGAGGTCCTGCCCCAGGTGGAGGAGTTCAAGTATCTCGGGGTCTTGTTCACAAGTGAGGGAAAAATGAAATGGGAGATGGACAGACGGATCGGTGCAGCGTCTGCAGTGATGCGGACTCTGCATCGGTCCGTCGTGGTGAAGAAGGAGCTGAGCCAGAAGGCGAAGCTCTTGATTTACCGGTCCATCTACGTTCCTACCCTCACCTATGGCCATGAGCTGTGGGTCATGACCGAAAGAACGAGATTGCGGGTACAAACGGCCGAAATGAGTTTCCTCTACAGGGTGTCCGGGCTCTCCCCTAGAGATAGGGTGAGGAGCTCGGTCATCCGGGAGGGACTCAAAGTAGAGTCGCTGCTCCTCCGTATAGAGCGGAGCCAGATGAGGTGGCTCGGGCATCTGGTCAGGATGCCTCCTGGACGCCTCCCTGGTGAGGTGTTCCAGGCACGTCCCACTGGCACAAGACCCCAGGGAAGACCCAGGACACGCTGGAGGGACTATGTCTCCCGGCTGGCCAGGGAACGCCTCGGGATCCCCCTGGATGAGCTGGCGGCTGTGGCCGGTGTGAGGGAAGTCTGGGCTTCCCTGCTTGGGCAGCTGCCCCAGCGACCTGATCCCGGATAAGTGGAAGAAGACAGTACGGTAATTTTGCTTTGGCCAGATATGTGGAAAAAGCATAGACATTGAGACTGAAAATTCTGTACCCTGATTCATGATCTCTCTCATATTATTGTTTTATTGAGAGGCTGTGATGTAAATGGATGGCAATCTTTCATGTTATGTTTTGGTGTCATATAATCCCTTGTGGGCTGGGCACATGTGTGCATGACACTCTCATAAAATATTGATTCATTCATTCTAAAAAATATCATGATATGCAAAATTTGCCATACTGCCCAGACCTACCTGCTGATTCCAGATCTTTTTGAAGTTCTCCAAGAGTGGTCCTGGGCTGTTGGAGAACCTTTCAGATTATTGTTCTGACTTCTATCTCTGAAATCTTGCAAGGAGCACCTGACCACGGCTGGTTTATGATGATGCCGTGTTTTTTCCACTTCCGGATGATGGAAGTGGAAAAGTTTGAGTTAATTTCAATAGTGCTAACTGTAACTTTCAGAAGTTTAGAAATGCACTTGGAGCCAATGCCTTCAGTGTGTTTTGCAATAATAAAGTTGCATAGGTATTTGACAGCTCTTTGCTTTTACCCATCATGGAATGCTTCTTGTGTGACACCTTGGGGATGAAAAACCTTTTTAAAGGCATCAATCAGGACCAAATCAGGACTATCAGGACTGATATTACTTTGCACAGATAGGGGACAGGAATATTTTCTAAATACTGACAGACTCCAGTTGCTTTCTTGGGTTTTTGTCCCTCCAGTTCAATATTTATTCCTTGTGTCATTTCACCATATTACACTTAATTTATGGACATAAATGTTAGGATTTCTTTGTATGTGTGCATTACTTGGGTTGTTGTTCACATCTGGGGAAAATTTCATGCCAATAGTTCTACTCAAAATATATTTTCTGAGAAAAAGTTGACGTGTTCAATACTTTTTTTTCCGGAATCTCATATATATATATATATATATATATATATATGTATATATAATAGGGGTACAACAGTACAAAAAAATTCAGTTTTTCATGCCTTTTTTCTTGTAACCATTTCGTTTTTACATCCAGTAAAACATACAGTATATATACATACACATATATATAAGCTATTTCATTTCATCTGGCTGGTGTGGTGTCTTTGATCTAATCGGTCCAGGGTGGATTAAAATGACTGATTCTTTTCCTAACTCACCCTCTCTAACGTGATGAATACAGCCTCAGGCACACAGCCACAAAAAAAAAAAAAATACAAATACAACTTTGAAAAGGAAAAAGCCCATAGGCACTTAATAAATTTACAACAGCTTTGAGATGTAGTTTGCTGTAAAATGTGAAATACTGAGATGTGTGCAGAATAAAATCTATACATGCTCATGGATATGATGACAAGAAGACATTTTACAAACAAAAAGCTTTTAACCCGGTGAACACTGAGCTTCCTCTAAAGTTTGTTTGTTAGGTTCTTTTTTTTTCTACAAGATTTAAAGTAACGCTCCATGTATTTACAAGATACTTCTTTGCACAATTTTAATGAGTTCGTGGGTTAAAATAAACTGTTTGAATTGACATAATTTGATTTCCATGAAAACTTTCCATTTTTTAAAAAAAGTATGCTCCGTTTGGATGAGATGAGATTAAAAAAGACTCCTTGGATGAGATTTTCTTCTCTTATCTTTCTGTCCAGACACACACAAATATAGACACACAGACAAACTGACTTCACCTTGGCCCCATCTGTGTTTTTTGCAGGCTACCTGGTCTGGTTTAGCCTAATCTTTTTAGTGTTTTTGCTGCAGGGGGGAAAAAAAGTCACAGATGTCTCTGTGCAGCCCTCGTCTCACACCACATCTCCATGGAGGCTGGAAATTGTAAAGAGAAAAACTGCAGAGCTTTGCCTGAACTGACTTATATCTGAGTTGTGTCCTTAAAATCCTGCAGTGTGCCTGTAGATTTTCATTTTCTCTCTGAAAAGATTTATCACACTGTATTCATTGTTGTTCACTCATATCTGTTGAGCTGTTTATGCTTTGTCTTTCTGAATGCCTCCTGGTTTTCTGTGGCTGTTGGGCTTATCCCCAACCCTAAGATTATTAAAAATACAACAAATTTAAGCCTTTCATACTTGTAAATGTAGTAAATTTGAGTTAAAACAACCATTTTTATCTGTTCTTATCTGTTACATGTTCAGATATTTGTGCTAAAATGGCAAGAGATACAGTCTGTTGCTCTTCATGTATGTACAAGTATACAGTTTTCCTTTCTAAGCCACCATATCAGCATAACCACAGGGCAGTTAAGTCCGTCAAGCTAGGGGAGGGACCCCGAGCACATAGTCCACATTATGCAGAGATAGCAGTGTGACATGCAGACATATGATGCCCCAGAGAGAGTAAGGCTGGCTGACAAGAGCCTGTCTCCTAGTATATAACTCCTGTCAGTCAAGGCTCATTGTCTGAAACCTGGCTGCACCAGGAGAGAGAAGGTCTCCAATGTGGATTAACCTTCAGAGACCTTCTAGGTAACAGAGGCAAGAGTGAAGTCAGAGATATCAATACTATTTACGACCCTCATGGGCCAGAATCGATCACTTTCAATGGAAGAACTTGACAATATGTTGCTTCTGAATGTCACTTTCCTCCTGAAGGAGAATTAAGTACATAAATAACTGAAGTGGAGGGTTTATTAATTATTTTGAATGTGCATATTTACACCAGAACAACGCACTTGCAAAAGGCAAAGTGCTGGATGAACAGAGGCTATGTCCAAATTCAGGGGCTATAGGCCCTTTGAAGGACGCGTCCTACCCAGTCTACATAGGCCGGGTCGTCCTTGGGCCGCATAAGGTGGAAGTACAGTAACATGCTGTCAAATTCGGACGGTCTAGCCTCCTCAGTGTATCTCTTGTGGCTTAGCAACGGTGATGGTGCTAAATAGAAGCAAAGTAGAGCTCCAAAATATGCTAATCTGCTAATTATAGAGTTACAGCAGCTTTACTGTAGTTTTTATTACTCTGGCTTAGAGAAAATTAAATCCAGGTAAATTTATTTTGTAAAGTTTACAAGATTTTAAGAGTCTCAAGTTAACTTTAGCTAATTTCATGGGTAATAGCAAATGAAAGGCCATGATTTTAAAGGTATAGTCCGAAGTTCCCCCCGTAAAAAATAAACGTTAGACTTCAGCAAGTGAAATCCGTCTCAAACCCCGCCTTTGGGCCTCTACTCCCGTGCAGTGGTGTGCTTGAACGCAACTCTCTTTCCCCCTGCCTGTAATTCGCTCTTTTCTATTGTTTTGGTCCGGTCGGGACGTTTTTTGGTGGAGATTTCTGTTTATATCGGCAGCCAATGACAGAGCTAAGAGCATGACGCTGTGTGGGAATAAGCTCATGATTGGGGCAGACGCCAGTCACTCAAACTCTCTAAGGAAAAAAAAAGAAAGAATGAAAACACTGTGGATGCATCGAAGAAAAGGTAAGAGCTTCAGATAATGCAGTTTGGAAAACCAGGGTTAATCATAGTTTGGCTTGTACCTGCTTCTGAGCTCTGAAGGAGAAGCTTGAAGTTGAACAGGCTAGCTGGAACGAGGCGGCTGTTAGCCTGAGAGGGAGGAGCGCTAAGTTTGAATACTGTTGTTTGCAAACAGAAACGCTGGAGGGACTTCGGACTCTACCTTTAACTTGTACACAATAATAAAATCATATGATAAATAAAATGAAAGTATGTCTTTAATGTGGACACCTCTGTTGTAGAATGTCCCACTCTGCCCAACATGCATCTTGGGATAGGATTGGCCACGATGGATACTTCGATACTTCGTCCTTAAAATCTGGGGAAAATAAGGCTGCATTTAAAGGAGCCTTCAAATCTGGACAGCCGAGGTCGCATCGGTGTGAAGTAAGCGGGCTTCAAATCCGGCCTTGGATGGACGTAGCCCTCAAATTTGGGCACAGCCAGAGTGTTTCTTTGAGTCATACCACCCACGCCCTTCCCCTGCTCTCCTCATCCCAGCAGGCTGCTTAAATGTCACAGACTTGTCAGTCACCTTTACAGGCTATATGTGGACAGAGGTCCCAGCCTGTGCTCAGGACTGTCCTCTCTCATTACAATGTCATCTTTGGTTTGGAGCTCTGTGACAAAGGCCTCTTTCACTGCATGTCTCCTGAGTTCGTTCCTGAAATTCCACCGTTCCAGATGGGAGGTTCCAGAGGCCTCAAGGCAGATATGAACCCAATGACGTAACCTGGCTCTTTCATTTCATATACAATACTGTCGCAATGACAGAGTCAAGGTGTTCCACTCAAAGTACCACAGATATATTTCCCGCAAAATTACTCTGCTTCCACAGCATGTCCTTGCAAGACTTTTATTTCATTTTGTGATTCTCAGTGTACGTTTGTGGTATATTGACATTGCTGATCAGAAACAAGATAGCTGCAAATAAATGATTTTAATGAGATGATTAATCTATTTGCCTTCAATCAGTTAAGCAGGAAAACAGCTGTGACAAAGACATCTTGTTTTTTAATCACAGGCATGTTGGGAGGTGAGGACGATGAGAGTTGTCAGTTCTTTCAAGCAACAGTAATTACTGACATCCATCCTTCAAATTGTATACAGTATATATTCATCCACACCATGACTGCAGCACAACTGAAACATCAATGTCTTGGTTACATTGATTTTAAGTCAAGTAAATTAACACCAATGGATCCTGTTAGTATGATATGAACATACAGTTGGATGATTAACAGAAATCAGACTCATAAAATGTGTATAGCAGAATTTTGGTTGTATATTGTTGGAGATTAATTAGATTAAAACATCATCTGCGCTTTTATAATGTGAAGACAGCTGAGTCAGAAATGCAAACTGAATCATTTAACTCCGTTGTCTTTCAGTGTCTGGCTTATCTTTGCAGGATCTGGTCCAGGAGTCTCTGCAAGACAAGAAAAACACCAGCAGTACCGATAAGTCCCCCAGAAAATTGATCAAAAACACATTTATCAGCACTCAGAGTCCCCTTCTTTCAGTCTTTTTGGATCCGCTCAGGGTCACACAGGAACAACTCCCATGGCTAAATTGGCTTTCACACCCATCAGCCTCACACCTGAGGTGGCCAAGCCCAGGTAGAGGAGATAAGTCTCCTTTGCTATTGGACTACTATGCAATCATCTTTATATAACAGTACTGCCCAAAAGTTGGAATCTCATTTCAGGTAGCATTCAAAACCACCTTCAACCTCATGCTATCAGACCCCCGCTGTGAGTCTTCCCTCGGCCCTCCCTCCATGTGGGATAAAAATGAAGGCTACAAAGCTCACTGCGTTTCCTTTTCCCCAGTCTCTGTGGTTGGGCCAAGCTAATGGCTTCATTTGAGAGGCGGCAAGGTCATAACTGCTCCATTTCACCAAGAAATAAAATAATCTCTTACAGACCTTACAGTTGCTGGCTGCGTAAGTAAACCACAACTCAAATTTAACATAATTTCCTTAGAAATGAAAAAAGAGCCTCAGGTAAGGCAGTTCTTAGTTACATTTACAGTGACAAAGGCATCAGCTAATCATGCAGATAATCATGAATAATACCATGGGGGGGGGGGGGGGGGGGGGGGACGCTCACTCACTCATACACTTTCTGAGCCTGTATTGATTGTGTGATTATCTGGAAGAGACAGGAGACATTTCTTATGATTTCTCACATCTCACCTGACTGACAGCTAACTCATTGTTCTGGTTACGGTATAATGGGAAAGTGAGTGGCGGCTCACCCACATGTGAATGAGAGTAGATCTGTTTGACATTGCTTGACCTAAATACATCATCCATTTACCACCTGCCCCCCCGACTGTCAAAGGATGTGGTTACTGACTGGTGAAGCAGCTACTGTTGATCATGAAGGCATTGTCTTATACAGAAAATAGAAGCTGAAAACCAAAATATAAATAGTAAGATAGGTTTATAATGCACTTAGACTTTTTTTTTTTTTTTTAGAGGATTTATAATGACAGACAAACTTGAGATTAAATATGAGGGTTAATGTGACCTAACATGATAAATGCATACAGTGTTTAGGTAACAGAGCAGTTAGGAAAAGGCTTTAGCAATCAAATAGTGACCTCTGCTGGATATTTACCAAACCATGTTATGAACACTGTGTTTTGGTGTTCATTCATTTTGAAAGCTGTTAACATTTTAAAAGTGTGGAATGCTGTCTTGTGCAATGATCTTTAGACATTTTAAGCCTTTAAAGAAAAAGAAACAATGCAGCCTCCAAACAGAGCACAAGCCAGAATCCTCCTGGTGCAGGTCCCAAGCCTGGATGAATACAGAGGTTTGTAATATAAATCCTACAATCTTAAAGGAATATTTGATAGTTAATATGAAAGGCTTATTTACATTGATCTAACTGAAATATTTTAGTTTGGTGATCAAATCAACTTAAACTCCAATCTGAAATAAGCTTTTACTTTCTCTCACAGCAACTTCATTAAGTTGAATTTTCTAAAAAGGGGTCAGGGCTATTTTCAAAACTCAACATATCTGGATCACAAAGGCTCATGGGAAAAGCAAATTCAGCAGGAAATTAGCCTTTTATGATTGTTATCCTATAAATTTGAGTTATGTGCTTTACTGTCTTTGTTACGTCACATTCAGAGAAAGTTCTATTCGAATTGGATATGCACTGTGCACTGTGAGTGTGAAGGACAGTATAAGGAGGTAAACTCACCACCAAATTAACTTGTACTATGATGTCTGAGATGGAACCAACATGACTTATAGTTTATGTTGCTTTGGTATCACAGACTCTGGACTTTTGCACCTTAACTGAGTAGATTCATGGGATTTATGGCTCTTTAAAGGGAGTCAGATCTTGAGGAGTCGTTCCTTCTATAGAACTGTTCAAAAGCCTGGCCCATTCTTACTTTTTATTTAATATTTTTCATTTCATAGTTCAGTCAACAGTAACTAGTCTTTATCACGTAAATAATCACTGGTAGCAATTTATAAGGCAAGATTAGTATTGGAGTAATTCAAACTTACACACCTCATCAATATATACTCAGTTGAAGGGAAATATTATGAATTATTGGTCCTAATTTTCATTAATCTTGTGTTATCATTGTAGACATTTTACAGTATAAGGCTCCATATCCACAAGCTATGACAGTGAGATCACTATTTTGGATTTTTACTCACCAAAAGATTTATAGCTATAATCATCTTATACAACTTTATTACAAAAATTTGCATCTCAAGGACAATGTAGTGATGCAACAAACCCCTCTCACAAAAAAGAGATGAAAAACTATGTATGTTTATAAAATCTACTAAATGAGATTTTTTTTTTTTTTTTTTTAAAGAAGATAGAATACACAGATATTGTACAGACTAAATTTTAGTTAATGTTTTGGAACTCTGTGTCAGAACATTTTCTTCCCATAGATGTGTTCACATGAATAAAGCGTGTTGGACGTCAGACTCCCATGATGCACACGTGAGACGTGAATGCAGCGTGGACAACTTGGATAAAAAGAATGGTTCTTAAAAGAGCGCCCCCCCTCTAATTTTTAATTTTACATGTTGAGTGAGGTGGTAGTGGATAAGAAATAGTACAAATTCCCTGAAAGAATGACGTGTTTTGCTTTTTCCTCTCCTCTCCCCCATTCCCCCGACCTCCCACCCCCATCTTCCCTTCTCCCTCTCCTTGCCTCCTCCCCCTCCCCGCCGCCCTTCTCCTTCTCCCCCACTATTACCCTTCCTCCGCTGATTCATTTCTCAGTTTTTTTAGATGGTTTGCGCTCCAGCTCTGCTTCTGTTTTTTTTCTCCTCCTCCACCCGCCTCCCTTTCCCTTCCTCTCGTTCTGCGTCCCTTTTCCTTTCCTCCTCCGCAAGCCCAATTTGCGATTCCCTTTTTTTTTGCCCCCCTTTTCTCCACCTATTCCCTCCTCATTCACTAAATTCACTCTTTATTTTCTCTTTCCCGTATAACTTTCTCTCCGAGTTTTTCCTTTGATGTTTTCCTGCTCCTCTCCGCTTTTCCCCAGGACCCTCCCCCCTCTTCCACTCTCTTTCTACTTTTTTCCTCTCTCTTTATCTTTGATATGATTTTGATAGATTATTTTTAAATCTATTTTTTTTCCCCTCTTCCCCCCTCTCCCCTTACACTTCCCTTTTCGCCTCTGTGTGGCGGGCGAGGGGCAGACTAGGGAGTAATATTTTTTATTATCAGTAGATGTGTAGTCTATTGTTGTTGCTTTTATTTTTTTTTGTTTTTGTTATAAGTTAGTATCGATGATGACGACACTACTCTCATATACATACACTTGTTCTTTTTTTTTTTTCTCCTCCCCCCCTCCTCTTCTCCTTTTTTTCCTTCCCTCCCCCTCTCCTCTTTTCTTCCCCTCCCCTATTTTTTTTCTTTTTTTCTCTTCTTTACTTCATCTCCTCCTCCCCCTCTCCTCCCCTATTATTTTTTTTTTTTTTTTTCTCCCTCTCGCTACACACTCAACACTCTCTCTCTCTCCTTTTTCCTCTACCAAAAAAATTTGGGGTTAAAAAGAGGTTAAAATGATCTCTTTAATTTTCCTCCACCCACTATAATTAAAAATTCATTTGAAGATAATTTAAGAAGGATTGTGTATGTAAAACACTAGGTTAAAACACCTTTAAAAAACAGCTCACAACTGAGATCCGATTCTCATTGTTCATTTAAAAGAGCCATTCAAAAGAACTAATTTGTTCATGAACGTCACATATCTATAACTGAGTAATTGTACATTAAGAGCAAAACGATAATGCACCAAAGCGAATTGTTTAAAATCACAGCATCAAGTTATTGGAACATTTAATTTAGTCTATTAAGTTGCCCCTTACAGAAATTTTCAATTTTCATCCATTAAAGAAAAATAAGTTAGACAGAAATAAAAATAACAAATTCATTCAATTAAATGTTTAGTTAACACATTACCGATGTTTCTCCTTTTTTTTTTTTTCTGGCAAATTACTATGATTTGGATAAGGGAATTCTAATCTACAATACAAATCCCCCCTTATTATAAATAAAAATTATTTCCAATTTTTAAATTTTAATATAAACTCCCCCCCCCCCCTTTATTTGGGGTACTCCTTTATGATTTCCCCGAAAGCCCCCCCCTCTCACCCTTTTTTTTCCATTTTGGGGGGGGGGGGAATTAAGGGGGTGTCTTTGGAGGGGGGGGGGGCCTTTTTTTTTTCAAATATTCTTGCTGTGCTTTCTGAAATGCAAGATCGGTAAAGGTTGCTTTAACTCAAATTAATTTTATTAAATGTGACCAATTGAAGAAAAAGTTTTAAAGTTGGTTCAATGATTTATTTTTTCAGTGTGCGCCAAATAGATATGCAAATCAGTTCAGCGTCTTAGAGATGAAGATATAGACAGATGATATGCTGTGGTGGCCCCTGAAGGAAACAGACAAACGGAGGAGCATATCTAAAATATCTAAAGAAGCCTAAAGGTAATAAATCTCCAAACAGAAATTAACTTATTGAGACAAACAATCCCAAACTAGAAATGCATGAGTTCTAAAAGTATGTGAAACTGTAAGGTATTTAGTTTTTAGAGCGTTGCTTTAAATCACTGTGATGACAGTCAGGTGTGGCTCCATGTTCTGTTCAGACCTGCAAACATCCAAAATGCGTGCTTATGTAAATTTATCCTGGAATGAACAAATTACAGAAGAGTGTTTGCATAAGACTGGTGCATATAAGGGCTGCAAGGAGAAAACAGAACATTGTCATGATCTGTTTGCAGTTTGATCACTTTAACAGCTGTTGAAACAACAGATAACCGCGGATGGATAAAACTAATATGTAACTTCTGTTTATATGAGATACGATAAATAAAAGTAATCTTTTGAGATTAAAAAATCAAAGTCCTGATGCTAATGCATAACAAATGTTTAGGGAGGACATGAAACAATCAGTGCATCAGAAAAATCCTTGAAGCATTCCTGAGTTGAAGCTTTGTACAGAGAAATGTCCATTGATCAGTCCAGCTGATGTGCAGGACTAATCGATAGTTACTGCTGCTGCTAACTGCTGTTACTGCTGCTCGAAGGCCTCACAGCAGAGACTGAAGCTAGACCTTCATATGCTTTTGCTTGTAGCAGACTATTTCCCTGAATAAATAGCTGATAAAGTATACTAATCCCTTTAAAAAAAATAAAATAAAAAAATAAAGTCCTCTTTTACTGCCAGTTTGACTTCTGTTGCAAATTAATGATTTGAGATGGAGAAAGAAAATAAAGAGACATTTACATAAGTGGATCATCTCTAATCCTGTCTTTTGACAGAACATTTTGTGTCCATAAATAACAAATCAGTTACAAGATGATTATGTCATCCTTATGCTATCAATTTCTATTCACGTTAAACTTTAAAGTTAACCACTGTTCATTATCCATATGGGAAGTACATTGGTGTGACAATAAACTGCATGAGATGCTGGCTTCTGTTTTGTTTTGATTTTCTGTCAGTTTAAATCTTTATTCCCCGTTTATGCGCCAATCTTTTCATTTTTTAACCACATTCCTTCCAACTCTACCTTTTTGAAGACTTCTGCTCGTAATCTGTTGTTCTGTGACACAGCCCTCTTCTTCTCCTCCTCTTTCTTCTTTGTGACCTCTGGCAGTTTGTTGTAAATCCTAAAGCCACAAAAAGGGGAAAGCTCTCACAGTGCTGGGGAATATGGCATCACAAGCCTGAGGGCGGCAGAGTCATGCCAACAGGCAAATCAACAGGAAAACCAGGTTTATCATGGGAGACCACAGCCTGGAAAAAACCTGGATCCACTGATAAACAGGCCACACACATACTCCTTTTTTCACTTGGCCAACTACAACCAATTTATTAAGAGATCC
The DNA here is from genome assembly GCA_023101725.1 of Atherinomorus stipes. NCBI lineage: Eukaryota > Metazoa > Chordata > Actinopteri > Atheriniformes > Atherinidae > Atherinomorus > Atherinomorus stipes. The sequence goes on along the minus strand of JALJCO010003968.1, from coordinate 1,584,097 downwards.
TTAACGTCAGATACTGCTGCTTTTTAAAACATTTACAATGGGGGCCAGCTGCCATCTGATCAGGTGTGTCTTTCCAGATAAGAAAAAAAAAAAAAAAAAAGAAGCAACAGATAAGATACACAGGGAGTACCTTATGTGTCTTGCCAAAACATTTGGGCATTAAACATCTATTGTGCCCGTACATGTGGATGTGTGAATATGAATCTGTTAAAAATGTGATGAAAAAAAAGAAAAGAAAAGAAAAACAGACAGAGTGACATCCTGTGACAGGAGGTTTGGTTTAGAGAACTCACCGTCTGGACCTCAGCTGCATCTCTTTGCCTGAAATAGACCTCTCTCTTGGCTTGAAAAGGTTATCTAGGACACACACACGCACACACACACGCACACACAAACACAGCCACAGAGGCACATAGGAATAACAAATAAGAATGAATATGTAAATACATCTTGCATAATAGATTAACACAGAGGGCTGATCTCTTTTTTTCATCCAGTTAACCCGTTCTGTGTTAATACACACAACATGTCTGTATCAAGTCTCAGACTAAGCTGATATAAACACAGACAAGGAGACTTTTTCTTCATTATAGGGCAGAGACTTGAGTCAGGGGACACTGTTACTCCCTCAGCATCTTATTAACACCAAACTAGAGCTCCTCCATACTTAATGTTTTACAAAGAGATCAAGTAATCAGGTGTCCTGCAAGGTCATGCAAGGTTCAAAGTCCCATATTTTCCTAAGGCACAGAGTGGGAAATCAATCACTTTCAACAGCTGAAAACTGTTTTCTTTGAGTATACATAGCGCCACTTCAATTACATAAATGATATCACAGAGTTGTGACAAAACCATAGCCTCTAAATACTTAGGGCTTTCTTTACCCTACTGGAATACTTTCTCCTAAATTTAAGATGTTTTATAATGAAGTGTGTTATTTGAACCAGCATGCTTCAGTTCCCATTACAGTGTGTTTTGTCATATTACGTTTTAGGCATGTTTTTGTTTCCAATTTCTTTACTGGCACTGTGTGTGAATACTTTTTATATTTTTTGCTTGTGTGGACATGATCAAAATTTTTTGAGGATATATATATGTTTTTGTTTTTTTTGTTTTTTATCTGAACGTTTGTGCAATCTGCATAGACAGAAAAATGCTCCAAAGAATCTGCAGTACCGTACCATGGCCAGCAGAGGGCAAAGTTGATTAAACTGAGCATACTGTGAAGAGAATTACATAGAAAATTTCCCTTTTTTCAATCATCCAGACCTGCTGAGGTTGTTGAACTTAACAGGAATTATTTGTGAAGCAGCCAATAGTTTCTCTAAATGTCAAAATGATTCAATGACCAAAGGTTCCTTATTTCCTCATTTTCCACTCTATGTGTGACAGCTACAGCGTCTGCTTATCTCCAGAAAACAACACCCAGTGAAGGAGCTTTTGTCCCAGCAGTCCAGATTTGATTAATGTATCTGTATCTGCAGAAGTGATGTAACAAGAGATGGGGAACCATGGTTAAAGATGAATGTGGAGGATGAGAGACCATCTGCTCCGATTGTTCTAGATAGCGAAACTGCTTTCTCTTGTCACCAGGGCTGATGCCACACAAGTCCCCGGATCTTTTGTCATATAACCCACAGCTGTTGTAGAAAGTACAACCCCCCCCCCCCCCCCCCCCAAAAAAAAGAAGAAAAAAAATTGTTGTTCTGTGATAACAGGGACAAGACTGTGCTCATCTTAATGGCTTCCTTCTGCTGTTTGGAGTCATTCAGCTGTACTTACCACTCAGTGGATCTGGTGTGGTGCAGTTCCTCTTTTGCTTGCCTCGGTCTTCCCTAAGGCCCTGCACCAGGTCTGGATTTGAGTCCTGCAGCGCTTTTCTTCTCCTAGCTCTCTGCTCCAACCTCCTCACCCGACCCTGAGATCGGCTGATGAAGTCTGGTCTGAAGAGCTCTAAAGCCTCCTGGGGCAGAAATGAGGATATATATACAATAACCTACTTGTTTGTGGGAAGAACAGAGTACAACTTGCAGACAGTAATCCTGTGGAAAGAGGAAAAAATCTTCATAGGGTTAGAATCTTTACCAAAAATATCCTTAATCTATTCCTTAACCTTGGAGAATCCACTTCACAGCCTTCTAATAGTGATGAGATGTGGGCAACATGGAAATACTATGCTCAGCTTTAGTAGGGATAAAGGTAGGAGAGCTTTACTCTAAGAGAAACCAAACCCTTTAGAAGAACTCAAAAACCTCCCTGGGTTGTTAACCCATTCAACACTAAGAATATTTGCTAAACTAATTTGGTAGACAGATACATTTGACAAAGAAAGGGAAATGGGGAAATTGTGTGATTGTTAGAGGTAGGTATTTCACCAGGACAATTCATTACTTATGTAGATGTTTTGAGTTTGATATTTTTCAAAAGTGGTGCATTTTTAATCAGAGCCATTTGATGTTATTAGATTCAATGCAGATTGATGAAGTTCTCTATTTTTCTTAAGATTATGTTTTTAGTTTCAATTCAAAATGAGAACAAATCATTACTGGAAAGCAACAATTCTCCCAAAAAGTTGAAGTGTTTTGTAAAATGAAGGCAATGTAATGAGCAAAGATCAATCTCAAAAACTAATATTTCATTTAAAACATATGACATTCAGTGTATAGTCCCAGGTTTTGATTTTTAATGTTGTTTGTCATGATTTACAAAATAGGATTGATTTTATGACAGGGCTGGACTGCTGGCTGGCCAGTCCAGTATAGACAAAAACTATCTTACAGACCATTTTATCTCTGTTACACTGAACCTGCCTGACTGTGGTGCTAGCTGAACACATGGTACTAAAGATAACACTGTATAACAGATGAACGTGTGTTTTATCTCTTTTGTATGTCATGTAGGCAGATTATGATCAAGTAAATTAAAGTTAAAGATGGAAAATGTGCAGAAATTTTGTGCACATTTTTCACGTCACCTCACACTTTTAAAAGTAGCAAAGGTATTTTTCACACAGTTAAATTTTAACTTTTAGTAGATCATTGAGTCCAGCCAATTAAAAACAGTATTCAAATTAATCATAACCAAGGGGCGAGGCCAAAATGTGCTTTAAAGCTCAGAGGATTCCCACGTCAACCCACAAGTCGTTTGCCCACTCATAGACACCATAGAAAAATGGTGGCACACGTATAGCAGCTGGCATTAGGGATGCACAATATTGGAATTTTGGCCGATATCCAACATGCAGATATTTTAAAAATCATGTGGCTGATACCAATACCGATATTAAAGCTGAAAAAAATAAGCAGTCGTTTCAAATAGCAGTTTTGTTATCCGTTTCCAACACTGAAAAATAGGGTGGGAAAAATATCGATACACTGAAATATTGCAATATTTTCATATGCCGATATCAAATCGATACGCGGTATCGATCTATTTTATTTTATCGTTCTGTTAAAAAATCTCATGATATTTCATGAATTCTCACGAGATTTTGTAACAGAACGATGAAATATAGCAAGATTTCTTTAGTAAAATTGATCGATACTGTGTTTTTAAATGTCAATAAGATATCAGTACATGAAAATATCGCAAAATTTTTGTGAATTCTCGAGAGATTTCGTAACGGAACGATGAAATATCGCAAGATTTAGTTAGTAAACTGTGTTTTTAAATGTCAATATGATATCAGCATATGAAAATATCAGGATATTTCAGTGTATCAATATTTTTTCCCACCCCTTGTCTTTCAAAGTTTTAAAGTCTGTAAAAAAGAAGTCTTTAAAGAAGAAGACTTTTCTTTTTAGACTTTAGAAACAACGGGCTGATCGGTTAAATATCGGTGGGGTGGCCGATGTCCAATACTCAGTTTTAAGGCTGATATAGGCCGATACAGATAGGGGGCCGATCATATCATACATCCCTAGCTGGCATGTTTGTGTAGGGACAGCAAGAGGACATGTCTCATTCTAAGAGAATGAAAACATGATAATGATTTTAGAGAAGTGATTAGATACAAAAATAAGAAAAAAAAATATAGTTTTTAATGATACTGTATATTTACTTTCCTGTCATTGACATTTGATTTTGTGACACGTTTCACCTTTAATGTGTTTCTGCTGATCAGCGTGCTGATGGTCCTACAACGCTTTCTAGGTTATATTTGAAATTTAAGACGATTCTTTAGGGAAAGGTGGAAAATTGTGACACATACTTTGAGGCTGAGAGTCTTGGGACTGCCTCCCACAGAATCCTTCTTCAGTCGGGAATGATAATGACAAGTCTTATCAAGAGTGGCAACTGTTTGAGGTGCTGTGGATCTGCTGTCTTCTTGTTCTTCATCTGCCTTGTTACTTCCTGCCTGCTTACTCCATGTTCTTGGCTCTCCTTGAAAGAGAAAGAAAGAACTGAAGTTGCATCATTCAAACTAAACTAAACTGCAAAGGGGAAGGTGATTTCTAGCATGAAACTTTCACAGATAATTACATGCAGACCTATTCAAAAATAGTTCCTCACAATTTCTCACCATCTTACACTGAGTTATAATGGCTGCTTTCAGTATTTTTGAGTACATTCTGCACTTTTATTAGCTTGAGAAGCAAGTAAATGAACAGACCTCAAACTGAACCTAACACACTGCCATACACACATAAAAATACATGCAAAAACACACACTACCCCACAACTTATACAGAGTTTTAAAAAAAAACCCAGAGGGAACATGAGTGTGGCCAATGAATAATGTAAAAGATGGCGGTGCATCCATTCTGCTCTCGTAACCTCACTCCTCTACCTTTTGTAGAATACATATCTTTACTGAATGCCCTGCCATGATCATGTGGCATATATGTGGTCGTGCATCACTGCATTGTAATGTCACCAGTCAAGCTATTGCTGGAAGATGTGTTTTGCCCTTTGAGTAACAGAATTATGCATCTGGCAAAAACAACAAAAGCATGAAAGAAATAAAAGTGAGATGGGGCAGTAAACAAATGCCTTGAGTCCAGACAGTTAAATAATTTAAAAAGCGTTGTGTTACTGTTGTTTTTATAAGACCGCAAAGCATAGAAAAAAGAAAAAAAAAAGTGCCTTTTAGGCTAGAACCTCAAACTCCAAAATGAAGGTATTTTCACTTTACAGTATACAGTATAAAGCACCGTAAACATAGCCAAAATATTTGCTGCAGCTATTTTGTTGTTCTGTTAAATAACAATTGTATAAAACTGTACCATGATCACAACAAGAAAGAAACTTCTCTACTAAAATGACATGAAAGTGATTATTGTCAGCTACTAGTTTACTCCTTCTGTAATGGGACTGTATGTAAGCATTTGAGCACAACTACGTATGACACAAATGATATTTTACCTGCTGTCACATCCCATTCAAATGTTTACATACATAAGTTTTACAGTGAAAAGTTTCCCAATGCAAATGATAATAACTATCTAAGTGGTTTTGCTAATGTTCCTGTGTTGCTGTTCAGAACTGCACACACTGATGATGTACTGATGCCTGGTCCAACTCTGTTTCTGATGTTCAGGTTTAGATGATGATTAAAGTTTATTTCATTCCATCTTAATCTCTCATTGTATGAAGTCTTCTCAGGTTTTACTGAAAAAGCGTAGTTGTAAGCTGTGTTTGGGAGAAAGTATGCATTTCCTTAACAATCTTGTTTTTAATGAGTCCAAAACTCTTTTGTAGAAATATTGTCCAGGTGTTTGCTTCTTCAGCTAATTTTCTCCAGATGATTTTCCCAGCATTTCACAGTGCTTCATTGAAAATCTAATACTACATTAAATGTTAACATATTACACATAATACAGTACAAATGAGTGTTTTTTTGTTTCGCCTTTTTTTTCTCCAAATTTGCACACTTTTTAAAACATTCAAATTTAAACTGGCATGTTAGCCTGTTGCCTTTATTTTGATCTAATCATCCTCAAATTTGACAAAGAGATGGGAGAAAACGCTTTGAAAGTAAAGATTAAGTCTCTTATTACAGTTTTTCAGTTGTCATTCCTTATTTTATATCTTGTATGCAAGCTTAATTAATCAGTGGTGGCCAAATGAATGCGTTTGCACTGTATTTAAATCTACATTTGAACTGTAAACATGTGCTTTGCCATTTGGGATTTCGTTTAAACAATGTAAGGGTACAGTGGAAGAAGTGGATAAGTGTGTATGGGTTTAGCGATGCATGAGGTATAAATCAAAAGGTGAAAGGAAGGGTGACTTTCCGTACTCTAAGAATTTGGCACCACGTTTAGTTTCCTGTTACACCTTGGAGTGTGATCTTATCAACAATAGCTTCCGAATATGCAAGCCGGTGAAATGAATACACAGATCAATTGGCAGAGGTATTTGAGATTTTCACTTCTGAATCAAAGTGATGAAATTCATACCTGAGCCAGTATTGAAAGTGTGCTGCCTGTGCCTGAAATTACTCCGAGCAGAGCAGGCTGCCTCATCTGTATTCTCCCTCCGCCTGCAAGCCTTTGCATTTGAGGCAACTGGCCCTCTGAATGACAGTAATCCAGAAGAAGTGCTGTGGCACTGTGTGTCTGAGTCATCAGCTTTACTGGTAATACTATGAGTGGGTGCTGTTTGTTTGGCCTTGCAGTCCCCGTGCTTTGATAGAGGCCTTCTGCGGTGACCTGAACCATCCTCTTGGGAATTGTGTTTGGTCCTGCCCAACAAGTTCACTCTGGCTTTCTCATAACCCTCATTTGTTTTGGCTTGTTTATTATCGGTACTGAATCTGAGGCGGGATGAGACACCAAGGCGACATGACAGGGCAGACTTATACAAAGTGGGTTGGCCGGTTCTTCTTTCTTCCAGTTCTGTTAGAGAAATACAAAGTGACTTATCCAAAAACATAATGGTGTTAAAGGACTTCAAAGGAACCTCATGATGGATACATGACCTGTAGAGAGGCTTTGAGGAGAAGAGTTTTATTACTGAGCCATGTGTTACTCCCTGTTTTCTGTCCTTCTCCGTGTTGCTCAGTCTGCATTGGACAAGTTGTACTTTCCTCTTTCCTGGATCTGTCACGGCCAGTCCATCAGCTGGTGAGTGGGCTTGTCTGAACTCATTTGGCATAAAGAAGGTAGAATTCCGTCTGCACACGTCCGGCTGGGAGATGGAGACTCTCATTATGGGCACTGATAAGCTTCTCCTAAAGATCCTTGCTAGATCTGGAGGAGGTGATATTTACAAGGCAGTGTTTAGCTGGATGGATACAAAGACTCCTGTGAGGTGGACCATCCAAGCTGTGATGGAGGTGGAAGAAAATGCTGTCTGTTGACTGTTTCTTATCAAATCTGGGACACTTCCAGTCCCAAACACTCTGGGAACTCCTCAGTTGGATCCTCTATCTGAAGTCTGAGTAGGCAGATTGAGTTATTGCTCTAAAAGACACATCTTCCTTCGCCTCTGGCCCCTTCACACTCCCCCGACAGGACATTCCTGTGCAGTGAAGCAGTGATGTCCTTACATGAGGGCTGTGAAAAAGACAAAGAAGAGAAAAGTTTAATATCAGGGTTGTGCTTCAACTGATTTATCAGCAAACTGAAAGACTGCAGAACTGAAATGAAACCAAGACACACAGCAAATACAGTCATTTGCTCCTGAAATGTGATGGGGGGAGGGGGGGCACCTATTACCTGCTCTTCTGCTCATCTTACTACTTTATCTGCAGGTTTTATGATGACAATGGACAGCATGTGTAGAAAAATTACCTACATTGAAAAAAAAAAAAAAAAAAAATCCAGCCTTTTTTTCTCCTTAGAAAAGCAAAACACATCTCTGCTCTATTCCTGTTTCTCACTTCTGTTAATGATTATCAAACTTGAATTATACCCTCTTTCCTGCTGCCTTTGCAAGCTATCTTACATTTTTTGGGCGGGCAAACAATAAGACATCTTCCTCACACAGCTTGTGCATTAACACAAAATGCACAGATAAGTGCAAATTAAACTGGCTTAATGAATAAATATCTCCTACTGTAGTTATTTCAGAAGTCCTGCATTATGATATAATTATGGATCAATGTATGGTTTTTGTTTTTGCTGAAAATGCATTTTTAGCCAACAAAAGTGGAATTTCATTCATAAGCATTCATATTTACCTCAAACCAATGCAGTGCATCTACAACTGTAGGTGCACTGTTCACAGAGTGCAACAGAGCTTTGGTGCAGTATTTGCATAAATAGCATTTGATAACTTTTTTGGGTCATACCCCCCTGAGCAAATAGCTGAGTTTGCACAACTTTTTTTTTTACAGTACTTCTTTGAAGAAAGGGGTTAATATACACACCAACAAGCAATCTTTTACTTTTCCATCTATCTGTTGTAGTAGAAAAATAAATTGTTTGTGGCAGTTTCAAGACAGCACACCATACACACTACATACTGTATACAAGAGGTCAAGATCATACAGATTCCTCTAAATGTAAAAAATAGTGGTCAGATTTTCCAGTTCACACTTATCATGACAGATAATATTATAGAAAATAATATTTATGCCAATGTTTCAGTTTTTATGTTTCCTTGCCTTTTATCATTCCTTCATCTGTTCCAGGTTTGAAGCTCATTCCTGCCACCCTAAAGAAAAAGTTCCTTCTTCTCTGAAAACAAAAAACAAAAGCATAGCTTAAATGTTTAAGGCTAATGTTTTAGATAGCAAAGAAAGGGGTTATTTTATTCACCACTGAGAATAATTAAGTTTATAATCATGATACATAGAGTGCACTGCTCGCACCGAGTATAAATCTCGTTGTAGTTACAACAAATGGAAGCATAATTTAAGCAAACATGTCGAACTTGTAGATCATTAATTTGGGGTATTACACTTGAATGTCACAGTGACGCCTTGCAAATTTAAGTCAAACTGTTTGTTCAGTCAAACATCTGCATGAAGGGCACAATGCATGTAATGCATACAAGAAAAGTAATTATGTTCACCCTGAGTGCTCCACTTTGATGTGAATCACTTTGGACAGAAATGCGAGTTTGAATAACATTAAAATAGAAATTCATACATTCATATTTTTTTAGAGAAGACTTTTTTCTCTGCCTGCAGGTCAGAGGAAACATTGTTTTCATAACTTTGCATCCTTAAATTGTGGTTGAATACAAGCTTGTTTTTGTGGAAGAAAGAGGCTGTGTGCAAAAGCAATGACATAAAACAAAAATGAATTCGATTTCTAACGCAAAATTAACAATCAAAATCACTATCATTGGTTAATAACAGTTAATTGAAGCTGGACAAAACAAACAGGAGTTCATTTTCTAACAGAAAGATGTTTCTAAATAATTTATATATATATCATGTTTCCTCTTGTTAGTGTAGAATGTTCCTGTTTTATTTTTTATGGAATAGTTACAAAAATTCAAGGCACATTAAAGGAAAATCTCAGCCACTTTGTAGAGAAATAAAAACAAATAATGCAGTTGCTGCCATATAGCACACAGAGGCTTACTCTTTAGTTTGGCAACAGATTGGCTGATTATACTTGGTTTGGGATGAACACAAAAAGCGCTGGCACCTTGCATAAACATATTTATTCCTATTATAGTTTTTGCACCGAGTGCTGCATTCCAATAGTTCTCAAAAATTTAACAACCAAAAGAGGTTTTTATGCTCAGTTTAGATTTATCCCATCTGGTTTTCTGTTTTTTTCTTCATATTTAATTCACATTTTTAAATTTAGCAGCACACATATAGTCAACATGCATTTCATTATAGTCAACTTCTAACCCTTTAGCCACATGTCCATTTTGAGTGTCCATGAGTATGCGAGACTGTTCAACCCAACACTCCCAGCTCCACACATGCTGATGCTTGGTCAGGAGCTTTGTTATATCATGTTCAAATGCAGAGGGTCAAAGTGTCACTTTAATGTGTAAAGAGTTTATTTTAATGGGATGCATTGTCATGGCAAATGGAAAACATTGGTAAAGTTTTCAACAAGCAAATGTATACATATATATTTGTGTTTTTAATGAGAAATCATGTTTTCTACCCTGAAGTGAGAGATTTAATGTTCGACCACAACCAAGTACATAAAATGACAAGATTTACACCACGCAGATCTAACTAGAGCAACACCTTCTCAGTATGATCTGTCAGATCACGCACAGCACAAGCATTTTACATCAGAATTTCAAAGCACAGAGTACCCCTTTACCGTCACTTTCTAATGCACATGGGACTGTGTTAAAGCTGGAAATTGTTATCCTTCTGAAGTGGTAAGTGATGCACCAGCAATGCTAAAAGCAAACAGTGACGGTAAAGCAGCATTCTGTAGTGCTGACGTATCAAACAATAACTTAGATTACCTAACAAGGTCAAAGTTAAGGAATGGGGATAGATGTCTGACTCCAACCTTAAGACTTCTGTTTTTCATTGAGATTTTCCCCTCATATATAACCCTAACCGAATTATTGGTTGTGATTTTATCACACCAAAAATGTGTATTTTATCAGATAAAACAACAAAGTAAGAAATTGTGTTTAACTCATATCTTTGACATTTTTTCAGGAAGTGTTAAAACATTTATTTAGCTCATAAGGAAAATAAGGTCACTTCATTCTTAATTTTGTTGCCATGACACTTCTTGTTTTATTTTCAAGCTAATTGGTCTGATCCCTGCTCTTTTCTGTTCTGTCATTCCCCCTTCAGGCTGACTTTAGCATAATTCACTCCTCCACATCCCCACCTCCTCCTGATATCAGAGCGGCACCATCAGAAGGATCCACCACCCTCTATCTCTGCTCATCCACCAACAGCATCTGAACCCCAGGAGGTCCTAATATTATTCTCTTCCTACGTTCACGTCACTGCTCCACGAAGATGAAGCATCACTGTCAAATCTCTGAACACCTCCACGCTGCTGCATGCCATTCACACATTTTTCTTATGGCCTGTTTATATTTAGTTGGAGATGGACACATAGATGGATTTGTTATTGTCCCCTATTTTATTCACATGAAAGGGTCAATTTTAGCATACTGGAAACTAGAGGAAGATGTGAACAGTAAATATGTGCATATTTGCAATAAATCTTAATAATCTTTGGCTCACTCAGCAAGACACTGGATGCTTATCGAAGTATTAAGAGATAAATAGATCTTTGGTTTTGTCTTGTTATGGGACTTGATGACATAAATACATTTATCATAGCAAAAAAGAAAAGTAAAAAATCTCATTTTATACACACACAGATATATATGTATATGTATATATATATATATATTATATATATATATATTTAGTGTGTGCATTGTGTGAATAGAGTGATGACAAACAAGGCTTGAACTAGACAGATGTGACTACATGTATATGGTTATTGTCACAGGCATGGAAACCAATGATTGAATAAACCTTTGTACTCCTAACAGTCACAGGAACTTGGAAGGAGGCGGTGGGACCTACAGCTGGTTAGGAATCAGACAGCCTGTGCAGAGCCGCATAAGCCCAACACCACAGCCTGTGTTGAAACGAGGCTCTGAGGGAATGCTTCGACAAAATACTTGTGCTTAGATGTGCCATACAATACGTGACAGTGCTATTTTTGTCACGGGTTGGTGCCATTATTCTGAGGTTTTTACTTGCACAAAGTGCTTCTTATTTCTCTATGAAACTTACGTTTTCACCCTTGTGTGAAAAATATTGGCCTTTTTGTTTCGTTCTTAATGATGCTCTCCGGTTAAACAACTTCCATTCATTATTGATCAGTAACTGTTGGATTGTAAGGGTGACCAATGAGGTACATAAAATACCACATGCGCTGTGGCAGTTACATAATGGTCTCTCTATTAGAGCAATTTGTCCAGCCCATTCAGGAATGCTGTAATGGTTCTGACCATTGGTCAGTGGAATGTGGTCACATGGATCATAATCTGCTTGAATTCACAGCTGGAAAACATACCAGCGGGCTCAAAAGTTGTTTTTGTTCTCAATCACTTATTACCAAAAGCAGAAAACTGCATACTCCATTGATCACTGCCTGTAGTACAGAAAAATCTGCTGGATCCTGAGAGATCACTTTGGTTGTGCACACAATGATGTAATCTTACACCTGGCTTATACACGAGTTAACTATTGATTACATTTTTTATATTTATGAGCTTAAAGCTACTATTAAAAAACTCATTTAAAAATCTGATCATTTAAAAATGTCGCACATAAATTAAATTTATTATTCAGCTATCACTGTGCACACTGCTCAGCCTTCTTACCTGATAAAGTGGAGTGTCAAAGCGAAGCCATCAACGATTGTTTCTTTCCTTCGAAGCACTTGTTTCAGCAGAGGCCACAGTGTGAGCTGTCCTGCGCTCAGCTAGGAGCATAACAAATTGTCAGGTAGCGAGGCTGCTCTGCGGTCGTTCCTCAAGCCCCAGTGGAAACTCCTCTCAGCAGACAGGGGCTCAATGAAAAAAGGAAAACCCATCAACTAAGTCAATACATTTATACAAATTACCCTTTGAGCTCGAGTCAGCCACCTGAGAGTTAAAAGCAGGGTACGCTCTGCAAATGAAAGAGAAGTCCTTGGTAGAAGTTTAACAGCGGTGGCTCTCACGGACACACTTCAATGAATCTTGCCTTTTTTTTTCAGTTAATTAATTCCCCACTGTTGCCTCTGCTTTGCTGTAGTGGTTAAAAAACACCCCCAGCAGTACCTTAGGCCTCCTTCATATGAGGAAAGTGATCCAGACAGGCTGCTCAGTCCACCGTGTTAGTACTACCTGCTCTGCTCAGGGTCGGAGCTCAGGTAGCAGAACAGGTGACTGGCTCTCCGATTTCAGGACTTGCATTAGACATCCCCACCGTACAAGTTATTAATGGAGTTAGAGGCACTCAGCTGCTCCTACAGTATGGTTGCTTCCCCAATGCTGTGAAGAAAAATATTCTATATTTAAAGATAGAAAGTGTATGGCTGCTTGCACTCAATTTTATTCTTTCCAGTATTTACTCAAAACAGTACTTTCCAGAGATGTTTTCCCAAAGCTTCTTTGTAATGACACATACAGTATATCTTCTCAGAATAGGTAGACCTATATGTAGACAAAAGAAAAGCGAGAGTAAAACCAAAACTATAAATAATTGTCTAGATTTAGTACAATACTAAAAGTGCTGAATGTTCACCTTTTCTCTTCTCCCCTGCTGTGAAACTCAGCCAAAGTAGGTTAGGTTTAAAATCAAAGTAGAAACAGTAAGTTTACACTTCTCAATGATGAATTGCCCGATTACTCAAGTAAAACAGCAAAAACACGAGGAATATTTCACTCTCGTCATAACTCATGACCCAGTGGTTCTGCTGATATGACTGCTGAATGAAGCAAAGTGATGATCAATGGCTTATATCCCCAGCGATTAATCTGAGGCTTATGCTGCATCACTATTAGATAGTGGTAAATATGGGTATGAACCGTGATTGCTCTAAAGCCATGCAGCATAGATTGAATAATTTTTCTGTTGGATGTTATACCTTGCTAAAGACTACTTGCCAAAGAAATAAGTCACTGGTTACACGCACAGATAAGTTGAGGAACAGTAATCATGTTATTTTCCAAAGTGTCTGATGCCCCAAAGCTGTGTAATAAAATGTGATAAAAACCTTTCAAGATATTTTGCTGCTTTTAACCTTTTGACTGGGAATTACTCCCAATTTTATCAGATGATGTTTTGGTTCTAAAATCTGGATTTTATTTGGAGCAAAGCAATAACATTAAAATGTTTTAAGCCCATGAAAGCTTAATGGTTTAATTGCGACAATGTAAAATACCACCATATAGCAAGAGAAATAGCTGCTTTGTGTTTAGATTTCTTAATACAGAAATGGGAAGAAAAAAAAACGTGAATGAGGGAGAAGCCTTACTACTGTACTAGGAGTTCAGATGTTTTGGTATAAGCTTACACAAAAAGATGCAAAACAAGACTAAACTTGTGAGCAAAGACTGTAAAAGAAACGGTTGTAGTATTTGGTCCCATCTGAAAAGGGGAAAGTAAAGCCAGTAGGGCGTGTCCCACCGTCGCCATCTTGCCGTGTCACGTGTTTTGTCACTCCCGGAAAATACTAAAATGGGCAAAGCGCGGCCTCAGGGCAAATGATTGACAGCCAATGTAATCTGGGCTAAATGCTAAATGAGCTAACTCAAAACTAACAATAGCTAACAAAAATTAGCCTCCTAAGCGGTCGGCTACAGGTAAGGTATGTTTGGAAATTTTGTTAGCTACTAAAAACTACCATTTTGCTACTCTGCTTTAGACTGAGACCTTACCGAGAGTAAACAAGGAGCTAGCTAGGAGCTACCGGTCAGCAGGCTGGCATCCGGCCTGCTGCATGTCAGTCAAAAGGATGCGCCCATAATTATGTGTAATTTCAAGATTAAATAAATAAGACGGATGAGCTATGAAAAAATTCACCCCCTCAAAGTTGACATGAAGGTAAACTTGACCTATTTAACTAAAATATTTTTTTTGAAACAGGCTGTAAACATGTTTATTTCTGCTGTGAAGTTGGCCTTTTTAACTTAACATGGGAGTCTATTGGGATTTGCTCTGTTTTGAAGCCAGCCCGGATGAAGAAAGAACTACTATTTTTGGGCAACCCGGAAGTACAGTAGGCTGACTGTTCTCCAGCGGAGTTTGCCTGTTGCTCGTGAGGTGTAACGGGGCCCATTTGAGTTTAGTTGAGTGTAAATGAGGGAGCATTTTCATTTCTTACAGCATTATCTGTCTGTGTTGGTCCAGTTTTCAGAGCGTCAGTTTTACAATCCTAATTATTAGGGATGTCCAATATTATCAGCCTGCCAATTTTATCGGTCAATATTGGCATTGTACTGTAATGTGATATTGGAAAATAATGGTATTGTTTTTTGGACCGAAATTTTTAAAAACGAAATCTTGTTCTATTAGCAGTGGTCCAGCATGTAGAAAAGTCCCTGTTATCCTGGAAGAACTTCATATCTCAGCATTAATTTTATAGTCATGCGACTACGGTGCAGCTGCTACAGACTGACTTGCTTTGAAGCTGCTTATAATATATCTGGTTTTAAGTTGCTGGTTTAGTAAACAAGTTGTCAGAAACAATATAATTAACCACATGTTACCTGCTAGTAATATATCAGATACTAGCAGATAACATGTGGTTAATATGGCAGTCAGATGTCCAAAATACTCCTCTGGCTGAGCTAAGACTATTTTAGGATCTTTGTTCTCAGACCAGAGTATAGTTTCACTGTATTTCTTAAAATACGAGAGATACAACCTCACACTTTTCTACATATATCAGTATTGGTTGATATCGGATATTGGAATTTAAGAGTTGGAAAATGTCGGATATCTGTAAAAAAAAGCCAGTATCAAACATCCTTACTAATTATAGTAATATTTTTAATCCTGATTGAGAATGTTGGCTCTGCTTTCAACCCACCTCTAGATTAACCAGAGAACAGTGGGCTGCCAATTACAGTGCCCGGGGAGCAGTTGGTGCTTTTATACATGTTTACTTACATTTTAATGGTTTGTTTTTGGTTGTACTAACACAATAATTGTAAATTTTAATACTTATTAAGAAAATACATCAGTTAAAAATCAGAAAACTAAAAGAAAGTAATTAGTGACTAGGAGTGACTAGATTATTAATGATACTTCCTTTATAATTCTTTCAAGGAGGACCATAAAGTAGGCATTAAAGAGTTACCAGCTTTAGAGTGGGATGTCTTAAAAAATCATTAGGTAACGATTAGTAAATAAATTTGTTTTTTGACTGGACTGGGCTATGTCTTCATGAGGGATCAGTGTGAACAGCATCAAATAACCAGAAGGTTACTATTACAAACTAAAGTACTTGAAGTATCACAAATACTCAAAGTTGCTGCAATGATAAGTGGATAAGTGTACATAAGCAAGCAATGATGGTCAGTTTTCATTTGATTTTCATTATGTATTTATTTGTCATGTAGAAATAGAGAACTTAACCCCTCAATGCCTGAATTTATTAACAATTATATAAACAAAATTAAATACAGGAAAAAAAACAAAACAAAAAAACCAAACACCTGTGCTTTTTAGTTTTGTCTTGTATTTCTTTTGCACTACTTCGGCTTTTCTTTTTGCTCTGTACAGCACTTTGGTCAGCTGTCTTAAACATACTTTACAAACAGAAAAAAAAAATACAAATAGATAAATTAATGAAAATTAACAAGAAGTTTAACATTATGTAAAGAATGTGAGCATAAATGCAGAAATTATGCTGAATTAAAACAAATAATTACATAAGATTTGATTATAAGAAATAAAATAAGCAAAGGAAGTAGTTTATTGCCAATTTGCAACAACAGATGTGAGGGGGGTTAAGACAGCGAATTTGGGGAGTGCACTGAGACTTTTTGGAGAAAGCTTAAGATGCCCAGATGTTGGAGCAGCTGCCACTAGACACTCTTCTGTCTCATTTGCCTTAGTGATGACCTCTTCAAAATTGGAAAGATAAAACGTACTTACTCAGCAGTTCTTTCATGTGAAAATTACTTGAAAGCTTCTTTCATAACAACCCGTCGGTCTGGAGCATCAAACTCAGCCAAATCCTTTTAAGTCAACCATCCTCCCCACCTGTTAAATACCTGCTAAAACAACCTCTAAAAAGTTAGCTGTTTTGGTCAAATATTCCGGTGTGAGATTGGAGAGAAAAGCAGAAAAGGGTTTTTGTTGCTGTGTGCCTGCTTACGTGTATGGGAGTGTGTTCTGAGATAATCCTATTAAAATTCTCATGTTGTATAATATGTCTACTCCAAGTCTTAGGAATGTCATTTCTCATTTGATTGCCACTGTTTTACAGCTCATGGATTTGTGCAATCAATCCCTCTAATGCCATGCTTTGTTTGTGAGACATATGGGCAAGCTCCCTTTTTCTTATACTTAAAGTATTCTTTGAATATATCACAGGTATATTAGACACTAAGGCCACCCACGGCCCTAATGTTAGCTTTCACAATGGACTTGTGGGATTTTTAATTGATTACTGGTATGCCCTCTGCTTGTTACACCATATGCTAAGTACATATAGTTTTCTAATCACCTCTGTATGGCCTATTTTCTTTCTTCCTATTCCAAATATCACCATCCTCTGAACCCTTGATGCAACTCTTTCACTCATTCACATAAAACACATTCAGGTATTGCATGTTCAGCACCAACACAATCACAACCTAACCTATCTTTTTAACTTTTAAGTTACCTTAATGCACTTAGCATTCCTTTGTTAGAGATGTGAACTAAAACAGTGGTTCCCAACTGGGGGCGCAGGACCCCCACAGGGGGCTTCCAAAGAGCATAGGAGGGGTCGCTGAACCAAGTATGGTTTTAGAAAAGGGCGACAAAGGAGGTCCACAGATTTTTGGTAGTTGCATAAAGGGGGTCCTCAGGGAAAATAGGTCAGGAACCACTGAACTAAAACTTTCTGGTAAGATTTAGAAAATCTTTAAGCTTAAAGCTAAAGAGTGACTTGTCAGAATCATGGACATCATCGGGATGCCCCATGGGGTGGTGGTCTCATAGAGGACAGTCCCATTTTACTGTTACAGCTGAGTTGGCTGACAGAAGCTGCAGCTGTTACTTTAGTTCTCACAGAGGAATAGGGGTTTCATTTCAAAACCCAAAGGTACAGCTGTCAGACAAGCACATTGTAAGATAAAGAAATCCTGCTTAAGTATACTCTGAACCTTTGTTCTGAATTCAAGGTTTGAAATAACCCTTGACAACTAAGGTGATTAGTACTGGGCAATTATGCAAATATCTAATTTTGAAAAAAACTGCATAATTTTCTGTTGGATTCAGTCATTATTCAAAAGTAACTTCATGTAGTACAAATTTTTACTCCGTATGAACAAAATTGTTACAACTTTTGGTTTGCAAACACTTCAAACAAGTAAACTACCTTTTAATAAGTACTCTTTATAGAATAGCACTTTTAATATTTCTTGTAAATCCCAACTTAAACATAATTCTAATAAAGCCAAACATATATATAGACTAGACTGGAGTTATTAAAAGATTTGAAAAATCTGCAGTGTGACTTTCAAAACATTGAATCTTCCTTCCTTGTAAACACAAGGGAAACAATCTGTAATTGTGAATTTCAAGCCAGTCAGTGTGTTTAAAACAGACAAAACACGGGATTATGATCTCAGCACTTATTTTCTGTGAAACAAGCATAGTATGTGAAACAAGCATAGTATGTTGGGAACGAGCTTTCATTAGCTACATTAACATGGTGCACTTCTGATCCGAATGTCCAATCAGAATAAAAATGTATCGTGTAAACAACATTGATGAGTGCTTTTCCAACTTTTGAGCCATAACCAGGGACAGGGCTTCAGGGTGGGCTTCAGGGGGGCTGGAGGGGCGGCACACCCCCAGCCCAGTGCCCTCAGGGGCCCAGATTGGAGGCAGGACTCAAAGGACCTGGGCCTCCACCAGGCTCCCCCCCACCGTCCTGCCGCAACATGTGCCCAGTGGAGGTCGGGGCTATGTGGTCTGTTCAACATCACCTGTCATGTTGAGTTATACAGGACTTATAGGTTGTCTCAGTCAAGATTGAGTCATAGTTGCTAAAAACTTTTCAAGACCGACTTGGCTTTGGTGATGTAGCAGGTGTTAAATATTGAATAAAATGTTGTGCTGCATGATTGGCTTTGTTTGCACTCTCACATTTAAAGGGACTAGAGGCGAGATTAAGAAACGAAACTCGCAACTGCTGCGACTGGCGCTTCAGGTAACTGCAGCCACGAGCCAAGCCGTCACGGGAGCATGCACAAACTGAAGCTATAATGTTCTTTACTAATGTATTTCTTCGTAGTTCCACTTTTTAGTGTATTTCAGTTGATCTGGATCGTTTGCTGACAGGAGAAGAATTCAAAACTATCGCTTACAGTGTTTGAATTTACCGCAACCGTTTTCTTCCTGAATCAAAACTGCGGATGCAGTGTCAGTTGACGTGACGTCCGCAGGGCAGCGCATCGTAAAGTCCCTTTAACTTTACAATGCGCAAGTTTACTGTAAATTCTGGGCAACAAGCCGCTTGTCACGCTTTGAACACTGCGGCTGGAACCATCATGTGTGTAAATGATAGATTGTTAGAGGCAAATGAGCTTCTTGAAGAAAATTAGGGGGAAAACACCTTATCGTTCTCATCCATGTCTCTGCTGCTGTACATGAGGGATCTGGATTTTGCCTTTATTTGGAGAGATTAGACTCCCGCTTCACAGGGGTGACCCGCAAAAACACTCGTGCCTTCTTATTTTGGACATAAGCGAAGCCCTGCAGTTGGAACTTTGGAGATCGGACATTTAGAAGGAAGTTACAAGCGCTTTTACCAGCCTGTCCAGCCAGCAGCACAGGACAGAGCTGATGGGCGAGACGTTGGAGACATCAGTTTTATTTATTTATGTTTTAAAATCAGCCCCGTTACAGGCATGGTTCAGACAGAAAGAAAAACATTTACAGAATTTAGCCTATGCATGTGGTACTGGTATGAATTACCTAAAAGTTTGTTTGTTTGTTTGTTTTTTATCTTTTTGTGTAAATATGCTATCTTATGTTACGAGAACACCTGCTTACTGACAAATGTGCGACCTGTAGGCTACAGTTTATCTACAAATATCATTTTCTAGTGGTGCTGCGTGTATTCAAGTGTGTTCAGTAGTCATTCTAACGGACTAAGTTAACATGATGCAGTTCATTAACATAAAAGTGGAGCGGCAAACTGAAAAAAAAAGGAAAAAAGAGCCAAGTTACAAACAGTGGACACATGTTTTTTCTCGCTGTCCTGGAGATGACCCTGATTTTTTTGTTGGCAGTGATCCAGGTCCGCTAGAACTGCCAGCACAGCAGGGAGATGGGTTGAGCAGAGTGGGACAGGAGACACTGAGTGGGCCTGCTATGTCCATGAGAGAACAATGAAAATGGATGGACATACAGAACATCGTGGACGATTTAGGAGCGCAAGGCTCGTCCTGCCCTTCACATAGTGGTGAGTAGATCTGCAGTGCTTCAGTGAAATTGTGTTTGTGAGCGTGGGCCGCTGTGCCAGCTTTACTAAACTTTATAGCTAGCCTACTGATAAAGCGTCTGAGTTTAAATGGTTAAAGACAGTGGATATCAAAATGGTGCGGTCGCTCTAAGTGGTGCTGAACTGCTTTGAACTTCAATTGTTTTATCATTAGTGACATGTAGCATCATGTTGTTTTTGTTCTCTTGGTTTGTTTACTTCACGCCTGTCTGATGGACTTCAAAATAACAGGCTACTCGCTCTCCTTGGTGCTGAAGCTTGGAAGCCCCGCCATTGCGGGCATGTGTATGTTGTAAAATAATGAGCTTTATTATTTGGGTTTAAAGGGCCCGGCCATTTGCCCCGCCCCCCGGCCCAGCTCTGACTTGTTCCGCTAGTGGCCACAACCCCCAAAATACAATCACGATCGGATCAGAATGAAAAAAATTTCCATGTAATTTGATTGTTTCTGCCCATGCTTGAACGATGTGGAGGAGGACTTGAAAAATGGTGGCAGCAAAACAGAACTGGACTGTGGCAAAACATTTTTGTCGGAAACTGAAAAAGTTAGGGATTATTAAGCATCTTGACGGACAAAATTTCAAAATAAAAAGAATAATGTCGTTCAAAATTAATCTTTCCAAATTAGTCGCCATTGCACATATCAAAGGCATATCAAATATTTCCATCATGGACATTTGCAACTAATCTGGGAGTTTCTTTATCCAGCATCCTTGTAAACATGTCAACTGAAATATCTGATCAGATTGATTTCAATCAGTAGATGAAATATTGTTCAAGAAAAGGTACAGTAGCTAATGACTGTGACAAACACTGGTTTGAGTGAGTTTTGCAGTCAATTAAAGACGGAGGTCTAAAAACCGACTGCCACGATTGTTGTGGTTTCTGCAGGACTTTAATCCAGCAGCAGCTTGATACTCATGCGCTCCTACTGCAAACAACAAAGAGAAAAAGGTGTAAAGACAGAGTTTAAATGAAAAACAAACTTTCTGTTGCTGTCCAGGGAATTTTGTTGTTCCCCACCATCTTCCAAAGTAAGGAAATGTCACTTGCTGCATATTTATGGCAAGTCAGAGCATGAACGCAGCCTTGCAACTTTCAAATTCAACGTCAACATGATACCGTGATCGGTTTGGGAAAGGAGATAGTCTACCCATGTGAAACCAAATAAAATTCTTTTAATTCAACATTTTTCATTCGGAAAGGTGTTTTAATGGATCATTTTCATTCCGATAGAGCTTTTGAACCAAAAGCAATCGGTATATTTGGCTCCACGTAAATGTAGCTAGTGAGAATTGGACTGTGTAATACTTGGTAAAATAGTTTTTGGCTCAGAGATGATAAACATGATGTAACTGTACTTACACATTAAAAAAGAGGAAGATAAACAGTCTAAACCTTTGATAGGTGTATAGTGCGTCATGGCTGGTGTTTTTCTCTTGTATTTGTGTTTATATCCTTGATCTGCTCCCTGGGTTGTCTCAACTAGTCCTGGTTTCTGCTTCCTCTTCAAACCTGGCCTTAGTTCTTTTTTTTTCTCTCTTTTGTTTCTTACCAAACCTGCCTTTTGTTAGCCATTAGCTGCCTCAGCAGAAATACTCCCTATTTTCCTTTGTTCTCTGTCAGATCCTAATCTTTGTTTTCTATGATGTGTTTCCCTTGTTTTTCCTTGTAGCGCTGTCCTTGCCGCGCTCTGCTTCTTGGATTATGTTTCCTGGTTGCCCTGCTAATGCAGCACCTTCTGTTTTTGAATAAAACTTACAATTTTACGCCTGCCTGCTTCTGGAGCCTTGCCTGAGTTTGGGTCCTTCATCATTGCAGCACACCTGCTTGACACCATGGTGGTGTTATGATTTGAATGATCACCCTCTAACAGGAAAAAGTCCAGGTTTAAATATTGGCTGAACCTTTCTGTGGGGAGTTTGCCTGTTCTCCCTCTGCAGCTTCTGGGTGTGGTGATGGACCCAGACCTGAACTTTCTCAGCAGAACCTGGAAAAACTATTCAATGCTTTAATCTTTAGTCGGTTTGATTATTGTAACAGTGTCTTTACAGGTCTTCCTAAAAAAATCAGAGACCTTCAGCATATTCAGACCTCTGCTGGTCGAGTTCTCACTAAGACACGTGGACCACATCAGTCCAGTTGTGAGGTCTTTAAATAGATTGCCCATCTGCCAGAGGATAGACTTTAAAGTTCTTTTGCTTGTAAGCTCTGATTGGTTTAGGACCAAAATACATCAGTGACCTCCTGACCCAGTATGAACCCACCAGACCCTGCAGGTCACGTGGATCCGGTCTTTTATCAGTTCCCAGAATCAAAATCAGACAGATCGAAACTGCGTTCAGCTTCTATGCTCCACATGTCCGGAACAAACTCCCAGAGTCCCAGATCAGCCGAAACACTCAGTTCATATAAATCAGGTTAAAGACCAACCTGTTCTTATCTGCATTTAAATAGATTCAATGCAAAATTTCAAATCTGCAGGACCTCCTGTAAGACCTAATCTCTCTTTGTTTTTAAGTGTAAATCAAGCTTTTCCCTCTTTTGAGCTTTTACTTTTTAATGTCTTCTTTTCTTCTGCATCCTGCAGTTAAGCTTTTAACGTTTTCTGTAAAGCACTTTGAATTGTCTTGTGCATGAATTGTGTTACACAAATAAACTTGCCTTGCCTTTTCTCCCGAAACTCTCACCGTTCAAAACAGTCACTGAATAAAAATGTAAACCAATGCTATATAGGGGTTCATTATTTTCTTCCAAAGGTACAGACAAGGATATAAGCGAATGTACTACTTTTTAAGTTCTTGTACCCTTTGAAGGTACAGCTGGCGCAGGAAGTATAAGCACTGTTTTTTTTGGGGGTTCATTCTTGTGCAATGACTTCTTGGTTTATGATGCAGTTAAAGTTTTCAGTAACTACTGATTCCTAATGAATATTCAAGACTTCTGAAAAGAACTTAACATCTGTGACATATTTAGACTTTCCCTCAGTTTTAATTGATAAGCATAATGACCACAATTGAATATAGAGTACTTTTGTCATTTTTTTATAATGAAGACAAATAGTTGGATGAAGTATTATCAGGATTCCTCTTAACTTGATGTTGACATGTTAAATTTACCCATCAAAGCAGCTCATGTGGAGCATGCTAGCTGGGTTTGCTTCCTTCTTTCTTTGGACTTCAAAATCAAAGTAACTCATAGCATATGTTTTCATCAAATGTAAAAGTCTAATTTGCATTTTTGCTGCCATATTTGAGTAACATATTGTCTGTTGATGTGGGGAAAAAAATGCAAGTTGATTTTACATGCAGTTTCATCATAATTATAGCAGGCTGGCTGCTGACTAAAGCTGCTGTCCTTCAGTGGCTGTCAGTGTTTCCCTCTGGCAGAGTGCTGGAGCAGGTGTAGATTTCTTCAGTCTCTGGATTGCTTCTTAACTCTATAAAAATATAGCTCTCATTAAAAAAGTTACACCTGAACTCAAGCCAAGTACAGGTAGAGATGTTCGTGACTTACCTTGGAAAAGGATTAAGTGTAATTTCAAGCTGGATGAGATGTGGAAATGGAAACAAGTGACTTGTTTGCAGCCCAAATCTTCCTAAATATCTAAATGTATCTATATGTTATGGAAGCACAACAGTGATGTCTGATGAGACTATTTTGCCCACAGTTGATAAATGCAAACTAATGGAAGTGGAAGAAGCCATCCATCTTTCTGCTTCTTTTGAGTTGATTTTCTGATGGAATCTGAAGAGGAAGCAGCTGGATTTTGATTAACTTGATTTCACAATTTTGTGCCTGATTTTCCAATTATCCCTGAATGAATACAGAGGCAGCAAAGTGCCATAAAGTAGCACGACTACATGCCTGAATAACAACAGACAGTGCTGGCACCTCTTCTAAATGAAGTGTCCATTAACAAAGTCACGACTTTGACTTTTGATAATGGGAAAGTCAGCAAAGTTCTTCTGCTGACTTCATTTGAATAGGCTTTGAAATACAACTTCATTCAAAAGAAAGATGAAAAGTTGTTAGAGACAACTAATTTCAACAGTAATGATGTTTTCTCTAAATGAATTTGACATTCTGATCCTTGATCTGGTGAAAAAAGGTAGGATTTTCCAGTGGTTCTCTTGGCACCTTATTATTTTCTATAAAGAGGAAAAAAAGTGGAGGTTTTGTAAATGTGTAACAAACCCACACTCAAGTCCCCAAGACTCAAGTTATTGTGAATTAGAATAAAATACTGATGTAAATCCACTGTAAATTTTTAACACTTCATTACAGTGTGACAATCTTAGACCACAGTGTTAAACTATCATCAGAAAACAATGTGATGCATCAGACCAGCCAAGGAAGCAATGACTTATAATCTGAAAAAGAACAACATTAATTTCCAGGTCAATTGCAACACACTTTAAAAAACTAAACATTCTGTCCTAATTTCAGATGAACAAACATCTGTACTTTTATTGGATTATGGCATTTGATAGAGTTGAATTTACTAAATAATGCATGCTTTTCATACAGAAGCATATCACCATCAGTTTAAACTCAACTCAGCATGGTTTGCTTCAAGTGCTTAGTAATGCCTCAGAAAATGTAAATGCAGGGAAATAATAGATACATCTGGAGTCCCATTGCACAACTATCACAGTTCAGAGTGAATGAAGGTTTAACTTGGATTTAAAGACGAGCCTCTGAATAGTTAATCTGAGCAAAAGATTGACGGGATGTGCAGTACAGTATGTGGTAAAAACTGTATTGTGAAAGGCTCTTGTCAATTGAACAAAATGGGATATTGTGCACAATAATGTTTTGTCAGATCCTCTAAAGTAACAAAATATTTAGCAGGTGATTACAGCCATGGTCAAAGCCTGGAGGAGTGTTGTTGTAATAAAGAGCATGGAGATTATGTGGTGTGAAAAGGCCTCTATGTAGTGAATATACTGTATGTGAATATGAATAGAGGACTTCATATTAATGAGTTGAAGAAACCTTTGCACAAGAAAATGGTTGCTGCTGACAGACAATCAATACATCAAGTGAAAGAAGGAGGAAAAATGGATTGCTTCATGCCACTGATCGGAGGCTCAAAGGTTAGGTTGAATTTAATTAATCAAAAACAATTTTTACTTTTACTTTTACCAATAACACTGTGCAGAATATCATTTGAAGTCTAAAAACAACTCATGTTGGACATTTAACATTTTTTAAAAAAGTACCTTTGACATTTGAGTCTTGATTTAGAATGTGGGTCTGAAACTCGCGGCCCGTGGGCCAACCGAGACACGCCCTGCATACAGAACATTGCGGCCCTGTACTTGACATGAAAGTTTAGCATTAATGTGGCATGCGTGGTTTTTTCCAAACACACTTTTTTGTCGAGTCAGTGCACATGCCACGCTTGTACCAATCAAACATAGCCATCACATGACCGCACACAAGCCATTGCAGCACAAACTCACTCCTCCACATCTAGCAGACATGGAATGAAACAGGAAAAACAGCGGGTGTAGCTGCCTGTAATGCTAAAACTGAGGAGGATGAACACCTTCCACCTTATGTACGAAGTAATGTTTGCAGGATAAAGTGGTTTGGGGTGGATTCTGTTTACCACGATTACAAGGCACCTACACCAAAATCAATTTCTTTTGCCGAAATTGGGCTGAATTAAGATTTTTTTTTTTTTCAAATTAGCATCAGTACAAATTTTATATTTGGATGCATGATTTTAAAATTCTAAATTTAAGGCTTGAAAACTTCATAAATAATTAAGATGAATTGGTTTTGTGTATTTTTGAGCCCCAATTTATTAATGGAGTGGAAAAGCAGACAACTTTGAACAATTTTTTAAAGAAATTGCTCCCCATCACCTTCCCTGAGCTTTCCAGGAGACCATGCGCCTTTTTGTTAACATGTCTGTGTGAAAAGCTCTTCTCCACCATGGACTTCATCGGTTCTTGATGAGCATCTTTAAACCACAATTGTCCTCTCCTTCAAGTCAAAATTGAAAAGATTGGATGAGCTGTTTCTGGAATACTTGAAAATGTCAAGTATTCCAGAAATTAAAGTTGAAATCCTTATTTGTGGAATATCGGTTGCATTCCATCCTCATGGACTCTGTTGAGACCCCTGATTTCGAAACTATTCTTTGAAGGTATAATTCCAAAATATGTTTTTGTCAAACCATCCACTAAAATACTTTCTATTTAAAGAAGGATCTTTTGTCCTTTTGTATATTTAACTGTTTTGCAAAGCATTATTTTAATCTTCCAGTAGTGTTTTAATTTGAGTTTTTTATTTTATTTTTTATTTTTATAGTTCATTAGATCCAGTCAAGCTCCAAACAATGAAGTGCCTCATAAATAGTTAATAAAATGTTGAAAGCAGTCCCCTCTACAAAACAGTCACAAACCATAATCCATTAATTGTGTTAATGGAGATGATTTTGTCTATTTTTTCCAAGTATTGTATGCACTGTAAATTGCGTCTTGGCATTTTTGCTGTCCCAATGTATTATTTCATGTCAAATTAACAAGCTTCTGGCACGTTGTTGTTATGAATTAAAATACTTAATCAAACACATCTTAAACACACAAAAAATGTTCATTTCAACTCAAAATATTAGGGCAGCCCTTTAACTCATATTTTTAAGTTAAACATTTTACGGTGTGTAGAGACAGTGAAATAGTCTATGTCCGCTTAAAAAAATGCCAGTATGTGCAACATATGGGCAAATATATATTATCGTTAAAGAATATGTCATTACCATGACACTATGCTTCTGAGGGGCATAGACCCCTGATTTATCCAACATTTCTGACAACATATCTTGTAGAGCATTTTTGGTGGGAAAAAAAAATACCCAATTAATAAGGATAAAAAACTCTCTTCCATTAAAAAGATTACTTGATAATACAGTAGCAAAACTCTCTAAGGGTCAAGAAAACTTATGCAGTTTAGGCATCTTACTGTGGTGTTTAGGCACAAACTAATCAATTTCTGCTTCCCTTTGAAGTGATAACTAGATTTTTAACCTTGGTGTCATGAACATGATTGAATTTTCACACTAAATAACAGTTTGGTCTGACATGTAATTCTGAAATAAACATGACTTATTTACATGGTTCACTCAGTAAAAGAGAAGCTTTTTTTTTTCCTTTAATAATTTAACACAATATACATCTCCTCCTTGAAAGACAATTGAAAATATTCCTTCTCTTTTCACGTTTCCGTTAAAAAAGACTGGATATTAAACCTGCTGTGAATCAATGATTCGGAATAATGATAATAATAATAATAATAATAGTAATTTAAAAATAATAATAATAAAAACTAATGATCTTTATTTGACCTAGCTGATGCAGAACTCCCTTTCCTGCTTGTCATACAGTGGGAATGCTCCCTCTATTCTTGTGGAAAGATTATTTAAACTATGGAGATTATAAACAGCAATTGTAACCCTGCAGAGAAACAGCTGCCTTCCAGAACTGATCATGCTGTTGTGCTCTTTGTGTCACTTTAGGAAATTACTGATTGGAACAATTGCATCCATCATACAGTATGTGTATCCTTCAACCTCTGTTAGCACCCTCAACAATAATTCATCATCTCCTCTGGTACTAGTACTGTAGGTATTTGTATTTGTGCATGTAAATGATAAACACCCATTCAAGATTGATTTTTTCTGAGTGTAACCTTGCGTACTTGGACTCTACAAAGGTTCACATACTTTGCACTGCATGTGAGCTCAGTGCATTTCAGTATAATTAATGAATAGAATGAAACAGTGTGAGTTTGAGTGAGTTTATTCTCAGCTGTCTTGATGCATTATGAGATTTAACTACAATGTTTTCCATTTAAAATAAAATTGCTACATTTTTTAGATCCAAATTGTGAAATCAAATTGGATGTAAGTGAAAGTATTAGTTTTAGTGTAGTGCCTCCAGCAGACAATGAAATGTAGACATTGTTACTTCTGCTACAATGAGTCTAAGACATCTGAGACTGGTTTACAAGATTGTTTCGGGAATACTGCTATCAAGAGGGCATGCTTAACGCACACTTTCCAATACTTTTACTATGGCTTTAAAACGGAATCTAATGAAAAAGAAACCCATTTAAATGTCCTTCTTTTGCTCTTCAGTGCATAAAACTGGAAGAACTAGATTGCAGACAACAGTAGACTTTGCATCATACAGCACTGACTTGATAATCATCAGTGCAATAATATTATGAATGATTATGGAAACAAACAAAACAAAAAAGTAATAACATTTGTAGTATCTAACTACTCCTTTACAGAAAAGTCAACATTGATTTAATTGCTCCTTGGTTCGGAGCCTTTGGAGTCACAGTTAATAAAGCAGTATACAGAAAGCTTATACATTCAAGAAATTCATTATTCACCAGCTATATCTGTATTTTAGTCATTTCCTTGAAGTCTCTTTTATATTACTCCAGCTTTTTGTTGTTTGTTCAGTAGGATTTTCCTCTATACTGTTCTGTTCTGCACAAACAGCACATTCATTTAAAGGATAATTGCTTTAACTTTGGAGTTTACACGTTACTTCCCCTGTTCTCTGCAGTACGGTTATGTATCTGTTGGTAACAGATAAGAATCGTGACGCTGTGTGTGGCTGACAGGATTGGCTGTCATGCCAGCTTATATCACAGGGCATATGTGAGTGTGTGTGTTTGAACTGGCTTGACGGGGTCTGCTTGTTACACTCCCCACCTGTGACAGCTGTGCCTTCAGCGTATGGGAGTGAGACTCAAATTCTACAAACAGACATACCATTTTTGCAAGCTATTGTCTGCTCCTTTCCAAGCTAAACATGCACAGTGTTTTGGATGATTTTTGTGTGGTACATTTTTTTTTTTCATGCTAAAATTGCACAAATGTCTAATCCCCACCAAACTCATTGGTAACAGTTGCTTTACTCACTAACTTCCTGGTCAACTTTAACACATTTTTTTTTTTAAGTAACCACATATTTTCCAAATGAATTAGTTTGAAAACATGATGTATGTGTTGGAGGGCAGACACATAGTCCTTGAGGCAGACGTAATGGGCCGATTTTCGGCTGTGTGGCATCGTTGTAGAATATTTTGAAATCGGGGACATGAGTCACTTTGGTGTATCGCCAGGCGTCGTCAGCCTTCCCCAATGCAGTCAGTGTTCTTTTCAGCCAATTACACGTGTTATCGGCTTCGGACAGTCGTTCAGTCGGTGAAGGAAAAAAGAAAACAGCCAAAACTGAACAGTATCACACCGTTTCTAGTAAAAACAGTACTATACTGTGAATAACAATGCATTCTGGGTAATGATTACTGTTTTTCACAAAATACTGCAATATACTGTGGGTAGCATTGTATCTTGGGAATGATCTTAGATTGAACGATAAGGAGGCTCTCTGTAAGCAAAACACTACTATATTTCTCAAGTAGGCACATTGTGAAACTCACCTTTTCTAAGCATTTTCTTTTAACTGCATTATTGTAGTATTTTGCAATAAATATTAAGACTTACAAAGTAAACTGTATGTGGATTCAATAGTACTGATTCTCTGGAAAAACTGTAAGGCAACCCAGCTGCCAGTAGTCTACTGTTGATCTGGTAAAAAACATCAATGTTCAGTAATCAATTGATTTCTTTTAAGACAGTAACATACTGTAAAGCTGATTACAGTAGGAGTGCTGGATATTAACGGTAAGATGCTTGCAACCCTGCCGCCAGCATCCTACTGTAATTATACAAGGCAATTTGTTACAGTAATTTGTTTATTTTAATGCCACTATATCACTATATATCTTTGCTTTATTTTATTTCTATTGTGTTCATTTCATTTAATCATGTCTGAATAATTGATTCACTTTCACACATGCATCACTTAAAATTCACAGATGTGTTCGTAAAAATCTAAACCGGATATTTCCAAAGAGAAATGAAGGAAGTAGATATAAGCTCAACTGATAGTCAAATGATCACCTGAGACGTGTCTTACTATTGGATGAAACCTGCTCTGTCAGCTTCCCATTGGCTGACAACCTGCAAGCCATATTCTACTGCCAAGGCAGAGCACGAAGCTCTGAACAGAATGAGAAGAAAAACTGCTCTGAACTCAGCAGAGTTCAGAACTATGGATCCCTCAAGGAGGAGTGATGGAGAGAAGAAGGTGACACTAGTCGTTGTTTGTGGTTTTTCTGATGTATCATGAAAAGTCAATTCAAGCGAGAACTCATGAAAGCGTCCTGAGACTGACCACTTTATTAAATCAATCTAAGAATTGATTTAAGACTTTAATGGTTTTTCTTGCTTCCATTACATATCAAAAGGAAGGTGGTGCTCCGAGGCTGTATTTGTATTGATATTAATAGAAATATTAATATTAATTTCATATATGGTGACACAACAGGTGGTACCTGACAAAAAAAGTTAAAGAACCACGGCTACATTAAACTTCCTAAAGCTGCTGTCTTTATAGAGGTGCTCACACTTGATCATGATTGGTTAATGCGATACACTTGATTAGCAGCACCAGACTTTTACTTATACTCTTATTATGAGCAGCAAGGACGTGCACATGTTCACATGTTAAATAACTGATGAAACTTTGTGTTACACCATATGTCATTGTTTATCTGTACTGGTACTTAACCTGATTTTAAGTTATCATCACCAAATTTTAAGTTAGTTATGAGGACCAAAAGAAATTTTAAGTTTAGATACCTAAAATGTAATATAGCAAGTGATGTCTTTTTGTATTCTTTAAATGCAACTACATTGACCGGCCAGCTCAACCCCTGAAGGCTTAAAGGAGTGATGACATAACAGTTAAAAACTAGTTTATGTTGTTGGCATTACTTTATATGTAAATACTCCAAAGAAAAACGGCATTTTTTACAGCGGAGTATTGTTTTGAAACGCCAGACCTCACTTCCTCAGTAATACAGTTGGTCCGGTGATGATATGGAGCTTTACCCGGAGACCACGTTGACTTCATTTTGATTGGCTACACCTTATTTCGCTATGACCTTATTTGGAGAATCTAGGTCAAGCTGCGGTCGGAGTTTGCTAAAGGCTAACTGCTAGCAACATGGGCAGTTCAGATAGTGAGCTACGTTTATCAGACAAGCAGCATTTAGAAAATAAATAAACTTACAGTAATCAAGGTTGTGCCCCCTCCCTCAGTGTTGCTGCAGAAGTTTCTTTTAAATCCATTTGTTTAAAACCCAGACCTGACTGCACAGAAGACTACTAGCTCCATACATGCAGCTGAATCAGACAGGGAGGGAGGGGGGAGTGGACGGTGCAAAACCGTTAGGGGAGAGAGAGAGAGAGGGGGGGGGGGGCTGCTTACTTGATAGTGTGCTCTTATTGGAGCAATTAAATTACGTAGAATGAAGAACTACATAGAATGATAGCCTGCTGTCTCATTCAACTGTTTCTAGCAGAGAGCAAAGCTGACAGACCATAAACAGGAACTTTATTCTCACTCTACATTCACATGCCTCATCAGTGCACAACAGATCATATTATACCCCAAAACCCCAGAAAAGGAAATTATGTCATGGCACCTTTAAGAGTACCAAAGAATCACTTTAATTAAAAAAAGTACTCTAGTGGCTTATTAGCAAATCTAGCTAGTGCTAACTTAAGAAAACACATACAGTAAGTTATAATGATTTATCTCAAAGAACAGTACAAATACATTTCTGTGTAAAATGTGAGCTTAATTCATTGATCTTACTACACTGTCCTGATCAGACCGACATCTGTCTCACTGTCTCCTAAAGGTGCTGCCTCCGAGCTACCACCGCTAGCTTAACACTTTTCCTCATAGTATTGAATAAAGTTGATTATACAGTATACAGCTTAAAGCCATTCTCTCGCTTTCTCGCAGATGTGCGCTTTTGAAATATCCAGTGAATATAGACCACGGTGATATGCGGCAGGTCTTAAAGAGAACGGGTATAAAATGCTGTTAGACTGTGGGTTAACAGTTCTGAAGCGGAAGTGATGGGGCAGGTTTATCGTCATCGGGAAGTGACTGTGGATAAACCCCATTCCATACAGCAGTAAGACAACCTTTTGGCATGAGAATACTGTCTTTGGTTGTAGTGCTGTATAATGTGACTGTATTTAGAAGAAAAAATGGTTTAATTTTTCTCTGCAATAATACATACTGTAGATCTCTGTTGCCAGCAGTAGTTTGCTGCTGACCTCTGACTTAGAAGGCTTATCTGATATGTGGACTATGACCTGTGGTATTTGATTGGATTGACCTCCAGACTGCAGACATTACGCTTAACAAGCAATATGCTGCAAGTATTGCAGGACCTGAGTTAACTGACATACTCCTGCACTGTTCTGGATTCCCTCTGTATGCTGCTGAAAAACCAAACCCTTGTTATGGTTTTTACTGTATAATTCACACTCACATTGCAGTACAATAGATATGCTCCACTTGTGCTACTAGAGTTTTGTTTTTTTCCTTGCTAAGAGTGTGTTTGCATAGTGTTTCAAGAAAACCAGAAAAGCATGCAAAACCCTTTTCCTTTGAGTGTCACACAAACATTTTAGAATGCACATTTAAAACTTGAAGTAGCCTGTATCACGGACAAACAGAAACAAGATAAGACCAATTGCTGGAACCATGCATTGGAAAGCTCTTTGATACTGAGTCAAACAAAATGGAAACACTCAAAAGATTTGAAAAGCCTGAAATCTTGGAATTCTTTTTCTTCTTGTTGTTTTTCTTTTCTTTCTTTTTTTTTATTGCTCACTGTTACATTTTGTTCAGTAGTCAGTGCCAAGCCAGCAACTCTTCCAAAACCATCCCAATACAAGGGAGCAATTGCGTGCATACTGCCAAAACTGCACCATCCTAGGTTTATTGCTGTAATAACAGAAAGTTGATGCAACATTTGGAAAAAAGAGAAGGAGAAAGTGTCCAAAGAGTGTCTGTGTCTGGGAATAATTTGTATAAATTTGTAGAACTTTACAAAAAAAATCCAATCATGAGTATTTATTCATTAGCCAAGCATGAACTAAAATTTACTGACATCTCATTTGACATTCTTTAGATCCCCTGCCAACTACTGAAATGACAAGCAGTAGGGCCTATAAACATAACCTCAGTGGCAGAAGTAATTATACTGAAGGTACAAGGGAGCAGAAAGCTCACAATCAGTTCGCCAGCCTTAATAAGATCTTCCTCCCACTGAGAAGAAGTAATCTACTGGAAATTGATGTGACTGATGAACCTCCAAATAACTACCAAGTCAATGAATTCTAATGTTAGACAGCATTATTCAAGAACACTGTGGTCACAGTGTGGCATAATCTTAGTTTATTTAAGTTTTACATCATTCTGCATATTATGGGTGTCATGGCACAGGAATTTTGCAGGTTGGTTTTCTAACAGCTAGACCTTAGTTCACCCTAAAATGATTTTAAAAATTTGATCAATAGACTTGTGAGTAAAAAATTAAAAATTAAATCCTAATCTTTTTATGTTAAGGAATGCATTTAAAGGAAGATTAATATGATTATTCCTTACATTTCATTGGCATGTCAAGAATTTCAGACTCCTCCATTGACAAGGTCAAAGATGGACATATACTGTAGAAGAGTTAAGACATTGTGATATTCAGAAAAGCATTTTACCTCTGCCTCCTTCCATTTATTACTTAAAGTATTGAAAAAGCACTCAGTGTATATTGCAGTAATGATGGGAATCTGTTAATCATGATTACTTAAACGATAATGTAGCGCATGTCGGGAGAGGTTGCTTAAATTAAAAGACCGCTGAATGTGCAGTGTAACATGACAAACATGCAGTAAAGGGACCATCTGTCCATATGGCTTGCAATTACATTAAAGCTGGAGCTCTAAAACGGTGATTGAGTGGGGGAGACCAATAGAATGACAAGGTAGTCGTGGCTGGTAAATGTCCCTCATGGTCAATATGTTTTTGTAGGATGATCCGCTTTAGTTGAACGTTTTTATTTCAAAACATTTTTTTGTCAAAGACTCATATTTTAAATTCTGCTGGTATTATTTGTAATTCCTCCCATCGACAGCTGTCTGCTGGTTGGCCTGGAGAGTTTAATGCTCTCTGTGCAGAAGTGTGGAAAATCCCCCTTGTGTATGCACAACACAACAGGCCTTTCTTCAGAAGAGCCTGTGTTCCAACTGAATGAGACTTGTTACAGTGAGCATGTCATGTGGCAAATTGTGACAGTAATTCACAGGGAACACTTGCCCCTGTCCTGGCACCGTTGCGCTGGACGGCCATCTGCAGCCCTCGTGTCAGAGAGCAGCAGCCAACATGCTGGCAGATAATTGGTGAAGGAAGAGGGTTGGAACAGGAGCTGAGGTTTAAACCTACTGAAATCAATCAGTGAAAGCTGGAACAACAAAGCACTCTCATTTGTGTGTATGTGCACATGCTTAAGAATGCAGAGAATGTGCGGACATGACAGCTGATATATTCACATGCATTCCCCCTGTAAATGATTTGATTTACTCTCTGTGAAGGTCTTTTGAAAATTCATGAAAGGGGCATCCCTATAAATTTCACTGAAACCATTGGTCCCATTAAACATCACTTGGAATAAAATGACAGATCTCCACATGTGAAAAGAATCAGTACATCAGTACAACACTTTCTAGCTGACATCACTGTGTATTTTTTGCTGCATCAGAATAAGACACTGTTAATACAAATGATAGATTACGTCTGTCATGTTTCACAAGGTTATATTTAAAACAAGGACTCAATTTGCTGCTTGACATTTTTCAGACAGACATACATTTGTTTTTGAGAAAACACCCTTCACCGTTACAGTGTGAAAAGAACATTGTTTCATAGCATCCAGAAACAAATAGTACCAGACAAATAGGGGCATGCACACCAAAACTGATCACATGCTGAATGACGGACAGTCTGTCAAAACTTCCGTATGTCTCATTTGTCTGGGAATTAAAACAAGGAGGCAGCTGAGGAATTTCAGACAGTAATCTATCCCTCAGACAATATGCTTCCACCACTTGTATGAGCCAAATGATTATTTACAGCCTGCTGTCAGCGCAGGGTGCATGAATAAATTCATGTGCTTTGGACTGCATGAGGCGCAACATTTAACTGCCAGGTTGTCCTTGCATGAATTTAAAACTGTTGATTGACAGATGAGAATCTTGGTCTGTAATTACATCTTCACCTGATCCTACTGGTATAACTTATCTATTCATGGTTGCTCCCTTTTATTTAAGCATTTTCAGGATGTTTTTTTCCCATCACATCTAAACATATTGGATGTATTCTTTACTAAATTTCTCCTTACAGTTGTGCATTTTCTGCAGCTTTCCCCTCTTCCTCACTTTCACCTACCAGGGGTGTTGATTAATGGTATCTGTTTGGCAGCATTGGCAGCCTGATAATGAAAAGAAAGACAGGGAAGGCTCCAGTGAATCTCTTGCAGGCATCATGTCAGAGTTGTCTGAGCTCACTTCTAGTGCTGAGGGCCAGAACGGTGATACAACCAAAACAACGAGCTGTCATCATGATGCAGCTCAGGGATTTTTCCTCAAAAGACAAACTAAAGAGGGTGCCGATCAAACAATGACTATGAATAATAATTTAGCAATTTTGAGTAAAAGGATCCAGCCTGTATGAAAACATGAACATTCAAGTTTGCCCTGTCTTTGTGCTTCTTGAAAGAATGCTTATTTAATTGTAATTATTACTGAAATAGATGCTGAGATGCTTCTCTGCACATCGAAACACAAAAAGCCTCCTCCCTAAGAAGGTTTGCTTTTTGTTGAGTGTGCAATCTGCCCAATCACATGCCTTTTAATTCTATTCTGCAATGAAGCTGACATAGATAATTACATTTACGTGCAGGTTTTTGTTTTATCTGCCTACATACTGTCTAAATATAACAGTTTAGTAGGAAAGCAGAGCCTGATTTCAAGTCTGGCGATTATCATGTGTGACTAAATTTAGAAGGAAACAATCCCGTCATCAGATATAATTCTTTGTTATGCAAAACACCACAGAACAGATGGCGAAAGTGCATGACAATAAGTAGATATTGCATGTATAAACAATATCAAACTGTCAGGCTTACTGTACAGACAACTCTCAAGGTGAAAGTTAAGTAAATTGAATATTTTCAGTGTTTGCATTACTGTGATTCAGAAGCATTGTATTTGGTAGATCTTTGTGCAGAATACAGTATTTCAATGTTGGAATGTTCACAGTATCAGAACTAACAGCCATTAGAGCCATGAGTACTTCGGAAGCACAGATAGAAACATATTTTTCACATTGGGACAAAAACCAACCAAAACAATCAGTACTGCTCTCATTAATCATATAATATTAAAATGTGTTGAAAGCAACCATTAAGTAAGCACCTACAGTATTAAAGGCTGTTTGACTAATAGTTATATTAAACACTTTAAGAAAAATACAAAAAATTTGCATATTTTAATTTGAATTCAAATTAAAATTACTTTTCTTGTTACATTAAAAAGAAAGTGCAAGCAGTACTTGATAACACTTCCTTTGATAAATCTAACGATTAAAAACATGAGCAATCTCAGTTTGTTTGTTCATGATGCAACATCAAAATCAAAGGATTCCAGATGTAGAATAAAACTTGACTTATTTAATTTGACCGAGGACGGCATTATAAGCCCTTTAAATCTCATCGGCACAGCAGTTCATCAAACCGCCATTCAGAAACCGGGACCTGATCACAGTTAGTTTCCCATGTCTTCTGAGAGTGAGGAGATGCCCCTGGTTCTTCTCGGTGTTTCCCATCCTGTCATAAAATGTGTGTCTGCGTCATGACATCGAGTCATTTTGACTGGTTGACACCTCAAAAATCTTAAAAATTGACGCTCAAAGTGCCTCCAGACGCACTGTGCCAGACGTGCGTAATGCGCCGCAGGGTTTTCGACGCCTCCTGGTCAGACGTCGGCCAATGACTTTGCGTGTGAACCTGACGCCCTTCATGGCCAAATCGCATTTGGTTTGTACGCACTGTATGTCCTGAACTTAAAGGAATAGTTCACCCACAGAATGATTTAACTTTATTTTCCACTTACCTTCATGGTGAGCAAGACTCTGGAGCACTTTTTTAATATTTCAAATGCAGCCGGAGATCAGGACGACTTCTCGTTTCCAACCAACTTTTATATAATGGAGAACCGAGCCAAAAAGGTCCATAAAAGTGCACAAAAGCTTGTCAATATTCCTCCATACTGCTCGTCCATTGTAATCCAAGTGTCCTGAGTGGGTAGTGTCCATAATTTACTCGGAACTACGCCATTTAGTATATTTAATGATAATAATAATGGATTAGCTTGATATCGCACTTTTCAAGGCACTCAAAGCACTCGCAGTAGTTCCATTATTCATTTACTCCTCATTCATACTCAGTAATGTTATGCTATGTATATAGCATAACATTCCCTGTTCCCTTCCCCGCACATCTCTCACGGGAAGTGGACCACCTGGCCATCACCCCCAAGGCCACAATAACATCTGTGGACAGAGACTGGGTGTGAACTCGGGCTGGTTCACAGCCTGATGCACACACACCCACGGACACACAAGTTCAAGTTCCCCGTAGGGCAATTTCTTGTGCAACTAGCAGTGCTAAAACACAATTAAACAACAACAGTCGCTCAGTCAACAACAGGGACAACAGATAGGAAACAACAGCATTACAGGTTAGTCACTTGTTTAGGAGAACAATGGCTGCGTGGACAAATGAGTGTTAGAGCCTGTTGGTCCTGCACTTTGGCAGCATGTACCTACGCCCTAACAGGAGAAGCAGGAATTCACCAGCCAGGGGGTGGCTCCGGTCCCCAAGGATGGAGTGGGCCTTGCCCAAAGTTCTGGGCTGGCAGTGAGATCGTTCAGGTTTGTACCTGCAATTTTGCTGCACACTCTTACAACGCCCTGCAGCCTGTTTTTGTTCTTTAGGGAAATGGAGCCATACCAACAAACAAAGGAGAAGGTGAGGATAGATTCAATAAAACAAGAGTAAAACTTTCGCATAAAAGTGCTGTCCACATTAAAATTACGCAGCTTCCTGTAAAAATACATGCGCTGATGGGCCTTTTTACACACGGCATCAACTTGAGTCTCGAAGGTCAGCTTGTCATCTATATAAGTCCCAAGGTACTTATAGTTACTGACCAGCTGGGGAGATGACTGCGGGACTTCTACCAAAGTCAATCAGCATTTCCTTTGTTTTTACCACATTAATCTGAAGGAAGGAAGAGCTGCACCAGTCCAGAAATTCCTTCACTACAGGTCCATGCTCCTGGTCATCCGTGCCCAGCAGGGACACAATGACAGAGTCATCAGCAAATTTAAGAACGTGTCGCCTTGTTTGCTGACTCCGGCATTAATTTGTATATAAAACAAATAATAAAGGCAAAAGAACTCAGCCCTGAAGTGATCCAGTGGAGGAGACAAGAGTGTCTGAGAGAACACCATGAACCCTCCCTCGTTGTGGTCTTACTGTTAAAAAGTCAACAATCCAGGCTATAAGACCAGGATCAATGTTATGAGAGTCCCTCAATCTCTCTGCTAAAATATGTGGCTGAATGCAATTAAAAGCGGACGAGAAATCAATAAATAAAAGACGAACA
The DNA here is from genome assembly GCA_023101725.1 of Atherinomorus stipes. Classification (NCBI taxonomy): domain Eukaryota; kingdom Metazoa; phylum Chordata; class Actinopteri; order Atheriniformes; family Atherinidae; genus Atherinomorus; species Atherinomorus stipes. The sequence goes on along the minus strand of JALJCO010003968.1, from coordinate 1,545,343 downwards.
AAGGACTTTGTCCCCTCAAGATGGGTTAAAACCAGGTTCAACAGGGTGCCAACTGCATCATCAGCATCTTTGCCTGACCTGTATGCAAACTGCAGAGGATCCAGGTTATTTTGGACACAGGCCAGAAGCGATTCCTTTACTATTTTTTCAAATGACTTCATAAGAAGGGAAGTAAGTGCAACAGGTCTGAAGTCATTAAGTGATTTTGGAGATGCAGATTTAGGGACTGGAACAATAACGGAGCTCTTCCAGAGTGAAGGGACCTTGTGCAGCTGGAGGGACATTAAAAGATAAAACTAAATATATCTGCAAGCTGGACTGCACAGTTCTTGAGGACCCGACCCCCAATGCCATCTGGACCAGGACTTTTCCTCTCCTTAATACACAGAAAGAGTCTACAGACTCTGTTTCTGTCGACAACAACACTATTGTGTGAGGAAAATGTGTTAAAACCCGAGAGTTCATGAGTAAAATCAGTAAGATCACTGCACACATCCCTGAAGACATCCTCGCTCTTCTGTTTGGAGGGATTCCCTTCCTTCCTACCCACCATGTGTCTTTCATGTTGTGATTGCCTGAGTTCGTGCTTCTATGTATTGGTGTGTCTTTTTTTTGTCTCCAAGGTCTTCACCAGTGTATGTGGAGAGTTTGGAGACTTCTTTTTTTTACCACCTACCCACCTTTCCTCATGTTTTCTTTCTGCAAAGGTGCGCCCTGCGAGGGGCTGCTTGACCTGTCTTGTTACTTTTTTGTTTGTGTGTCTTGGATGGGTTGTACTGAAACATGAATTTCCCCTCGGGGATCAATAAAGTATCTTTGATTTGATTTGATTGATACAGTCAGTCTGCTGTCAGTCTGCCCTGGGACAGACTGACGGAAGCATGACAGCCATTTCACAAATTAGCATATTTTTGGCTATAAAACACCTAATTTGCATATTTTAACATAATATTTCATAAAACTTGCAATACAAAAAATGATAGCCATATGTGAGGAATAAACCAAGAAAGTTTCATGGTGATACAGTTAGTTAATCTGTTTCCTAAACTCAATTCTGTCAGAGAATCTGTCAGAGCCATTAAAATGAAAAGTCCTGTCACCATTTAGTGTGAACAAGTTACTCACATGGCTTTGTTACAATTTCATTGTGACCGTCTGATCTCTTAGTGTTTTTGAATAAAAGTCAGATCTTGGAGACACTACTTGAAAATGTCCAAGGTAGCACCACACGCTGGATGAGCAGCTTGAAAACTACAGTAAAGCTATGCATTATTGTTTTAGAAGAGTCAGTGAATACATGACAGAATATGTTTGCTTCACATGTTTTACTTACTGTACTGAACATACTAAATCACAGATGGAAACAGCAAGATGTTCCCATCTGCCAGGCCACATATTTTCATTTTCATCAACATTAAATCAGGTGTCATCCCTTGCAGCGCAGTAAGGAAAGTATCTCCTCCAGTGGCGAATCCACCCTCTGCAGGACTCTGCTGTGATTTCATTGCATCCTGCATCCATGACTGCTAGCAGAGCCATCTGAGTGTGTGGATGCTGTTACACACCTCCTGGTCCCATGAAAGCTGAGGGTTAACTGCAGCGTGCGAACCATACCGTGGGCTTCGGGCAGCTGCTTTTTTTGTTTTTTTTTTAGTGTGTGTGGGTGTGTGGGTGTGTGGGGGTGTGTGTGTGCGGGGTGGGTGTCGCACTGCAAATAATAATATGATGCCAACTGATGTTACAACTGATATTATAGCCAGCCTGCCTCACTAGTCACAGTCAAGTGGTGCAAAAAGAAGGTTCCACACTGATAATGCAAAGGTCAATACTGTGAAGGCTTCATGCAGCATAAGCATTCAAGGACAAATGCACTTCCACTGCTAACAGGACTGTCAAGAGAAGTATTTGGAAAAAAAAAACACTCTTAACCTTTTCACTGAGACCTGCCTCAGTGCCTCCCTGAGCAACATAGGCTCATTATCCATTTAAAAATGTGCAGTTCTGGTCTGGACGTCTTTGTGTGAATGACCTAAGATTTGACAGGAGTGCACAAAGCTACAGTAGTGCGTTGCATTCATTTCCTTTTGTGAATATTACACAATTATCTTTTTCTTTTAAGGTATATATTAAGTTAACTGCCGAATACAGTACTGACCTTCGAACCCCATATGAGAGCAAAGCCTGAGAGCCTCCTGGGGTGCTTCATTTGTGCTTTTGTGGTTCGGAAACCAGATACCAGATTTTTACCATTAAGTTGTCTTTACTCAGAAACCTGAATACTGTATACAGCCAATTAAAATATAAATGTTAGATGATGTATAAAATTTTAGTAAAGAAAATGACTAACTGTGGGACCAAGTTTAATTGAACATAGTAAGATACTTTAATCTGTTAAATTGAAAAAAAAAGAAAAAAAGATGAGTTTCTTTTAAAATATACAGACATTGCATTTAATGCAGTTATACATTAAGAGAATATAATAATCTTTACCAGAGGTTAAAGATCATATTCATTAGAAAAAAATGGAAAACAGTCATCAGTGTATAAATCCAAGGAATTTGGAAATTTAATCATTACTAAAGCCACACAATCAGGGAAATCTGTGTGCCCTGTCAAGAAATGGATATTTTGAGGAAACGTGTTCTGACAGGGTAAGTTGTTATCAAGGGGCAACTCCACTGGAGAAAAGAGAAGCCCAGCAGAAGCTCTAAAAGATTGCAGTTCTTTCTTCATCCGCTAGGGTCTGGCTTCAAAACAGAGCAAATCCCCACAGACTCTCATGTTAAAAAGGCCAACTTTACAGCAGAAATAAACATGTTTACAGTCTGGCTCAAATAATCATTTTAGGTTTAATAGGTCAAGTTTACCTTCATGTCGACTGTGAGGGGGGTGAAATTTTGATTGACAGGTGTCAAACCGAGTAACATTTTTAGTTGTAGTGGCTAACAGTTAGCTCCCTGGAAGGCATCAGCGTGTAGCAGAATTGCACAACGGTGGTTCTTAGCTGGTAAATAGCAAGTCTGGGTGTGCCTTACCTTTAGGGGCCAGTCACACTTGGCACGGTTGGAGTATATCCCAGGTACAAACAGGGGGGGGGGTAACGTGGTTCACGTTTAAACTTCAGTGTGACCAATGGCCACAGCAGTGCCCAGGCCTACCTTCGGAGGTTGCTGGAGGTTGCAACGGTTGCTGGCATGGAACGATTGCGTTATTATTCACTCACGCAATAAAGATGTAATGATGCCGCCTTCGTAGAAGCCCTGTTCCCGCTCGAAAACGCGAAGAAGAGGATAAGCATGATTGTTACAGCTCTTGTTACAGTCTTTAGCTTAGCAGCTTACACAATCTCGCCATCAGGCAGTGGTCGGAAAACTGTGATGGTACAAAGTTTTATCAGCATGTTTGGGTGGATGTCCAACAACTCTAATGACTATTAGCGCCACCCGCTGGACTGAAGTGAAGCAGGCGCTGTCACCTACGAAAATGCAGTCACATGACATGGTGGCACACTAGCATGTTTCCAACTTTGCAGGTGTGATCGGAGGCCATTTCTACTAAATTTATGGCACCTGGTTAGTTGAAACAGGATTAAACCAATCGTGCCAAGTGTGACCCTACCCCTTACATCGCCTCTCTTTGTTCGTTCCTGTTCACTTCACATTAGCTCAGTTAGCTTTTAGCTTAGCTGTCAATCATTCTCCCTGAGACTCGGGGGAAATGTCTGTCTTTGCCTATTTTAGTATTTTCCAGGAGTAGAGACGAAGAAGGAAAAAAAAGTATTTTACGAGAGTGACGACACAGGCGACACAACAAAATGGTGAGGGTGGGAACGCCCAACTGGCTTCACTTTCAGCTCTTCAGAATTGTCTGGATACTACATCCATTTTTTACAGTCTTTGGTTGTAACGCAAACCATAACGTTTGCCTGATCTTACATATCCCATTTTCTAATCCTGGACCAAGTTGGTTGCAATGAGTAAAATAATGATCAACAAAACAACTGAATGCAAAAAGCAGTTCCAAGAAGCAGCAACTAAATGAAAAGCAGACGTTTATATAAGTGTATATGATGTCCCTCCATCTCCCAAATGCAAACTTTGTATTAAATGTGATGCAACAGTCTAGATGTGACTATTTTATTAAAGTTAGTAACACTGTATTGCTCTGTGGGATTAGTTTTGTTTACACTAGACCCTCTCATAAAAGGTAAACACAAAATTCAAACAGACAATGAAAATCATTTATTGAGAGGGATCTATGGATAACATTTATGTTATACAAATTTTGCTGTGAGACTGAGGTGGAATCAATGTGGTCTTGTGGTCCGACATAGGAAAGGTGATACAGTGCACACAGCATGAGCAACTTGAACATCTGTGAAAGCACCATTTATGCTGACCTATACTGAAATAGAGAAACATGTTGCTGTCAAAAATGTCAGCTTTTTCATTAGAAACCTTATTGTGCAAGTTTAAATAACTATTCTTTTCTTTCCTCCACATGCTCTTACAACTTCCTGATGTGTAAATGAGCTGATCTTTCTTCACTGTGCTGGTCTCTTAAGACTGTTTCTGAATGCTCAATGCAAGAAATTCAGGTATACGAAGCCTCAAGGTGGCGCTTTTGGAGGAGGGGAGCTGCGCATTCTTGTTCGTCTGGCTGCACCAGTGTTGTGCACCGCAGGTTAGAAATGGGCAATACCGAAATTTTTCATGTCGATATGATACCAGTAGTTTATGGCACTTTTTCAGCGATACCAATATTGATACTGATATTTTTTGTCCTTTAAAAGAAAATCACATGATAGTACATTTTGCACTGATATCTTGAATGCAAGGGCAATATTAGATATATGTAAAACCCGAGAACAGAAGTACTGGAAAGAAAACCTTAATAATAAATTATAGTGATGATAAAATAAAAAAAAGGATTAAAAGTGTCTTTCAATTATCAAATAACATAATAACTAAAATAATAAAATGTATTAAGTGGAAAATGTTCAAATAGAAAATGGGATGGTAATATTACAAATTTACCAAAACATAATGTACAATAACCTGCATTAAACCACTGAAAGACAACAAAACATCATCATCATCACTAACAGTAGCAATATCATCATGACATCTGATACAGTACCACCATCATGTGATACGGAAGCTAGAATCTGGCTGCTTTCATCATTTCATTCCCTAAAACACTCAGAAGTAGAAACAAATTGCGTGTTTTGTATCTGTACCATGGTATTGTTATACTCAAAAAAGTATAGATTCTGATATTTTGTCTGGCTGGTATTGAAGTATCGACTCCGAGGTACTGATATGCCCATCCCTACCGCAGGTCCCTGCATGCTGAGACAACACTAACTGCTGCTAAAAGATGGAGAGCAGGTGCCTCTCAAACCCCAATTCATATTCCAGTAAGACAAAGAAGAAAAGTTTTGTCTTGTGAGATGAAGGGAACCAAACTGGAGTCTGACCGGTCCCCACAGCAAGGGGGCGCTTTTCAGGAAAAGACTGGCAGCACCAGAGTAAGACAGAGTAAACAACCGAGCAGCTTTTTTTCTTTCTTTTTTTTAAATGGAGGGAGCTCCGATCCAGTCTGGGAATAAAACGGGATCCACAGTTGGCTTTCTTCTTACTAACAAGGTAAATGTGATGTATGACGGAAATAATGATGCACAATGCTAAGTTTTTAGCATATAAATGTAGCAGTATGACAGCTATATGACTGTTCCCGGGGAAGAGATACACTCTTGTCAACTTGTTGCCGGCATGTCCCATGATTTCAAGGCATGACCAGGCAGAGAATAGATTTTGCTGTATGTGGCATCTTGATAAAACAGTTACTGCAGATTAAAGAGGACACTGATAAATTGGCTGTCATAATATGTCATGTGTGTCATTGTTCAACAGTGTCAGTTTACACAGCTCTGGGTGAAGATGTCCCACATATAAAAATGGCATTTTGTGCAATACATGACTAAAGAACCTTGGCTTCAGAATGTTTAAAAGATCATTTTCTGTCATATTGTTCAGTAAGTGCTATGCCTCCAGTTTATTTATATGATATTTCTTATATTCACCGTAATCCATAATTTCTTAACAAAATGGCAACAAATGAAGTTTCTATTTAATTTAACTTCATCATTGATTGATCATTTGAGTCATTTCCCTGCTCTTTAAGACATTTTATGAGTAAAAGTTTAGAAAGAAAGACTTCCTGTCTCAGGTGTTGAGAAAAGTTCAAGCAGTATTTTAAAAATTCGGACCGTCTCTCAAAGTTATGCAGAAAAGCTGGACTATTTGTTACTGGAAGGATGGAGTAACTAACAGTCCAAGTCTAAGGATGATTTTCTGACTCTTTGAAAAGACTCCTGCAGATCCAAAGTGCTGCAGTAACAGAACTGATTAGAGGTAGCAAAAGAATTCATATGGCCCCATAGTCTTTGAATGCAATCACGATTGACATGCTTTCAATTTTTGCGTGTGCTGGTTCTTTTGTTTGATTATTTTTAATTCCTTTATTCATCTTACTCTTTCTATTGTAGGCCTATTCTGTATTTGTTTTGAAGGAGCCCTATCATGAAAATGGACTTTTATGAGCTTTTGACCATGTTAGTGTGTTATTTCCTCATAAAAGCTTAAGTTACCGGTTATTTGTCTTCATTCATATTTGAATAATCTATATGAATCTGTGGGAATTTTCTGTCTAAGCTTTGGCTCTCTAACGGCTGCGTTAGAAACCTACATAGAAATCATTTCACCAAATTTCACCAATCATGAAGTGCCAAACATGCGTATGCAACATCGTAGCAAGACACCCACTGTGTTCAACAGAAACTCCAAGAATCCTAACCTATCCACTCTAGGAAGAGGCAAACTAGACTTTTCTCTGAGACAAGCAGCTAACAGAAGTTTGCTCCTGAGTTCAGAAAAAAGGCTTCCTGTTGTTGTTATTGTTCTTTTTTCTGTTTTTACATTTCTAAAAAAAACTTTTTTAGCTTCATTGAGAAAAATGTGGTTGCATTCAGCATGGGAGTTTGTTTGTCTGTTGCATCGGACGATGGATTAGCTCGCCATACGTGGTTAGATTTTATGTTCAGGAGCAGAAAAACTCTCAACTGTTTTTTTTTTTTGTCTTGGATTATTTCTTAAACCTGACACAGTTCCCACAATAAAAACACCTCATGGACAGACCATATCCCAGGTCAGTGCAAGCCTATAACTTGTTAGTTAATTTACTTACTTGTCAGGGGTCTCTGCATGTACTTCAAACTCCATATCACACTCTGGGTCAGACGCATACAGTTCCATAACAGGGTGGTCACTTTATTCTGTTGATCAGAGTCCTATCATCCATCAGTGTTTATAAATGTATCCACATGCATTATGAGGTCAGTGTTAGACAAGAATTTGTTACCCTTCAGAATCTGTGACTGTTCTGGGGTGGTGTCATAAAAATGGCTTTCAAACATCAATTAGTTGAGAGCTTCGCCATTCAGTGCAGTCAAGATGTTTTACTTCCGTGTTGAAAATCAGACACATAAAAAAACTGATATTTAACACCAGATTAGTTTCTATCGTGGTGAGGGGAACATGTTCAGTTTTTATTTGCCTGTAGTTAGCTTTTGGAACATTTGAAAAGTACAATACAGCTCCTTTGATGCTTTTTAGCATTTTAAAAAGCATTAATTATGCATTGGTTATCTGGGTCCTACTGTGTGCTGTTTTATTGGTATATTGGCTACCCACTTTCATGTACTGTTCAGCACTTAGGGCAACTTTGTTGTAATAAATGTGCGATAGAAATACACTTGAGCTTGAATTATCATTATCCTTTTTAGTGCTATCTTGTTTTTCATTCCAACTGTGTAGCACTTTGCAATGGCTCTGCAAAGTACAGGTAAAGTGCATTACAAATAAAATGTCTTATTACTATCTTCAAGACTTCATGGTATTTTCTGCTCCCATAGTACTGACTTACCTGTAGATCTTAGAGTTTCCCAAAAAGTTTTTTTTTTTCTTAACTAAAATTGGGCTTAAAACTTTAATTTCTGAATAAACTTGAGGAGCTAAAAATGTGACATCCCTGCTAGAAATGTAAAATGTTTCTGTAGCAGAGAAGAATCTGAATTATAGTTGATGCAGCAGAGTAAAATGTGACGAGCATACCGCTGCACTGATGTCTTATTACTACTGTGGTTTTTGAGTTTTCATTTTTCTCCTTCATGTCTGATGTGAAAATGCTCATTCTGTATTCCAGCCATCTAATAAAATATGTCCTATTTTATTTGATATATATATATTGATTTATATTCATTATTTTTATTTATATAGCTTTTCCTCAGGCATTTCAGTTAGTTTTTTTCTTCGTTTGTCTGGCTCAACACTGCGTCTGGTCGTTTATGTTGCTGTGATTTTCCTTTAATTTGCCTGTTTGTCTTATTTCTCTGTCCAGTGTTTCTGTGTGTCCTGTATTGTAAGACTGTATCCTGTTTCTTAAGTTTAGCTTGTTTCTGTCTTTGGAAGTTTGTTTTGTTTGGCTAGGTGAGCTCTTTGGTTTGAGTCTTTAATCCACTGTGTGCTTTTGCTGTAGGTTTATTCCTGTGGAATATCAAATATTTGAAAGACCATGAAAGCTGAGGTTGTAAGGCTTGTTAATTTAGGATACAGGTGGCATGTGCTGGAAATATCGGAGATGAAACATGTTGAATAATCACTGTAAGTGAATTTACTGAAACGCAGATAAAAGGTAAGACACTGGGGGAAATGGTGTGTGTAGTCAGTGAACCTTATGAGTCTGCAGTATCAGCCACACAATGCAGACTTAACACAAATGCATAAATCAAGCTTTAGTTATCCTGCTCTCAGTGCGAGCTACTGGGGAACCTCTAACGATGAATTGATCACCTCTCCTCAAACTTAATTTCTTTCACTCTCCATCCATTTGTGGTGCTGTTGCATGCCATTAACTTTCTTCTCTCTCCTGGAGCTGATGCTTCCCTCTTTGCTTTTTTTCCCTCTTTCTCACTGCTCATCTTTTATATCTCCTCTCATGCCAACAGGGAAAAAGCGGATGAGTACCTTCCTCGAGTCTGAATCTGCTGGTTTCTTCCTTTTGCACAACCGCTTAAAGGAAATCAACTTGAATTTCCCATGTAAATTGCATAATTATCTTGTGGTTTCTCATATAAACACGCCTAAACTAAATTCAAACACTTAAAATGATAGTTCAGCTTGAAAATAACTTGATATACAGCTTTTAAAATATTCCCCCCTTACACAATTGTAAATGAATGAATATCAAACTGGTATATATTAATATTTTTGACCTCTAAACCATGAATACTCATATTTCACCCAGTGTAACCGTAGTATAACAGTATATGCACTCTGACAGTTCTATTTTCCTATAATATGTAAAGACTTTGGCCCAAAAACTTGGCCAATTATTGCAGCAGCAGCGTCATTTTGAGGTTGATGCCTTGCAGAAAATTGCTGTAAAACAAGGATGTGCAGGGTAGAACAGTATTTTCTAGGCAATACGCTCCCACCTAAATTGGTTAAAGCCAAGTAAAGTAGCATGTGGGAGTGATTTGCTGTGAAATTGACTTTGTTATTAGTGGAACAGAGATTGGTGGTAAATAAAAAGTTCCCTTGAGGAAAGGACTGTCAGACTAAAACAAGCTTGTGTTTAATACTTGGGTTGTGCATAACTTGGAATTCATTTAATGAGCATTTAGACAAATTCTTCACTTTACTTTTCCCTATTGCTGCCCACCATACAACTGTGCATGGGGAATTTCTCACAATTGAATAAAAAAAAGAAAGAAATATACACAACTTACTACATGAGATGACAAATCCAAGACAGAGCATTTTGATGATCACAAATGAAAGAAAACTAAATGTTAAACAGATTGGTTTTTTGGATTGTGTTATTGAGAAGAGGTTTGCTAAAGGCATTGGCTCGAAAACCAAACATGCAGGTCTATAACAGCCATCTGGAAAGCCACTGTGAATTTAAAAGGGTAAAATCAGAAAGTTAAATTCTATCAGTTATATCAACAATGGACTTTTGACATACAGCTGAACTCGTTCTACACACTTGAACACAAATAATGCTCAAAAAAACACTGGAACACTTCTGATTAATTTTCTTTTCCATCAGCTATGTGCAAGCTGGAAGCCATCGTTTTCCTTCTAGACGATATATATGTGGGAGAGGAAACACTGTCAGAATGTGAGCAAGAAATAAGAAATGAAGGACAGCAGCAAAAGGAATTTGTGACAAAAAAATGTACTTTTGCTGCCCTTGGTATCCTCTTTCCTACCAGGAAGTTCAACATTGCACACATCCTGATTTTCAAGTCCCTTTTACCAGGCTGTCTGCTTCTCCCCTTGCCTGAGTAAATTTACTGTCCCCCTGCTCCTCCTGTGTCTGATGACTTGGTAAGTGGTCCTGAAATTAATTTAGGCTCCGCAGCTTTCATCCCTCTTGCTCTTCTCCCTCGCCTCTCCTGGTTTCTTTGCTGCCATTTTGGATGGTTAAATGGTTTGAAAGATTGCTGGCAGTTGCAGTTAAGCATGCTGACAATGGGAGCCAGAAACTGAGGGCTTGTATGATATAGTAGGACACCGTAGCTCTGCCTACATTGCGGTGGTGCGGTCGTTTGACAAGCAGCTTAGATATGGGTCTAAACCAGACCTGATCAAATCCTAGAGAAATCACCCAGCAACTCCTGCTGACAGAGGACAAAACGACCTCCATAAAGCAGTCGCATGTATGAGACTAGTTTAGCACTGTGGGAAAAAGGGGGAAAAGAGAGTAGAGAGAGAGAGAGAGAGAGAGAGAGAGAGAGAGAGAGAGAGAGAGTATCCAGCTGCAGTTTAGCACAAATGATAAAATGGGTTACATCTCCTGCATTGAGTATAATGGATTATCTGAGAATTTTAATCATGAGCTCCCATACAGTATATATAAAGGTATTAACACATAGAAACACTATAATATAAGCTTAAAAGATGTACATGCACATCCTGGCCAGGACGCAAATATTCAAACAGGAATTTAAGGTTTTCATAATAAGAAAGATGCACTTTGAAGACTCTTTTTTTGATTGGCTATTTTTTTAATTGTGAGCCTGTCAACAGGCTCACATTTGACATGACCTTGGTTATGTTGCTCATTTTACGTCAATGGTAATTCTTCGATATTTCATTTTCTGTCTCATTTGATTAATCTTTCAATTTGTATTTGCATTTTTTTTTGCACACATTCCTAAAGGAGGTGAAGTTCTTATCATTTGGTCACGTCAGCATTGATGCTTACACCATTAAAAGGACGCATTGAGGATTCTTAATGACGATTTTGTCCTTCTTGCTGCAAATGCATCTAAGGTTAAGACTTGTTAATAAATGTTGCTTTTTAATTTGAAAACTGGTCCCATTCTTAATAAGGACAGGTCAGGACTACAGCAGGTCAGCCCAGTATCTGACCCCTCCTCCATGGCTTTTTGTGTGAAAGTGGTTTGGCATTGTCCTGATGAGAAATGTGTGGATTTTGTTGAAGAAGTTGTCATCTTGAATGCATTTGTTGCTCAAAAATTTCAAGGAAAATTTCCAACACAAAAGTGTAAATGAGCTTTGCCAAGAACACTGATACCATCAAAGAAGCTGGGTCTTGGACTTGCTGCTGATGAACAGATGTTGGATGATTCCTTACCTCTTTGGTCTAAAGGCAGAGGCTGCACACAGAACCAGTTTATTCACCTGAACACGATACAGATTTAAACTTTTAGACAGCATGGTTGAAAATGCCCTTAGGCCCAGAAGTTATGCACCCTCAAGGTTAAGGCTTATTTTTTTATGTATTAAGCTTGTTGGTAGAATTTGTGATTGTGATTTGTTATTGTAGTGACTGATGGTTTCTCCAGTTCCTTGCCCATGTGCTACCAATATCTATCTTGTAAATGATGGTTCATACAGTGCTATGAAAAGGTTCACTTGTCCCTTTTGTCCTTTATTGACTGTAAATCCTCCAGATTCCTTGGAATCTTTCAATCACAGAAGGGAAGCAAGAGAAGCGATGGAGACTGTTTTTAAACCTGTCATTGCTTTCCTGAAGCTTTTGTTGAGAAATTATTGTTAAGATCTCGTGCCCAGATCAGTCAGACTCACCTTTTCATAGTTGGTCAGCCAAATCACTGCAATCATCTGATGACATCACCGTTTAGAGAGTATTATCAGCATTACTGCAATCACAATTGTTACAATAATGACACTTTTACAATTTCCTTTTATGGTAAAAGAAAAAGTAATCTTTTCAATTTCTTCAATTAAGCTTAATTGCCACCATCCCAAATGTATTTCAGAATTAATTCCAGAATTGATTTCATTCTAGCCAAACGTTATCTGTGGTTGTGCTTGGCCTTGATTGTGAGGGTACTGTAGTTGAAGTTTCTGCTATACAGTATGAATTTTAAAACCTGCAACAAAACACAACATGGCAGTTTTGATTTATCAAACCTCAAACAAAGATAACTGCAAAAATAAATTCACATATGTTTACTTTCAGGTATACACATGACATGTGGCAATACATAAAACGTCAGGAGAGTCACATGCGTGGTATTACAAAGGGATCAGATAAAAGACAAGGCAAAATTTTTGAAAAATACTGTGCATATTCTTGCTAAATGGACTAACAACCTGCCTTTGGCTTTGAATCAGCTCGGATAGTCTCCAACCTCCCAACAACTCAGCCTTGGATTGTTTGGGTAAAGACGATGGATCAATATTTCTTCACAATAAAATTTATATTTCTTTGCTGCATTCAGGGAGTCAGTGATATAACTGTGGGCTGGTTAGAATCTAATACAACAGTTATCTATTTATTCATTTTCTGTACTAAATTTTTCCTATTCAGGGTCACTGGAGCCCATCCCAGCAGCCTGGGCAGACCAGAGTCTACACAGAGACAAACATCCACCCATACCAAGGGAATCACAAACTAGCAAGCATGCTTTTGAACTTGTGGGAAGATGCTGGAGAGAACCAGGCAGGTTCTCTACAAAGGACCCAGCCAAGGTTTGAGGCAGCAAACCACCACACCACACTGCAACCCAATACCATTATCATTAAGACCCCATGGATACCAAAATCATTATAGTTTAGGAAGAATCATCACAATTCAAATTAAAACTATCACTGTTTTATAATTCATTTTCTTAACATACACACACACACATACACACACAAACGCAAACCCAGTCATACATACAAATAGCAGAAAGTGATAAAGTGTCCAAACTTTTGAATGGTTCAGTAAAGATGCTACAATTTTTGTATGATCTGAGTGGTCGGCTAAGACAATTTTGCTTGTTCTTTTGGCAGTATTGAAGAAAAAAACAAGAAAAAAAAAATTAAATATCTTATGAGTGGCCAATATATTTTTTTGCTTAATAAGCAAAAAAAAAATTTAAATTCTGCCAATAGAAGAAACAAAATTTGTTTGATACAATTTCTTGAAATAAGATGCATTGCGTTAAAACAAGCTCTTTATGTCACTGAAAAGTTTCTCTTTGGGTAATTTTGTCTTATTTTGAGTGGGATGAGATATTTTGACTAGAAATAAGAGAAATAGACATGGTAAGATTTGAGTTTTTGCAGTGCAGTTTCACAAGCTTAAACTCTGAAGAAAAAGAGACAGCCTTAGTCTATTTTTAATAACATATTTTAAAAAAATTTCAGTTCAACAAAGAGTTTTTAAATATATTTCACATCCATCACCGCTCCATATGCAGAGTTTTTCTTTCTCTATTCACCCTAAAGTAACAGGAGCCATGTGGGAGTTGTCTTGCCCAAAGATATCTCAACATGGGGAGAAAAACTTAAATTTGGACTTCTCATCCACCAATGGAAAGATTACCATTCAGCTTACTGAGACACGACTATCCTGTAAGTGGCTGTATTCTTTGCTTTAGAACGCATCTATTCCTACAATTTTTTTCAGTATTTTCCCCCAAACCCCTTTGTTGTTATTGGCATCTTCCCAAGAGAATCATTTAATGCCTTGATTCACCACTGTATGTATACATTTCAGAGCCAAAATGTTTAGTCAGTAGCTATATGCTGAACTGTTTGATGTGCTTGGAGCTGACTTGACTGCATTGGGTGGATAATTAGGTCTCATAATATACATGTCTGAGTCAGTGACTCATCTAATCACTGAGTCACAGCAATATGATTCTTCACTGATTTGTTGGGCAATAGGAATACCATGTGAGCTTGGTATTTTCTATTATTTGGCTGCTGGTGTTATTTTCAGTTCATTTATAAGTCTGCCACAAAATAGGAACATATTCTGCAACCTGTATAAAATAGGGACTTTCTGCTTTGCTCTGTGAACCCTTGACATTGCTGTGGAAGAAATCTGATTGGCTCTTTGCAGTTGAGTGAGTGCAATAAAAAGGGAAGTGACAAAGGTAGTGGAAGCAAGCTCGGAGCAAGTTGAACAATTGATATCTGTGAGTCACTCGCACACAGTGATTTTTTTCCCCCTCCTCTTGTAACCAAACTACGATAGCATACAGAGTAGAACATATGGAGACAAACTTCAGAGAAACACTGCAGGCAGACTTTGATGCATTTGATATTTCTGAAGAGCTTGGATTTATCCTTGAAGAGCCACTGGTAAGTTTCATTTTTATCCTTTTTATTATTTTATTTTTAGAAAAGACATTCTCGAGATGTTTTCAGAGTAACAACATTGTCCATACTGCACAGGCAGAGATATTTTTGTTTACCCTTTAGCAATATTTTCTCATCTAGTCCTTTCATATAAGTGTTTGGTCAGCAACAAAAGTAGTCCCTGTGGGCTGAAACAGATAAGTATGGTTGTTTTTGTGTCATGTTATGAAGGGTTATTGATCCAGTGGAAGCCTGTCTCTTAGCTTCTATTGAGCCTTTCACATGACTGAACCTGCCCACCTTCCAACAATGTTCTGTAAGCTCAAAATGCCAAATTAAGATCATCTTGTTTATGTCTATGAATGAGCAGTTATTTGATATGAATAAAAATGCATGCCTTCAAAACTTTATAAGAGAAAACTAATTATAGCACAGCCAATGTTTATTTTTCTAAAGTATTCCCCTTCTGGACATCCCTGGCTGAGTCCCCCCCCCCCCATTATTTTATGCCTCCTTTATTAAATTGCTTTTTGTCTCTGATTGATAGCAGCAATCATTCTCTGACATGCAGGTCATGCACCATGGAAAACATGAGCTGATGATATCATTGATTACAATCTACGTGAAAATCCTCAACACACCGATTCACTCACCCACACACACATACATACACAAAGGAAAATCAATGACCAAATCATTTTATCCTCATAATCTTCCAGACTCACCTTCCAGACTATTATCGGGTGTGGCTGGACCTGGCTAATAATCTCACACATTTGATAGAGTCATGTAAACTACGGGATCTGGTTCATAAGGTAAGAGTCTACGGGGACTTAAAGCAAATACCAAACACTTTTAGACGTGGAGACCCATACAGTACATGTAAATGTTGGCTCATAGCTTCATTTGATGGTGTTCATCGTTGTAAATATTGAAATCTTATCTCAATTCAGATGCCAGTTTTGAGTCCCCATTTTTTGAGCAGTCATCGTGAGCTAAGGCTGGCTCACCTGGCTCTTGGATTCATCAGCATGGGATATGTGTGGCAGGAAGGGCAGCACGCACCTGCTAAGGTAAAACTTCACTGCAATAGAATGAAATGAGAGTAAGAATGATAGTTTCAGTCTTTGATGCCATGGCAATGGGACATACACGCAAACATTTCAGTCAGATTGCTTCTCGATATACCCGTAAAACTGGTTAATACTGTAAAAACACAAAGTTTTGTTACTAAGTAGCAGATGAGTATTAATTTGGATGGTAACAGGGAGCCAGTGGAATAAACTTTGGTAGCTTTTTTTTTTTCAACTCAAGATCCAGATTTGTTTTTTCACCTGCTGGTAATTTATCATCAGTAGTGTAGTTTCAGTTTCTTGTGAGATCATTGTGTCTTTCTTTAAGTTTACAGTAGTTCTGCTCCTTCTGGCTAAGTTGACGCAACGTAACTTTTAAAATCTACTCGTTCAGGATTAAGAACAGATTATTGTATCAGGTTGATGGAGCCTTTTAACAATGATAAAGCTGTGATAAAACGGACATCAAGCTCTTTTGGTTTAGAATCACAGATGATATGTGGTTTGGAGAAACATTAGATTGTCATAATTGGTCTGCATGCTTACCATCTTAGTTAGAGTATCAACATGCCAAGGTGAGCTGTTAAAGTATCTTTGATTTGATTTGAAACTACAGTATAGCATACTAACACATAAAGGAGCACATAGGGACAAAATCCCTTTTTGACCTAACAGTTTCTGGAGTTTCCTATCAGTTTTTCGGAGATGGAAATCAAGGGGAATAGCTGCAATTCATGGTGATGGAGAAATGTCAGGGTACCCTCATATCCTTTAGGGAAATTGTTTGAATGACAGCTCATGTAATTGGTGTGATATTTCACAAACAAAATGCAAAGTTTTGGACAATATTTCAGTTTGGATGACAGTGGCAGACCAAAAATTGGGCTTGAGGAAAAACATTGTTGTGAGTCATATCTAAACTAAAAATGGTTGTTTGACAGATTCTCCCAAAAGCGCTGGCCTGGCCATACTGGCAAGTGTCTCGCAGGCTTGGCCTTCCACCCATCCTGACTTATGCAGATTCAGTTTTAGCCAACTGGAAGTTAAAGGATCCCACAGGGTGAGTAATGTCTTTCTTTCCTATGCTTAACTTTGTATCTACATCCCCCTGAACATTTGTAGCTGCCATAAAGATCCTGGTAATTCTCTTTCCATTTAAACCTGCTGCATCTGTGTCTTTCTTTTTCGTTTTTAGGGATATGGAAATTGGGTAAGTTGATAGAAGTTCTCTCTTTCACTTTTGCCTCTCATGGGATTTTGAATTGTGTAATAAGAATCTCATGTGATGTTTTACCAAAACACTTCAATTATAATTAAAAAAAAAATCCCCCCTAATAAACAGGAACATGGACTTGATATTTTCCTTTCCTGGTGGGGAGAGTTGCAGGGGATTTTTTATGGTGTCACTGCTGGTGGAGATGGCAGCCAGTTCAGGCATAACGGTCAGTTTGCTGCTGTTTATCTTCCTCTTTATTTATTTCCCCCCACACCAGCACTTGGTCAAACTCTGCCTGCCCATTTCCACTTTTCATTTAGCTTTTTGGTGCGTTTCGCAAATTAACAATGGATTTTAAACTTTCAACTTTGGTTCAGGGGGCTCTGGAGGTGATGCACGCCGTGAAAATCTCTGACCTCATCGGCATACAGAAAGGCTTAAACAAAGTGACTCACTCTCTGAAGAAGATGAAGGAAACTTTCCAACTCATGCACAGTAATTTCAAGTTAAAACTACTTTAAAATGAATTGAATCAATTTACATGCTTTGCCTTGTTATAAAGGCTGGGATATTCAAGGTAATTAAAATGACTGAATTTGTGCTCTATTCAGATCATGTGCAGCCAGCTGCATTTCATGGAACATTGAGAATTTTTGTCTCAGGGTAAGTTTTTTTTTAAAGATTGCTCACATGTCCCACACATTATAATTAATAATGCTTTTGATTTTCTTCTCATCTGATGCAGACTTATCTTATAAAATATTAAAATAACCTTGCGACCTTCTATCCCACAATGCTGCTCAACTTTGTTGCTGCACTGTATGTTTTACTGGATAACGCACATTTTTTATTGCATGTTCGTTTGTAAGCTGTAGATTGATAGTACTTATTTAAATTGTTTCAGGTGGCGAGATAACCCCATGCTTCCAAGAGGACTTTTGTATGAAGGTGTGAGCAATGAGCCAATTTTGCTGTCCGGTGGAAGCGCAGCACAGAGTTCAGCCATTCAGTGCTTTGATGCTTTGCTGTGCATTCAGCATGAGGGTGAGACAGGTAGAAGAATTTCCTTTAACCTTTAACCTCCTCAGATGCATTTCATGAATGAATCATGCAGTAGATTGCTCTGACAGGGGTTGTTTCCAGGAAAGGCTGTTATTTTCCCCCTCAAGTCTCTTCTCTGTTGTATTCATTGATTCACCCTATCTAGGAGCCTTCCTGATGCGCATGAGAGATTACATGCCTCCTGCCCACCGTCAGGCGATAGAGACTCTATCTGTTTGTCCATCATTACGGGATTTCATCATGACTTGCTCCAGCTCTGACCTCTGCCAGGCCTACAACTCCTGCGTCTCTGCACTGGTGGATTTACGGAACTACCATCTCAATACTGTGACCAAATATGTCATTGTACCTGGTAACCATGCCCGGTCCATGGGCTGTCCTCTCAGAGGAGTGGGAAGTGCTCTGAACGGCACTGGAACTGGTGGGTCTAACCTCATGGTCTTCCTTAAGAGTGTTCGTAACACTACCAAAAAAGCACTGATCTTAGAGAGGCCAACAACGTCAAGAGAAAATGAAATGTAACTTTTAGCTTTACATGTGATATGCACACTATTAAAATTTGTATATATTCTGTGCTCATGAGATTGTATTTATGAAAAGTTTACAGAAAATAACTGCAGAATTGCTAGATGCCTCAAATATTAAAATTGGATTTCCCTTATTAGCTGTGGTAAATTGACCATGCACTACAACAGGGTTCCTCTCTGTGTAGTAGATTGTAAATATTGAGTGAGCATTAATAAACATGCTAGGTGCAGAGAAGGAACCATGTACTTCTCAAATCGCTGCAGCCATGTATGAAGGTCACTACACTGTGACATTACTGCTATAGCTGTGCTGAGCACTGCTTACTATTTATACCATACTGTTACCAGAAAATGTTTTGTAGGTTAGTTTGTCCACATTATCAAATCATAATCCATCTTTGTAAACTGGAAGATGCCGGGCAGTTTCCATGGAATATAGAGTAAAGTGAGGAGAAAAATGTTTGGCTAAAAATTTGCAAGCAGGAGGGAAATAACCAAGTGGAAGGAATGCAACATGACTCGCAAGGCGGGTCTTACACTAACAATCAGTTGCAAAAAAACATTCCATCTTTGTGGAATCAAGCTCTTCAACATCCCTACTCTCTACTGTCCCCTTCCTCTTCCTCACTGTGGCCATATTAGCAGCTCTAATGTATATGCAAATCATGAAAAATGAAAGTCATGATATATTTAGGAAGACATTGAACTTCAACATCATCACGGGAAGTGCTAGAGTTTTAGCATGAATGTGATGATCACACAGCAAGATACATGTGGAACATCAATATGATGACATATCAGGAAGCTGTGTACGTCTAAGGAACGAATAAGGAAAACACACATGTAAAATTCTGAAGTCTTTATTGTTACACTATAACATTTTGTGCTGTACTCCAACTCTGCTTTTCCACATGATGAGATTGGGCTGATTTCTACTAGCATTAATAAAAACGTATCTTTTTTAAAAAAAAAAAAAATATTGATATGATGCTTAAAAAAATAAAGAATCTCTTAGCTGTGATAATGCATGGGAATCACAAGGAAGTGGACAGACATGATTGTAAACAGAACTGCCCTCAATGGATCTCAACAATTAATCTTTCCTTAGATGAAATCTTTACATGATCACAATTTGACCTTTACTGACATTAAACAATTACTTTAAGTTTGATTTATTCTGATTTGAATCCTAACAATAAATGTGTATTTTGTATTACTAAGAAGTGCTTGTACACTTTTGAATGTTTTTAATTATGTTGTGGTGATTTTTTTTTTAAAAATGTAATTTTGTCAATAACTAAATGATTTTGTGGACACATCATGATATGTAGCTTGGATTTAATCTAATGAGGCAAATAATGCAGAGAGGTTAAGGGAAGTTAGGGGAAGTAGAGGATGGGGAAGACTAAGATTCAAATGATAAAAGATTTATTTAAAATAAAGACAAACACAAGAAAGTGAGGAGGATGAAAGGGGCAGACAAAGCAGCAGTGATAAGGGCGAAGGATGGATGTGAGATCAGGTCACTGAGCTTGATGGACTGGAACCGCCTCCCCCTGCAGGACTTGAAGGTTGTGTCTCTTCTTTCTACTGAAGACTAATCACATTTGGAGAGATCACAGAGAGAACAACTGCACAGCTGCTGAGCCCTCGTCATGGTCCCTCTCTGCTTCAATATAGCACAAAAGACTGAAAATGAGAACACATCCCAGGCTGTCGTACTACACCCTGCAGTGGTGTCGTTGTCGGCTGTCACACAGAGCTGTTAAGGGGTGTTCCTTTTTAAAATATTTCCCTTTTTCTTTAAATGAAATCCCCATTGTTGCATGCAGGATTCTTCTGAGTTATATAAGTTTATGTTATATAAACTTGTCACAGACATCTGTAAATATTATATCACTGCGCAGACCAGGGCTGAGAATACAATGTTTGTAGGGCAAAACTGACAGGCAAAGGAAAAGGGGCTTGATTTAAGTAGCATACGGCAAAACTGCTTTTCTCAGCTGCATAATTCTTTGCTTATGACAACAAAAAGTGATGTTAGAGGTACAGCAGTGGATTTTTGTTCTTTGTTTTTGCCCTAAATGCATCACAAGAGTCTTGTTAAATTATTCCACTAAAGTTTGCATGCACACAAACTGCCACCTGCAATATTTCCACCCCGTTATCATACGAGGTCAAATACTGCCATTTTGCAAAAGCTTGTACAGCCTCTAAAATATGCATAAAGTGTCCTTAGGTGTCAGTTCCATGACACACCTTCCATGGCAATATGTGACACTTTGACCAAATGCTGTCAAATGAACGATCGACCAGGTCTTTACAAGCTGGACAGGTGGTAGTGGAAAGCAGCAAGCCACGTGAAGTTTGTCCTTGAGGTAGTTAGACTTCTATATGGGACTTTTTTTCCTCACATAGTTTTGCTGTGCTGTGTGTTTCCAGTCTATTGGGACGTCTGTACAACACTCACATTTGCAACATCACTCTTACTCACTGTTTGATCAGGATTTGGCACCAAAATTGGCTTAGTGTTGATGACAAGATTATCGTTTGGCTTGAAATACACCCGCAAATTTATACCCAGTACACTGAAAAGAAGACGCTGAACAGCAGCCAATCCTGTGTGTTACAGCATAATGCTAAAGAGTCTGGAAAGAACTGGCAATATGTGAAAATGAGACTTGTCAAAGAATGCAGCAATTAATAATTATTACAGAAACCACCTGCTTACTCTATTAAGATTGTGCAGATTGAGTGTGCTAAGCAGGTAAACTGACCTGAGGAGCTTTCTTTTCTGGGCTCTGCTTTGTTGGTGGACTGGTTGGTTTCTCTCTTACATTTAAAGGTCTCTGCACTTCTTACTGCACCAGACTGGACATACATTAATCAAACTTGTGTTTGGGTGTTTTATGCTCAGGGGGAGCCAGGTTTTGTCTGAGAAAACTGTAAATGCTCGAGACGTCCCGTAAAACATATAGAAATGAGAACATTAGACTACGACCTGGATGACTAATAACCAAAAGAGACACTTCTTGTAATCATTGATAAGAAAAACAAATATGAATAAATACAGAAAACCCCTTTTTTTTTACGGGGCTTCCCACTTCAAAACATCTCCTTACACTTTCCAAGCCTCTTGCATTTAGTAGACATGGGAGCACGGTGGATCAGTTTAACTTTAAAACATTTTAATTGTAGTGTAGAAACAGTAGAAAAATGCATAATATTGCACATAATCACTAAATTGCACTTTCTCAAGGTACAGCTCTTTGCATGGATATTAGCAACCTGGATAATGTATTTAGCATGTAACCTACAGTAATAATGGGACCCCTGTACATGTTTTCCTGACATTTCTCATACATTTAACATTGTCTACTAAAGAGTTACAGTTATAAAATGACTGTAAAGATTCATCACATACCTGCTTTGTAACACATACGGTGTTACTGCTACATAATCATTCTTTTGTTTTTTTTTAATACATAACCAAAGCTGGTAGCTACAAATCTTTTCTGCTGAGTGACTACTGTATTCCTTTAGCTCCTTTAGCCCTTCTGCTCCTGCTACAGGTTGAGTGCACAGCTGTTTGTTCAGGTTGATAAAGAAATGATTGGTGCTTTCTGAGAGAAAAAAAAGAGAGAAGTTGCTAAACAGTTTGCAGTTGAATGGCAAGATAAATCAATGTTACGAAACACCTCTGTGAGTGTTACCTTGACGTGAAACAAAGGGCTTAGACGTAAATTAGTTTCAAGACTTCATCTCTGAGCTTCGCTGTGATGCATGAAGTGACAGAGAGGCAAGGCAAACTCTTAGTCGACTAAATGTAAAATGTTAAAATAGCTTTACTCATTTTTTGTTAAAAAATCTTCAAATGAAACAAAAAGTAAAAGAAAAACACTCAAGTTATCATTGAAAATACTCTGCTTCAGAAGTAGTTAAAACGTTATATATGTTGATAGAAAAAATCTGAGCCGACCCCGAATACTTCTTAATAATTCTTCATATGATACCTGCTCCAAGAGGAAGGCTCTAACACGTGATCTTCAAAATTTACCTTCACAGTACTTTGCTAAAAAGATGAAGATAATCTAAAATATAGATTCTGCACACTGTGTCAGACTGTGGGAGGAGATAACAGGGTAAGAGAGGCAAAGTTGGCTGTCTAGTTGACTGAGGGTGACCTAAAGAAAGGGACTGACAGAGAGAGAGAGAGAGAGAGATAAAGGGATTAAGTCTGAGATGTGGAGATCAGTCAATTAACAAAAGAAGGGATGTAGCTCAGAAAAACAGAGCCACGTGTTACTAAATAAGGGGGAAGAGAAGAGGATAGCAGAGGGTTGTAAGAACAGCGCTGGCATTCTGTCACATACTGTTTTGTGTCATTCTTTTATGAACGCTCCCATCAATGCTCAAATGTTTGTGCTTTGCTGTAGGTGGGGCTGATGTCCATTCAAAGATTATAGCTTCAGTCATACAAGACTCTCCACAGGGTGTCTCCTCTTGTTGCCAAGCAATATGCTCTAAGGGGAAAAGATCAAAAGTGCATTGCATTCACTGGAAGACGCAACAGAAAAATGTAAAAACAAAGTGTATCCAGTACATACATTAAATAAGTCCATCTTTATACAGATTTTTTTTAAAAAGATGTACAAAAATGCATGTCACAGCTCACCTAGGTTTTGCAGGTGTGTGTCGATCCCTGTCCCGCAAACATGCCAGAAAAAGGTTAGACTGAATTGAAAATGTTTTATGTCTCTGCTGTCCCCCAGCTGACCTGACAGTCTCAGCTCAGATCTCTACATCAACTGGCCTCCGTCGTCATCCATCCACATGAGTTGATCGCCTCCATCTGAATATTCCCTTCACTTTGAGAATAACTGGGGTGTTAATGCTCCCAAGAAAATGACCGCCTCCAAGGCCTTCATGTTTTATTCAGAGGAACCAGAGTTTCCAACGGGCATGCTTCTTGGACTCTGTCTTGGATTTACGTTTTGGGGTGGATGTGAAGACTTCATTGGAATAAGGCAGAGCAGGGCATTGTTGGCTGTCCAGGGGACAAAGTCTCTTCATCAGGGGCTGGAACTTATCCTCCTGCTGCTTAAAGTCCAGCTCAACACTGCAAAGGCAAGCATAAAATAGAGAATGTTGCAACACTTGGATGATTTAATTCATTATTATACTTGCAGCAACATCTAAAACGTTCACTTAATGCATTTTAATAAAGATAGTGATTTGACTGTTTGGTAACCGTAAAATTTTCTGAATAAGTCTTTGAGTTCTTTGCTATGATAATAACTAACTGATGTCCAGATGACGGCAGGAAGGAGGCAAAAGGTTCAAATGCACAAACAGGCACCCCGGCAGCACATATGAGTTTCTGCACATTTCCATAATTTAGACTCTACTGAGTAATACAGTTCCCTTGCATCCTCTCTCTATTTTCCACGCCTGCAGTCAAAAGGCTTTTCCAGCATAGATTATTTGTATTTAAAAAGAAAAAAAAAAAAAAGCCAGAATGTGTGTTGCTCCTGACATCAGACCTCCACATCCATGAGTGTAATCCCAGGCTGGTCATCGTCTGATTTTTTTCCACCGCAGTAGTTGAACTCTCTCTCTGATTAAATCTCTCAGGCCTGAGAGAAACGTGGGACTTAATCCCATCCAAATGAAACCATTGAGAGGCTGAGCAGACCCTGATTAACTGCCTGTATTCTAGTAAAGGATAAATACACCATCGTACACTATCTCCTCTTACTTTATAGCTATTGATTTCTAGTGCTCTGTTAATGTATTCATTCTTTGATCATGGGATATTCAAAAAAATATAATAGTGTAAACAACAGGAAATAAACCATTTGCAATTCCAAACACACCTGAAAAAAGCCTGCTTGAACGTGAAATATTCTGAAAAACATATTATTTTGTTTTCTGGGTTGGTCTTTTGATTCACTGTCATCTTCATTATTTGTTTTCCTATTTGCCCTAAAATGACAACGGCAACTTCTGGAGCTCATTCCTGTCATCTAGAGGAGAAAGACCTAAAGCTGCAAAAGCAAATGACACCTGATTAGACAAGGTCAATCATGTGGCCCGCTCCTTGGCTGATGGAAGACAAATGGACGTTACAGTGCAAAGCTTCCTCTGATAGGTTAACTGCTTTGATGGGAAGTGTAATTAGTTTGCTAAAGGATATGCTCGAATCAAAGTGCTATAATGGAACTGGAAGCTGTCCTCATCCTTATGATGAGTGTCAGTTAAGAGCAGAGCTCAGAGTCCAGGGGAGAGACCCCATGGAGGACTGGATAGTGGCTTCATAGGCTGGATCTGACTGAATCAGAGTTAAAGAAAATGAATTTAAGACAAAATAAAAGAAAGTGGGTTTGTATGTGCTCAAAACTCAACATCATTATTAATACAAAAAGAGATTTTTTTTTGCTTGTTTTGTTGAATCAAAGCAAAAACTCCAGTTCCACAGGGTTTTCTTTATTCTCTTATGCACATTTTTTCTTGTTCCCACTTCAAATGAAAGCTAACACTAGCAAGTCTTCTGAATACTGAATCCATAACAATGAGCCACTCCGTTTTCAGACTACAGTGAAAGCCTTTATCTAGGCAGAACTGCTGTTTCTTGCAGTATGTGCTGAGCATCTCTTATTTATATTATCCATTGTTCCATTTCCTTTTGCTTTTATCACTGTTTGTATCTTTTAACACTTTGCATCTTTTACAGCTGCTGTTCAAATAACATTGACTTGACAAAAAAGCACAGTAGAATGACAGCCGCACACTGCAGCACAAAGTAGCCTCAGCAATTATTAAACAATTAATCACTTGGCAGATCATTGTGATTGCCTCACACTGTGGACAAATGCTTGGTGGGAAGCCAGAGGCAGCACTTAACGATTCTGGTGGCACTGGGGAGCAGGTGCTTCATCTAACAAAAGCCCAATATCTAAGATCATCTGTGTGCACAAACAGATTGAAGCGGTTGGAGACGGGGTAGCTTTTCTAGGGCATTCAGCAAAGCAGATTAATCATCCTTTTAGCTATGCAGTGTGAGTAGCTGTTGCTGTGATCAGTGGTGAGCTGTTTGTTTGTCTGTGGTCGTGGTGTGCTGAGCACCATTCAATAATTGTTGCTCCTGGGAGGGATATTGCTGCCGTGAGATGTCTTTGTAGCTCGGCGAGCCCTATTTATTCTGCTACTGTTCTCTGCTCTTTTCTGCTGCTGGCACCTTTTCGGTGTAAAGTCTCTTCCCCTCCCATGATTTCCCCCTCCACCATTCACAGTTCAAACGCTACAAAATAGAGTGGTTCAGGCTCAACGTAGTGTCTCGTTTTCATAAATACTCAATGCAGTATCATAGATTTAATCACTGGAGAATGACAGTTATTTCCTCCACTGACAGGCAACAACTGAAGTAAAAACTTCCCTTTGGTTGTGGAAATGACGTGTGGAAATCCTCCCAATGTCACGTACAGTAAGCGCCGCAGTGGTTGTTGGTTACATTGCTTTCTGCTCCAAAGATACACGGAGAAAAAGCCAATCTCATTAATGAGAGGAGAATAGAATATGCACTCTTGACAATTGTGCAACAAAACCACCACAGTTCCGCCATCTCAGCGTGGGACACAAGAGCTAATTAGATCCTCGCATCTGATCATGTTGAAATGCTCTTGCCTTTCCCTCAACTTAACTGTTTTTCAAAGTCATTGTTAGTTCCAAATTGGAAACGCTACATTGTGTAGTTTGAATCAAATGCTGGCTCTTAGTCAACACAGCATGACAGGAATAGAAGCCCGTAATGCTTTGATCTGAGCATGGTTTTAATATGGGCCTCTGCTGTAGTCTAGGCTTACTCAGTGGTAGGCTCGTATTATTTGGAATTGATGCTTTTGTTAATGCATGCAGATAAGTATGGCAGGAGAACAAAAGGAGAAGAGTGCGGACACAACCCCCATCTCTGAGTTGTGCGGTTCAGTTGTGTCAGATGCTCCATTTTAATTATGAGACCACTAATAATAGACTAATAATAATTTTAAATCCTTGCTCTAGTTGTATGTAGCCTTGCAGATTATTTTTATGTCTTGTATGATACACAATAAGCCGACAAACCAGGAGGATGCTACAACTGAAGTCACTTATTTCTCTGAGCTTATTTGTATTTGCTCCACAGCGTAGCATTTTTTCCTCAGGATTATACATCATTGCTTTCAAAATGGGGGGAAAATAAGCTTTCTTACCAACAAAACTGCCAATAGTTAGGATACAACACAACTTATAGGCTGCAAGTGGACCTTCTGGAATAATGACATTACTTAAGTACTCTTAGTACTCATTAAGTACTCATAATGCTATAATTACCACAAGTGAAACTTAACAGAGGATTTACAAATTGCCTGTATTACAAACGAAAGTTCAGTGAGAAATTATACAATATGGGACTCCTATTTCCTCCTCTGTGATGGACAGTGTCATAATATTTATTCCTGTAATTTTTCATCTGTAGACTAGGCCTATCTATCCTTATTCTACTTGCCAAATGTATGCCCTATTTGTAGCTGTGATATATGAGATGCTGCAAAACACCAAAGGGTGGGAGGAGACCGCCTGGATACGAACAGCAGATTGACTACCCAAGCTCTGCAGCTGCTCGGCCTGAATTTATCGGACATTTACGATATGCAGAACCTCTCTGACATTGAGTGCTAACTTTTCAGGGGGTGAAGATGTTGGTTACAGCTGCAACACACACTTCCAGCCAAACTTTTAGGGGTAATAATCTGCTCCAACTTGCTGTTTATGGTTTGTTATGGCACCCAGGATTCTTTATCAGTATGCTATATAGAAGATTTTCCATGTATGTGATTGTTGCCGTCCTATCAGTTGTTTAACACACTGGACAAAGGCAAGTTTAGTAGCAGGGATGCCAGTGATGGGCTCACACAGCAGTTTGAATAATGAGGTGGTTTGTGTGGCAGAACAAAGTGCAGAAAAAACTGTAAAGATAAAAAATAGAGATTTGTTTTTTCTTCTTGAAACACTCCCAGAAAGTTTTAGTATCTGGGTTTTTTGCTGAAGAATACTAAACAGCACTATTTGCAGAATTTAAGGTACTGGTGACAATTGCTTTGGCAGAGATAGATAAGATCGTGATATATTACCGCCCTGCTTGCCAAATGCAGCTCTGCTCCTTTCAGACTGTTAAAAATCTGTTGGAGGAGAAACTGAAATAAACAAGTTCTTAACAATACATAGCACAGACAAAAAGAAACTCTACTTCTTTACTTGTAGTCTGTAGACTTCATCCTCTTCCCCATGTTATTATCATGCTTCAGTTTGATGACAATAGGCCGGGGACTTTTTTTTATGCCACTGAAAGCTGTTCAGATTTTACTCATTAAACTGCTGCTCTCTTATCTGGATACTATCGGTGAAATGCAAAAAAAAAGTCAACTCAGCTGGAAGCTTTATCAAAGATCGTCTCAGTCATCAACCTCATTTAACAAAATGGATTATGTTGCTGTTACATCTGTGTTTTTCCACTTCCATGAAACCTAAATATCTACGATTATAACATTCACTGTATCATGACTAAGGCACAACTGTGCTTTCAAAAATCTCCTCACACAGATAACACACCTCATATTCAGATTTAAGTAAATGATTTAAAACGTACTTTGAAGGCAGCTTAAATCGCAGTCTTTGAAAGCAACAATGATGGCTTAACCCCTGAAAACAAATCAATGAACAGACCCATTTGATCAATAAGGACACAAATTCCACAGATTGCAAGAAGGGCACAAAATGACACATGCTGCTTCTGAGTCACAGTGCACATCTTGATTAAATTGAACTCAATGCTAATTTTGTGGCATAAATCGAGAAGTTACAAATAAAACTACTGGAAATTGCCATATTTTTACATTTTTAGCCTCTGAGAGGCAGGGGATGCTCATTTATCCGTCACTGTTCTTGCTTGTGATGCACTACACCAGTTTGCAGGTAGGATTTATGATCACTAACCTAAACAGGAGAAGCAATTGGAATACTGTGTTACAGATGAGGACAAGTTCATTACTTTTTCAACAGTATAGCTTAATCATTGCTGCCACTCGGTCCTCCTTTGTAAACAAGTGACATTTAATCAGGGGTAATCGTTGCATGTAAATTCTGCATTACACTAATTGAAAAGTCTAAAAAAAGTTCTTTTTTTGTACTGAAAAAGAAATGTTGACCTTGGCTTTCTCATTCTTTGTGTGATGAAAGGATACTTTAATGATGTTCCCACTTCAAAATTAAAGTCATTATCAAAGATCACTCCAGGACTCTTGGCAAGGGATGAAATGAGTTTTTTTTGGCCTGAGTTCAAACCTGTATCTATTTTTTTTTTTTTTTTTTGTTATCTCACTGTAGATCATTTGTACTGAACCTTGAAGAGCGTTAAAAAACCCAGTGGGTTTTACTGAACTCCCCAAGGACTTACATATTGACCTAATGAGTAAAAATACTGTACTAAGGTAATCAGGCTGACCTGTATAAAATGCAGCGATGTCATGGAAAAAAAATACCATACTACATTTTTCTGGTGTAAGAACAAATCCTGATGTTGTTTGCTGCTCGAGGGAGCGCTGCCCATGAGGAGAGTTGTCTCAGTTCCCCCTCCTATTTTCTAGCTCAGTGAAGTGCTTGAGACTTAAAGTGGGGTTTAGGTTCGAGCAGAATGAGGAAGAGGGTAACAAAGTGCTTGGGAGAACACAGGCAATCACCCACCTTGGCCTTGTTTACTTCGACTTTAGGAGAGGGGTGAACAGCTGGATGGATGAGTGCTGTATGCTAAAGGTGAACAGCTTAGTATCAGATCTATTTGGGGGATATCCATCCGTCTAAAAGCTTTATTTGGTGACACATGCACTATGTCTTATGAGCTGTGAAGGCGGATACGATTTGAATGCTCACTTATGGTTAGACACAAGGTCATCATGTCAGGGGCTGTGACAGCAGAATCAGATTTAGATTTAATCATTTGGTGTTGCTGAGATCTCACATGCTTGTTTTGCTCCAGTAGGGAGTCAATGAGAGAAGAAGCCAGGTCTGCTTTCGCTTTAGTGCTGATAACAATTGAACCTCATTCTTTGATGGGGACTCAGGTTCATTTTGTAGAGGCTTGAGTCTGTTTCATGTTTTATTGACTCCAGTCCAGCTGCTTTGCTTTGCACTGGTGTGGAGAAGTGTGGGTAGCTGTCATTTTGCAGCACTCTAACTCTGTTAGGGTGCTATTATATATAGATGGAGGACAGTTTTTTTTTTTTTTGTTCTTTTTTGTTTACTACTTTTGCTGCTAGCAACCAACTGCTTCTGCACAAGAGTATATAATGTGAAATAGTTTTCATCCAACTCCTAAAATCAAAATTGAGACTCCATCTGGGCTGGGTCACAACCAAAAGATCTTATGTATTATGACAAAACAGCCAAGATCATGGATCTTCAATGCAAAGCAGAGTCATGCATTAATGTAATTTCCCCCGAAAGGCTTTCTTGGATATGTCTGCCAAGTATAAACAAAACGAATATCAGCTGTTCACAAATAAATACATGTTCATTATTTAAGTCTTAGCAATAGAAGAAGAAATTATGACTGGTATGATTGAGGAGTTATACAAACATAAATTTAGATTTATCAGACATTAGACAAGGTTTAATAGAGAAGAGTCACCTGGATAGTAACATCCTGAAACTCTAACTTGATATTTACCGTAAATCACAGACAACTTTCATTATTATTCTCTTTATTTTTCATTTATCTGTACATGACAGGACTGAACGACATTGAAAGAAAATTCCTAAAATTCCCATACATATGCCATGCACTGATGAATCCAACTAATCCCAGAAGAGCAAATTTGTTGCACAGGGGGCTTCTGTAAGAGACCTTATGATATTTAATTCCCCTAAAGCCCAAATGAAATTGAGCTCCAGTTTCCAAGTTCCAATAAGGTCTTTCTCTACAATCTGGGTCAGCCTGACACAATGGACTTATCGGGGGGAAGAGAGCAGAGGCATCTTGTAGGAAATGTTATAACTAGGGAAAACCAGAGCATAACATTTTTTTCTTTTCTTTGGAGCAGAGTATTTTCACAGTAATGTTCCAAATCAGAATGTATCCAAAATAATTGTGCAGCAGAGTGAAAATGGATGGTCATTACTCTGTTCAGTAGATTGAATTGTTTAAGACGGAAGCATAAAGCAGAAGTTGGAAAGCAGATCTCTTTGCTTCAGCTAAGTTCATATTCGGAGGGGAATGTGTGGTTTGTGGTTTTGTATTTTTAAGCCACTTTAACTGTAAGAAGTGCAACTGTTCAAAGTGAATTCGTCTTTTCTGGGCTTGAGCGTATTTTCCAAACAGTTTCACATTTCTCGTTTAAGAGAACAAGGAAACAGTGGGGTTTAGCAGTGGAGGCTTTAAGATAGAAGTGACAAACTCACAGCCTGAATGGATTTTCCACCTGCCTCTGAGCCATTCTTTTTCCCTCAGTATCAAAACATTCACACCACCAGAATAACCAGTGTTGTTTTTTTTGACAAAAATATCAGTCCTTTTAAAAATAAAAGAAATTAGTCCTGTGACAGGAGACCATATAGAGTTAATCCTGTCTATGTTCAGTGTCTTATATGAAAAAATTATATCATTTTGTATTTTATTCCTCATATACTACAGTATGTCTGGGTCACAGCATTTCCTTTTACCAACTCGCTTTCCAATGCTTCAATTTCTTTTTTTACCCCCACCCCATTCAGGTCATACATTCCCCAGAAACTCCTTGCAAATTATTCTGGAGCCATTATTCATCCCATCATTGACTGCAGTAAGAATATGGTATAGTGCAACATCCACTACACGTTCCTGTCAGTCACTGAGCTGAAATTGACTTCCTTGACTTATTTATTCCATATATGATGATCTGATTCTTAAATTTTGGATTGTTATTATTTTTATCATTTATTCGCTACCTCAGTCAGACTGCATGTGCTTTCCATACATTTACTTTTCATTTTACTAATCACGAACCAGTTCATACCACTGATTTATTTGAGAAAAATTGACACAGGATTGACCATCCATGCTTCCATCCGTCCATCCATCTTATACCCTGCAGAGGGTCACACAGGCCTTCCAGCCCTGCTTAAGGCATGTTAAAGCCAATTCATCCCAGGGCTACTATGGAAAAAAACAACCTCAACCTAGTGTCCTCTGAAGATTCATGTAACAAACAACCAAAGCACCCAGAGGAGGTAAAAAGAGAACATTCAGGCCCAAGCCAGCAGTTTTTTAAACCCTTAAGCCTCTTCTATGAGACAATAGTGCAAACTCCTGCAGCATTGTGCTGCCCACACTAGTAACAAGTAATTAAAAAAGGTTTCCATCCTTTGAAAATATTTGATTTACTTGAGTTTATAGCTTCACTGTTCTATCATATAAACAATTACATAATGTTAAAAATATGTAACTGCTAAAAAATTTTGTTCAACATAACTTTAAAAGTAAAATACACATATTCTAAGGAATTTTGACAGTATATTTTTCAGAAAAGTGAAGTACTTTGTTAAAAGAAAAAGAAAAACTTTTCTGATTCCATGTATGCTATTCACAGATATTTATCACGCCTGAGACAGGGATAACACCAGCAAAAACAGTTATTTTGCAAAAGAGACTGAAATATAGCCAGAAATCTGAAAAGCACAACCATAATTCATTTAAACCCTTCCACAGTTTGATGTAATATTGAGATCACAGAGCTGCTGCTAAACTTTAAAAAGCCTTGAAGAAGAAGCCAAGTGTCAAACTGCCTGAGCTAATTACTGCAGGCTGCTATAAAACTAATTAGTGTTGTTTTGTTATAAATAACTTCTAGATAAAATACAGCTAAATTAGTACAATACTGAAGCAAAATTTTGCTGCAACAGAGTAAAAACTTGCAGATGTATGAGTTGTTGGAAAATTACCATTTTTCATTAGAATAGAAAATTATATTGTCTAATTATGAAGATTAATATAAAACACTGAGAACAGTTTAGTAGGAAATAATTCTTAGGGTCTGTTCAATGTCAAATTCAACCATATTTGGAGCAGAGTCCACATTTTGTATGGTCCCATGAGAAATTTTCACGTAAATTAAGATGGAAAATCAGCTGCAATGAATGACTCAAGAGGCATCATTGCATGAAATAACCCATAAAAAGTCATTTTATATCACATTTAATTCAGCAATAATGAGTGTCATCGCAGAAGGCCCACCTGTAAATGATGCAGGCGCTGTTTCTACATGTATCACAATTCGCTGTGTCTTGTCCCGTTCTGTAGGAGAGCCTGTGAACAAAAGAGATAGAAAGATATGCATGATCTGCAAGGAGAGTTTAACATAACATTCCAATACCTGTGGGCTTTGGCTATCAGATTTGTTCAGCCTTTTTTTAACCCAGCATTGCTTACAGCTGAAAATACAGCAGGGGTTCTGATCCTGTAGATCTCCCAGATTTGGTTAATTAAGAGTGTGGACTTGCTGATTCTTTATAACAGGATTACTGTGCTCTGCCATCAGTGGGCAATATGTCTTCTCTCTCTCCTACTCTCTATCTCTCTCTCCATATATATATATTTATATATATATATATATATATATATATATATATATATATATATATATATATATATATATATATATATATATATATATATATATATATAGGGGGGGGGGGTCCAAACCTCCATGGCCCTGTGTGAAAAAGTGATTGCCCACTCTGTTAAAACATAAATCAACTGTGATTTATTTGTTTATTTATTTGTTTATTTGGTAGGATCCCCATTAGCCACCATTCCATTCCTGGAGCAGTGGCTATTCTTCCTGGGGTCCTGGGGTTTATCACATCTTTTGAAAGCTGAGTTCAATTTCTGTAGCCACACCCAGGCTGGATTACTGCCACACCTGTTCTCACTTGAGAAATCACTTACATAGGACCTGCCTGACAAATTTAAGAATACCAAAAGATCCACAAAAGCTAGACATCATGCTGCGATCTAAAGAAATTCAGGAAAAAATGAGAAACAAAGTAATTGAGATCTATCAATCTGGAAAAGGTTCCGAAGCCATTTCTTTTTTTTTCTTTTTTTTTTACTTGTTCTGTCCAGCATCATAGCAAGCAGAATGGAAATCCGATTGCTTTATTGTGTTGAACAGTTTTGCTGTACCAAGGGGAGCTTTATAAAGCTCCAAAGCCATTTCTAAAGCTTTGGGACTCCAGAGAACCACAGTGAGAGCCATTATCCACAAATGGTGAAAACACGGAACAGTGGTGAAGCTTCCCAGGAGTTGCCGGCTGACAGAAATTACCCCAAGAGCACAGCGACGATTCATCCAAGAGGTCACAAAAGAGCCCAGAATAACACCCAAAGAACTGCAGGCCTCCCTTGCCTCAATTTTAAGGGCAGTGTCCATGACTCCACCATCAGAAAGAGACTGGGCAAAAATGGCCTGCATGGCAGAGTTCCAAGACCAAAACCACTGCTGAGCAAAAAGAACATAAAGGCTCATTTCAATTTTGCCAGAAAGCATCTTGATGATCCAAAAGACTTTTGGAAAAATACTCTGTGGACTGACAAGACAAAAGTGGAAGTTTTTGGAAGGTGTAGGTTTCATTACATCTGGCCTAAAAGTAACACAGTATTTCAGAAAAGGAACATCATACCAACAGTAAAATAGGGTGGTTGTAGTGTGATGGTCTGGGGCTGTTTTGCTGCTTCAGGACCTGGAAGACTTGCTGTGGTAAATGGAACCATGAATTCTGCTGTCTACCAAAAAATCCTGAAGGAGAATGTCCGTCCATCTGTTCATGACCTCAAGCTGAAGTGCACTTGGGTTCTGCAGCAGGACAATGATCCAAAACACACCAGCAAGTCCACCTCTGAATGGCTTAAGAACAACAAAATGAAGACTTTGGAGTGGCCTAGTCAAAGTCCTGACCTGAATCCGATTAAGATGCTGTGGCATGAACTTAAAAAGGCGGTTCATGCTGGAAAACCCTCCAATGTGGCTGAATTACAACAATTCTGCAAAGATGAGTGGGCCAAAATTCCTCCACAGTGCTGTAGAAGACTCATTGCCAGTTTTTACAAATGCTTGATTGCAGTTGTTGCTGCTAAGGGTGGTCCATCCAGTTATTAGGTTTAGGGGGCAATCACTTTTTCACGCAGGGCCATTTAAGTTTGGATTTTTTTCCCCCTTAAAAATAAAAATCTTCATTTAAAAACTGCATTTTCTGTTGTGTTATCTTTGTCTCACATTTAAATTTGTTTGATGAAATCAGGGAGGGGCAAACACTTTTTCACACAGCTGTTTATACGGACGGACAGATCAAAAAGCAATGAGTTTGTGTATTTGATGTAAGCAATGTGATTTTCATGCTGAAAGCTCTTTGCAATGCACCAGCTGTAAACCAGGTGGCACTTCATGTTAATACGTGGACATGTTAAATCATAAACACTAAAACTCCAGTGACTTTTATTGTTGTAAGTCCCATTTGTTCAACATTGGAATCATACATATTACTCCATAAGGATTTACATGAGCAGGTGCACATAGTGTTATTTGCACTATATGTCATTGCATGCACTGGCAGTCTGCAGTGATATGGGGATGACATGGGAGGAGCTGCGTTAGATCCGCACATGTAATTACATGCTGTCATGGTAGCCCTTCACCCTGATGGATGACACGTGAAGGGGTTGGACCTCAACTGTTCACAATGATGACATGAGAGGTGACCTCACTGGGGGACACAGAGCAGCCTGTGCTTGGATCGAAAATGCTGATGGGAGCTCAAGGGCAACAAGTTCATTCATCCTGCCCTCTTCTCAAATAAAGTCTCCTCGAACAGCTGTGAGCAAGGACAGTAACTCACAGCACAGACAAGGTCTAATCTGGAGCAGTGCGGCTGCCTGGATTTTCATGTCGAGTCTTGTAATTTAAAGAGCTTTGCTCTAATAATCAAAGTGCATTAGCCTAAATTTATAATCACTGCATGTACGAAGCATAACCTTTTCCTATTCAGGGTAAAAAGTTCACGACCCTTTCTAGAGAGACTGTACTGAAGCCTAGAATGTCAGGTTGAGATATTCTTCATGGAGAAAAATGAAATAATAATAATAAAAAAAAATCTGCACTTCTCAAAGTCGTTCCTCAAAGCGAGCTGTTAGTATGGTCTAACTGCTGTGTGGTTTGCCCACGTCAGCTGTCCTGGGATGCGCCCTGACCTCATCATTCCAGTTTTACTGTCCACACCCCCTGCCTTTGTGCCTGCTGCTCTGCCTGCCTGAGCACTGCATATAATGTGTCAACAATAGCGAAGCTGTAAAGACACTGTGCCAAGTGGCATTCTGTTTTTTATTTATGTTGTTTACTGTATATTAACTTGCCTTTTACACATTTAATATAAGTGAAATTTGCAGCAGAAAATTACATTTCCTGACTGACCAAGGTCTGTTTCTGGACCTCAGAAAATCTTTGGATACAGTAAATCACTCTGTTCCACGTACCAAGCTCAACAACTCCAGGTCTGAGTCGCTGAGGCTAACCATCGGAGTCTCTCAAGGATCAATATTAGGCCCCCCTCTTATTTACACTTTAGGTTTGTTCTGAAGCTGATTCTTTAATGTATGCAGATGACACAGTTGTGTTCGTTCATGGTTGATACAAAGACTGTGGCTGCTAAACTGATGAAAACAATGTTCCGTGTCACAACTTGTTTACACACAACTTGGATATAGGAGTGCTGCCTACAGTAAAGCTTCACATGATCTCGACAAACATGTTAATTCAATTCAATTCAGGGCTCACCTTTAAAGCTGTGAGCTTTAAAGGTGAGCATTAAAGCTCACTTTGCTAAATCTTGCGAGTTTTCGCACAATTCGAAATGAAATGTCAGCTGAGGCCGTTCAATGACTTTCACTCACTTATTACCTATACAGTAACCAGCTGGTCTAAGGCTAGTCAGCATGCTAAAAGACCATTAAAAGTTTTGTACAAACATGCCATAAAAATTATGAAAAAAACAAAAAACAAAACAATGCATTATCATCACTGTGCAATTTTTTTTATTCTTTCATTCTTACATTCTTTTAAACTGGGACAGTCTTCACAGATTTGTAGATCTAAGTTTGATTTATAAAGTAGCTACTGCGTGATCTTGCTCATGCTCCCCTATAGCAGATTTCATTGGCCAATGAAACAGCTCTGAGCGTGTCACTCAGGTCTCTGTCAGAAGTGACTGTGTACCATCCTTCGGCACAGGAGCACTTTCAGTAAGTCAGCCTGGTCAGTGA
This sequence comes from Atherinomorus stipes, assembly GCA_023101725.1. Taxonomy (NCBI): domain Eukaryota; kingdom Metazoa; phylum Chordata; class Actinopteri; order Atheriniformes; family Atherinidae; genus Atherinomorus; species Atherinomorus stipes. Next base: position 1,508,393 of record JALJCO010003968.1, on the reverse strand, counting down.
GGGGCACTAGTGAATGGACCTCAGTACCTGAGGAGATCACAGTAAACAGCTCACTAAATACAAAATCCTCCCAAAAAAATATGAGAATCTGGCTTGTCAACACTGATGTCTGCCAACACTAAAACATGGTGCACTGTTGTATTATTTTACCGTCAGTTTTTTGTAAAATTTGTTTATGTTTTGTTTTTTTTGTGGGTGCACTAGTGTGCTTTATGTCTGTAAGTTTGTCTTGTTCTTATGATTGTTATGTAATGGAATTGGTTTGTCATATGTCCTACTTAACATAAGTTCTTCCTAATAAATGTATTTTAGTGCCTTTTCCCATCTTGGCCAGGGGACTACAGATGAAAAATAGCACTGTTCCCTTTCAAATTAACAAAACTAAACTTTATCAATGAGAGGAAAGTTTTTTGTTTTGTTTTTTTGTCCATAGAACCTATAATGTCCTAGCTTTGTTTTTTTTTTTTTTTTTTTACAATTACTTTAAGAAAAAAAAAAACCTGAACACTGGTTTTGGGAGCTCCTGAAGACCTAGTTAGATATGACCCCGGTAACACTTTCATATAGAGCAGCTATTACAGTCACTGGTCCGTCATATAAACCACCAAGTATCACAGTGCTTTTGTTGAGGTTTTGAAAAAGTTACAAGAAGTGAAACGTATGATGTGACTGGGTTGTTTATACTTCCTTTCCTACGGATTTCATTGAAAAATGGAACACAAAGGAAAAAAAAAAATCACCAAATATAAAGAGATGTGAAAACAAAAGCAAGTCAACGTTCCAAATGGACTTTCACAAAACAAAAATAATTTTGTATTGAACTCTGTTATGGAGCATGACTTGGCCGGTAAGTAAATTCCCCAAAGAGGAGATTTTGTTTATGTAATCTGCAGTGTAAACAAAGGGATATGTACAGTTAACAAACAAATGGACATAACCAGTGGAAAAAAAAATCGACATAAGCTATTGAAACACCATGTGTCAACACATCAGTTTCCTGCAAATCTTCAAAAATTTCCAAAGTTTTCCAACATACATCCCTTTATTTATTGTTTTGAATATGGTGACAGGAGGAGTATTTGGATTCTGGAGACTGTGAAAGACAGAGCTTAAAGCACACATCATTTTCATGACATCATTCAGTGATCCCCTGCCCTGTGATCTGTGGATGGGAGCATTATCATCCTGGAAGAGATCGCTTCAATCATTGTTTGTAGTGACCCTTTCCTCTCAGGGGTCTACAGCCTACAAATCCTTTCAAAGCAGGGATCAAAGGTTCAGACTTGTATGTTCTTTTCATACATGCTAAACAGGCAGCCATTCATTTGCTGAGACTGGTGAAAGATAACTGATTTTACTATTCTTTTCCCCAAAACAGTAGACCAACACCTATACTTTAATTTGTTCATCATAATTTATCAACATTACTGTATTTACTGTTGTTTCATAGATTTAAACATAAACATTGCTGTTTCAGTTAAGACTTGAGTCTGATAAGCAGGTTTTGTTACTGATGCTTCTAGGAGGTTTAGATGGTTTAATTATTTAGCATGCACAGATTTATGCCGATGCAAACTAGTGCCAGCCTATCTCCCCTTCTCAACAAGCGCTTAAGCACACCACTTTATCTCTACTTTATTGTGAAGACTTTTCCTGCACTCACTGCAACAACTTCTATTATTAAAGTTATTCAGCCATGACTATTCAAACTAGAGACTGATTTTGAAATAGAAGAAAACTTGATAAGGTTGCCTGCAAGTTGATGCATCGTAATGATAGCATACTTTATGTGGCAATGTCTGTAAAATAAGAAGAAATTGGGAACAGACGACCCAGACTGCCATTCTGATACATCTCTGTTTCAATCTAAGATTTATATTTGCTGCATTAGTGTGCAACTCAATGGCAATATTTGATGTGGCCTATTATTTTGTATAGCACAGAGTGGTTGGTACGGACACCGAGAGTGGTCATGGCCCCGTATATATATATATTTTTTTTTACCATTTTCTCAAGATAACGAGATAATTATCCCGTTATCTCATTATCTTGAGATAACAAAATAATTATCTCGTCATCTCGAGAAAACAAACGTTGTTTTCCAGAGATAACGAGATAATTTATGTCGTTAATAATGACCGTTATCTCGAGAAAACAAAGTTAGTTTTCTCGAGATAACGGATTATTGAGATGCAGGGTGGAGAGGGAGCCGGAGCAGCTCCTGGTCCATTTCAGAACCAACACAGAGCAATAAACATTCAGAGTCACGCTCACTCATTGCATGAATTTAGAGGCTCAATCAGCCAGATAGCCGATTATATGTTTGTACTTGGAAGGAAGCCGGGAGCAAGCACATGTTCAAGCCGCCACATTCCCATGCACAGAAACATACCAGTTGGTAATAATAAAAAGTATGTAGCCTGTATAATTGGCTTGTAACTGTTTGTAACTGGAAGCAGTGCTGGTTTCCAGTCTAACTGCTGCAAGGCTGGTGTTGCGCAGTGGACCCAGGGATTCAGGTTGCGCAGTGACGGTCTTTAGTTCTACCAGGCTGCAGGGGGAAAGACCAGAATGCAGATCCAAAAGCTTTATTAAAACAAAAGGTCAAAGAAAAAAGGATTTCTAAAAATCATCCTGGTTCCATCCTTCATTCTCTTGCGGCTCTCCACGGCTGGTTGGCTCGCAGTGTCCTAGCCAAGCCCATCAGGCCGGGCGCACAGCGCACCAGACTCAGCTGTCATTTCCTACAAAGGCTTCTCCTTTCTGTGCATCTGTGCTTTGCCTCTCCCTCTCCTCCATCCTCTCCCTCACAGTTAGCTTCTAGATCACCCTGCAGGCACACATTTGTGTATGCGTATCCGGAGTGCATATATGCACGCCCTCTGTTTTGGGCATGCTCTCGTTCTTTTCCCGGCCTCGATCCAGCGCTCCATCCTACCTCTGCAGAAGGCTCACAGTGGGGTTCAGGCTAGCTCATCATAAAGTGTCGGTGCGACCCTTGCTGGCACCCAGGTCTTGCTCACCATCATCCTCTAATGTCTCTGTTGGCACATCAGCCAAAGCAGCCTGCGGCCAACAGTCACAATGAGGAGGAGGCAGGAGGCCGTCCTCATGTTTGAGAGACCCGGGCCCAATCTGCAGACCTAAACTGACCTCAGACCTATCTTTTTATCTCAGTTGAAGTGGTGGGTCGAAGGGACATCCCAGTACAGAGCTGGGGCCTCATTTATAAAGCTTGGTTACGCACAAAACAGGGTCTGAAAGTGGCAACTTTCTATGCAAAGTTTATGATTTATAAAAACTAACCTGAAGGGAGAATATGCGCACCTGTACCCAAACTCTTAACCTTGCGCACACTTTGGAAAAAGGGAAACTGGTGGCGCTGCTGGTGAGATGATGTTATATATCGAAGGTTACGATATTGTAACCCTAGTTATATTAACACAGGCGGAGCCCTCTACTGGACTCTATGGGTACAACTCTCCTCCAATCGCGTATGCACGATGGCCCACTGAAATTTACATGTACGTAGCCGGCCAGTAGGGCGTGTCTACCCCCTTTCCCCACGTAGTGGGTATAAAAGCAGGTGCATCGCCAGCTGCCCTCATTCCACCTAACTTCAGCGTAAGGCGAAAGAGCGGCAGGGTCCTGAGTAGAGGGCTCCGCCTGTGTTAATATAACTAGGGTTACAATATCGTAACCTTCGTTATATCTCACACAGGCTTCGCCCTCTACTGGACTCTATGGGTACAGTAGGCGAAGCCCGATATATGTACTCCCTGCCGCGGGAGAGGCCTCGCACACTGACCACGCCAGCTACCGATTAGGTACCAAGACCCAGTCACCACTTTATTGATCTTAGCCACGTATGGAGTGGTACAGGGTCCAACTTCATCCCAGTTAGCAGCATCTGACTAGACTGGGTGAAGTTGTGGCCTATACTCGCAGGGGTCTAACTATGACCACCTGTGCACCTCAGCGATTGTGTCCAGCAGAGCACGAACCAATGCAGGTGCATGACACCCTGTGGGGGTCAAGCAAGCAAATACTTGACACACCCTTCCTCTCACAGGTCCTGTGATCCCGCAGTGAGCACAGACCTGGAGAAGGAGCCCGACACATCCAAGAGATAGAACCTTATGAACGGGCAGGGGGAAGACCACGATGCCGCCATACATATGTCCTCCACACTTGCACCACTGAAAAGAGCCGTAGACGTCGCCACACTTCTTGTGGAGTGCGCCCGGACCACAGTGGGCGGCTCCTGACCCGCTTGCGTGTAGGCTGTGAAAATACATTCACACAACCACCTAGCCAAGCGTTTCTTGGATAGGGCTCTGCCAGCTGTCCCGTTACCATAACACACAAACAACTGGTTGGTGTTCCTGACAGTGGCCGTTCGGTTGACATAGTATGTCAACGCACGCACAGGGCATAGGAGATGCAGTTTCGCCTCCCTAGAATCCTCATGAGGGGGAGGGTGAAAAGCCTCCAGTTGGATGACTCTGGACCGAAATGAACTCCTTATATTCTTGGGAACAAAGGAGGGGTTAGGTCTCAGAACGGCACCACTGCAGTCCCCACGAAGGAGTAAACAACTCGGATGGACTGACAGGGCACACAGTTCGCTCACTCTCTTGGCTGATGTCAGAGCAAGAAGCAAAGCTGTCTTCAGTGACAACGCTCTGAAGGAGGAGCGTTCCAAAGGCTCATAGGGGTCCCTAGTGAGGGCCTCGAGCACTAACGGTAAGTCCCACTGAGGTACAGAAGTACGCTCCACAGGTCGTAGCCTTCTGACTCCCAACAAGAACCGCTTAACCAGAGGGTGGGCGAAAACTGGACCTCCGCCCAACCCCTCGTGGCATGATGAGATGGCTGCAGCGTAAACTTTGATGGTCGCATGAGACAGCCCTCTATCCACCAAAAGTTGCAGAAAGGAAAGAATGTCCCCCACTGAGCATGTCAGTGGGTCCACTCTCCTCTCCTCGCACCAACGCTGGAAACCCAACCACTTAGCCCTGTAGCAGGCAGTGGTAGAACCAGCCCTAGCTGCTTGGATAGTACTCACTACTTGAGCAGTCAAACCAGCCCGAATTAGCCTGTCCCTTTCAGGAGCCAGACTAGAAGTGGCTGACCCAGGATTGGCAGCGCCTGAACCGCGCCTGCCTCCTGAGACAGTGCCCCCTGGAACTGGGGAATGGGCCACGGTGGAGCCACCAACATTGCGGTCAGCTGCGAAAACCACGGAGCTGACTGCCGGTTGGGAGCCACTAGAATGACCCTCAGCCGCTCCACCCTCACTCTCTCCAGAAGCTGGGGAATGAGACGGAGGGGGGGGGGAAGCATAAAGCAGCCTTCTTGGCCATGGAGCGTGTGCAAACGCGTCCACCCCCATGGATGGGTGATCCTGCGGGCTCAAGGAGAACCAATGGTAGCAGTGGGTGTTTGATCTGTTTGCAAACAGATCCACCGTTGCTCTCCCGAATCGAGTCCAGATCTGCTGAACCACTTCCGGATGCAGTCTCCACTCGTCTTCCAGGGGGCCGCCCCTCGACATGAGGTCGGCCCCTCTGTTCTCGATTCCTGGGACGTGGAGGGCTCTCAGTGATAACAGGTGCTCTGAAGCCCATAGCCACAGATTCTCCGCCACTGTTAACAGGGCTGCAGAATGCACACCACCCTGTCTGTTGATGTAAGCAACTGTGGTGCGGTTGTCGGTCCTCACCAACACGTGTCTTCTCCTTAACAGGTGACCGAAGTGTTGGAGGACCAGGAATACTGCCTGTAACTCGAGGAGGTTGATGTGACGGTCCTCGCCTGGAGGCCATACACCACCTATCGCTCTGCCCAGGCAGGTGCCTCCCCACCCGATTAGGGAGGCATCCGTGAACACCGACGTGTATGAGGTCACTCGACCTAGTGGTGTCCCGGTCAGCAAATGTTGTGGGGATCCCCAGTACCGCAGGTTGCCCTGCACTGATGGGGGGACCGTCAACAGCCGAAACTTTTGCCTCTTGAGGTCTAAGCGTAGGCTGTTGAACCACCGTTGAAGACGACGCATGTGCAGCAGTCCTAGTGGAACCACTGGGTGAGCTGCCGCCATGTGTCCCAGTGTCTGCATAACAGGCAAGGCTGTAACACGTGGACCCTGTTGCAGCTTGAACACCTCCTGCTGTAGGGCTGTCCGTCTGGACTCCGACAGAGTGGCTCTCAGGCTGACAGAATCGAGGACAATCCCCAAATACTCGACCTGCTGGCTCGGTTGTGGGGTGCTGTTTTCCCAGTTGATGGCAAACCCCAACTTGGTTAGTCGAAGTATCAACTGAGCCGTGTGAAAGATGGCCCATTGTCTGGACCTGGCCATGACAATGAGGTCGTCTAGATAGAAGAAAACCCTCATCCCTTGGCTGCGCAGCGGTTGTAACGCTGCGTCCACACATTTGCTGAACGTGCGTGGTGCCAGGGAATAGCCGAATGGAAGCCTGTTGTATTCGTAGGCTGTTCCCCGGAAAGCAAAGCGCAGGAATTTCCTGTGTTTTGGCGCCACCTCGACATGAAAATAAGCATCCTTCAAGTCGATGGTTGAGAACCAGTCGCCTGGTTGGATGAGTTCCAGCAGTTTCTTCCCAGTTAGCATGCGGAACGACTTGCGACCGATGCGCATGTTCAGAGCACGGAGGTCCAGGACGGGTCTGTAGCCCCCTGTCTTTTTGGGAACCAAAAAGTATGGGGAATAAAAACCTTGTTCCTTGTCGTGAGGAGGGACAATAGACACGGCCTGTTTTGATAACAGGTCCTGAATTTCCCCCTCGAGGAACTCTATCTCCTCCTGAGAGGATAAGTTCATCTCCTGAATGCCCCTGAATGCTGGGGGGAGCCCACAGAATTGGAGAGAATATCCCAGTCTGAGGGTCCTGTCCAACCAGTCTGTCAGTATGCAGCTGTCCTGCCACGCTTCGTAAAAACGAGTGAGAGGGCGTGCAGGTAGCTGAGGAATGGTTAGTAGATAGTTGTTGTATACAATTTCGGCCCTCTCCGCCGCCAAACCCGCCATAAACGGCAGTTTGGCCCATGGGGGGCCCTTTGTGAAAGGGCTGAGTCGTTCCTGAACGCACCTGGCCGGTTATCCGGGCTCTAGGGGCCGTTCGTGAACGCATCTCATTTGTCCGAGCCGGCGTGACGTTTCCTGAACGCACCACCGCCTCTCGGCAACTCACAACCGTGGCGACGCTGCCACCGTTAGATCCAGCTGCTGAATTAGCGGCTGAAAAACATGTGGAGGGCACACTAGTAGTCCTACCGCTGTTTACCTGAGATACAGCTCGTGATAACCCGACCGCTTCACTGTAGAGCGGGGGGTTTACCGAACGAGGCATCAGCTGATGTGCTGCGACCCTCTCATCGCTGGCCCTGTCGAGCTGACGTGACCGAAGACTGCCATCGCCGTCTCGGCGATGACAGCTATCGTTGGTCAGGTGGTCAGCACGCTGAGCTGGGCTGACCGTGGAAAAAACACGGTGTCTGCTTGCAGCCTGCAGGGACAGCGGTGAGATCGCTACAACCAGCGGGGAGCGATGTTTTCTTATGCATCGCCGCCGGTTGTAGCGCTCATAAAGAGGGGAGATGGTGGCTCCCCTCTGGTTTACAACGGTACTCTGCTGACCCAAAACGGAGACAGCGGAGGGTGGTTGTGCTTGTGAAACCGTAGCGGAGCGGCTCTCTGTGTGAGGCCCACTGCGACATAACGGCGTACAAGCCGCCGGCAGCTGGTGTGACGATGTAGCGTAAGCTACATCGGTCGGAGCCGCCTGGCTAACCAGAAAGGTGGAGGTGGGAGGGGAAACCATTGCCCTTACAGTGGAGTAACATGCTTTATTCAAAACATTAAGAACATCCACATAAGCTGAACCATATGAACAATGAGGGAGGACGGCGGGGCAATCCACTCCCGCTATCTCTCCCATAAACTGTCACTTAGTTCGCTGGGTGCCCCAGGCCAGCTTCGGCTTCGGCGTGCTGCGGGCAGGTGACCGAGGTACACTCTGGTCACGTGCAGGGCGTAGCTGAGCCTGGTCTCTCGGGGCTGGTTGTGGAACAGCTGCAGGATCCGTCGCGGGGAAGCTTTTCCCCTGACGGCGCTCCCTTCGTCTGTTCGCCGCGCTCCGGCGAAGCAGCTTGGTCTCTCCTCTCTGCTTAGCGGCGGTAGCCAGCGGCAGGTGGCGGCTAAGCTGCGCTTTTTCCTCCTCTAGCCTCTTAAGTCGTTGCGTCACTGCAGTGAGCGAGCCTAAGAGACCTTCAGATGAGACCGGTGCAGATAGTAAATCCTCTCGGTCCCTTTTAGGGAGGGCGGTGAGACCCAGCCAAACGTGGCGAGAGCCTACGATTGACAGGGACATCACACGTCCGGCAGCAGTAGCAACTCCCTGGATGAGGTTGTTCATCTGACCATGAATGCGGGCGAGCATCTCCGTCATGTCAGGGGAAGGGGGGGCATCGCGGGAAAGAGAAGTCGCCGCTGCAACGCCCAACACGCCCAAGTTATTAGCTGCTGCTGCTAGCTGCGCTCCCAGCTGGAATATTTTGTCAAAATACTCCAGTGTGTCCTTATCCTGCGGCAGCGGTGGTAGTGGCTTCCTGGACCCTGACCAACCAGCTGATTGCGGGATAAGGAGCGCAGCCAAAGCGTCTTCGAGCGGGGGCACACTGGGAAATCTAGTCTCCGTTTGGCCCTGCACACGCAAGAAAGACGCCACTCCCGTGACTATTGCCTTGGTCTTCAACGGATCTGGCCATGACGCCTCGACGCATTGCCAGATGTCCGGAAGAGCTGGGGAGACGAAGGCAGGCACGGGAGGTTGAGCCGGGCCGTAAAACCCCTGGCGGAGACGGCTCACTGGCTTCGGAGGCAGTGGAGGGGGCAGAGGTAGCCCGACACACTCCGCTGCAGCAGACATAACTTTGGGGAAGTCGAGTCTGATGGAAGCGGTGCCTAACGTCACGGAATCGTCAGCGAGAGAGAGCTCTTCCTCCTCGTCTCGCTCAGGTAGAGAGCCTGCAGAGGAAGACGGAGCAGGTCTGGCAAGCGATGCTGCCTCAAACGGTGGAGGGGTGAAGAGCGCTGGAGTAGCCGTCTCCTCCTCCATGGCATCGTCTGCAGCCCCCTGTTCTTCCTCGCCGCTGTCGTCAGGCGACATGGTGAGAAGAGCATCGCGGCCGGTGAAGTAGTCTGCTTGCTGCTGACGACGGATACTGGGCATGTCTCGGCAGCATGGACAGGCCGGGCGTGGAGCCAGTCCAGCGATGGCGTGCTTCCTTCCGAGACACTCGAAGCAAAGATGATGTAGGTCTGCCGGGGCGATGATCCCGGAGGGACAGGCCGGGCAGGATCGCTGTTCTTGGAGCGGCGACTCCATCCTAGGAGACGGTGTGTCAGTGGGCACTCGCCGACGCTGAAGAAAAAGGAATGAGGGCAGCTGGCGATGCACCTGCTTTTATACCCACTACGTGGGGAAAGGGGGTAGACACGCCCTACTGGCCGGCTACGTACATGTAAATTTCAGTGGGCCATCGCGCATACGCGATTGGAGGAGAGTTGTACCCATAGAGTCCAGTAGAGGGCGAAGCCTGTGTGAGATATAACAGACTGTAGACCCTCGTAAACCCGGGTGTTTTCCTGGATTGAGCTATACAATCCATAAGCATCATTTAAAGGCAGGGTGGATGATGTTTTCCAGGAGCATTTTAGGTAGCTAGGCCTTTTGCTATAGTTGGGTTTTGGTTACTTTAAGCTTTTTGGTGCTGCTCATTCCCTTTTTGGTTCATTGATTAGAGTTGTGTTGGTTTTTCTGAAGCAAAGAGGCTTTCCGGCCAATTGGTTCGGGAAAAGGTTCTGAACTCGGAGTTTCATTCATATTCCTCTATAGTGACATCAAGTGTCCAAATGGGTCTATGGCAGGCCGGACAACTCTGCACTCAAACCATCTCAGTAGTGCCCATGACCAGGAAATAAAGGATTTATCTAATAAATTATTAGGATCCAACACATACAATGTGCATTAACCATGCCTTTAAGTTTTTGACTTATAATAGGTATGGTTTGAAATTAAAATGTTGCAAGATAAGAATGAAGGCACGGGCGGGATTCGAACCACAGAGTCCTGAGTAAAAAAGACAAATAACCACTACTATAGAAATACAACATTAGAGTGCATGTTCTATCTCACACAAAACGACAGCATTCTTTCATGTCATTTCTTTTTATATCTAATCCGCAGTAACTGTTGTGATAGTGACAATTACTTATGTGTTGAGTGCAGTGTTTATGGAATTCAACTTATGAGGTGACATGGGTCTGAAGTCTGTTTATTGAGGAATGATGAGCTTCTTCACAGTGTTCAGGTTGGCGACTTCTTTTCATGCGATAATCTTCAAATAATCTCTGTCATGGACAGGTGATGCAGGGGAACGTGAATAAGTGGGAAAGCTGATAATATAGCTGATTTCTGTGGCCGTATGTCAGAGGATCTTTCTGTCGTTTTATTTTCAGCTCGGATAAATATCTGTCAACTTCTTCAATCTAGCGACCTCCGAATGTTTCTTGTGCGGATGTGAAACACAGACCGACATATTACGTCATCTGCACAAACCGAGGCCTCATTTTGCGTTGGTCACGCGATTCCTATGCTGATGACACAAGCTCCGATATGAAGCTTCGTTAGGAATGCCCCCTTTTTCTCAACATGCGCTTCGGAGTCTCGGTTCATCAGGCACATCACTACTTTTGATTTAATTTTTGATTTCATTCACTTTTGTTTGCATCCCCAACCCCTAGCAGAGCTGGGACGTAACATCTCATTATCTCGAGAAAACAAAATCCGTTTTCTCGAGATAACAAGATCATTTATCTCGAGAAAACAATTCTTGTTATCCCGAGAAAACGAGAAAACTAACTCGTTATCTTGAGAAAATGGCGAAAGGAAGAATAGTAGCGGAAAACCACCGCTCTTGGCTTCTATATGTTGGTGTGAATATATTAACAAAAAAGCTCATAACTTTAAATCTACATACACCTTCATCCCAATCATTAGCTCTTCCTTTTCCTGCATGTTGACTGGACCAGTTGTTCATATGTTTGCCTATGAAATTCCAACTTTATAAACCCATGTTTATTAGCATTGATAAGCTGCAATTTCAGGGTGACATACTCAGTCAGAGCTTTGTTTGCCTACAGGAGTAAAGCAATCAGAAACTACTACTATTAGTGTCACTGCCAAAATCAAATATGGAACCTTTTCTAAGCTGTATCCTTTCAAATGGCTCATAAATCTCCATCTTGAATTAAACTAACCAATTTGGGATCAGATCACTTCTGTTTCTTTGAGTATTTCCAATCAAAGGAAGTGCAATGAGAAACCAAAAATGTTGTTTTGAAAGAAAAATACCTGGAAATGAATGAATGCACGTGTGTTTTGGCACATGTGTGGTTGGCCTGGAGAGGTTCAACTAAGCAAGAAATGCAAAGCACTCAGGGGACACGCATCAGTGTATCCTCACCTAGCAAGCAGCTGTTTACTGCTGTATAATATATGATCTTTTATTGTGAGTTTAAGAAGCAGAATTAAATCTGTTGAAATCAAATTTATTTACTGTAGTACCATCTGTAGAAATGTAGATCCATGAGATAAAGTGCACATTTTTAATGTATGGACTTAATCTGTAACAGTATTTCTATTTCAGAATATAATACATGGTCTTATGTGGACTCAGTACTTCAGCAGATACTTTGAATGAAACTTATTTGCCCTTCATTTAGTCTCGAACGATGAACACATCTGCTTTGTCCTGTTTAGGGTCCACAGGGGACTGGAGCCTGTCCAAGATGTCTAAGTGTGGGAGGCTGAATACACCATGGAGAGGGTGTCAGTCCATCACAGAGATGATATAAAGTAACAAACAGAAGTACTTTTTAAAAACTTATTTGTAGCACTTAGTATTCCAATGGACCAAAAGGTTAGGGAAGGACATACAACAACCGCTAAATCAACCTCTTTCTTTAAAACCTCTTCAAATACTGACTGGATTACTGCAGCTTGGATCATACCAATAAATCAACATGCAGGCACAGACACAGATGTGACCAAAACCAGAAGCCTCATCTCAAATGAAATATTCAGTCACACTCAAGAGTCTGCAAAAATGGAAAAGTCTCCAAAAAAAAAAAAGTAATTATGGCTACAGTATGTGATTGGAGCACTGCAGCAAAAACCCAAAAAATGAAGATTTACTGTATATATTTTACTATCTAATTGAAGGTTGGAACAGAAGTGATCATGTGTACCCAAGTTTCTATCTGAAGTGGCCAAGATTGGAAACTAACAGAACTGTGTCCACCTGAAGTCATTTCCTTGATTTAAATTCCACCTAAACACATCTGGGCTCTTATCATCATCATCATCATATCACCACTGGGTGATGGCAGGTCATTAGATGATGAAAAGTTCTGCTGGGAGGACTTCCTTTCATGCACCATAGATTGCACACAAAACAGTCCCGGGAAAAGTTAAAGGAAAAGCCTCCCCACTGGAACAAGATGCTGCAATATACATGCTGAAAGAATAAGTCTTCACTGTTCAGGCACAAAACTGCATGACACCAGCACATCTTTGCAAACATGGGGATAAGAATAATGGAAAGGGGTGAAAATACACCTCCCATCTTGCTGTATGATTTCAAATAAATATAACTTTAGATAGCTGTACATAGATATACACACACACACACACACACACACAAAAGAAAAAAAAAAAACTAAAGGTAACTTACTCTAAATCTTTATCAATGAGTAAAGCTGCATTTCTGCAAGTAACACATCCACCACACTGGAGTGTTTTCGTTGCAGAATGGAATAAAAACATAACGTTTGGCCATCCAATAGTACATTTCATGTACAAGACAATTCAAAGTGCTTTAAATTAAATACTAAAAGTATTACAGCAGGATGCAGAACAAGCATTAAAAACTATGTATTTGCAAAAATTTAAAATAAACTCATGCATATTATACAATACTTAAATGAAAAACTATCAAAAGTGAGCAAGGACATGTTTTAACCTGGATTTAAAGTTACTAAATTGGGTGAAAGTTCAGTCATGTTCTTCATATCTTGAACACACATTCTGGATGTCTGCCATAACATCCTTACAACGATGAACTGTGGTGAACATGTAAAATCACTTTTAAAAAATTGTAGAAGGGTTAAAAACTTTGTTATTTAGATTAAAGCCATGACTGAGGCTTTTTTTTTAAACTGGGCTTTTTTCTTTAGAATCGTTTTGCAGAAATTGAGAGTATTTACTCCAGATATCAGAGTTTCAGAATTGGTTTTGTGGACTATACAGTCACTGACATCACCTTTTATGTCACCAAGCAATGTCAGTTGGATGAGATAGTGTCTTGTTTATGTTATTTTGAGTAGAGCTTTGCCATACTGGCCTTTTTTAAGGGCCTTGTGTCACTTTTGTGGCAGGGACTCCAGTTTGGCAACTAGTGCCCTGATAAATATTACCAAAAGACCTCTTTTCCTTTGCCTGAGCTGAAGTAAACTCACCCACAGCATAATGGAGACTGAGTTTGGGCTTTTGCACAGTTGTGATGAGGAATGGAGCACTCGATATAACAGGTCACAAACTATTCTATTTCTTTCCTTTAAAAAAAAAAAAGCATTGTGGCTGAATCATAAATAGCAACGGAAACTCAAACACTAAGCCCCACAAAATGTCTTCTAGAATAGTGGACATGTTAACAAAGTAACAAACTGATTTTTATTGTAGAGGATATCTAATCTGTAACTCTTCTGGCATTGTAGGTCACATTCCACGCTTTAATAATTACAGTGTTGCTAAAAGCACAAGTCAGGTACATGGTTCATAAACAAGTATATCCAGTGTATTTACTGATGCTTACAGAAGCTTACAGTTACTTTTTGGGTACACTCAGCATATAGCTTTAAAGGAGCCTATCTTTCAGTCCAGCCATGAAAAACGAGGGAAGACTATTTGGGAATGCATTACAGAAGCAAGCCTTTCTGTTCTACAATTACACTTCTCTAATAACACTTGCACACAATGGTACAGCACAACATGGAGGCGCCACAGTAGGCACAGTTTTGTGGAGATGAAAGGCAAAGTGTTATGAGGCTGCACTAATTGGGCCTTGAAAACAGTTCCACAGAACTACACTAAGGTGCCCTGTACTGCACTGGATATGAATACGACAATAACAATTTACTCTGTGTTGCTATAGATTTTAGAAATGGAATATGTTGATTCTTAGGATTGCGCTGCCATAAAATTTGACTTGGCTTGAAGGCTCTTCTAAATTTTCCTGACGTAATTTCTCCTTTTAATGTCTCTACACTATATAAATATGAGATACTGTAAACTGAGGTGCTGTTGTTTTGTGCAAAAATTCCACTGAAAAACAGTACCAATATTCAGCTATCCATGAATTTTAAGTGTCGATGAGGGCCTAATCATTCATGGAATTTTCACACAGCTAGACATATTTTTTCGTTTTTAAAAAGCTGTGGCATAAAGAGCTTGACTTAAGAAGGAATTTTAACTGTCCTCTGTGGATGAATTTTAAAAATATTGATCTGATCTCAGTTTCATCATTACTTTTCACAGGGAGCTTCCCTTCATTTAAATCCAAAAACCTACATCCACTAGGTTTCAGTACATTTTCAGATGTGTTTCAAGTGCTAGTGTAATGTGACATGATTACAAGCAAAAGTTGCAGTACAGTATTTGGTGAAAATGGTAGACATAAAGTTTCCTAAACATTGTCACACCATGTATCTCAATAACTACTCTACAAATGGTCAACAATGGACTTATTTATTTACTGCATATGTAGAGGTTGTTGTCTCAAGCACCATGTGGAAAGTTCACTTCTGGAAACAAGAGTCATAACATGTAAATGCTATTGTCAAGTTAATGACTGCATTTTGCAAATATTTACAAGTTGTTGAACCTAAGATAAAATGTTTGTCACTACTGTGAAGATGGCAATTTAACACGCTTAAAGCTATGCCATACTGTACATCACTTGTATCAAACCAGACTGATCCACATACATTTCAACATCTACATCTTTATAACGTTATCAAGCAAATATGTTAATCTCTCACATCTATTTTTTTTTTTTTTTTTTGCCACAAATAAAGTAAAGGTAGAGGGATAGTGGAAAGTACCAGTCCTGTTTACAAGTCCTATCTCACAGTAATGCTTTTAATGTTTCATTTTAAAATAACACACTTTTCATACAGTATGTTTGCACAGTAGCACAAAGTGCCTAATGTTCTATGTAAAGCACTCTGAATTTTCTTGTACATGAAATATGCTTTTTCTTTTCTAACTTTCCTTCACTTGCATTTCCTTAGTTTTGTGCTGTATAAGTACCTTTGAGAGCTTAAGGTTAGCATTCAAATCCATTTACAGGGATCAGGACTCTATGTGTTTTGAACATAAAATTAACATACTTATGACATGGGGCTGCACAGTGGCATGGTGGTTAGCACCACAGCCTCACAGTAAGAAGGTCACTAGTTCAATTCCCGGCTGGGGAGGGGGTTGAACGATTCCAACAGTGGCCTTCCTGTGTGGAGTTTGCATGTTCTCCCCATGTATGTGTGGGTTCTCTACTCCGGCTTTCTCCCACCATCCAAAGACATGCATGTTATGTTAATTGGTCACTCTAAATTGCCCCTAGGAATGAATGTGGGTGTGAATGGTTGTCTGTCTCTCTGTGTTGGCCCTGCAACAGACTGGATGACCTGTCCAGGATGTACCCTGCCTCTCGCCTGATAATAGCTGGGATAGGCTCCCGTGACCCTGAACTGGATGAGCGGTACAGAAAATGACTGACTGATGATGATAACACGATTTCTAGTGTGACTGCTTTGACTTCATTGTATTATCAAAGTATTATCCTCTGCATCTTCTTCATTGAAATCAATCAGTAAACTTTAATTCACTGCAGTTCTTCCTAGATTGAATAGAGGTTTACAGACGATACTTTTACAGCGCATGATCCAGCAGGACAGATACAGTAGATAGATAGAAAGATAGCAGACATTTTGTATTTGAAACTGTTTTCCCTGCATACTGTACAGTCGTTTGCATTGGTTGGTGACAGCACATTAATCCCTCTTGTTTAGAAGTGGTTTATAGTTCCTTTAATTTGTATAAAGAATGCAACTGTAAAGGATAGGATTCTAAATTGAAGATTTGCCTGTTACAAGCAAATCGTCCAGGTACAAAAAATAAACTATGCTAATACCTCTCCTAAAAGATTTGACTCTGAACAAGAAAGTGTGCAATTGCTGTACATTCCAGTGAAAACTAAAAGAGGGATCTTTTCCTGAGTCTTTTCCTAATCATTAAAGTTAATACCTTAAATTCATGTCGCAACAATGTTATGAGGAAAATATGGGGTAAGACATCCTGCAGTTAAGATGTACAGTATGTAGTATGAGTGTGTTGAGCTAATTAAACTCATAGATATCATATAGGGCTAGATTGTGCAAGCGGGGTTGTTCAGTGTAGCTACGTGGTGGCCATCTTACCTCAGACAGCTCGCCCCTTGAACAACATTAA
This sequence comes from Atherinomorus stipes, assembly GCA_023101725.1. Lineage (NCBI taxonomy): Eukaryota > Metazoa > Chordata > Actinopteri > Atheriniformes > Atherinidae > Atherinomorus > Atherinomorus stipes. The sequence goes on along the minus strand of JALJCO010003968.1, from coordinate 1,491,738 downwards.
TGTTAATGGTGCATGTGTATTGAAATCACCATATCTTGCTCAATTTTCAACTGATTTTCAAACGGTTTGATTTCTTACGCTGCGTACACACCAAACACGATTTGGGCATCAAAACAGGCCTGACGCCCAAAGTTGGGCGCTGGGTCGCTAAAAAGTCAAACACTTGATTTCCAGCATCAAGACACCCCCCACATGCGTCAAGGGATGTTCAGCCGAGGCACGCTTGGGATGAGTCTCTCCTTTTTCTTTTTCCTTTCACCGGTCTGTTTGCACAATGGCAGATGCAGCAGACAGAACAGCTCGGCTCAAACCGCCGTTCAGAAACCGGTACCGGACGCAGATCACAGTTTATTCTCCACTGTCTTCAGAGAGAGAGGAGACTCCCCTGGTTCTTCTTGGTGTTTCCTGTCCTGTCATAAAATATGTCTGTGTCATGACATTGAGTTGCTCTGATTAGTTGACACCCCGCATCAAGACGGCAAAGTTCAGATTTTCCAACTCCACTGCTGCCGCCTGTGACGCACGTTACGCGCATCAAAAGAGAACTGAAAATCTCAAAACTTGACGCGGAAAACACGTCTAGATGCACTTCACCCGAGTTTGACACCTCCTAGACGTGCGTCCGCCATTGACTTTGCATGTAAACCTGATGCCCTTAACACCCAAATCATGTTTTGTGTGTACACACCGTTATAAACGTCAAAGATGAAGCTATGCTCCTGCACACTTTTATGTTACACTTATACACCATTGAATGCCGCCTAGGCAAAGCATCGCCTGTGATTCGCCTGTAGTATACAGCATATAGTTCCCGTTTTGAATGCGGCCTAGTCAGTCCTTTGATGTGAAATAAACTTTTAGTTTGTACTCAGTCAGAATGTGCAGATCATGAAACGTAATTGGAAAAAATCTCAAACGACTGGGTTGGTCAACCGCTTTTGCACACTTGTCCAACTCAGGGGACTGTGGGGGGAGGCTCAATTTCCCCCAGGGGTGGCATATGCCTTTAAGATACATGCACAGCTTATGGAATCAGTTCATCTTCAACTGCATAATGCCTGTTAACTCACAGTTATAATACCTCAAAGGACAGAAGAGCCAACACTCAGATACTCATACAGGTTTGAAATAAATCTGTATGGTTGTGACTTTAGTAAATATCCACCCTTCTAGGCCAACTCTCTAGTTTATATCAATCTTGCTGTACTTGCGCACAGTGTTCCTATGAGATGAGGTTTATTATTGTCGCTGTTTCTTATTCTCCAAATAGCGCAGTTAAAATAACCCTCCTGTGGAAGATTTACAACCAGTCAAACTCCATGCTTGTGTGTCTTACCCAGCTGGAGTCATGGTGTTTTACTAATGTATTTGTGCACATAAATATTTGTAGGTACAAATGAAATGAAATGAAATGAAAAATACTTTATTCATCCCCGAAGGGAAATTCAGTATTGTAAAAGCTCACTTTTTTTTTTTTTTTTTTTTTTTTCAAGATTTCCAAAAACAATAGCAACAATGGCCAAATATATGAAAATAAGACTAAAGTTGTAATAAATAGGTATTATCCTTATTTTTAGTTTCTGTCTGCATTAAATGAAATTTGCATACATTGTGTGTGCTGGGTATGTTTGCCTGGGAGTATAGAAATTAGAAGTGTAGAGTCAACTCACCCCTCTCTCTGTGCTTCACCCTTCTCCAGCTCCTGAATAACTCCAAGAAGGACCTTGATGGTTTCCTGGCTCGAGTTGATGAGACTCTCCATGGCCTGCAGCTGTGCTTTGATATCCTTGTCTCCAGATAAGGGTATTATCTGCTGGCTTCTCCCCATGCCTAGGGTTCCTGTGCCTCCTGGTGGAAATCCCTCGTCCCCCTCAGCTGATCGCTGCAGTTTAGAGGAGGCTGACACATGCCTTGTCCGACACTGCCCTTGTGACTGCACAGAGCATTTAGCACTATGAGGAAAGGGCTGGGACTGCTGTTCACTGAGCTGCGGACCCTTTTTCCGTTTACAGCTCATCGATGGGCTTCCTATTGACTCCACCTGTGTCAAAGAGTTCCACGCAACAGGGCCTGTGCCCTTTGGCTTGTCCTGTGAAAACTCTGATTCAGCCAGCTGGCGCTTTGAGGAAGTGCCAGCATCTGTGTCTTCTTTGGATAATCCTTTGTGTTTGGTCCATTTCCCACAAACCTGGTATTCTGGTTCACTTTTAGAAGGAGGGCTAGAAGGTTGGCCCTCTTCCGAGAAATGTGATGAGTCTGGACACGAGGGTCCATCCAAACAGTTGGCACTGGAAAGCAAATCCTCTGTGTCGCTGCTGTCATCAGTGTGGTGAAGCAAAGCTTTTGTCTGCCCCACAATCTTACCCTTGTACTGAGAGGATTCTCCAACAGGTTGTTCGTCCTCTTTTCCTGTCTTTATATCACTCAAAAACCCATTGTTTTGTCCTCTGTAATCTTCCACCAAAGCGGTATGTTTAAATGTATGTCCTTTTTTCCTTTCAAAAGGAAAAGTCTTGTATCGCTTAGTGAGGTCTGGGGAGGTCTGAACACCAGTGCTCTTGGTCACATTAGGAATAGAGCGCCTGGCAGGCATGGTCAAGTACTTTCTGTGTGTTACTTTGCAGGAAATGGACCTGGAGTGTCGTCCCCGATGCTCCCTCTGAGCCTCGCAGATATCTTTAAAACGGACTTGCAAGGCCTTGTTCCTCTTCTTCACTAGTAGCTTGTCTGATTCTGATCTGGGCTCTGCAGTGTGTGATGGGCCTGTCTCCGAGTCTGATTCATCTGAATTTGAGAGGACAACACATTTGATGTCCTCTTTGCTCACCATAGTTCCTGGAAAAAAAGATAAAGAAGAAGAATAAAAGAAAGAGAAAAGAAGAGAAAGCTTTGTGCATGTAACCCCATGGGAAGGATTTTGATCAGATCTTGGCTAGATTCTTTTCTCATTTTGGGAAAATGTAACAAAAAGGATCTGATGGCCAGAATCCAAACCTGAGATTCAGCAATCTCACAGCAGTATTCATCAGCACATATGGTGAATGTGCCAAAAGTAAAGCATAAAAAAGACATAATACATTTAAGATTTGAAAAAATACCATTTTATCAGCAGGATTAGCTCTCCATTCATGCAAGTACATACAGCAAAGATCATAAAGATAAAAGTTTTAGATTATTTTCTTCTGATAGAGTTTCCCTTTGTTCTGTATAACATTTTCAAATGTCTCCTTGATAACATAAGTTTTCATACAACAACTCCTTGCTCATAAATGTCCCATTATGACCATTAAAACTTCATAATTATACTACCAAACAACTTGTCATAGTTGCCACGGGGATGAAAGTAGTCACAGGTGCTCATCCAAGACTGAGACAATACTGAATTAAGCTGCAAATAATCTTCAGTTTTCACCTGCATTCAGTGGTACACAGAGATCAAGAGTGTATTGGGAAACCTGCCTTTTGTTCTGTTAAAGCTTCTGCTGCAAAGCTCATCTATGAGTACTTGCAGCCGTTTTGTACAGAGGCATCTCACGTGCCAGCTCTCCTGCCAGCTGTTTGAAGATTTGCTCCAGGAGACCCTTTGTAGAATAATAATTGTGTTCACGCTGCCAGCCTTGCTGCTTCTGCCATTATTTAAATGCTGTTTATTTACACTGCCTTATATCAGTTGTCAGCCTCCAACATAAAAGTACAAACACCTACTTTCTTTAAGTATCACTTAGTAGTTATGCTTACATGCAGGGCTTTAAATTAACTTTGCTGATCGCCAGCCAATGTGGCCGGCGGACTCCAGTTACCAGCCAATCACAATTTCTGTTTACCTTTTTCAGGTTATTTATGTTTCAAAAGTATATGTGTTTCTTTAAATAGTTTTTGTTAACATTTTCTGGACAACACAAAGAACATTATCTCAACATTCTGATTTCTGGCACGTAGCAAAGTAACTTACAAACCTGTTCCGAACCAACAGTTATTCACACCATCCAACCAACACTTTATTTATTTTATTTTTTATGAACACCACATACAGTACACTACAGTAAACACACAGCCAAAGGATGTCTGAGATTTAATGGAGTATAGTGTTCAGGAAATTTTGTAGTTTGCTTCTGAGGTCCACTTCTTTTTAAAGGTGTCTTGTTGAGGAGTTCGCTTTTCCAGCTTTACAAATGCCCTTTACATATCATTACTCTGAGCTTCTATTTAAACCTAATTTACCTTTTTTTTTGGAGTGATCTGTGTGTTGGTAAATAATTTATTCAGTTTTTATAAAAACTTTATTTTTAGATTGTTAAAAAGAAAAGATTATTGATTAAGATTTTAATTAAATCTTTAAATGAACAGCTGAACACAGAACCACAGCAGACAAATCAAATAAGACCAAAGCCTGAACTTTTTCACACTTCACATAGAATGACGGATCTTTATATTTTTCTAATTTGGTTAACTATGCAGTGTCCATTATTATTTAGATACAGCCAGGGATTGCTTAATTTAATCACTTTTGCTCATTTCGTTTTTTCTAAGATCCTGCATATGGTCACTTTTGTTTTTTTCTGTCACTCTGTGAATCTGGTCTGCGGCACTACATTGTTTTATACAATGGTATAATCCACGCATGTGATTGGCTGCGTCTGTGCCAATCAACCTACCTTCCCTCCCCTGCCTGCTAACCAGCAGGGGTAAAGTTTAGGCTCTTCTTGTTCACTTCAAAGATGTATCACTAATTCATCACATCCTAAAGCAGCTAGTAGATTTTATTCATACTCGCCAAATTAAAACTTAACCCCAATTTGGCAGGTTTGTCTTAATTTAGAGACGCACATGTATAAATCAGTTAGCAAAATCAATGCGTTTAGGAGATGTGTGCTTGACAGAACTGTTAACCTACTGGCTTATAGGCAAAGTGGCAAAAAGTGGCTTATTTTCTTTTTGCTTATAAATGCATTACACACCTGTTTTACTAGCTTATAGTGCTGAAATACCAATTGACTTCCCTTGTGTTTCAGGCATTGTTGGCTGAAACTACATCCCTTTTGGTTATGTAATTTCTGGAGTTGCCAACTGGATTCCTGCAAACTTTAACCTTCTCTAATGGAACAGCTTACATTAGGTTTAGTGATTTGAACATGTCATGAGTGATACTAATGTCGCACATAAAAGCTACATTAGAAAAGACATTAGGGGAGCATTTCAGCTCAAACCAATAGGCTGATATGACCATACGCTTTTTTGTTCTTCATACTGTATCATAATCACATCTAAACTGCCTTTCACCAGAGGTGGAGTCAACAAGTCTTCTCCATGTCATGTATTTGTTCTGCCCAGCTACCGAACCAGGTGAGTCCAATCAGGGCAGTGAATTAAATTGGGCTGTTTGGGCTTACCTGGTTCAGTGGCTGGGCAGAACAAATACATGACATGGAAAAGACTTGTTGACTCCACAATTCCGATCTCTGCTTTTCACTGCTGCGATTTGCTCTGCTGCACCTATTGCTAACCTTATATCCACCCATGGCTTTATCATGAAACATATAAGTCAAGTGAACTTTTGTTTTAGGATTAGTTTATAGTGTTTGAGGGCTTTTAGTAACAAATGAGCGTAGGCTGTTTGGTGCCTACCCCTCCCAGCTGAAGGTGCTTACCAAATGATATATTCCCCTTGTGGTCTGAGGTCCCCAGCAAAGGTAATGGCCTCACAGCAGCTGTGGTCCACACATACTAGATTCTGCAGTGCATAATAACTGGAGTTGAGCTCCTCCATCTTTATCCACCTGTAGGCTCTGAAACTCCCTGGGGGGAGATTTATTATCATCACTCCCTGATCTCAGTTGTACTGAGTGGAGGTCAAATACTAGACACTAAATATGAACTGTGCACGCTCTATGACCAAGTTGTAAATCTATTCCTTTTATGCTGGGGGAAAAAACTACTCCTAAAACTAAAAGAAAAAAAAAAAAACAAGACATAAAAATTGCAAGTTAATTGAAGTGATTAAAAGCCAGAAAATAAATATTTCAATTTTCTTAATGCTTACAACGGTAAAACAAAAGAAACTAAAATAAAAGAATTAAAAAGCATGAAAGTTGTATGTCCTTTAAATCAATGCAGGGGCTTTGGTAAAGATAAAACTTTCTGTGTTTTTAAATGTAGCTCCAAAATAAGCCACAACTGCTGTGCTTCATTCATGACTAAAATCTCATCTGTCCACTGTCACCCAATTACAGTTTTTTTCATCATTTCCAGCTACCATTATCTTAAAGCCTTTCTTTAATTTTCATCATTTCCCATAAGATAACAAAATTCATATTCAAATTGACGCATCCTCTACAGATATGATCACAACGATGACCTGAAACTGACTTAAAAAGAAAGAAAAAAGCTAATTCTTTGCAGTCACTCACCATGTAGATTTCAAATTAACCTGAACATGATCAAATGGTAAAAAAAAATAAAATCACTTTTTCTCTCATCTGTGATGAAACACATTTCATAGCTAGAGCATTGAAACATATCAAGCAGCACAAGGAAATGAAATGATGTGTGATACGGTTGAAAGGAAACGTCAGAGAAAGCTGGTTAATCATTTTCATATGACAAGACACCACACGATAAATAAACTCCAATGAATCATTTATTACTGCACAAAAACAAGCATTCATGGCGTTGCAGCTCATCTGAAAGTAATTATGTTTTATCATCCAGAGATGTTGTAAATCCATCAATATGATTGTTCTGGAGGGAAATTTACACTGAAGAGATGCCTCCTTACTGTCAGTTTCACTGCCTCTTTGAAATTTGCAAAAAGAGCAGCATGGATGGATTAGATTGATCCTGATTTTGGAAGTTTAGCTGATCTTCATGTACAGTATGTGCAGAGTTACTCTGACATAACACTTTAAGATGTGGTGATGCAGGAAATGAAAATGCACACTTTCTAATGTTGCTCAAACTATCTGTTTCCTGTGTGTGAATGTATTCACATAATACCTTCATATCTAAGTTTGTAGTGTATCTGTCTATGGTTTTCTCGCTGAAACCTGTTTGGCCTGAGTGAGTGTGAGAGTAAAAGAAAGAGTTGAAGTGTGTAAGTCTTAGTGTGTATGGGTCTTGTAGTCACCTTTTCAAAGAGAACGCTATCTTAAAGAGTGTAGGTTCGCACAAATACACACACAAAAGGAGACAGGGCTGATAACAAAAAGCAGGAGGTTGCATTTCTCAGGACTCCTGCCATGTGCTTCACCTTGCAGTCTCTCCATGGTAACCCAACCCTCAGCTGTTGCCGTAGAAAAAATGGAATATATTTAAAGACAACTGTCCGTGTTGGAAAACAGTGCACGCCAATAGCAGCTTGTGTCACTTCATTCACGGTAGTGCTTTCAAAGCCAGATGGTAAAGAAAGGCAAAAAAGCACACAAAAAAAGACTAGCTCAATCTCATTATACAAGAACAATATGTTATGCTGCGTCATGAATTTTACACACTGTTATTTTGGAATATTGAGCAGATGCATTTTATTGGGATGCTGCTATTTGTTCTGAAACATAGCTTAGTACGCTCTCTAATTCATCAAGTTGTTTGTTGATGCGGTTCTATGGATAAAAAGAATTTGTTCGAGGCGGATTCACATGAGATCATACTATTTCACACTCAGAAATACCAATCTCACACCCCTGAAAAGATAATCACATCTGCAGGAAGTCTCCTCAAAGCGCATGCCATTTCCTATGTGGTCATGTAAAGCATCTAAATGGTGATTTATAAAAAGGGAATAAAAAAAAAAAAAAACTTCAATGACTTATAATTTGAAATCAGATTCGGAGAGGGTGTGAGATCAGACTGACTGAGAACTGCTGTGACATATGTACATATTCAGATCATTAAAAGAGAACCTCCTTTTTCTCAGCGTCGTCTTTCTCCTCCTACAAGCCCTCCTCCTCACAGCAAGCTATCTCTGCTAATGACCTGAGGTCCTTCCCTGATTTGGCCTCAGCTATCCAAAGGATTATGAATAATGCATTGACTCTAAAATTGCAAAAGTAATCCTCTTAAATCTCCTCATGTACCCCGGCAGACCACGTTGTCTGTTCCAATTGCCCTTCAGTTCTTCAAACTGAAATGCTGCATGTGTGAAAAAACAAGCAAACAAACAAAAAACATATTTAGTTATTGCAATGTGATTGATTATCATGACCACAGTGTTGTAGAAACATGACTGTTTATAGGGGTTTGGTTTCATTTTCCATGCAACAGTGGAGCTGCAACACTGCTGACTCATGATTTATTCCCATCGCAAAACAGAGCGAAAGAGACGGCTTTGCTCGGATCGCCTTGTGTCCCTGTCAGCCCGAATCATCACAATAATTACTGAAGTAGATCTGTAGCAAATTTACATATGATAAAACTGTCTAGCCTCTCTAATTAATGGTTAAATAAATGTCATGGCCTGACACTCTTCAAACATCAACACATACTGTTGACTTCATGAGCATGGGATGTACTTCAGTATTTCAGTTTATTCATTTTACCATGTGCAAAAGCATTTGTGTTTTGCAGTTTTAAAAAGTCCCTTCATTATGCAGTAATAGAAGTAGCTGTTATGCTTATCACCCGCCATGCATTCTACTGTGCAATGTATTCACTTTGCATGAGGAATTTTGACTCACTATTTGCATTAATTACCGAGCGTGACATTGCACCAACTTTGCCTCCATAAGCACAATTTAAAGGATAAGATGTCACATCACATTATATGCCTTTGTCCTGTCCATGACGCTGTGTATATGGCTCTTTGCATTGCTACACTGCTGAGGATGTGTAGAGGACAGGTTTCACCCCTATACACTTCACAATGCAGCAATATTTCTCTCTCACACTATAGACTTGTGTGTTGAAAGCAATGCCAGCCAGTTTTAAGAGTTCCACGATCACAAAGACCTGAACACCATCTTTATTCCAGCTGTCGCACAGAGCTATCTGTATCCTGGCTGCAGGCTACACCTCTGAAAGTTTGCTTTATGACTTTATTGGCTTTAAACATTTATCACTGAGCAGCACCTTCTGTTTCAGAGGGGTAGTGGGGTTTAAGGAACTTCTATCTATGTATGTAGGATGAGAGTAATACCTGTGAAATGTATCCTTGGCAATAGAAAGTTCTTTTTTTTTTAAATGTGCATGTATGTAGTTACATTACTGTTGTAGTTACATAGTACTACTACACTGGTCTAGCCGTGAATGTAGCTTTAGCTTCGATAGCAATTAACACCACTTTATGCAGCACAGACAGTGAACAATCAGTAGCAATGAAACTTCATAGAGCTGGAACAATTTATATTTTCTTGGCCCTCAGTATATACTTTTAAATAAATAAACCCAATCATATACTTTTAACTTGTAACTGTAACCATTCGTGGTTGGCAGCTTGGTAGGAAAGCAAGAGGATGGTGAAAGTAGGGAAGTGATTAGATCGGTGAAAAGCTTGTGAAGCAAGGATTTAAACCAGCTATCTCTAGCTTAGGGTCAGCCTCTCAAAAGCTTCCACCTTCTCAGTCAGCATCCTAACAAGGCTTATTTTGTTGTAGTTAACTGTGACAGCTGTCGCACGCCATGTTGCATATGTGAACTTGTGGAAATGTCATCAGTCGGGTGACAGGAGATGCACTGTACTGCTATAGAAAACTGCAGGTACCTAGGTATCTTATAATGTGTCATGACATTGGATTGGGTTTCCTTGCTTGCGTTGGCCTATTGTTTTATATATATATGTATATATATATATATATATATATATATATTATGTACAGTATATATCTTCTTAAGTCTTATGTTAACATTGCATCACTGATAGGCTTATTGATTACAAAGGTGTTGAGCTAGTAGTACATGTGTTCTCAGCTGATCAACTCGTACAGTCTGACCTATAGATAAGAATTTAAAAGGTGAGACGGATGCTTAAATAGAAGATCTACTTTAAGTAAGAAAGGATCATGCAGAGAAGGAAGACATACAAGTGCAGCTCTGTATGTGATGCAGTACCCCAGAGCCCTCCCGATCAAACATGTCATTAGTCATGATAAGTCTGAATCTACCTTTCATCAAATTCAGCCTTGGGGAGCACAGGCTGTGCATATCATATAATTCACAGAGCTAAATGCGAAATGGGTTTTCCTATAGATGATCATCATTGTGACAGTCTATTATGTTCGAATAGACAATAGTCCATTAGTGAACATTCATCAATATTCTTCACTATCCAGCTCAGACAAATCACAACTACAGCAATATCGATAATCAGCCTCTGCTTCACAAGGTAAATACTGTATTTCTTCAAAGGCTGCAATCAAAGTCAAATGACATCAATAATCAGTTAAGTATTTTTTAAATGTGAATAAAATAATTTTCCTTGCTTCCCTGGTTACTCATTAGATCTTCAAATGGCTGGATACAGGAATGATCCCTGCTTAATTTATTCCCATCTAATGCATGCAGGGTTCACACACATACATTCAACATAAGGACGTCAGTACTGATCTGCTGTATCACAATTCATGCTTTTGATATGTACTTTCCTTCAGTTTTCATTTTAGAAAGCAGTGCAAATGCATCCCCCACTTTTACTGCAATACCTGTGAATATGTGTGCAACTCCAAAAATTCATGAGAGGAAGTATAAGTCTTACCTTGAGAAACAGATCAGAGGTGCAAAGGACAATAAAGCACAGATCCCCTGTAGAGCCAGTGTTCATCCATGTATTTAGTGGGTGCCAGGGTACCATCCAGCCACTGGAGCAGCTCTCGCAAGCTGCGGGAGCACTGAGAGAGAGGCAGCCGGCGCAGTGACAGCTGGAGTAGTTGTGGCACATCCGGCAAAGATTCAGGTTATCGGGATAGGAGAAGAAAGAAAGCAGACAGACACCGTCTCAAACCCTCTTGGGGTCCTCACTGACATCCCTCTTCTGCCTTTTACTCCACTGTCTTTCCTTCTTTTCCTCCATGCATCTCATTCAAGCATCGCTGACACTCATTCGCTCCTGTCCCTGCACTCACCGGGCACAGGCACTCACACATGCAGCGGAGATCTCCATCTCGCGGTGCTGCTGTTGCTGCAATCCCCGTGCATTCGTGATTGAGTGTATGTGTGTATGGGTGTGTAGGAAAGGCAGGGAGAGGGTGGGCTAGTGGGTGGATGGGTGGGTGGAAGGGGAGAGGGGAGAAGAGGAGGAGGAGAAGGAGGAGGAGAGAGGGGTAGTACAGCAAGCTGCTGGGGAAAGTCCAGAGTTGGTGAGCTGCATCATCGGCAAAGACCTCCTCAACTTGTCCTCCACAGTCTGGCTCCCTCGACACTGAGCTGTTATATAATCTAAAGGGCTTCCAGAGACGGCCAAGAAGGAGAGCTGTGAAATAATAATGTATTGTGTTTTTAATTGGATGTCTCCTGCCCTCCCGTTACTTTCATACATCTGACACATTGTTTATTAGAAGTGGTGAAGGGGGGGTGAACCGCGCAAAGGGAAAGAGAAGTGGCTCTGCTGCTTCACAAAAGGGGAAACGGGGGAGACGAAGTGCCAACAGGGCAGCAGTGTTAATGAGAATACGAGACAGAAGAGAAAATGAGATGACGAGGGGGAGTAATTGAGACAGTGAAACAGAGAAAACGGCTCAGAGGAAAATGTGCTTCACTGGAAAAAGTGAAATATTGATTTTGCATGGGTCTTACATTTTTCATATTTCTTTACATTTCAAAGAAGCTCATGGCGCAAGGATGTGTTGTATTTGATTTTTGCAGGGAATTCACGTAATCTTGAAAGCTCAGTCAATTACGACACATTGGTTTTATTGAAATAAAAGGAAAAACTATATACATATAATTATAAAGTTAGCTTTGAACACAGGCAGCTTGATGCTCAAGGGCAATTAAAGCCCTGGACCATGATCTGAAGCTCCTCCCATTGGCCTGCGGGGACTGGAAGTGGACCTTGGAGCACTGTACAAAAAGATACATGGTCCAACGAGTACTGTTCTCTTTCAAATTGCGTGGACAGTGGAGAATGTGGGTGCTATTTATTTGAGAAAGTGATGACATCATGCAGACTTCAGTACAGAAAAAAAAATCATCCAAAGAATTGAGTGATAAAATTAACATGAGCAGTGGAGCCATGTAAACCTTTCCTGAAACCAGACAACAGCTAAATCTCTGATGCTGTCCTGACAAAATTTCTAATGATCTTTTTTTGTTTTGATCTCTTCTAATAAAAGTATACTCTATTGATTAATTAAAGGAATTGTTCACCCACAGATTGATTTACCTTTTTTTCCACTTCCCCTCATGGTGAGCAAGACTCTGGAGAACTTTTTAATATCTCAAATGCAGCCGCGCGATCCGGCCAAAAAGGTCCATAAAAGTCCACAAAAACTTGTCAATATTCCTCCATACTGCTTGTCCAATGTAATCCAAGTGTCCTGAGTGGGTAGCATCCAGAATTTACACGAAACGACATAATTTAGTATATTTTTTGGGCCTAAACAGTAGTACATCTTATTTTCACGAAGCACGCATGTGCGCGTTCACGAAACTACGGAAGCCTCGGCGTTCAGACCCTACTCTGCCGATAATGCAAGCATAGAAGAAGAAATTCGCTCTTTACATTGTGCTAAGAGCGCCAGAGCTGCAGACAAACCGGGACAAACACAAGATGGTCCAAGAGGGGTTGGACTTTGATTTAAAACAAACAAAGAAAGAAAAAGAGAACGCGTGATCTCGTCTGGTTTCCGCGGTTTCATGGTTTCCGTAGTTTCATGAACATGTATCAGCGTGCTTGCTAGAGATGCGATGTAGTATTGTTTAGGCTCTAAAAATATACTAAATGACATTGTTTTGAGTAAATTCTGGATGCTACCCACTCAGGACACTTGGATTACATTGGACAACCAGTATGGAGGAATATTGACGAGTTTTTGTGGACTTTTATGGACCTTTTTAGCTCGGACCGCGGCGAACTCCATTATATGAAAGTTGGGGGAAAAAGAGAAGCCTCCTGATCGCCGGCTGCATTTAAGATATTAAAAAAGTCTTCCAGAGTCTTGCTCACCATGAGGGTAAATGGAAAATAAAGGTAAATCATTCTGTGGGTGAACTATTCCTTTAAAGCTGTTTGGAATTTGTCCTATCCCTTACAGCAGGGCTGCCCAATTTTGGGACCGTGGGCCAAAGTTGGCCCGCAAGTGATTATTTTTGGCCCACTGACCATTGTCCTTAAAAAAAATAAAAATAATAATAAGATTTTTCCAAGCAGTATGAAAAGCTTTTTGGTATTTATTAATTGTTGCACTTCCTTTCCTGACCACCAGGGTGGTGCTGTGGTTCGTCTATCAGCTTAGATCTGGAAGCCCATGATCGGAGAATAAGTGAGAAGATGCTGTCCAAAATAAAACCTCATACAAAGTAATGTGAAAAGAATAATAATAAACACAATAAAGAACATATTTCATCATTTTCCACATCACTTTTTATGTAGTTTTATTTTGAACAATTACACTTTGGGCTGAGCAAATTTTATTTCTGATACATGAATTTATAGTTTTGGCCCACGACCATCCACCGAGTCATTTTCAGCCCTCCAATATAAAAAATTTGGACACCTTAAAGGACCTATATCCAGGGTGGGCAACTCTGGTCCTTGAGGGACAGCATTCTACATGCATTAGGACTTTCTGCACTGCAACACCCCTGACTCCAATCAATGGGTAATTGTACAAACCTTGATGTGAAGCTCTGCACAAGTTATCAGGTATGTTGCCACAGGAAAATTCCTAATACCTGCAGGATGCAGGTCATCACGGAATTGCCCATCCCTGATCTATGTCATGTTTAAATTAAGTCAACTATACAGTAGATATATGCTAAACATGTTGTTCGTGCCACTAAAGATACCTAATTTGGTGTTAAATATTAATTTGTTATGTGTCTGATTTTTAACACAGAAGTAAGGCCTGAAGTGCATTGAACCATTGAGGCCTCCAATGTATGGGTACACTCATTTCATGACATCACAACTTGGTCTCACGAGGCACCATAGATGTTTGTAAACACTGCTGTGAAATGGATGATTGGTCTCCAATCATCGGAGTGTGATGGACCACACTGTTATGGAGCTGCATATGCTCAACCCAGAGTCTGATACAAAATTTTAAATATGTGCAGTATCACAGAAACCTGAGCAGTAAGTAATAAAACCTCACAATTGGCTAATTAGCCATAATGGTTAGCACTGAGCTAGTGTTATGCTTTTACTTACTGGTGTTACCCGTCCATGAGGTGTTTTTAAGAGAATTGCATCAAATTTGAGAATTAATAAGAAAGCCATTTTGGTACTGCCTGAGGTTCACGACACTGTCAGGAATGAAGTTCATAAGCAAATACCTTATGCTGGGCTTTTTTGTGATACCAAAGACTAAATCTAACCACTTTGAGTAATCGTACGACATATAAATTTCCATGCTGATCCCAACCAAACACATTTTTTTTTTTACCAACTTTGCACTGTGCTAAAAATGTTTTTTTTCTTCTTTTTTTTTTTTTTTTTTAGAAAAGAAAAATAAGAAAAGCTTTTCATCTGGAGCAAAACGCATTTTGTCTTAAAGTGCTGGTGACACGATTTTAACATTTTTTGCCATGTTTTATAGACCAAAACGTCCTTCATGATGATCTATGTAACATAAACAACCGCAGCTGCATAAATGAGTTATTAGAAAACATTGCTGCTTTTCTGACCAGACTGTGGCGCTGTTCACCACAGGAGTACAAAACCGGATGTGACATCAGCGAAAGACTGCCCACCCGGCTTGTTGACTGGAGAGCTAGCGGTTTTGCTAACAGTTTCTCCTTTTGTTTTAGCTTTACTGGCTAAAGGTTACAGATATGCCGTCGCGTTGTGTTGCAGGTTTTTGTCCAAACACTCATAAGAATGGCGTAAGTTTATTCAAGTTTCCAGCTACGGGACTTTTAGCTGTGCTGTCAGCGCTGTGTGCTGTCGAATGGGATTCCAAACTGAGAGCGCTTGTTTTAAGACAAGGAGTGTGTGAGGGTTGAATTTAGACTAAAATGGATGTGGACACTTGTTTTGCAGGAAGGAGAGTGAGGAAAACAAGCACACCCCAACACCTACGTTAGGGGTCGTAGCAAGATGTTACTAAACAAACCATGTAGCTGTGACGAGCGGACTTTTTGGACGGTGAAAAATGATTTTTTTTCTCTG
This sequence comes from Atherinomorus stipes, assembly GCA_023101725.1. Classification (NCBI taxonomy): domain Eukaryota; kingdom Metazoa; phylum Chordata; class Actinopteri; order Atheriniformes; family Atherinidae; genus Atherinomorus; species Atherinomorus stipes. Next base: position 1,476,482 of record JALJCO010003968.1, on the reverse strand, counting down.
TGTGTCGGCTATTTTCACACTACGGAATCGTTTTCATCAAAAATATTTTTGATTACTTTAAATTGGTGAACCCTTACGAACTTACGAACAGAAGGACTGTGAACAATGTAAACAATTGAAGATTGGACTTATAAAATGGCTTCTGGATCCACTTCAAAGGTAGGGAGATGCAGTTGCTTCTTTTTATTTATGTATTTATTTATGTATTTATCTAAGCTTTATAACCATGTATATGTCCATATAGTGGCTTGCTGTTGTTAATTGAAAACACAGCTAAATGGGCGCTGGTGTCCAGGTGGGTGTGGAGAGGTTAAAAATCAGTTTTTTAAATAGTTACATTTATTCACAAATTACTATATAAACAAATCACTAACAACAAAAAATGCTAATCGTAATGTATAACAAAGACATACCAATCGGTGTTCCCCTGCCATGTGTTTCCCTCTGCTGCTGCAATGACCATGTCATCTTTTCCGGCACTCCCGCTTTCAGTCTTGCTCACTCGGCATGAAGTCCGTTTGATAAGGCTCAAATCTATAAGGTGTGATGCCTCTATATTCCTCAACATCACCTAACTCTTCTGAACTGTCTGATGATTCCGCCAAACAAATCAATTCCAGGCAGGGACCATCATCGTTACCGTCCACCGCTTCCATGTTGCTTGTTGTTAGCCGACCGAGTAAAAAAAAAAAAAAAGCCGGCCGAGTTCTTTCGCTGACGTCTCAATATGGCGGCGTGTTTTTCTTAGTCGCTGTTGCAGAGCTCCTTTCAAACTCAGAAAACTTAAGATATTTCTGTGAAAACAAGTCTGTTTGACTTACAATTCCACTGAGCCACTCATTTAGTGTTGCTGTAATATTGTATAGTAGCATTACATGAAATGATAATCTTGTCACCAGCACTTTAAGGCTGCCTGTCTCAGAAAAAGTCTTCTTCTACCAACTTCCAGTGTGATGTTTGCTTCCTCCTCAGAGAGAGTGGGCAGGTCTTGGAGGAGGTGGCTAACATCCTATGTGACCTCACATAGGAGGTAAAAAATCTTGACCAGGGATTTTACAGGTTTGGGAGGAGCTACAGTTTTGAGAGATTTATACGGAAGGAATATTTAGATGTTCTTCAATATTGCAAAATAACACTTTTAGGAAGTTTTGATAGGAGCTAACATTATAGCATGGTTAAACGCTCTAAAAAGTTTGTTTTTTTTAAAGATATAGCTTCTTTGAAAGTTAACTAAACTTGGCTATTACTGCCACTGGAAATTGATCTGACCCACTGTGCCTTTACTGTAGGTACACACATCTGTGAGATTTAGGCTTGACTAACCATTACTGCAAGACACCCAATCTACAACACATGGCTGTCATATTTATTTTTTATTTTTTTTTTGGCATATGAAGTTCTCATTTAAACATTCAGTATAAGATTTCATGTGTGGAAGCCCACAGTTTAAAAGGCTCTACTTAACTTCTTTTTCTAAGATTTCCAAACATCACTTTTTGCAATTTTACCCCTTAACTGTGTGGTTTTACTTCCATTTATTATTTTCAGTCGACATATGCCATAGCAGCAGACACATTGGTCATCTTTTGTCTGGGACAGCAAAAAAAGGATAGCTTGAAGCTTGGCAAGATGGATTCAAAGGTGTTGCTCTCACCACCAAATTCCCGAGATGTCAGTCTGATCGAGCATCTGTGGCTTGTGCCAATCCTTGGTGGCTCCAGCTAGCAGCTAATAGCACTTAGAGATCTGCTGCTAAGATCTTGTGCCAGGAGCCTCGGGACACCTGAGGTTAAGGCTTGTAGAGGGGTCTTTTTTTTCTTAATTACAAGCATTATTCTTTTCCTTAAAAAAAAAAAAGATATTCAGCTTCATTTTTAAATTGAAAGCAGAAACTTTAGCTAAAGATGTGATTTGATGACTCCCACATGGACAAAGCTTTATCTCTCATCTGCAACCTGAAGAGAAAAAATGTCTTTTTCTTCCAAAAGGGTGAGCAAGAGTAGCAGCCAGTGCAGTAATCTGCTGACTGCTGTCTTATTGATTTAATTGTCTGTTTTCCTCCCAGCTCCACCAGCTCATAGACCTATGACAAGCTACTGACTGTGCCCACAGCATGCACGAAAATCCAACCTGCCACAATCCACAACCCCCTTCAGTCTCAAAACCAGCTTAATCCCACTGTGCTTAATGAGTGGAACAACAGAATTGACAAGGAACAAAATCCTGACTCCACCACTTTCTGCAATCCGTCTCTACTACTCTGTTTATTGACCTGCCAAAGGCTGTGAGGGGTGTCCAGATTTATGCAAAAAAAAAAAAAAAAACCTTAGTACTTGCTGATAACTGTCAGCTTAGTCATTCATTACAGTAGGATCCCTGAGGACAACTTGAGCCTCTGGGCTACTGTAGAGATTTTAAAGTCACACTCCGTTGAAATGAAGGCTTGAGGAAGTGAAAATGTGTGAATAGGAAAACAGCAGATGTTGCATGAAAGATTGAAGGAAAATGTTGAGGTTCAGACACAAACAGTGTTCTATTTCGTCTTGATAATTTGCTGGTCTCTACTGGATTCTTGTAAGTCTCAAAGGTGATGGAAGTGTGCTCTGTCAAATGCTTTTCTCTGATTCACAAAAGATCCCTAGGTGAAAGAGAAATAATGCATTAGCATATGAAACAGCCAAAGCAGTAAACATACATTTTTATCTTTTATCTAAATTATTCATGAGGATTTTCCCACTGTATGCAGAAAACACACGGGGAGCAGAGCAAGCACGATCTCTGGATATAGCCACAAACAAAAATAAACAAGGACTTTATCACATACTTACTGAACCTGCTAAAAAAACTTTTTGGAGTGTGATGTGAGGAGCTTGCGGGAAGCTAAAAAGCCTAACACGCACATTTGCTTCAAAGATATGGAACATATTGATTATATCTGATGACATTACAACAGATGGCAGTTTTTAGTCATGCTAGCAGGATGGCCAGAGGGATGGCGATATCTCACAGTTGGTCCACCACTTTGGTGTGCTGTTAAATCTCAGCAACTGTTGGAGAAATTGCCATGACAGTTTGTAAAGACATGGCCTAAGGATAAATCCTACACACTTTAGCAATTCCCTTGATTTTACTGTGGCACTACAGGCAGGCTGACAATATTTTTTGGTATTGTGAAGCATTTCTGTTTGGTGATTTGGAACATCTTTAAACATTTCCTCACATTTCACAACACAATAATGTGAAATACTTTAACATTTGCAAGATGAAGTGGTGGAAACATGCGTTGTTCCAACATTATGCCTCTCAAAGACTTAGTGAAAGTCAAAAGCAACAGTCAGTCCATGCCTTAACTTAAACTTTATCAAACATTTAACTTAATCAAAATTTAAATACCTGAGTAAATTGGCTTGATACATTAATATTAATGAACCGTATACATAAAGGCTCATAAAGACCACAAAATTACAACTTACATCGGTGGTATATTGTAGACAGTCAACCCACCATGCCCTCTAGTCATCACATTAAGCATTATTTTAAGAAAAAACAAAAAGATGGAACAAAATTATGTACAAAGTTTGATTTAAAATGGTTATGTTCAGCAGTGACATGAATGGAGGGGCATAAGAATGGATAGGATAGGTATAGGGTTTAAGTCACTTCAATGGTGATTTTGTCAGATGACACTTCAGTAATGATATCAGGATTTTATTAGAGCAAATCAACAGTGTAGAAATATTTTAGCTCATTAAAGCCCAACCGCAGCAAAACAGGGCAGGACATTCTTTTTTTATTGTTATTTTTTTTAGTCTGAAGTCTTTTTGCTGAAGTCTACTTTGCCCTTTAACAATATGTAAGAAATAAATGACAAAAATAATTTTGTATATTTGATGTGATTTACCCAGGGTCAAAATTATTGTAGTGTAAAAAGGTTTCCATAAGAGAGCAAAAGACAAGTATCAGATTGTGTAAGACTGGGTTTTTCAGCAAAGTTTTTACGGTCTCAGAAACCGCATAGCAAATGCAATATGTACGGCACTGAAAGGTTGAAAAGCCTTTAAGTTTACACAAAATTAAATCGGCTGTTTTTCTTTAACATATTTAGCCAGCAAAAATCCTGAATCTGAATGGTAGCAGATTTATTGAGAATTTGGTTTTCACCTATTCATTTTTTTTCTGTGTTGTGTCAAGATGCTCATTGTCTCATTAGCCCCTGACTTTGTCCCATGAGAACTTCTGGTCTTGACAAGGTTGGTGTTAAAATGGCCCCAAAAGAGGCAAAAAAAAAAAAAAAAAAAAATTGTACAGACGCACACACACACACACACACACATACTGAACTGCATGCCCCGTTTAACACAGAGGGCCGTCAAATGATAGTGTCCCTTTTATGGGGATAGCAGGTCCTAATACATTGACTCCCGTTCTACTTTAGGAGTATTTCTGCCAAACTATGCTCACTTGTACTCCAACAAATACCATTAATAACACAGATCCCATTCATCACAATTATTGTCTCTGGAAAATTGGTTTAACTATCTGAAAAATTCCTACAGCGAAGCAAAGAGCCATGCTATTTAACTCATTTCCATTACACAATGCTGGCACGTAAACACAAAACAAATAATCAATGTGACATAGAAATGTTACATAACTCACAATTTCCCCGTTGGCTGCGGATGATTATTGGGCAACTATTTATCAATGTGTTTATACCCACTGATAAATGACTTGTATTAGTCTTTCCTTCCCGTACACATAACCTGACTCTGCAACTGCTCTGTCGGTGCCTGTGTTCTTGTGTCAGTTTCTCACTTTTTTTTGACAACTGTTCATTTGATCTAATTCACACTCGGCAGGTGTATTACAGGGAACCTGAAGACTTGCTGTGACGAGTGTGAAGTAGTTTGGGTGGCAAGCGGAAATCTGCTCATTTCAAAGAAGCGTTAAACCCCCAAACTTTATCATCAAAAACCTCACATCATGGCACCGATTCTTTGACTCTTTTTCTCTGTGTTCTCCTTTTACTTGTGACAGGTCTCTTCTCTGTGGCCCCTATTTGTTTGAAGAGTTTTTAGTTTAATTGGTTGTCTGTAAATCTATTTGCATATGCACAGTGTCCAGCCCTCCTGAGACCACATTCAAACACAGCTAATCTCTCATTTGGGACATAGAGCAGCACGCTTTTATTGGATCAAGAGACAGCAGACAAGGAATGAGGAATGACTTTCTTCCTTAGCCTTTATATTGCAATGTTCTCTTTTCATGAAGATATTCACAATTTTGCAATATTTCCTTAGCAAGATGCTGCTGTTTGAATACATTGCTATACATTACTATACATTGATTTAATTTCAGGATGGTTTAGAGTTCTCGGGCAAAATGTTGTTTTTGTTCCTAAATACTCTACATTTTGTGTGTGTGTGTTTTTGTTGTTTGTTCTTTTTAAGGTAAAAACATGTTTTTTTTTTAAATAAAAGAAATCTTAGGGCTGAATGCTTTGGATTAAACTCCCCATCTTGTCTTTTTCTTTTTCTTAATGCACAAAGGGTGGGTAAATCTCATCTCCTTCTTAAGTGTGCCACTAACACTCAATCATTTCTTAATTCGGGTACCTCCAGATTAGCTTTGCACCCAGCATAATTCCAAGTAAATGGTCATATTTCACTAGGATAGGAGAGGATAACGGAGGGTCTGTCCTCTGTGTGTTGAAGGGCGGGCAAAGGGCTGATTGGTACTCATTAGTAAGCACATCCGCTTTGGAAGTTACTGAAGCTTGTAAACAAGATTTTTTTCTTTATTTTTTCAATATTTTCAAACATGGCATCACTTCTAATCCAGTGGTATATGTATATAAGCTGGTACCCAGAATATGAAAGTGAATAGTACAACAAACTGCCATGACACAGCTTATAGAAAAATGCAGCAAGGTATGCAAGGAGGGCCAGAGCAAGACTCAATCCCCAGACGCCCGGGTGAGAGTCATGCTTACCAGTCAGCCAAAGGGATGTACCTGTGGCCAAGTAGCCAGGGCAGATGATCACTCGGAGGCATAGTGACAGGACCCCTCACTGTCACATCTCTCCCCCTCTTTTCACAAGCATGTCCTTTCTGGGTTTCAGAAATTTTACCAGTGAGTAAATGCATGTATAAGCTCCTAGAAATTAGGTCCAGGTTGAAAAAAAAAGAAAGTTAACCTTTAACCCAAAATGTGTTTTCCCCATGAACTCTGGTCACACTAAATAACCCAAACAAAACACCTCAAGATAAGGAAGTTAAAGAGAAAAAGATCAACTTAACCAGTAATGGCAATTAGCCCACTAATTAACCTCAAACACTATTTAAAAGTCAATTAAAAGCCCTGAACTTGATTTTTTTTATAATATCTCTAAGAAAAAGGCTTTCTACATGGTATATTATGTGGTAAAAGAGGTAACTTCATGAAAATAAATCACTCATTGATTTTGCATACGCATGAATCCAGGCCTTTTTAGTTTTGGTTTCTGATGCTGTCGTGACGCTTTTCTACAGAAGTTCCGGTTTCCAATCAGCCACCCACAGGATTTCCCTAACGAGGAGCACCCTCCCCTCGCGTGTGCACGGCAGCACTTGTAGACAGAACTGCATGGCATCTACCAATAGGAAAGTCGCAATACCTCCGCTGGCTGTTACTGCTGATACAGCAAAACGGCCTGAAAGGATCAATACTGAGGAGGAGAAGAGAGACTTGAAACACAGAAGAGACCAAAGAAGGAATAAAGTTCTTGTAGATCTGGGTGGATTGTACTGAAGGTAGAGAGCAGCTGGACGGCCTCGGACAGAATGTGGACTGGAAGTCCACCGGGACAGGTATTTTTTCAATCACTTTCTTCTGAAGTTCTTGAGTAGCATGTTAAAGGCCTCCTTCCACTGAAAACCCATTTAACTTGCTCCTTCTGAAATACGGAGGGTTTCCCCTTGTTTACTTACACATGCTTACTTGCTAGCGTTGCGTTCCCCCCAGTCGGCTGTGCTTTCTCATCAGAGAAACAATACGAAGAGAAGAGCGAATCGGGAACAGCCTCGCACTTCTGCGTCACATTTCAAATAGCGTATCCCACGTGGGGTTTCTATCTGTCCATTGGAAGGCAGGTAACCCTCCACTACACACTAGAAGTAAAGACGGCACGACTGTAGCTTCGGAGTTGAGAAGCTAATTAGCTAACTGTTTGTTAGCATGGCGGAACAAACTTGTTTGTCGGCTCTATTTCCTGTCTGTAGCAAAATAAGAGCGGAGGGCGGAGCTTCCTTCATACACTGACGGGAGCCAGCCAATCAGACGGAAATTCATGAGAAGGACCCGGAAAAGCCTGCCGTTGGACCACAAGCCTCTCTTCTAGTATACAAATACAGCTGGATACAAAGCAACCAGAAGGTTTTTTTAAACAGAAACGATGCAGAATGCATTCAATAATAATGGAGAACACAGAAATATTAAAGAAATGACCATGGAAGTACAACTTTAAATGTCCTTGGCAGCTGGCGCTACCTCTGCTAGTCTGAGTGCGTCCTCCTATCTAAACCGTATATACAGTAATACATAATGATATTTACACCGTAACGTGACCAAGCTTTACATCCCTTCCACTCGAGTGGCTGGTTAGATATTTTATTAGATTGTCATGTTGTGATGTCGCCTATAACATCATAACACATCATAATTGTGCATCTGTGTACATAACTGTAGTTACAGTAAGCTACCGGTTTATGAATAAAGTGACAGAAAATGGCATTTAGCTGATTCCCAGCCATTTACTGCAACCAAAAAAGTAAATTCACTGGAAGATGCAAGTTTCTTCTGAAGAGTTTCATTGTGCACGAGTATGAGATGTGCACGTTATTTCATGCATGTCGAGTGGAAGGAGAGAATAAGGGACAGGAGTGTTTCTCACTGGGAGAAACTGTTAGGGGCGGGGCTTACAGTTCAAACTACACTGTTCACCTCGCTCATGGTTCGAAAATGTGCAAAAGCAGGTACTGTATAGTGCAGGGATCCCCAATTCCGGTCCTCGAGGGCCGGTGTCCTGCAGGTATTAGGAGCTCCCTTGCTGCAACATACCTGACTCCAATCAATGGGTAATTAGCAAACTTGTGCAGAACTTGATGTCAAGCTCTGCACATGTCACAAGGTGTGTTGCAGCCAGGCAGCTCATAATACCTGCAGGACACCGGCCCTCGAGGAACTGAATTGGGGATCCCTGGTATAGTGCCTTTAAAGGGAAGGCTGATCAGCGGTCAGCACAAAAGCCATTTTAACATAATCCAGTCCACCACCACCATAATCCTGTCTGTGTGTGATGCAGAGCTAACGGGGCCCCAGTGCAGGCTGTTATCCGATGCAGCCATCCATGGTACCAGCTGAGCGAGGCACCAGAAACTGCCTGACTGCAGACAGAGCACAACTTGGGTAACCATCACACTACCTGCAGAATTATGTTATCTTTTAGAAACATCTGCTGCAAAGATCTAAGAAGGTTATTTTTGCCAAGACACTCCATTTTTACCCAAGGATAAGTTGCTAAGCTCTTACGTTTGTAGACATGGTGTCAAATCTTTGGGGTGGTGTAAAAGCAAACTTTGATTGCTTGTGTGAGACTCCGTGTTTCTGAGCAGTTGAAGAAGCAACAATAGGAAGTTTTCAGTTATCCACATAAGAAATGTTTCAGCTTAAAGTACTATTAGCTGCTTTTTCAATGCGCAAATCACTGCTCAGCATAAACTGAGGGGCTTCTACCGGCATTGGGTGAACGTTGGTTGGGGTTTGCAGGTGCTCGTCCTGTTGAGTAGGTGGTGGGATTCATGCTGTTTAGCAGCTGCTACTGGCCACTAACTATCTTGGCCAGGTGAATGGCAGCTATATACAGCATCTTCTTGTCCCAAGGTACAAGAAGATGTGTGTGAGCTGCCAATCGGCATGGACGCCACCGGCTGCTGTCAGCTTCTCGCTCACACGGCCCAGTCCAGATGGATGGCGGTTAGCACTCAGTAGGAACCAAACGTGGCTAACAAATATCACCTGCTAATTTTCCGTGGGATGTCCCCCTGGCTGCTGCTGTCCCCCAGCTGCTTAATGTTTATACTAACTTTCTCACTTAATCCGACCATTCCTCATAGCACATGCTAACTAGCCATAATGTCCCACCCTGCAAAAGCAAGGAGTTGTCTCCTGCAGTGCTAAAACCTCCTAATGGTCACAATTAAAAGAGAATGGTGTGAATATTACTTGGAGTGTACTGACCAAGTCAAGGAACTCTGGGAATTATGATGTGATAAAAGCAAAAAAAAAAAGAGAAAGAGTAAGAGGAGAAATGGCTGACAGTTTGGAGTTGCAACAACTATCTACAACGACCTATTAAATGATTGCTGTAAACTTGCTTGCTGTATCACCCTGTTTTACATGCACAACTGTTGAGAGTTGACCAACAGCTAATAAGTTAGTGATGTAAACCACCCTGGTTTTATCCGATAGTGCTTATACTGATAGTTTTCAATCACATGGCTTTACCGCTACTCAATATTGGCACATTAACGCTGAGATATAGTTGAATTGCTTTTAGGTCATTGCATCAGTGCGGACAGCCGGCTGTCCACGGATCAGAGTAACAGTTTGGTCTCTTGGGTACCTCCTCTTCCATCATTAAATACATAATGGCCCAGATTTTGTTTGCTCCCAGTCTGTGTCAACACCAACTGCAGGCTGCGGTCGACAGCACACTTCAAAGTGAGAAATGATCTCTGTGCCTCAGTGATGCTGATGTTCTTGGTTCCTTGCTTCTGCCCATGCATGACTTTAAACTGGTAGTTGTTAGTTTCCAAGGCATTCTTAATTGTCACGATTAATAAGATATGCATTAGTTTTGCAGTGTTTTATCTTATCAAAAATTACACCTCTTAGAATAGTACAGAAGAACAGAATATATTATGTCGTATTAGTATAAAGATACAGTCTATGTGCTGCTCTGTCAAAAGGATGAGTTTCTAACAATATTTAAAAGGCCAGATGAGAAAAAGATTAATTATACTGCAGTAAAGATTTTGATTTATCTTTGCTAATATATGAATTCCAGAAAACCACACTTAGCTGGCCATCATTTGTGACTCATCAAATATGGCTTTGAAGTTTCCTCATGCGTGGAGATGTCATCTCTGTTCATCCAAATTAAATCATTCTTACTCATCAGCCCCTCAATTTGAGCGCATGCACTTTATCTCAGTGGTAACTAACCCCACAAGCCATTTAGTGATCTAGACATAGAGACAATGCTGTATGGTATATTGCTGTTACAGTACATCAGGGACTTAACCTTTGGTAAAGTACAGGCTCAGAGATGCAGAATAAAAGAGTGCTATATTTAATTATCCCTTAAAGGGACATTGTGTAAGTTCTCCTGTTATCTATTCACAAAAATTGATTATTTGGTTCAAAAGTGTTTTTTGATTAATCAGTAATCACTCCCATCAACAAACTAAAGTGCTCCTGTAAGCACTGAATTTGCCGTTCGTATCATTCATATCTAAATGGAACGGGTCGGCTCGGTGGTGGCGTCCATGTCATGTCGCCATGTTTTTACGTTCAGTAGAAGCGTGACAGTAGGAAACCACAGAAACTCACCAGATACACGGAGTTGTCGGCTCAGTTCGAGGTGATGCTTCTGAAAAGTCATCGCAGGTGCAGTGAAGAGGAACCAGCGTTACACTGATGCTGGGTTCATGTGCAGTCGGGCAGACGGCCGTCAGTAACAAACCAGATGTCATTTTAATCACAGAAGCCGAGAGAAAGACGGTAAAACATGGGTCAGGGAAAACAATACGACATCGCCATGACAACATATCAAATGTGGACTGAAGTCACTGTAACTGACAGACTACGTCTTCACATAGAGGCTGTTGATGCCTTTACATGCAGCGGATGTCGTCCGTCTGCCCAGTTTCACACGAACACAGCATGAAAAGTACGTGCGAGTTTCTTGTGATATACAGTTTTTACACAATGTCCCTTTAAATAATTCTTTATCCTTCTAGGCCACATTGGAGTTGATGGGCTTTTAAACTATATGTCACTCAAGATAGTCCTGGCATTTCCCTTTTACAGCTCAGATAACTGTAACTTCATTTTCATAATATGTTTCAGAAATTGGGTTTTAAACCTAAAATTTTAATTTAATTCTTTTCAACAAAAGATTTTTTTTTTTTTTAAATAATGCTTAATGTTACAAGGACTTTTTAAAAGAAATTTGTCATTTTATTTCAAAAGGGTTTTTATCTGTAGTTTAAAACATTATTATATGTTTTTTTAATTATAATCTTACCCCCTGGTCAACAGCACCTCAGTTGTTTTGGGTGAAACAGCATTGACAGCATGACTTAATGACATTTTTATGTTTGACACTATTTATCATGAAGCTGCAGGCTACTGAACCATTCTGTGCAGCTGTCTGTCTATGAAATATGATGGCAGTTTTGGAAGTATTTAGAATTTTTGTTTGAGGAGGATTAAAAGGGTCTTGTTATAAATTACCAGGATGCTCGACTCACTGACATGGAGTGACAATTATTTATGGAGGCAAATTAATTATGCTGCTTGAGAAGTTCTCTTTGCTTTTTTATTGTCACTTGTTTTATGGATAACGGCTAAAGTCAGACGAGAATGAAAGAAAAATCTGAAAGTTGTTTTTTCTGCAGAATCTTTAAGCTCTCATGATAGATAAACGTAAATAAATTAATAAACAAAGCAATAAAAGTTGTCTTCACTGTGAATGCTATAATTAAAAAGGTTTTTGAACTGAAAATGAACTGACATTAAGATAAGAAAGAAATTAAATCCTAAATCAAATTGGTATTCGGTGTGACAACCTTTACCTTTGATGCAGCACCAGTTTTTTCCACAGAATATGAAATTGTTTCACACTGGTGTGCCTAAAACATTTTCATAGTATTCAACTTTGCGTGTATGAAATTAAGATTAGATTTATGCTTCCATCAAATTAATCATGGCATAATAAGCTCAACAAATAGTTATTTGTTTCAAGTAGTCTCTTAATTTGGTTTGTAGGCAAAAACATGTCAGGTACACTCAAATAAACCCACTCACACACAGAAGTGTATTTCTAATCAGCTGACAAGCTTTGAGTGCTAAATGCTGACCTATTGGGAAAGCTGTGTTGTGTGTGAAAGGAATACCCATTGTCCATTGCTTATGTGGCAGGATGCAAGGAAGGCTTATGCGGGGCTTCAATCCCAGGCAAAAATCACAATATGGGCATGACTTACCTGGGAGGCATTCAATTCCTGCCATTGCCCTCCTTGTGTCCTGCCACACTTACGTACTGGTGGCTGTTGCTCAGGTGGAAGAGTATGGATATATTCCAGGCTTCCCATTTGGCCATAAGTATTTTCCTTTGGCTGAATGGTTAGCATGCATGACTCTATCCTTGGAGGCTGGGGTGTAAACCCTGCTTGGATCCTCCTTTGTACCTGCCTCAACTGGAAAAATGCTATATACTGTAAGTACAGTCTATTTAACATTTATATACTTTTCAGACTATACAGTCATATAGAAAATAAGAAGTACATATGACCACGTATGGGTTGTTTGAAATGTTTACTGGGAGAAATGGAATTTTATTTTTGCAATCTTCATAAAACTATTCTTAGTGCAAATCAATTTCTACACTGGTGATTAAGAGATGTAAATTTCTGCCTGGATTGTGTAGCAGACTTTCTGTTATCTACAACCTTTTTGATACTGTACAGTTTGCTTGGTGTGATTTATAACTCACTGAATGCCAACAAAAAGAAGCTTACAGTATATTCAAATATGAAGCCAAAGCCTCTCAACCTTCACTCACATCACTCCCATCACTAACCTACTTTTCTTCATTTAGGTTCCATATACAGCAGCTGGTGAGAAGGTTCAATTCGAAAAATGAGATTTTTTTTTAGACTCGTGTTGAATTTTTTTGTGGGTAAAGAGAAACTGATCTTCACTGCTGCCAGGTCTGTGATGGACTACGGTTATCTAACATGCATGCATCTTTTCAATGCTCAGCTGTAGAATGCAGTCCAATACAGTCATTGTGGTCGATATTCATTCTAAGCAATGTTTGTGTTTGTTCAACAGACTGTAACATTTTTTCAGAGATGCCCCAGAGTCAGTTCTTTGCTCACCTTCCCTAAAAATATGCAGCTGCTTTCTTTCTGACAAGCTCAGAAAAAAGAATGAAAATCCACAGGTCAGATGATTTTAACCATTTATAAGAAGAAACGTAGCCTTTGGGAAACATGCAGCACCACACCGACACTTGAAAACGAAAAAAAGACAGGACATTTAACTGAGTTTCTGAGTTGCAGGTATTCAATATAAAAGTGATGCTTGATTTTGCTTGACTTATATGAATCCAGCATACAACACGCCCCACTTTTGAAATGCTTCCCGTGAACAGTAGCCTTTTGAGGAACAAAACAAGAACTATGTTGCAGCCTGTACTGCACTTTCCAGAAACCAGGGGTAAGAACTGCATCTACAACTTGATGAAGAACTTGCACATAAAATAGAGTGCTTTGCCAGGTCATTTATAAGCTATAAGCTCCAACTTTCTAGCCTGGCATGCCAGCCTGACCAATGCTATGTATGAGACACCAAGTCAGTCTGGCTTCCCTCCATTGGAAACTGATTTCCACTGAACAGTGGGCTTTATGCAAGACTACTTCCTGAACTGAAGGTAGTTCCTTTCCTTCCTGTCTTTCATTATTGAACAAACTGATTAATCCAGGTGTGTCTGGCCAGTTACTGAGGTCAGGCACACCTGGATTAATCAGTTCGTCCAGTAATAGTTCAGGAAGTACTGGAGCTGTGCTTAGAGCCCAGTGACCAGACTAATGACAGTGCGGGAGACAGCTCAGTTCTCTGAACATAACAGTCAGGATAGCAGCTGCAGAGGAGCGATGATCTAATGATGCCCTTTCTAAAAATGAGCTGCACATGCCCTTAAAACTGCAAATACTTGCTGCTCTGAGGGCATTCCTCTTGCAAAAACACATATGCGTCACTTCCGGGTTTCTCTGACTGGTTATCTCCGGTTCACTTTGTTCCTGTTTGTCCCGCTTCTCGTCTTGCATTGGAAACCAGTTTCCAATGGAAGGATTCCAGACTGTGTATCTCATACATGCCGATCGTCAGGCTCCTATGCAGATTGAAAACATGCCTTTTCATCAATTTAAACCTTCATATTTGGGTATTTTGAAAATCATATGTATTTCTCAGTGGTCTGCTTACTAAAAGTTTTCTTTTTTTTGTGTGAGTGTGAATAAAGGTACATTTTTAAGGTTTGGCATCAAAAGTACTCAGTTAAGGCTGTGGAAAACACCATGGATAGAGTTTATTTTTATATGAAATATACTCTATTAGAGGAAACATTTTCATGTTCCTGGCATTGAAACTTTTACATCTATCTTAGAAAATCCCTCAGATCCAAAACTGATGGTATGTCCTGTGTGTTTGAAATCAATGTAGTTCCTGTCCAGTTGTCAGTATGTGACACATTTACCCCCCTTTTTTTTTTATAGAACTTTAATCATTTTCTGTTTCATGGTCAAGTAATTGACTGGTTTGGCTCAATCACACTATATTATTCATATCCTTGTCTATTTGAAAAATGTAACCTTCCTTTGCATACAGGTACATTGTCCTAATTTATTACAGTTACTTTACTCTACCTTTCCCCATTTCCCCCTAGACTGCTGTGCTAATTCTATTTTTCTTTTTTTTGATTCTTTGTTTTGTCTTGTTCAGGCTGTTCAGGCTACTATGGTTCGGGTTTAAACTCTAGCACACACACACTAAAAGACCTCATCAACATTCATGCAAGCAACTCTATATATTATATGCAGTCAGTGATTCATATACATATATAAACCTCCAAACACAATTTACCTGGAACTGTAGACTTTGCTTTAAGGTCCTGCTGAAGCAGAATAGAAATTCTAATCACAGTGATTCATGAATATATCAGCTTCTCGAGGCTTGGACCCACTCCCCCACCACCTTTATAACTCACTTGTCTTTACTAAATCTTTTCTTTTATCCTTCATCTCTACATACTTTGTTTCTATGTTTTCAGTCATCTCGGTTTTAGGCTTGCTTGGAAATGATTTTGAAAAGGCTGTATTTGGAGGAACAGTTAGTCTCACAGAAACACAGATTAGAGGAGCCTCATTTATTTGCAACATATTGCATGGGGAACTTAATAATGACAGTTTGGAATCACTCCTCAAATGATCTATCTCAATTTAATACACCCTTGAGATGAAGCTACTACTTTGTATTACTGAATGGAAGCTGCCAGATCTGTTGGGAGTGATAGCTTAGTCATCATTGAATTACCACAATGTGCTTTAGCATAGCCGCCAGTTATCTCAACAACTGGAAATACAGTTTTGTATACTGCTTGTTGAATGTTTCAGTGTTTAATCAAAGTTTCTCTGAGTTCTTGCCAAAGCATTCAGTTTAAGAAAAACATTAATGCAATGAACACTACCTTGCTATGCTTGACACTTAGTGCAGGGGCAACTTGTGGTATCTTGTTATAACAGAAAGAAAAAAAACAAAAGCAAAAAAAAAAACACCATTCCCTTTTCTCTTCCATTTTATACAAACCATCTAAAATTTCCCTCCAGCTGCCCTGACTCAGCAGAATCCTCTCATTTTTTGGTGGGCTGAACAGGGACTATAATTTTGATGCAATGCACAACCCTGAAACCAAAAGGGAATCCTTTTGGCAAAGTAAATTCAAGATCCTAGCTTCAGGCTGAGCTAAAGATCTGCACCTAATTCCATGTAGTTTTTCTTTTCTTTTCTTTTTTTTGTTGCTTGCGACACAGATCAGTAGTTAATTAAGTATTCTGGCACAAGAAGTAGGAGGATTCCAATTATGTCAACATAAGAACAGTGTTTTTCACAGCTTCTGACTTTTTTATTTTTCTTTTTTCTTTTTTAAAAACATGAACAGTCTATTTAAAAGAACATTTGGTGCCGTTTTTGTGTGTGTGTCAAAGTGTGAATCGCACAAGAGAAAGAGTACAGTGAAGACTGTTCAGAAGTTCATGATATTCGTGAGAAATCAATTTGGAATAGCTGTGACAGCATAGATCAGAGTCTTGCTAAAAGGGGCTCAAGTAAACAGAACATAACTGAGGTACAACAGAGAGATCAGCTTGGGAGGTGCAAGCTTCAGCCTGCATACTAATATCACCTGAGTGTTTCAGAGAGGCAATGTCATCTTTTAACAGCTGTACTTCAGCAACAATTGCTTTTCCACGGAGAGTTTCATGTTTAAACAGCAGGCTGATTGTGATTACAAAAATTACAACATATCGGTTGTAAACTGCAAGACTCCTTCAGTCAAGAGAGCAAGTCTGCAAAAGGTTCTTGTATGTTCATATATGTGTGACTATAGATTCAAGAACTTTACGGGGGTTTATTGCTGTGGATAAAAATGTATGCTGGAAATGTGAGGGTTTAAACATGATGAATTAAAGATGTTTTTTCTCTGCAGAAACGAGTGGTGCTGAATACAAACATGCAAAGGCATTCCTCATACATAAGGTCCATTGTCAAAAATAGTTTTTCTTATCTGTAAGTATTAACTCCATGAAAATACAGATCCAGACAAGACAGCAGAATTTGTCTGTTTTGAAGGACAGTGAAAGACAACTTCTGTGAGTTAAGGAACATGCCAACAAGATTACAGCTCAACTCAGCAGGATGTTTTTATCTGTGTCAGATACAGCAAATCTCAGGGATTTCTATTCATTTTTCAACAATGCTTGCATGCATGTGTACAGTAGATAATTTGATAAGTGCCACTTCAATGAAAAGCTGGTCATTAGAGAGAGGGAGAGCATCTGAATGCAGCCATGATGAAGACAAATTTCAGTTTCTCCTGGCAGATATTTTTAATGTTGCAAATGTTTGTCTGAATGAAGAGAAATGAAGATACATATAAAAAAAAAAAAAAACCTAAATAGGTACATTTCTTCGTGTAGCAGTTGACAATCCTGTCACTATGCCTCAGAGTGATCATGCGCCCTGGCTACTTGGTCAAGGGGATGTCCCTTTGGCTGAATGATCAGCGTGCATGACTCTAACCAGGAAGTCTGGGGATTGGATCCCACCCGGGTCCTCCTTCATCCTGCCACACATAAATAACTGTCTACTTGTATTAAAACATCAAGGAAACATGCATTTGTGTGATTTTCTTTTTATTGTTTAATGCTTGATTGTCTGAATCCTGAGTGTTTTGAAAGGCACCCTCATATAAAACATATTACTTGCTAAAATTAAATTTACACCATTTTTGTTTTCACTACATTTGTTTCCTTGTGGAAGGAAGATTTACACAGTGGCATGGAAGCCTACTGTGGATCAGTAGACTCAGGGTAACTTCTGATGATGTCAACATTTTAACCATAATATTGTACGATCAGCAGTATGTTTATGCCAAAAAGAACGTTTTCCACTTTAAACCGCATGAGCACATTTGTAATGTCTGGCCCATGGTGCTCTATTCCTTGACTTGAAACTTCTTGTCTGCATTTACTTTTTTTTTTTTTTTTTATAATATACCACTTCCATCACATTCTATAAATGTGACTTGTCAGATACCAGAGTGACTAAAATGTAATTTATTTAGATTAGAAAAATCCATAAAGGCTACTTACATCTTATCTTCCTTGTGGGATGAAGGAGACAGATTTTCATGAGAGAAGTGTTGAAGGTGGCAGCGATCAAAATCTTAGAGGAATCAAGAGGGGGAGGAGGGGTGGGGCTTTTGCAAGAACAGGTTATAATATTCCGAAATCCCATAAGAACATGTGAGAGTGGGATTAAACAAAAGCAGTCCTGCTAAGACCTCTATCTTCTCCTGGTCCTGTAAGACTGTGCACAGACTCCTGATCAGCACTTTATACATACTCTGTAAACACAAGTTGTCGCACTGATCAGTATGCTTCTGCTCCTGCGAGCAGACTCACACAAACACTACAAGCATCCCTCTATATTGCACTCTGATCAGTTGTCAACAAATTTGGTGCTTTTTGGAGAGATCTGTTCATTTATTCAGCAGATGTGAGGATGAGAGCTGCTGGAAGTCCCTTGTTGCTGAATTTGCACGTGACCCATCAGGCCAGCCCAGAAATGCTGCAGCTGCTCTAATTGCCTCTTGCTGTGCAATCCTGTTTGTAGAATTTCCATCTACCTGCACCCACTCACAGTGATGCCAGAATATGTTAGATAAAGAGAATGCTAAGCGGTGTGGATACAGGATAATCTGAAACCAATTACACATGGCTTATTTACTGTAAAGTCTACATCACTGATCCATTACTTTCCATTCTGTAACAGGCCTTTATTGTTCCTTGATCCAGGCTCTTCTATATAGCCTATACTTAGTATCACTCAAAAAATAGTGTGCTAGCTAAACAGACACTGGAAGTAAAGACTAAAACTCAACCAAATGTGACAAGGATGTGTATCTTATAAGTGTGGAGAGAGTAACATAACGGTAACTAGAGACTTTTCTATGGCAAAAATGCTTAACTCCAAAATATCTATTTTAGTTTTTTTTGTGCTCTGTAGTTAGAAGCAGAGAATATTTGTCTTCTGCTACACTTCCACTTCCTCCCCCCATGGCTGCACTGGAGTAAATGAAAGGCAACATTTTCATTTTGTGTGTGGTGAGTAATAGCCGACAGAGCGTACCATCCTAATTGTCCCTGTCAGGCTTGTAAATCATAAAACTGTCCCCTCCTTTCCATCACATATAGCCTCTTTGTGCATAATCCTATTAGCTGCAACACTATCAAGCAGAAAGGAGAAACATTACATACAGGGGTGGGACAAATTTGTCCACTTGGTAAATAGCCCTAAGTGATAACAAGCAGCTAAGCTTCCTCGATAAAATTAACAATAAGAAAATAAAAAAAAAGTCCTCCAATCAAAGTGATTTTTTACAGTTCATCTTTGCATCTTTCATGCATTCATAATATGTTCATGAAAACTGTTTTCTTCTTCACTCCTAATTTATGACCAATTGATAACTTGGCAGCTATTCACTAAGCTACTTTTGTCACTTACTGCAACAAATTCATTTGGTCAGAATTAGAAATCAAAACAACTTGCCTAAAGTTAGAAAACAATCATGGTTAAGGCTAAGGATGTTGGATATTGTTTTTTGTTTTGTTTTTTGCATAAAACCGATATCCAAGATACCAATATTGTCCAACTCTTAATTTCCAGTATTAAATACAGTATTAACCAGAACCAATCTATGCAGACAAAATCTCTCCCAGACCATTACACCACCAACAACAACCTGAAACGTTGATACAAGGCAGGATGGATCCATGCTTTCATGTTGCTGACACCAAATTCTGAGCCTACCTTTCAAATTTCGTAGTAGAAATTGAGACTCATCAGACAAGGCAACATTTCTCCATCTTCTACTGTCCAATGTTGGTGAATCTGTGTGAACTGTAGCCTCAGTTTCCTGTTCTTACTGTAGCTGAAAGGAGTGGCACCCAGTGTGGTCTTCTGCTGCTGTAACCCATCTGCTTCCAGGTTGAACGTGTCGTGCATTCAGAGATGCTCTTCTGCATAGTTCGGTTGTAACAAGTGGGTTATATTAATTATTGTTGCCTTTCTATCAGCTCGAACCAGTCTGGCCATTCTCCTCTGACCTCTGGCATTAACAAGGCATTTGTGCCCACAGAACTGCTGCTCACTGGATATTTTATCTTTTTCGGACCATTCTCTGTGAACCCTAGAGATGGTTGTGCGTGAAAATCCCAGTAGACCAGCAGTTTCTGAAATACTCAGACCTGTTCGTCTGGCACCAACAGCCATGCCACGTTCAAAATCACTTAAATCACATTTCTTCCCCATTCTGATGCTCGGTTTGAACTGCAGCAGATTGTCTTGACCATGTCTACATGCCTAAATGCATTGAGTTGCTGCCATGTGATTCAAGTGTATCTATCTGCGGCTTGCAACCAAGGGGCGTCCTAAAGTGGGTGTGTCGCATAGTGGGTGGGTCTAATTAGGTTTAAGGGAAGGGTCAGGGGTAGGGTTAAATTTTACCGTGCTCTCATAGATCTGGTGGGCGTGCCGTAGAGTGACGTCACTCGCCGACACACTCACTTTACGACACGCCTCTGTCACAAAGTGTATTTAACCCATCTCAGGTTGAACCTGAGAGCAATGGGCAGCCAATTACAGTGCTTAGGGAGCAGTTGGTTAAGGACCTTGCTCAGGGGTTCATGGTAGTTCATCTGGGTGCCGTGTCGGGGACTCGAGCCCAGGTCTGCTGTGCCAGGGCCCACGACATTGCCACTGTGCTACCTGCCCCCCCCCTCCAAAATATAAAAATTTTTTAAAAATTTTAAAAATTGTAAACTCATTAGATATTAGACTAAAGCTTTGACAATGAAAGTGTTTTGTTTTGGTAAGAAAATGTGATTCTTTGTCTTACATAAAACACT
This sequence comes from Atherinomorus stipes, assembly GCA_023101725.1. Classification (NCBI taxonomy): domain Eukaryota; kingdom Metazoa; phylum Chordata; class Actinopteri; order Atheriniformes; family Atherinidae; genus Atherinomorus; species Atherinomorus stipes. The sequence goes on along the minus strand of JALJCO010003968.1, from coordinate 1,455,908 downwards.
AACTTTAATTCTACATGGCAAACAAAGGTGCTATTTGCTTTATTATAGTCTGATGCCACGAAGTCTGAACAGAGCAGAAGGAGAATCAGAAGAAGCTTGTTCTGGATAGTACAGTCACCAAATGTTTTATCTTTGCTCAGTAATTCAACATTCTGGGAAAGTGGAAGTGGTGAAGGACCACAAGAATATGGGTATTCACCTGAACAGCAAGTTGAGCTGAAAAGGCCACACAGCTTTCCTCGAAGGGAGATTCAAGTTTTACAGCAGTTATGCCCTCTAACATTTGCAGCAAGATGGTTCATATATTTTTAAGTCTGTGGTGAACAGTGTGATTTTCTATGCAGCCATCTGTTGGGGCAGCTGCACCAGTGCAATGTGAGTCAGAAATACTGAACAAACTAATAAAGAAGGCTGGCTCTCAGCTCAGGACAGCTTTGGAGTCCATAAAGCTGATTGATTTCTCTCAGATTTGGCACAGTAGTTGATTTACAAAAAAGAATATCTAAACAGTCAGGTCTGTAGCATCTAAGGATCTCATGAACCTCATCTGACTCCAGATGTTTGCTATTCTCAACCTGCAATAAGTTCACTTGATGCAATCCCATCTTGATCGGCGATCAGGAAATTAAGTTAGGTCATGGGTTGTCTCAGACAGTTTGTGGCAGGCCAGTTTTCCTCCTGTTAAGAGGTCCAAACACTAAGCTATTAACCTTTTTTGTTTGGACAACCAGGATGGATTATACAATCTGTCAGTCTTATTACCACTTCCTGTTTCTAATGTATTTTTTGTAGTTGTAGCAAGATTGAACCTATTTGCCTATTTGAACCTATCATTATATACCAAATGGAAGACAAACTTTAAAATCCTCTCAGCCCATCTCCTGGAGACAGGCATGTGCTTGAATAACAAAATAACTAAATTACTCAATTTCGTGTCCATTTGAACCAATTGTGGAGAAAAGTATTGAATACTTGTGCTTACATTCTTGAGGTGGGTTGATGCTTTAGTTCCTGCGCTAAAATTAATTTCAAACCCCAGAGTTACAGGAATCTACAGATTTAGATACAACTGAATGTCTGTTATTTTACTAAACTTAATTCAGAAATCTGAATACAAAGAAAAGCAGGAGAAGAAGTGGTATTTTCATAGCAACAGAGAAAGGATCATACTTCTTTTACAGACTGCTGTGTGCTACTTAAATCAGTTTTGACATGGATTAACACTAATACAATTTCTTGAAGTCACAAAGGCACTGGGTAACAAGACTCAATGAAGACACATTTCTGTGAGATGACAATTTAAACAGGAACACAGCACTTCCCTTGCCACTGAAATGAACTACCTCCCACAACACTGAAAAAACAAAGCTGCTCATACCAAGATTATCTCAGGATTACATAATGACAGTAATAAAATGTGCACAACGTAAGATTTGACAGCTATTCCATATCATAATAAGCTGTTTAATCCTGTTGAACATATAGATACTCATAACTCATAACCATCATGAATGCTTTAGTAAGACTTACGGAGACAACTACAGTAAGATATTCCTTTTACACCTATGGGGATTTGTTGGGTTTCTCCCCATGCGAAATGCCCCCCAAAACAGGCTTACTGTACATAAATCAATTTAGATTGAATTACAGACCATTATAACTGAGATGATCATGTTGAGTAAAATTCTATTCATATAAACTACCAGTCAGAAGTTTGGATGGGCCCATATGGGTTAAATTTTGGCTGCATATGAGGGATCCAAGTGGGTGTGTCCACGGTTTTCATGGCGACTCCACCTGTGTTTTCCCATGCGGGTTTCCACATATGGGCCCCATGTACCTTAAACTATGAGGTCTGCCAATTTGCCCAGTTCAAGCCCACACCTATAGGCTACATGGGAAAACTCAGGTGGGGCCACCATGGAAACTGTGGACAAACCCACTTAGGTCCCTCATGTGCAGCCCAATTTAACACATATGGGCCCCACATGGACATGCTGGCTGGGCTGTGGCCCAACCCTAGATAAGCAGAGGAAAATGGATGAATGAAAATATGTGATATATGTCTTTTTTTAAAAATATTCAGACTGAAAGTTGCTTTTCCAGTTCATCAAAAAAAAAAAAAAAAAGAAGTTATTTTCATGCCTCATCAAACGACCTCCACGCAAACACAGGGAAGGTTGAACTGTCAAACTGAATGTATTAAACAATCTGTTTCTGTGAGTACTTTATTCTGATAGGCATTAATCATGCATCCTTGTCTTTAATGGGCCCCATTGTGGAATGACACGCAATTTGTTTGTTAACATCCCATTTGCTATTCTACGATCATATACATTTAGACAAGGGGTTCATCAATCTTTCATAAAAGGATGAACTATAACTCAGTGTTATGTAATTAAATCTTTAAATCCTCTTTCAGGTGAGCAATGGGCTAAGATAGGTGAGTCGAGTTCATAATTTTGGAAAATCAATCAATAACATGAGAAGCAATGTTCATTTTGCTTTTATAAGCTCTTAGTAGGTTTATTTACCCAATGCTAAGTGTAACATAATTATGTTGGTCAATGAGTCTGTTGATGGACTGATTATTTATGTGGTTTGCAGTGTCCGTTGTGTAAGGCACCAGATGTTGCATATTGCTATGAAGAGAATGCAGGCACTCAAAAATGTTCCCTGCATCAAAATGCTAATGCAGAACTGATGATTGCTATATTGTTTTAGACTGTACCCAAGTGTGCTTACAAGGACAATGAATCTATAGGGACTTTACTGAAATGCCTGAATGTGGACAATGATGGATCTGAGTGAACAAAAAAGACTCCTTGAGTATTAATTTCTAACTGCTCCAATCACAAAGTGTCCTTCAATAGATTGAAGAAGCACACAACAGAAACACTGAAGTACCAACAAATCAAAAAGGAAAGAAATGGAACGAGACATGATGTCCCAGAGGTGCTGGTTTGGATTCAGGTCTGGGAAACAGGCAGGCCAGTACATAGCATCAGTTCCTTCATTATGGAGGAACTCAAGCCACATGACGCCGAGTTTTGTCATACATCACAAGGAACCCAGGCCCCACTCCAGCAGCATAAGGTCTGACACTGGGTCAAAGGATCTCATCCCAGCACTGAGTAGCAGTCAGGGTACCTTTGGCTAGCACATGGAGGTCCTCTGTGTAGCTGTACTGTACCTCCCCAGACTCACTGCCACACCAATCATGCTGGAGGATGTTGCAGGCAGCACAACATCTCCCCAGGATCTCCAGACTCCCTAATGTCTGTCACATCAGTGGAAATACTGAAGCACCTGAAAATCCTGGTGTTCTCTGGCCAATGCTAATCAGGCTGCACGGTGTTTAGCTGTGAGAACAGGCCCCAATTCTGGATGCTGGGCCCTCAGACCACCCTCATGTAGTCTGTTTCTGACACTTTGAACAGCAACATGCATATTAGTGGCATGTTCAAGGTCATTTTGTAGGGCTCTGGTTGTGCTCCTCCAGTTCCTCCAAGCACAAAGGAGCAGATAGTGGTCCTGCTACTGGGTTGTTGTCTGTTCATGAAAAGGCTTACATATGTATTAGTCATGTTAACAGTATAAAAACATGTGCTAAAATATTAATAGATTATGTTGCAAATTCTCTGCCTGACTTTCAAATGACTTTGTACAACAAAGGAGATAAGTTATGACAATTTTTATTTATTTATTGAGTAATGTAAAATAAGAATTACTTCAGGAAGGTGGGAAGCGGAATTACGCCAAAGTGCAGCAGTTTTATTTCAGCACCCGTGTTAACAGGTTATGTTGACCACCCCAAGAGCGGCGTGGCATGCAGCGCCTGAACTGGCACACTCCATGCAGCTACTTTTTCGGCTTCTATTCCATTTAAATGCACATGCAAGCAGTTCTACAAAAACACATTAAACAGCTAACTGCTTTTGCAAATAAACTCTTCATTTACTTTTTGAATATTTTCACCAAATCAAGCTTCTCATGAAGTAGAGGATTTTAATGATGTAAAATGGAGATAGGAGGTTTGTACCTGACAGCGACTAAATGCAGTTAACTCTGTTTTTCCACAATGGTGTTTACCTTTTTTTTTTTTCAAATGAACTCTTCATATATAAAACATGCATCTTGTTTCCACTTCTTTTTTTTCTTTTATAATTTGTCCTGTCCAGCATCGTAGCAAGCAGAGTGATGATCTGGCTGCTTTATTGTGTTGAACAGATTTGCTTTGCCAAGGGGAGCTTTATGAGCACAAGACTCCCCTTGATATCCTGTGTTTATTCATTTTATTTCTTTAATTAAGCATTTGTTTATAACAGCATTTTACATAATATCGCTGGGCTTGACAAGAGAAAAATGAAAGTTAAAAGAAGCAATGATAGAAAGTGGAACAGAGAGAAAGGAGTGAAGAAAAGAGAGAGAGAGAGAGGGAGAGAGAAAAAGAACATGGATACACTTACACAGTCAACTGATGCTTCTATACAGAAACCACTAAACAACATTCCAAGGTCTTTACTGGAAAACAAAACTAACAATACCCCACAGGAAGACCTGCAGGTGGCATAAAGGGACTAGAGGTAAGATTAAGAAATGAAACTCGCGACTGCCGTGAGTGGCGCTTCAGGTAACTGCAGCCACGAGCCAAGCTGTCACGGCAGCTTGTACAAACTGAAGCCATAATATTGTTTACTACGCTTTTTCTTCGTAGTTACACTTTTTAGTGTCTTTCAGTTGATCTGGATCGTTTGCTGACGGCAGAAGAATCCATCACTATCACTTACAGTGTTTGAATTTACCGCGATTGTCTTCTTCCTGTATCAAAACTGTCAGGGATGCGGATGCAGCATCGTTTGACGTCACATCTGCAGGGCAGTGCGGGAAATTCAGCCACTAAATTGTAGCGCTTTATGCAGCACACAGCCTGTTCAAGGCAAGACGGAGAGAGACGTGGGTGTTGTTGGGAGAATGTTGGGTTTGTGACATTGTGAGTACAAGAAGAGACCTTATCACACCTTCTCAGAGACAAAGGAATGCAACCTCACCAGGGGGTCATGGTGGGGGGGATGAGAAAACAAGGCCCAAGGACTGATGAGTTCTCTCCCCCTTGGAAAACTTCCACTGGGGGATGGAAGAAGGATCCAAGGAGGAGGTTGGACAATGACTAGGAAGGTGTATAAAAAGCAATGCTTGACAAATGTATTCAGTTCAACATCGGCCTACAACCTGTGTTGGACTCCTCGGGCCTGAGTAAAGACTCAAGCTTGTCTTTTCACAGATCTGAGTGTTGTCGTTCATTCACTGGGTAATGTTCCAACAGTGGGCTCGTTCTTTTTGGTTTTTAACGCTTCATCACCCATAAGTATTTAACAAACTGGACATGCTTGTCTATTCTTTCGTAATTCCTGCCTCTAGTCCCTTCAAGTATAATAAGACACAGCTTGGAGCCCTGGGGCAGCCCCCCCCCCCCCCCCACACACACACACACACACACACACACACACACACACACACACACACACACACACACACACACACACACACAAATTTGTACTCTATATTACTTTGGACCCTTTTTAATAGTATAGAGGTACACTTCTGGCCTTATAAAGACCATTATTGTACTTTTGAGAGAACATTTGTAAAAATTGTACCTACAGGTACAGAAATGTTCCTGTCTTGTACCTCTATTTTTGAGAGTGTATAGACAAGTTTCACAGACATTTCTGTTTTACTTCCGCAGTCAATCAATATCTGCCAAGCGCTTCTGGTCGATAATATCTGCATTCATTTACACTGAATAGTGATGTCTCTAAAATGGCAACATTCTCATTTATTTCTTATAAAAGAACATGTTTCATTACTTCCTCACCTGCTACAACACTGAACTGAGAGGATAATGTGATGAAATGACCAGATGTTACAATTAGCAATATATTTTTGTACTTTGTTTAGTCCTATGGTGATAAAACAGGAACGCCATAGACTTACATAGTGATGCAGTTGGCGGTGTGTTGATAGCGACACACATGGCAGTTTAGTGTCCACGAAGACAAATGTTCAACACCGAGCCAGTGTCTGGATTATTCCTGTCTGAAGGCTTGAGTGGTGGTTACAGTGGATATTCTTTTTTTTTTGAGTTAAGGAGAATGGAGAGTTTGAGACAGCAGGCTGCACCAGGTGGTCGGTCACGTAGCTGCGTGGCTGCCGTCCTATGGTGAGTCCGCTCAGTTTACAAGGTTCATATTTAATGGTTTTCACAAGCTGCTGCAGCCACGTACGGCACAAAATGTCCAAGACCGCTTTTTGGGTTTAACGATATCCACTTTTCAGTCATCGAGTTCAGTCAACGAGCAGACACGGCGGCTCCCATGGTTTCGGCCGTGAAACTTGTCTATACCCCCAACATCCACATGCATTCCCCCCCACACAAATGCACCAACCCACCCCACCCTCCAACCTGACACACACACTCCTCCCTCCACCCCACATACATACACCCCCACCTCCCTATAGATGGGTTTCTGAGCAACGTCACAGATAGGATGCGCACGCAACCAGGGGGCAAGAAAACACAGGAAAAGCATTATTGAACTATGAGCAGACGGGTGTTTTACATACAAAACTCGACTTTTAATGCAGATTAGGTCAAGATATGACGTGAAAGTGTCGGGGAAATATAATGTTTGAGTCCTGGTATTTGTTCGGTTGCAAAAATCAAAACATTATTGCATGTGAACAGTTGAAAATGGTGAAAATAGGACAGTAGGCGTGACTGATCTTCAGAAAACCCTCCCAGATAACTTATTCCGGTTCAGACAAGGATTTATTTGGTCTTTCACCATGGTCACATATAGGATTAAACCACGGCGGAGGCAGAAATTATTCCCGTATTCTAGTGGGAAGACTGTAATAGCAGCATCACCGCCGCGATCGGCTGCATGACATAAACTGTAAACACTGTGTGTGACAGCCGTCCTCTGCTGCTTAGACACGAACTTAAAAAAGAAGAAGAAACTGATGGTGGAGCCGTTTACGAACGTTCACGTGGCATAACAACGCATCCCGGAGATTTAGTACGAAGTACGGGGTCGTAAATCAGATGGCGTTTGAGTTTCTACCGTTAGCTTGCTAGCAGTTAGCTAGTCTGTCTACTGTCTACCACGATCTCACACACAATAAAGCAGAACGTTACACAAGCAGCGAAACTTACCGACAGCAATGCGTGTTAGTCCCTAACAGCTGGAATCAGCTCCTTTCCAAACGTAGTGATGATGTCGTCTTTGCCTGGTTTAATCCCAAACTAGTGAAAGTTGCTCCTGTATGGAGGAGGTGAGGACGACACGAAGCTGAACTGAACCTGCTGCAGGCTGCAGATTGTTGTGGCCTCTTTTGGTTTGAACAAAGAGTCTAAACGAAAGTTTAAGCCGCTTTCTAACTCAGGTTTTATAGACAAATTTCAAATGAGGCTCAACGCGAATAATATCCATGTTTTAACAAGAAAAATGCCGTTTCCGGGGGATGACTCCCTTGCCAAGTTAGTGTAATCGTGATATAAATATAACACAGCAACGCAGCGTCGGTATTTTGTTATTCGTCATCAAAATACAGATTTATTCAATATAATTTAAAGCACAACGATCTCTGTTAGTTTCGTCGGGTTACTTTACATTTTTATGAATGAGTGCGTGTTTGGCCGTAGACTCCAATACAAAACACAGGCTTTTTGCCCCCTGGGTGCGGGCGCAACTGCCAATGTTTGTAAACAGGAAACCCATCTATACCCCCAATACCCACACGCACACCCCCCACACACATGCACCGCCCCACCCCTTCCCTCCAACCTGACACATTCACACCACTCTTCCTCCACCCCCTTGCACACGTCCCCACATCACTCCACTCCCAACACACAAGCACACGCCTCCCTCCCTCCCTCCCTCCCTCCCCCATCACCTCTTTCCTCCAACCACTTACACACATCTCCCTCCTCCCCCAGCCCATATAAATGGGTTTCCTGTTTGCAGTTGTGCAACCAGGGGGCAAAAAGCCTGTGTTTGTAGTGCAGTCTACAGCCAAGCACGCACTCACATCATTAATAAAAATGTAAAGTAACCTGACGAAAAACAGAGATTGTTGTGTTTTAAATTTTATTGTATAAATCTGTATTTTGATGACGAATTAAAACATACGGACGTAGCGTTGCTGTTTTGCTTCTATTATACTAACTTGGCAAGGGAGTCACCGGGAACAGCATTTTTCTTGTTAAAACATAGTTAGGCTATTATTATTATTATCAGCGTCCCCAACCTGACACAGCGCGAGTATGAAACCAGTTTAAGAAGAAAACAGCATCATAGATCGAGCAACAAGTTTCCCTGAGTTATTTCTTTCACCCATGACCCAAATTCAGTCAATAGTTAATACTGAAGATATATTACACGAGTTCTGCACACTGGATCTGTCTTCATCTTCACCTTTTTTTCCCTGGCGTTTTATCCATCTTTAGCCATCTTCTTTTATTTCTTTTATTGCTTTTTATAGTTTGTATCGTGTTCCTATTTGTTAATTGATTCTTGATTATTTGATTTTATTTATTGTGCCTGTACAGCACTTTGTTCAGCTGTTGCTGTCTTGAAAGTGCTTTATAAATAAAGTTGGCTTGGCTTGACCCAAACATAAAGATTGATTTAAAGTTACATCAAAAGGAACAAATAACAGAATAACTACTTTTCCAAGTAAACAGTTATTTTTGTAAAGCTGTAACTCTGTAACAAACGCCATTACTTTTTTTTTTTAGAAGTAATTAATAACTATAATTATAATAACTATAATAACTATAATTATAATTATAATTACTTTTTTAAAGTAACATTCCCAACACTGATGATGACATCATCCAACCTCTCCTTTTACCAGTATGCATCACCCTGCAGAAGCTATGACATTGCACTTACTGAGCACGCTTCATGTCTTCTTCTCTGTTTTGGTTTATTTTTGTAACAGCATCATGGGGCTAACTGTAGGCTTTGTTTTTTCAGTGGTTTTGTGGAGAAGGTCCTGTCTGCAGCTTGCAGAACAAGGACAGATATTGGACGGGGTCAGATGTCCAACTCTGCCCACAACCTGTGGTGATTAGTGACTGATTAGTCAAACCCTTACCCCTAACCCTAACCAACATATCTGGCCACAGATGTCCAACCTCGCCTATACCATCTGACTACTGTATGCTGGGGGGTTATTAACCCTCGATTCTCTAAACACAACACCTTGTCATGTGAGTTGCAAGCTCATTTTGTGTGATGCACATACAGAAATATTTTTTAAAAAACTAAATTGGTTCTATCTCCATGTGGATGACAATTAACCTCATTCCTTATTTTGAAAGTGACTGTAATGGACTTACCTCTCTATCCAGGGAACCAGGGCATGATTTTTTTTCTTTTTTTATATGACTTCCCAATAAATCAACATATTTTATTATACTTTGAATGGATTAATTATAGAAATGATCAGAAATCTGAAGATTCTGCTCACAGTTCTAATTCTGTAACCTGCTAATCTGTCTTTCACACTTGCACAGGGTATTAAGTCTTTAAATTTGTTCCAGGATTTACTTTGTAAGCATGCAAGTGAGAAACAGAGAGTATAGCAGAGGGTTGTGAAGGGGGGCTCAGCCAGCCAGTAAGCACAGCTGCAGGTTATCAGGTTGATTAGCAGCCTGATAAATAGCAGCTTGATAAATAGTTTTTCTCGTGGCTGAGACGGCAAGTGCACGAATACATCCACTGGAAGGAGGGAGGAACGGAGCAGAACATTGAATTTCATGTTGTTGAGTTTGTGTGAATAACATGTGAAAATGGTACTGTGCCCAGTCTAGAATACATTATTTTTGCAGTAGTGTACACAATTATAGGGTAGCAAAAAAGCAATGGCAGTCTTTTTTTAAACGTTTGGATAAGATGGGGATTTTTTTTTTTTTTTTTTTTTTGTCACAAGGAACTGTCTCTCAAGCTTTTTCTCTTTTACAAAACTTTGAATAATGTAATGAAAATATTTCTGATATCACTTAGATAATGTGTCAGAGGAGAGCAATAGCGAAAGTAGGAAATGGGATAGGATCCAAAAAATAAGAGGGGAAGCAGTTTGGACAGTAACACAGTTTTAAAGATCAAGTGATAGAATGTAAGTTGAGACTGAGTCTTTACTAAAAACCTTACAGCTGCAGATGCTCACTTTTTAAACGAAATTTGATAAAATCATGTTCTTGGCTAAGTACATGCTTATTTGACCTTCAGGTACATCTGGAAGGCAGTTGGCTTTGCATTTGGCAAAATGTGGCTGCAGTAGCGAGTCAGGTGTGACCTTCACTTATCACCTGGAAATACATCTGCAATACGCCTCCATGCAAGTGGTGCCTCTCCATAACAGCTTTTTCTTTTGCAGTTTACTTTTCTATTCATAATACTATAATATTCATAATTGCCAATCAGTGTGCACACTGAACTTCAAATTGTCTTCTAATTTGTGGTCAATCCTTCTTTAGATTAAAGTAAGACGTGTCAGAAATATGAGTCTGTCTATGATTGTTAAAGCAAAACTGTTGTTTCTAAATGATCTACAGTATTTGGTGAGTGAATCTTTGGCACCGACTTTGTCATATTTATGAATATAGATGGATAATTGTTGGCAGCAACTGATATTTCCAGATAAGGCTGTGCATGCTGACTTACCAAACCGTAGTAAAGCACCCACCATAGAAGGCCCCAGTGCACATCTGGGACATGGAGCTCCAAGGAACACGGTTTTACTTGTATTGCTTCACAAGAGAGTAAACACTGTTGTTTTTCACTTTGGAAATGCCAAGGTTTTGCAGACACAGGCAGCATAACAAAACCATTATTTTCATTTATTTATTCATTTAATTTTTTTTACAAAGAGAAACATTTAAATGAACCGAGAGTTTTTTTTTTCTTTAAATATTATTTGTCCAGTGCACTGATGCTTGTTTAAAGTTATTTTACAAACTCCTGGTACAAAAAGAAACCCTTGGGTTCAGGAAGTATTTTGTCAGATAGTTAAAACTGCATCAAAAAAGCTGGCCTTGCTGGGACATTTGTTCTTGCCTTTTTTTTTTTTACATTTTTAGTGAACAGTCAAGCAAGGAAATGAAACTTTAAGCACAGAAAACTGTGCATTCCAATATTTCCATACAGTTGCTGAAGCAGCAAAAATATTCAGTTGTTTTAAAAGTTCTGTTTGTGCTCCGAATTATTGAATGTTTAGTTTTATATTGTTCTTCTATGCCATTTATTTTTTTTTATTTTGCAATTACACCTTCAGGGTTAAAAACAACCCAATCTGGGTAGTTTCCCAACCCAACAAAGTTTATCTATTGGCCAGACATGCTAGGTTAAATTAACCCAACCCTTTGGATTGATTCTTTCAACCCAACAATTGGATTGTTCATATAACCCTGTTCAGGTTTCAACTTTACTTCATCGTTGGGCTGTTTAAATGCAGTAATCTGGGTTGTTGTAAAGTACAATTATTCATATTATTGTTTTTAACAACTAATATTACCAGTTACAATTATCATATCTGATTACTGCTGATTATTACAGTACTGATAATAATGGTTTAAGTTATTGTAACAGTCTTTTTTAATATTTATAACAGGTTGTTCCCTTTTATAATGGACATTTGTCATCATCAACAATATTACTAAATTTCTAAATTATCACATATCACAATCATTTACTTAAATAAACACCTACCCCAGAACTTATCACAACTACAGACATAATTTGACACAAAAAACGGTAAAATTTGAGATAAGGTAAAGGTACACAAGACTCTTCCATGTTAATTTCTTCCATGTTTGGTCCTGTTTTAGGTGTCAAATGATACCTTTAGTGACTATGAGTTCTGGGGTAGCTGTTTATTTAGGTACGCCAATCCAATAAAAAATTTGCATGGGAAAAATCTGTCTGGAACCAGAGCCTTCAAACATTGGTTACACCACTATTTCGGAGATCACAGTGATAGCTTCAACGCCAACTTTTTCATGAATCAGACAGATGTTCATAAATTTTAATATTAAACGTTTTAGGCCTGAATAATGTGACACCTGGGGTACTGTTTTAATCCTTAGGGTGTTGGTCATGCAAATGGGTCTGAATTCTAGCACACCCTTCTCTTGAACGCTAGTTTCCGTTTAATGGTGGCTCCTGCAGAAAAACAAAACAAAACAAAAACAAACAAACAAAGAAATTCTTTTATAAGCCATTTTGAAAAACGCTTCTTCATCTTTATTAATTTTATCTTCGGCCAAAATTCAACCTATCGACTCAGAATCAATTTTGTTCTGTTGGGGAGGGTCTGAGGTACATATAGGTTCAATTCATAATTTTGAGAATTGAGCCCCAGTGCGTAAGAATTACTCCCATCTAGTGGTAAGCTAGTTGAATTCAAACAACCAAGTAGTGCTTTCTGTTGCCTTGCCGTTTAAGCGCGTTATTACCACTTCTGAAGCCGCAGAGAGTCGCACATGTGAAAATGTCAACATCTTGAACATGTCAGGATGTCAATGTCCTGTTAGGGGCTGAGCTCCAGAACAATGCATAATTCTGCTTCCTTATTGATACTGATAAGTTAAATCAGGACGAAAAGCTGGCATTACTTTGTTTTTTTCTGTCTAACAAGAGGAGGACATCAACCCCCACCTCCACTTGTCAACAGCTGAAATAACTTTTGAAACATGCAAAGCTCTTGGAAAATACAGCTGAAAGAAGTGCACGGTCACCTGCTGGTATGACTTTTGTGAGGCAAATGAAAGGCTAACTGTAGGCAACTGGAGGCTAACAAAGCCATCTCTGCCATTTCATATTGCAAGTAACAGTAAATTATCTGTCTTGGGGGGATGAAGTAGATGCTGGGCAATCCTGCTCTGTCTCTAACTAACAACACAACAGACTGTTAAGCTTATTGCATACTCCACAAGAAGAACAAGGCTGCAAGAACAAGAAAAAAGTTAGTCTTCGTCAAGTCAATACATACTCCACAAGAAGTATGCCACGTATGTCATTTACACTTTCATACTTTCCCACCACCTTGATCAGCTGTTTATTAAAACTATTCGTTTGTGCGGAAATGCAGAATTGAAAACGCTCTGCTTCAAGTGTCTCTGTGTTAACCCTGCCTGCCTCAAATGTCTGACCAATCACATAATACTTCTCTGAGTTCCCCGAGAAGAATGCTATGCTCGGCCGAGGGGTCGATAACAAGACACCAGTCATCCTCAATCACATTCATGAGAACAAAATGAGATTATTTTATTTCCATGGCCCCGAGAACAAGAAGCAACTTCCCGCTTCTTGCTGAGTAACAGCCTTTAAGCCCCATTCATACCCTACGGTAAATACAGATACGGACGCCATTATGTCCATTGCGAGAGAGCTTACAAATCTGCAGTGCTCCCGATGAAATGGAGCAATACCACTGGAAATCGTGGTGACAGTAGTCAGAGATTACAGTTTACCCATTCAGGAAAATCGAAGAAGAAGAGTAGGGAGAGGGCATTTAAAAATGTCAAAAGTTTAAATTACTTTGTGGTTATTAAGTGGTCAGACATGCCATCGCCGTGTACACTTATTTTTTCCCGCCTTTTCTGAAGTAGACACGGCAAATTACCGCCTCTAACAACACCATGTTCGCGATTGTCAATGGTGGTAAATTTAAACGCAACACTGACCCCTAGAGGGTGTACGGAGCAACATTTATAACAACACTGAAACCAGACAGAGGTATGTAGGTCAGTACCGAAGACAATGTTTGGTATGGACGGGCTGATTTCGTCCATATCCGGAGGTATAAAACAAGCTGTACGGTGTGTTCAGACCAAGCCGCTGGAAATCAAGCGTCTGACTTTTTAGTGACCAAGCGTCCAACTTTGGGCGTCAGGCGCGATTTGGGTGTCAAAATCGCATGCTGGTATATTACCAGCCAAAGTAATATACTTTGGCAACCAAGTATATTACACGACTTAGCAAAGGGTCAATTGGGCAAATTTTGCAAATTTCTGGAAGTTGTGCTGGATATGAGGAGCATAAAAACTAAACTCTGATTCTTCTTGTTTAGTTTTAACTCTTAGGTTGGAAAATAGACTTGACCCAAACTATCTCAGAAATACTGGTGGCATCAGCAGCTCAGATAAAAATATTTCACCAAAACCATTCAGTCTTGTACACCAGTAGCTAAACTTTTTAAAGTATTCTTTAGCACACAGAAAGCCTTTTTAAAGATATGAAAACAGGAGTGATATGTTCTCTTTTTTAGATCTTTGTGATAGAGAAACAAACAACCACTCAAACCATGCCTTTTCCAAGAACATTCAAATAAATTCCCTATACTAAAGGATTTCTTATGGCCCAAATAAATTCCTCCTGTGCTGAGGCTTAAAAAAAAAGCGAAGAGTTCTTTGTGAAGCGCAAGGCTTGTCACACATTCGGGGTTGAAAAATATCCCAAGGCTCTTAAAATCCCCCTCTCTTGTGGCAGCAACTTACCCCTAAAGAAGCAATCCAAGTAGTGATGTCAGTTTATAGTTTTAAATCTGAAGTGTCTGACACATTCCACTTAAACCTAATTGAGAAAGGACAACTAAATTAATGCCATAATTAATGAATGGTGTGATCAGGTAATTATGTCCCAAATTATGTAATTAATTCTACTCCATCTGCCTTGTAAAATTTCCCTTGCTTTTCACAGTGTTTCCTGTTTACGTTAATTTATATGGAGATTTTTTTTTTCTTTTATAAATGTTAAGCGGCATATCAAGTGTGAGGGCAGTTCCAAAGTGGGCATGGAGAAGGAAACGAGCTGCGGAAGTGATAAGTGGTCTACGGGCAACAATCTGGGGCTCAGATGAGAGACACTGTGGAGGTTGCAAAAGTCAGAGCCTGGAGTTTAAAAAGGTCCCTGCGCTCTCTTCTTTCTTAAATCCATCACTTTCCATTTAGACAGCACTTCTGCTGTGCACACTTCTAGTTGCTATGAAGTGCAGCTTTCATCGCACCTTATATTGATCTGCACGGGCACAAACTTTCAGCAGTGGCTGCAGGGTCAAAGAGGAGGAGCTCAAGCAGAAGTCATAATGAAACAATGAAAGGTGTAGGGAAGCTGCTGTTCAGTTTCAGTTGGTGAAAATTGTCCTTGAAATTGCAACAAAACAGATCCCAAAGTGGAACTGAGGAGAAAATCAGATGTAGTGGAAATACCAGACTTACAGAGGCAGAGAATAATGACAAATTCAAAGGCAATGAACAAACACAACAAATTCTAGATGGTGTGCTGCCCTCATCAGTTTTTGTATCAGTGAAAGAGATGTTACTACCTTGAAGTATTTTAAATGAATGTGGAAAATGGCTAAACTTTTTGCTGAGATAAACCTGTTCTTGGTGGGATGAATAAGCACAAAGACTTGGTCACCTCGATACTCGGCAAAGCTGTCAACAGCCACACTCATGGGGCAACGTGACTCTGAAAACACTGAAGCAAATTTGAAATTTACTACAGGTTAGTCAGCAACACATTTAAAGTTTTTGATTTTTTTTATATAACCACTTGCCCAGAGGCAGATATGTGCATTGTAAAATTCTGCAAATTTGATTCATTTTATTCTATTTAAAGGGGGTACACACTACAGGAAAATTAGGTCAATTTTTGTCCCAATCTCCTCCTTAAGATCAAAGCCAAGAAAGGTCCGATGTTTGCAAATGACATCATATCCGGACTTCCTATGGGGTGAGGTTAGTGAAGAGGGATTTTGTCCGGTCCAATCCGCTCGGAAGGCTTCAGATGGAGAGATCGTAGACAATGAACATATTTAATATTTGTGACGAGAAATGTTGTTGTGTGTGGCATTCCGTGAGGACCCGAGCATGCACTGTGTGTTCACAGCAACCTATTCCAAAAAAACACTTGTGTCATTGAGAAATCATGTGTAGGCTACGGGAACAATAGCTAATCAAGATGTGACAGCTAACAGCTGTGTGACGGAAAAATAAACGTATACAAGCACACATCCATAGCACACAGCCCGACTCTCCAAGCTATCTAATGCTGGTGATAATTTTTATTAACCTCCAGTTCGCGCCATACAGCCCACATCCCACATCCCCGTTGTCTCCATGACTTTTTCCACAATCTTTTCTTCTTTTCTTTTAATATGTTTTTTTTTTCTTTCCCAGTCAGAGGCTGAAAGTCCACTATGTTTATTTACACTAAAAGTCTCGTCATTGAAATCTTGTCACTGAAGTCTCATTTGACTACGAGAGATATGGAATATTGATGGTGAAGAACCAGATTCTCTGCTGAAGAATCAGTTATGAGGTGTGCTTCGTAGTGCACACCCCACACTAATTGATCAGAAGAGAAAGATCTTGGGTGATTTGTCTTCTAATCATCAAGTGTGTGGTCTTTAAATCTGTAAGGTTTGAGGAATCCTGTAGTGTGTACCTAGCTTAATCCGGCAGGAAGCTCTATTGAGAACCCTTTCTCATTTACAATAACAACCTGGACCAGAGGCAACAATAAGACATACATTGGTACATGTATGACACAAGTTATTACACATGTGGATGAAAATTGGAAGCAAAACGATGCAAATTTTCACTAGTACTTTGGTCTGGGCCAAGCAGAAACCAAGCGGAAACGTGAAGCCGACCTGAAAGTCTGGAAAATTGCAGTTAACGCATCATCCACTAGGGGCTGGCTCCAAAAGGGAGTCAATCCCCCCCTGATTTTGTGTTTAGCTTGTCAGAAATGGTTAGTGAGCGGAAGGTTCCTCCAGTATATACAGTCTATGGTCTGCTCACATCATTAGAATTGTCCTAATTTATTCATCAATTTTCACCATTAGAACAAATTTGAAAAATGGAGATCATGAGAATTCTTCACAATTATAATCAAGCCATACATTTAAAAAAAAAAATCCCTTTGTAAATAGCACTGAAAGACTTAAATAATCCAGTATTATTTTTTACTGTGTATCAAAGTTGAGCTAAAATCATAGTTAATTTTCAAGAGGCATTCCCCCTCCTCAACACCACAATACTGCACCCATTGTTAAATTGACCGTTAGCCCCTGCGGATATGCATCTAGTCTTATTTTGAGGTCATTATTCCTGCAATAATTTACTTTTTAATATGAGCCAACTGAGTATATGGGATATCAATCAATCAATCAGTCAGTCAGTCCGTTCGTCTGTCCGTCGTCTCTACCTCGTTATTCCAGTGCAGAGTCTTGGTGGGAGGCTGGAGCCTTCCCCAGTTGCTTTCAGAGAAAAGATACGCCACACCCTGAACATGTCACCAGTAGTTAAATGTGCATAATTTATGAAGTCAACCCTTACACCTGGCAGTGGGTAACTAATGAATTTCATAAACCTCTGCAGGACTCTTTGCTCCAAACAGAGCTGCTTCTGTTGAAAAATTTCATAAGCTGATTTTGAATATGTTTGGAGATGATCAAAAGATTTCCTATAACCTGCTACACTGATCGGTAAACTTGAAAACCCCCAAAATTGAGCTTGTGGATGTACATACAGTGTTGAAAAAATTAAAATACATAAGAGATAAATTTATGCAGTTCTTTATAAATCTGGTGAAAAGAATTGCTGTGTACATTTACCACATAGTTTAAATGAATTTTGTGAATCTGGTCCTTGATTTTGACCATGACTCAATTAAGGTGGTCTTTACACTACACAACAAGGGCTTAAATGGGCCCTTGTTACTTACAAGCATAGACTAGTATGACTACAATTTTGAGTCATCCATTCATTCATCATTGAGATGGGTTCTGTTTATCCACATATATTTTCATTTATTGTATAGCATTGGAATGTCATTTAAAATCAGACTCATGCTAGTAATGATTCGAGTTTTTCTTTTAAAAAAAGTTCAGATGAACTCAGTGAAAATTTTAAATCTTCGTTTTATCAATCTAAAGAGAGAGAGAGAAAGACAGAAAGAGAGATACTGTACAATTTATCTACCAGAAGGCAGCCGAGTGATAAGCTTCTCTCAGCTATCATGTATAATGAAGAACAAGCTGGAATGTTTGTACTGGTTTAAATTTGTATTCAATGAGCAACGCCAACAACACTGATATCAGGGGAGACTGCACAACCCATTGGTTGCAAACTCTGCATAATGAGTGAAATCACTCACGACTCTTCCTTAATAATGGTGAAACGTTGGATTTCTTGTTAATAACAAAGCACCAGGGAAGCCTGATGTGAATCTTTAAGGGAAAAAAAAATGTCCCTTGGTCTATTATGGACTGTATTCTGAATATGAAGTTACCACAGATCCAATTTTCCACGTGCAAATAACACACAACAAAAATACTATATTTGCAAAAGCGACAAATCATCTTTGCTGGGAAAACAATGCATGGATCATTTGAGAGTATGCTATAAAAACCCTCTTTCATTTTCTAATTAAGTAAATAACTTGCTACATCCTATAAACTGATGCAACCAAGCATGAAGTGTTCCATGGTTAGTGAGGAGGTGGAAAAAGAGGAAGCAGGACTCACTCATGGGTGTATACAGTAGAATGCCGGTGCATGAGGTCGATACACAACACAGTCTCTGTGGAAATGCACAGCGCCACAGATCTCTGCAGCTCATAGTCAGGCCTTATTAAAAACCAGGGCCAGGCAAGTCTCAGCTGAATATCACAACCCTTTATCTTTTAATGTGCTAGCTGAGCAATATACCACATTTAGTCAGTCCTGCCAAAACGCTGTCACTTGGTGTATAATTTTAACAAGCTTATTTATTTATTTATCCTTCATTTGAGGAAAGCTTATCGCTTTGAAACACAGGACTGCTGAATCCTCACATTAGAAGCTGTTTCATTCATTTAAATAATGTAGCTCATGATGCGAATTGTAACAGCGCAAATAACCAAACATTCATATTCAGACACCACCTGTGGTTTCTGAAAGGATCTTCTGCGTGTGGAAGAGGAGTCGGCTTCTTGCATTAACAGCTGGCTGTTATTATTAGTGCTGCTCCAAGCATGTAAAAACAGATGCACAACATCAAACAGCTGTAATTTTAAAACATTTAACAATTAACCTCAGGAAATCAGCAGCATTGTGGCATTTAAATTTCTTTTTTTCCAAAAACGTATGAACATTAGGCAACTTTATGGCACAGACTCTTTGTAATCTGGCTCAAGCACAATACCTCCGGTATGAATACATTTAAGAAGTAGTTTCTAATTGACATTCAGCTGTACTATCATCTTGAAAGAAAAAAAAAAATTAACCCATTAGGCATCACAGAGAGGAATTAATTGTCATCAACTTGATTTAAATGGTACAAGAATAGTGATAAGTGCCTTTGTGCTTTCAATCCTTAAAAAAGGTTCTGAAAAACCTTTGGCTCAGAATTTCCCCTACGCGACAACCAGTATCGCCCTTTTGTACTTATTACTGTGAGAGCCAAAAACGGCCACATAACCAACACCACACAGGCCTTCGGTGACTGCAGTGAATCCAATGTTAAAGTTATGTGAATGTCATTAATATGGAAATCACACTTATTCACATCAATTATGAATTTCCAATATCTGGGTTCAAGTGCCTTAAAGTCCCAATTTCACACTGATCTTGACTGGAGGGGACTTTTTTTTTTTAAATCAAATGACAAAAGTGTTAAAACAAACCCTGTAGATGCATTACTTGGAATATGGAACACATCAATGTTCCATATTTCATATTATTGTATTTCTGATAAAAATCGGACCATTTGATCATTTGTTTCAGTCCGAATCAATGGGCAATATGGGCACGGCTGCTACAGCCAGTATTTTGCCTTGATAAAAAAACAATGGTGCATTTGTACTCTGTCTCTGAATGTTCCGATCGACATTCCAGGATGGGACGTAATTTTCTAGGTCACCTGCCGACCCTGAACGACGAGTCAAATGGTTTGCTGCCGTCAAACACAATAACCTTCACTGGAAGCCATCAGAGAGCTCTAGGCTATGTAGCAGCACTTTGTCTGTGGCAAGTTTCCTGCTAATTCTGTTTCGTACACTTTCCAAGTAAAATTTTTGATGAACCGGTCTAAGTTTGAATACATTTATCTATGTAAAAATTACAACTATGCACTGCTAGAATGCAGCAAACCACTGTGATTTAACAGTGTTGCAAGCAGGCACTTCATGTTTGCCAGTTGTACATATAGACAAAGCAGACGTCTGACTGAGGTTTATTTTGCCTTCCCTCAGGTAAAAAAAAAAAAGAGACAACCTGTTGTCCCCAACCTATGTTCTGTCCACCTTTGTATTTGTCTGCGCTCCAGTGAAAAGCAGGTCAAGGAAGATCTGGAAACATTTGCAAGAAGCTAATGAGTTTTTAGTTCTCAGTATTAATAAAAAAACAATAAAAAAAAAAAAAAGAAGTTGAAAAACAGAATAAAAGGAGACTTTTATCGTCCTTCTTGTTATAAATAAACTAAGCAGTCATAAAACAGCAATGTTTTCTCTCAGTTGTTGCTAACGTCAGTTGTCAGTTAACGTTAATTCCTAAATATAATGTTGAGATGTTCCTGTTGTGTTTACATTTTGTTACCTGGCTGTTATCTGGTTCTGCTGTTTTCATCTTTGGCATGAAGAGGAAAAACTTTGTTTGGGAGCTGAAGGTCTATTAACATCCTGCCACCAGATATTTATAAGCACCTAACAACTTGTAAGCTTTTATTTCTGCTTCTGTGCGACTGTCGTTGACATGATACAGGAGTTGTAAATGTCATGGGAAGGTAGTTGGACAGCAATATTTCTGTCTGTTTGCAGTTTTGGAAGTTTGTATTCAGGATTTTGGAAAACTGTAAGGGTCCTGAGCACCAACAAGCACATTTCTCACAATCTGGCTGGAGGACCTGCCCTCAAAGAGTTTCTACTGGACGCACAGTTTGCCCAATCCAACAGCACAACATTAAATATGATAATGCAGCATCCAAATGCCATCAGGTACTTTAGTGTCTGTGTTACAGTATTTGCGCAAAGAAGCATTAACGTTAGTTTCACAGTCACTACAAGTGTCAGGGGTCAGGCAGGGGGCACAAGGTGGGACTTTGGAGGGATGTCGGAGTTTGTGATGTGCAACATGCAAGATTGGTATGAATAGCTTTGACAAAACAAAACAAAAATGCATTTTTCTACATAAAAGTGAAGATGGGTTCTTTACTAATATTACTAATATACACGTGTGTGTGTGTTCCCATACTTGCTACACTGTGAGGACCATTTTGCGTGTTTAACCAGCAAAGTGAGGACATTTTTGCAAAGTGAGGACATTTTTGCCGGTCCTCACTAAAAGAGCCAAAGAAAAATCCATTTTTGAGGGTCAAAATTTGGTTTTAGAGTTTAGGTTACAGTTAGGTTTAGGTTAGGGTTAGGGCAAGGGCAAGGGTTAGGTTTAGGCAATCAGTTATGGACGTTAGGTTTAGGGTAAGGGGCTAGGGAATGCATTATGTCAATGGATTTACACCATGGGGATAGAAAAACAAACCTGTGTGTGTGTGCGTGTGCGTGTGTGGGTGTGTGTGTCTCCCACAATTCTTCAATCTTCATTTTCATATTTTTTGAGAAAGAATTAATTTTCACTTTCATGTTTGTGTTCTACCAAACTGAATGTAGTTGCATTTATTAATAGACCGATACATCCACCGGCCGATACTTTACGCCAAGTATTTGCATTTTTTGTTGGTATCGGCATCAGCTGATACATATGGTTAGTTCAAGTTCATGTTCAGTTTATTTATAGAGCACGCTAACAAGATCCTTTTGAAGCCCGACATAGTGTACCACAAAATGTGTTGGGTGTGTTAGCCGATACCCTACCTCGGCCTAATTTACAGACAGGCATCGCAGGCAGCAGGTTTGTTTGTTTGTTTTTAATACAGTACATATATTAGAAATGTAGTGTTTATTTTTGATGTTCTTACAAGTGCACTATATCTTATGGAAAAAAAAAAATATATATATATATTTATATATATATATATATATATTTATATGTATGTATGTATGAGCTACGTGGTGGTTAGCACCGCAGCCTCATAGTAAGAAGGTTGCTAGTTCAATTCCCGGCTGTGGAGGGGATTCGAACAATTCCAACAGTGGCCTTTCTGTGTGGAGTTTGCATGTTCTCCCCGTGTATGCGTGGGTTCTCTCCGGGTATTCCGGCTTCTGCCCACCATCCAAAGACATGCTTGTTAGGTTAACTGATCACTCTAAATTGCCCCGAGGTATGACTGTGAGTGTGAATGGTTGTCTGTCTCTCTGTGTTGGCCGTATATACTTAAATTATAAATTTACTTGAAGTGCTTTTTTAATCTTAAAAACAGTTTTCAAAATCAGTTTTCACTGTGTCTTTCATTATATTAATTTTGGGGTCAGATGCAGTATCTGTCCCAAATATTGTCCCCAAATATTGCCAAGTTGTATCGGCCTTCAGCTGAGGCTGATGAGAAAGTGCATGCATCACATTAGCCCTAAAAAAAAAATCTGTAGCAGTAGTTCCCGAGTTGCATGTATCTGCAGGTCCACTCATGAATTCTCTGTTCATACTTCTACTGTACAGTATACATACCTGGGCTCAGATACATACTGTACTGCATGGTATCTTGACCAAAGAGCTTTACTGTCCAGTTTGATTGATTTCAGCATTTATGTTCTCACATGCAGCTCTGCGGGTTATGTCTTGAAAAGTTCAGGGCTGCAGTAAAATGCTTAACTCATGTTCTTTGTAAATGTGCCATCCATCCTGAATACCTTCCCCTGACCTCCAGTGATGCATAAATGTCGCACCTCCCACTCCAACAAATGACATAGCTGAGAATCATGAACCAGGCTGAAGTTACATTTCCTTAAAAGTGTAACTAGGAAGAAAAAAAATAAACAGTATAACTGCATCTTTGTGATTGACAACAATTGGTTATATATTCATTAATTTACTTGCATACCTGTTTGTTTTGTTTTTTTCTCCAACTCGGGATTATGTGTTGGTGTAAGCTCAAAATTCTGAATAAGACCTTGGTATAAAAGTCATTACTGTCTTGGATAAAGTGAATCCAAGCAGCAAAGCCCTGTCAATTGCACAGGGGTTGAAAGTTATTTGTTTGTAGTTTCAATACCTGTCAAGGCTTGCTAATGGAGAATAATCCCTCTACAACTTCCTGAATCCCCTGTAAATAAAAAATGGGGAGGATTTTGTTGGACTTGGACTTGCTTCAAAAAGAAAAGTGTCTCGATGAAAAACGTTTTCAGGGCTGAATGGCATAAAATGACAGCAGCGTCATAATCTGTTCCAGTTTGGGCTTTTCGGGGCTTTTTTTCTGTTTCTAAGTGCAAAATGCATCTCTGTGTGTATGTCTTCTGATTGTGGCCTTTCTCATTCAGAAAAAAAAATACTTTATGCACGGATGTAAAGAATTACTGAAGCTTTTAGATCTTCCCAAACAACCTAAACACATCTGGCAGCCTCTCCATTCTCTATAGATGTGTAAGACATTGTGGGTGCATTACTGTCCATTGATTCAAGCTGGTCCATGCTGGAGGGAGACAATTTGTCTGAATACAGACTGAAGGAAAAGCAGGCCACCTGGCTGTTTTGAAATCACTATTCTGTGTTTCTTTTCATTTTTGCCAAAATTCAAATTTGCCTCCAGCAGTTTCAGGAGCAACCGCATTCGTTCTACTTTATCTGCTTTGTTGCAAAGTACATACAGTAAGCGCCGACATGAAACAGTTGCTTGACATGAAAAATACCTTATCATAAAGAGGCGATGTAGCACATGGACCAAACATTGTAAAATGAATTCCATTACACAGGATCATTTTAGAGGAGCACTCACTTTCATTTAAAAAGCAGTGGAAAACATACTGTCGAGGCTAGAATCAATTACTTTTCCTCTCTTTTCATTCTGAGGCTGCACACCTGTCCCTGCTCTTCATGATGAGGAATGGAAACAAAGGGTCTCTCTGTAATGGTGTTCTGCACTATTAAAGAAAATTATGGAGTGTGAGAACCCTGAAAAACTGAAGGGTTTGTGCTACATTTCAGACCCTGGTTTTTTATCATGGTTACCATTTTTGCTGTGGTGATGATGATAAAAATTAAAGCCAGAGTTGGTAATCCTGTTCAGAAACACTTTTTGTTATACTGGATGAAATGGTCCTCCCATCCTGAGAGCTGTCAATACACCGTGTATTCATAA
Source organism: Atherinomorus stipes (assembly GCA_023101725.1). Taxonomy (NCBI): domain Eukaryota; kingdom Metazoa; phylum Chordata; class Actinopteri; order Atheriniformes; family Atherinidae; genus Atherinomorus; species Atherinomorus stipes. The sequence continues at coordinate 1,431,601 of JALJCO010003968.1, read as the reverse complement.
AAATGAAGGAAAAAAGTCTGACCTCTGTGAGAGCTGCAGGTCTATAAACACTCTGACTAATCCCTGCCAACCACACCGCAGGAATTGGTCATTCGCACCATATAGAAGGAACCATTTGGTGCCTTTATGTCCCGTCTCTGTCCATCCCCTCTCCCTGTCCCCACGTACCACTCTATGCGCTGCTCACTGTAAAGAAATATATGTAACGGACTGTGAACTGCTGCTGCACCAAAAACAAAACAAAACAACAGATAAGGATTAAGTCTTGGAGGAGTTGACGTTTGAAGTGTGGACTTTTTACAACGCAGGAGTTGGAGGTGTCGAGTTGGAGATGGAGGTGCCTTGTCTTGCTTTTAGAAACATGGTTTGTCAGCTGTTTACTAGCTAACTAACAAGCAATCCACTCAGCTGTTATCGGTTATCTTCACCGACCTGCGCGTAAACCACTGGCATGCACCTTCCAGCGCTCTGAAGGTGTGGTTTCACGTGGGTGTATGGCAGCTTTTTTTGTTCTGTTGTTGTAAATGGAGCTTCTTCGAAATGTTTTTCCAAGATTGCCAGTTCTATAGCTTTAAGTGCTGCAAGGCTTATTTATTTGCAAAGGTGCTGATTGTGCAATCAAAAGGATAATTGAATAAATAAAGGTATTTCTTAAATCGGTATAACACTGGGATTTGTTTTGTGCACTCCTCAAATCAACTTTAAAGGGACTTGAGGCAAGATTAAGAAATGAGACTTGCGACTGCCGTGACTGGCGCTGCAGGTAACCGCAGCCATGAGCCAAGCCATCACAGGAGCGTGCACAAACTGGAGCTACAACATTGTTTTCTATGCTGATAGTCTTTTCTTCGTAGTTGCACTATTTAATGGTCTTTCAGTTGATCTGGGTCGTTTGCTGACGGCAGTAGAATCCATAACTATCCCTTGCAGTGGTTGAAGTTACCGCGACCATCTTTTTCCTGGATCAAAACTGTAGGGGACGCGGATGCAGTGTCATTTGATGTCACATGCGCGGGAAATTCGGCCACCAAATCACAGCGCATTATGCAGCACACAGCCTGTTCAAGGCAACGGAGAGCGACTTGGGTGGGCTCGTTCTTTTTGGTTTTTAACACTTCATCACCCATTAATATTAAAAAACTGGACATGCTTGTTTATTCTTTTGCAATTCCTGCCTCTAGTCCCTTTAAATGAAGAGAATTGTTTCATTTTGATAATTAATATATTCAACTTATCTTCTTTTATCAATATTAACAAATGCTTTAATAGAAGTGTGGACATTGATAATAACAATGCATCCAGCTATTTTCCAAAAACAAAAAAAAGAAGAACAAGCTATAGTTTACAAAGTTTCAATAGAAAAATGGGCTTTGTCATTAGTACACTAACATCTCCTGCTTCTATTAACTTATGTGACTCTACAAAATAACCTGTTATTTCTGTTTTCTACTATCCTCAGCACAATATCAAACCCACCCATCTCACTATCACAGAAGCTGTAGATCTCCTTCCATCTTTTTCAATCCCATTAATCTTTTGTTACATTACAAAAAATATATTGCACAGGTCTTTACACAATATGAGAAAAATCTTACCCTTGCAGGGGACATACTGTAGCAAGAGCTTACCAATGTGAGATAATTGACCCCTGGGGGACCAGATATATTGTACAATGAAAGTGTCCATGAGGTAACATTCCCATGGGTTCCACACAAATAGTCTCATCTCAGATAAAAGCCTCTGACTTTAGCTTTGGCAGGTAAAGCTTAAAAATGTATATATATATATATATATATATATATATATATATATATATATATATATATATATATATATATATATATATACCTGTGTACATACATATATAAATTAAGCTAGAAACTAAGAAACCTGAAACCCTAATAAGTTCCCTGTGGTTAAACTATGTTCATTTTCAGTATGTCTAAGTAAATAGGTAATTCAAAGTGAAATGAGTGATATTAGTGCTGAAAAGTGCTGAAGTGCTAAATATTTATTGTTAATTGTGTTTATAGTGGCATTTAAACACTTTAACACTGTAAGAAGTCATTTCTGTCTCACCATGCAATTTGGACATTTATCAGTCATCCTTCCTTTCTGCTTTTTATCTACTTTCTTTTTTAGGACAACTGATAGAAGTGCTAATGCAACATTTAGGTATTCCACATGAGTCCTGTGGTCATTCTCTTCTGATTTGTGCAGTGGCTGTGATGCATGGGCAATGCCGGCTGAGTTTAAATCAAAATGGTTGTGGTTGATTAGGCTGAGGAATTGATAGGAGTTAGCCTACTTAAGTGACGTGCCCAGTGTGCCAATAATGAACACATACAGTACAGTGCTTTGGGAAAGTCACAAAGCTAGGAGACAGAACCCTGATTGCCCCTGTCAGTCATTATTTAAGTGTTGACCTCTGTAGTGTGTGAGGGCTCTCCACTTTTCCAGCCCACTCTTTTGAGGCTTCTTAGAAAATACAAGGCTAACTGAAAAGTTAACAATGTGTATGTACGACTCTTACTTTCTCTCTTGCAGCTTTGAGCGAACTTAAACTGCATATGAATACACATTTGTGACACTTTGTTGTGGGTTTTTGTATCATCCTTGGCTGAAAAAAAAAGAGCTTGGTATTTGTGAAATAAGCCCCACACATCGTGACATCCCATTGTGCAGGTAAAAGGGCCAGTTGCATTCAGAAGCAAAAATGTTATGCATAATGTGATTACAGTCTCAGCAGAAAGAGAATTGGAAACACATCTCATGCCTTTATTGGACAGTTTAATCAAATGCCAAACCAGAATAAATTTTTTACTGCATAACAAAGTGTTTTCTTCTTCTCATCACTTCCATGCTGCTCAAGAGCTCTTGTGGGAGCAGCAGGTGCATCTCGATCCCAGCACTGCTGCTCTTGCCCCTCTCAGAGCCGCCTGTCAGAACGTCTCTTACCTCTGCACCTTGTTCTCTTTACTGCAGACTGTTTCCCTGACATTCAACAAATAAAGCATCTCTGCTGTATTTCACAGCTGCTCATAGTCTGTGTAAAGCTGCTGAGCTTGAATTAGGTCTCGGGTTTTTCTGTCATACTGCATATTAACAATTAAAATAGCTTAGAGTATAATTTGTACAATTTAGAAAAATCTCCCTCAACGTGCACTTTGAAGCAACAACTGAAACACACGCTCACCAAAGGAAGAAGAAACTGCACCATTAGAATAATTGTCCAATCTAACCCAAGGAAAATTGGTGCTGATGGGTGTTGTAATTGCCAATCATTTTATTCCCTATAACTACATTAGTGTTTTCAGTTTATGATTCAATCAGTGCTTTTTGGAAAATAGGTGCTATGTTCTAAATGAAACCAATCAAAACCTCCCACTTCTGCATATAAGGTTTTAGTATATGGGGCTATGCACTTAATTAGTATATGCCACTTATTTGATGTCTAATGACTTTTCAGCATTTAAAGAAAAGTAAAAACAAGACTTTCCACACAGTGAGACAGTGACAGTCAGAGGAAGAAGTGGAGAACATTTTCTTCCAGTAGATGACCCAGGTCATTCGGGTGAAAACAGACATTACAGTCATAATTAGTGTGCTTTAAAGGAGTGATGACATAGCAGTCAAAACCGGTTCATGTAGTTGACATTACTGCATGGAAATACTCCAAAGAAAAAAAACATAACTTTTTACAGCGGGGGATTGTTTTGGCACGCTGGTGCCGTAATGATATGCAGCTTTACCCAGAGACGAAGTTGATTTCATTTTGATTGGCTACACCTTATTTAGAGAAAGTAGGTTAAGCTGCGGTCGGAGTTTGCTAAAGGCTATCTGTTAGCAACATGGGCACTTCAGACAGTGAGCTATGTTTATCAGACAAGACAGCATTTAGAAAATAAATAAACTTACAGGCAATGACAAGCTTGTGGTCGCCTCTCTCAGTGTTGCTGCAGAAGTTTTCTTTTAAATCCATTTGTTTGAAAACCCAGATCTGACTGCTCAGCAGTTAGCCTACTCAGCTCTCCTCACGCAGTTGAATCAGCTGAGGGAGGGTGTGAGGGTGGAAGGAGAGTGGAGGTGGGGGGGGGGGGCTGTTTACTTGATAGTGTGCTCTTATTCGAGCAATTGAATTACGTAGAATGATAGAACTACGTAGAATGATAAGTTGCTGTCTGATTCAACCGTTTTTGAACAAAGAAACAAAGCTGACAGACCATAAACAGGAACTTTAATTCCATTCACATGGCCTCATCAGTGCACAACAGATTATATTATACCCCCAAAACCCCAGAAAAGTGAAATTTGATGTCATGGCACCTTTATGTATAATATGTGGGTTTTAGGCCACATCTACACTAGGCCGTGTAGGTGCTTAAACACATAAACATTTAGTCAATACCCTCTCGGCCACACTAGCCTATCGTTCAAGGTTCCCCTCCCCGGACGTGTTTTTTTTTTTTATATGGGTAATTGTGCTGTCTAATTTTTTAATCTCCGGTTCTTAGATTGGTGTTGTCTAGGGATCGACTGATACAGCTTTTTGGGGCCAATACCGATACTGATATTTTCGCATCAGCCTCAGCCGATAGCCGATACAACCTGCTGATTTTTTGGGGCCGATATTATGGACCGATATTGCATTACCAGTATCGGCCCCGTATAGTATATCAGCAGCAGGATTTTCTTATAATTTTTCAAATCAAAGTCTCTTTGGCTTTTTCTGAGCAGTAGACTATCTCAACATAAATGCTTGAGTGACTGATTCAAGTCCAAATTACACAAAAATGACTTGAGTTGAAATCATTTGCTCTTCCTCAGTTTAAAAATCCCATCTTCCTCCCTGTTTCATACGGCAATATTGTTTTCACCAAAAGGACTTGTCAGGCAGCAAAAATAAGTGAAGATGTTAGCTAAGATTCATACGTTCACGAAAGATTGAACATTTTTTAAAATGTAGCTTACTCGAACCGTTTTTCCAGGATCCCCTACCCTGCCTTTGAAAACTTTTATTATGATTATAAACTCTATGTATTGAGTTCCTGCCACAGCTGGTTGGAGTATGATGGCAAAGATTTTAGTGCCTATAACTTTAAGCAAAACCACAGTTTTGGGTACTTATGATACAGCATTGAACATTACCGCAGATATTCAATTAGTTTGGATGAGTCACTGGCCAGTTGCCAAACTAACAAACATGGGTACAGAATTTTAGATAAAAAACACTTCCATCATAAAGACTACACTGTATAGTTAGCTGAAAGCCGGCTGTAAGTACTAATTACAATTATTTTTAGTTAATTAAATAATACATGGAACATTTATCCCTAAGTTTTGATCTGCAGACTACTCTGAGCAATGCCCATTTCTTCTAGATGTTAGATTAATATTTAATTTCTGCTCTCTTTTTGAGTGAGATGTCTAAAGCTCACCTTGAGAACATGACGAGGACTCTCGTCTAGTTCTCATTTCTTTTTGCTTCAGGAAGGTCTGTTATCCCAGTCCTCCTTACTGGACATCTTATTTCAAATGGACACAAATCAAATAAAACACCAAACACAAATACTATGTTGACTATTAAACACAAGTTTGAATATAAGTGACTCAGAGATATATTACATGAATTTTACATTTTGGATGTCCTGCAAAGTTTTATTGCGTGAATGGTGACTGGGCTTTTTTCATATTGAAATAGAAGTCTCCTGTGGCGTTTTGTAAGGCTGCTCCGGTTCACCAAAGCAATGACATCTTTCCAATATGCAATCCAAGCTTCAGTCTTCGGATCAATATATACTGTCACTGAGGGGGGATAGGGATTAGAGGCCAGGAGGAGACCACTTTTACTCTGAAGGGTCACACCCTGTTTTTCTTTACCATGAAAAGTTTGTAGCTTCATGTTTTCTTTAATGTTATAGGGAGGTTATCACGCTTACCGGAAGTTCCCGGATTTTGGACACTTCCTCTTCCGGGCCATGTTAACGACAGCCGTTCCTGCTCTGTTTTACTGTTTAAATCGGATAAACTCCAAACATACTCAAGTTTTCATTCCAGACCGAAGTGATACTGGATCAAAAGCTGGATCAAAGCGATCGATTCGCCGCGGTGAATGGCCGAACTTTATGATAAAACACACGTTTGTTTGTCGCCGGTGGGGCACAACACCGGCACTTCACAGCATGCTAGCATTAGCCAGCTAGCGTTTACTGACGTGCCTAACATTGTGCGTCTTAAAACACACAAACATCTGAAATCGTCTCCTTTCTTGGCAGTCCCCAGTTGTTCCACTGGAAACGGGGGGGGGGGGGGGGGGGGGGGGGACAGACCCAATTTTCAGATGTATGTGTGTTTTAAGACGCACAAAGTTAAGCACGTCGGTAAACGCTAGCTGGTGCTTGGTAAGGTTACCACCTATTGCATTCATATCAGGTTGCATAGCTCTCAGTGGCAACAGACTGGATGATGATTCTGGAAAATTTTTGAAATGCAGATGGACAGACTTACACCCCTCTGAACCTAATAATATACAGAGAAGTGGTGTACAATGATTGACTGCTGATTGCCTAAATGGTTGGAGCAGAAAAGGAAGAGGCCTCATCAGACATCAGCCACTAAAAGGAAGAAATGTGAAAAAAATAAATAGAGGAAAGACGAGTAAGATCAATAAACAATTGTTTCAAGAAGTTAGACATTCTCAGCTTTCATCACTGATCATGCAACTTGCTCATCAGCAACTTTCATCGGTGGCAAAAGAAGCTCCTGTGAAGTTTGATTGTGAAATAACAAGCAAACTTCACAGGATGGTAGCAAGTTTAATGAGTAGCAATAGCTACATTAGCTGGCAGTTTTGGAAGTTTTTAAACCAGGATTTTGGAAAATAAAGCAGGTCTTCAGGACCAGCAAGTTAGCACTCATTTTTCAATATATGTCAACTCCAGGCTACAAGCTGCTACATTTTTCACACACTTTGAACACTGGGGCTCAAACAACGATGGAGCTAATCAATGGATTGTTACGTGCAAATGGGCTTTAGGAGGAGGGAGACACCTGATCTTTCTCATTTATGCTGTCTCTCATAGTACTCGAGCCCGACACATCAAACCTGCACAAACAGCCTTAAAACTGCTTCTGTATGAGGGATCTGGATTTGCTGTTTATTTTGCAGAAAACGCTAAACACGGATGAGACTCCCATTTCATAAGGTTGACTCGGAGCAGCACAAAAAGAATCACGCTTGCTATGGACATGAGCTAAGCCTTTCAGTTGGAATTTCAAAGATCAGACATCCAGAAGGAGAGTTATGAGGCTTAACAGACCAGATATTCATAATCTGACTCTTTTTGGATTACATGTAGGTGTTGCAAATAAAATAAAATAAATCATAAAATGTAATTGTATCTTGCACCCAATCATTGCAATAACATTTGGTTGGAAACGTGTCTCTCCCTTTTCTTCCCAAGGTGTTAGCTTGGTCATTTGTAAGTTCTGATGAATGAAGACACTTCTATTTCATGACAGCTCCATCATGCAAGAGGATTTTTTTTTTTCCTGGGAGACTGTAGTCTTGTTTGAGCTGTGGTAAAGCAGCCCTGGAAATCCCTGCTATGCTGATGAGGGTTTAAAAAGAAATAGCTCATATAATAGGGTGATCCTGGGTGACTTATCCAAATCCCTCAGTCATCTTCTTTTATTGCTGTTCATTTTGTCCCTGGTGGCCAATCCACACATGGTGGGTGAGCAAGGCTGGAGAAATCCTCAGAGCATTGTCTGTTAATTTGATGTCTTCAAGTTATGTCTCACAGGAATCAGCTGAGAGCACCGAGTGCTGAGTTAGTTCTTAAAAATGTGATGAATTAAGAATATGTGATCATTTATTTGAAACAAATAAACTGCAGTCATTTATGTTGAACTAGAAATCATTAAATGCCCCTGTAAAAGTGCACAGGATGTTTTATATATAGTCTTGTGTTCTATCTACCCCATGTAATTCATTTTTAAGGACTTCAAATTTTGTACATTTCATGTCAACCCATCAAATTGGCGTTATCATCTTGGTTTAAGAGTTTTACAGTCCTTGTTTTTGGGTTTTAGTATTACCTCGTCCCTTGCAGCCATTTTTTTTTTTCTTTTTAAGTTTTGCATATAGTCCTTGTTTCACACCTGGGTACAGTTACTCATTGCCACTTTATTGTTTGTCATCATCTAACCGAGTTACACAGACTTTAAGATTTTCTTTGTTCATTGCCAGATGGCCATGGATGTTTTCTACCTTTCCTTGATCTGTGTTTTTGGATTTATATTTGGCTTCCATGTAACTGTTACAGCATTCATGTTGTTATCTTTTCCGTTTTTCTGTGGTCATGAACAAAAAACATTAGCTACTTCCTCACAGATTAACTTCAAGTTACAGTGCTCATTCATGCATGAAACTCTTATTTTATTTGGTGGAACAGTGTAGCAAACCTACATGACAGTTTTAGCGTAACCATGGCACTTTAACTAAACCAAAAGCACTTTAAGAGTATTTGCTTAGTTGTAGGAAAACATAGTTTGCCTTAAAATCCTACATCTGATGTGTTACAGATCTCCCTCTTTTGTTTTTTCTTTTGTGTGTGTGTGTGTGTGTTTCCTTTTTGCAAAATTACACAAACACAAGGTAAAAAAAAACAAACTTCATACTGACATTTGCCTCTTTGAGAAACTTGTTGTTCAAAAATAAAATAAACTCAGTCATGATCATCAGCAACTTTATGGTAATTCTTGTTACATAACTCTTTTAGATATGAAACAAGAAGGAAGAATCTTTGAATAAAGAAAAACTTAAAATGAAAAAGACTTGAATTTTACATTCGGCTGTATATGCTTATTATCTGTTGGCAAAAACAACAGAGAATTTGTTTGTGAAAGCAATGTCTTTCAACAGGTGCAACACTGTTTCAATTTATACAGTTAAACAGTTTTAGCTTTTGTCATAGAAAGACGTGTCCTTTAATGACAAACTCATTGGTTTCTGTAGTTTAAGTGTAATGTTTGGCATGTTGGATTACCCCGCCAAAAATGTTTATACACTGATAGCAAGCAGTTGATGTGACAGACCAACTCAGTCTTTTAAGCCCTCAGTATTGTTTGTGTAATTAAACTTTTGCAGGCATTTATCTGCATAAGATGGTGTCTCTGTACCTCATTATGGATTGTAATTTCATGAATAAATCATTTGGCAAAATATCTGGCTGATCCAATTATGTTGCTCTTTGCATGACCAATATTCAATTTGTTATCTTGGCACATCTCTTACTTAACTTTTAGATTGGATGCATTCTTTAATGATTATTCTACAGCTAAGCAAAGAGTTGTTCTTTAAATCTGGATTTATGAATTTACTTGTATGAAACAGAAAATACAAGATTAACAGTGATGAATGTGATATACTGACACTGTTTTTTCTCTATGTCTCTATGTGTCAGTCTTGTCTTCAGTTTTTTTTTCTAATTTAACGGATATTTAGCAAAGTTTTATTTGTTTAACTGATAGCAGAATCTCATTGGAGATTTTGTTGCAGATTTATAAACATTAGTAGCATTTATAAGTTGCTGCTCCACTTTCATTGAACAGTTGATTGTGGCAAAGCTGCATGGTGTTATATTACTCTAAGTCTATTATTGGGCAGCTAGTTTGTATTGATTTCTTCTCTGCTCTTGTCAATAGCTACCCCCAATCTGTAAAGTATTGTTATTTAGGTTGAGAATGTTGACCTCAGCACGTAGTGTGTTCAAAACACATCAGAATATAACAGAAGTGTCAGGGATTGCTGGAGATGAGGACAGAGGGCCCAAATGCAGCATGAAAACACCATAAATGTTGTATTTAATTATACAAAAGACACAACTGCAGACAAGATGACACAACTGAAATGGCAATTAATAAAGGAAAAATCTTGGAGCAGCATATACAGTACATAAAAGGAACTAATTCCAAAACGAGAAGCAGGTGCGACAAATAAAGACAGGAAGCAGGGAACAAGAAGTAAAGCAAACAGAATACACAGAATAGGGAGAAGAATAAAACTACAGAATAAAACAGAAAACGTGACAGAACTAAAAAAAAAAGAAAAAAGACAAAATTATAAAAAAATTCAAACAGACTGCAATAGAATATGAAAAAACCGGAGGATCATGACAAGAATAAATATGTTTATACTGAAAGCAAATTTGAATGTGAAAAACTTGAACGTCATCTCCAGCAAACAGAGACTTGAGCCAATAGAGTTAGAATTTTTCTTTGGGAGATTACATCAGACCAGGAGACACTGTTACTTAATGACCGCTTCACAACCTTGAATAATAAATGTTCACCGGGGCTTGTACGTTGAGCAACTCTATATTTAGCCCTGAATAAAAATGCAAGCATTACTAAAGTCTACAGGCAGATATCCCTTGGAGAAAAATCTAACTTTGAAGGTAACCCCAAACTAGTTAGTGTAATTAATTCATCCTTACCCTGCCCTGTAAAAATATCAAAGGACTGTCTGTCCGAGCATGTGTGTGTGTGTGTGTGTGTGTTTGAATTTTAGTGCGCATGCATACATGTAGGCTGTGCATGTGTTTTATTTGCTTGTCTGAATCTGTTTCATAAAAAAGTCTTTATTCACCAGTGCTTTTCTGAAGCTGCAGTGAAGATGGCATGTCTACCAAGAGACACACTTGTGTGTAAATAAATCAGCAAAGGCCATAACCTTACCCACTCCAGATCCACAATTAGAGCCAGTCTTTAACTCCTGGGTCTCTTGAGTCCCCCCCATGCTTGTTTCCCTCCAGTTTCGAGTGAGAAAAACTAACTGGGCAAACTTTGAGTGGGAGGCAGATTCAATGGGGTGATCTCACAGTGTTTACTATTCTTCATTCTCCACAGTGGCTGACTAGCGAGTGATGCTGACATATGCTGCAGGATTCTCCTCCGCTGTTAAAGCTCTGCTGACACAACCTGTATATGAGTCATGCATTGCCTGATGGTTACTTTGTGAAGCTGAGCGTGTGCTCTTGTGTTATTAGATATGAAATCTTTTTAATATTTAAAGCCCTTTACAGCAGACTGGAATTGGGCTGACAAATATGTTTGTGATGAATAATTTAAAGGGACCAACTTAAAAAGACTAGCAACAGCAGAGGTCGTGATGCTCTCTCTTTTGTTTTCTTTTTCGGCATTCTTGTAAACTGGAATAGGAAAAGAGGCAGAGGCTGCACGAGTGGTCGTGTCATTTTTTGCACACATGCTTTAAAAACTATGCTTTTATGTGCTTGTGTACAAGATAAATGTCTTATATCGGAGAATATGGCGTTAAAGGCCTGAGGGTATTTGTAAGCTTGCTGCAAAGGCAATTTCATAATGCGCCTGTATTACACAACAGTGATGCAGCGTTTTGCTTCTGAATACATATTGATGAAAGCTAAAAGCTAGATGCCGCATTGTTATCCAGATACCCAATGTTTCATTCTCACTTTTTCGCAGTGTTTAGAAATGTGAATTGATAAGGATGATGATGCAGCAAAAACTATTTTCAAGGTGGAACGAGAGCTGCTGGTTTTTGGTTTTTTTTTTTTTCTGTTCGACAGACCGAGCAAACTGCAATAATCTACATTATTTTTATCTCATCACAAGCCAAGATATCGTGCTTGTAAAAGTTTACTGTAACCTGAATCTGAATGATGAAGAGAGTCATGGGCCAGTCGATTTTATTAAAGGCAGACAGAGATGGAGTAAGAAGGAGAGAAGGACAGAGTGATGAAAAAGAGGAGAGATTGTCTTATCTCCTTCTATGTCATTGATTTATTCACACATGGAAATAGGGGCAAAACAGTATTTCATCAGAGTGATTAAAACTCAATAGGAAGATTGAGCCTTGCATCTTTGCCTTTGCATATTCATTTTGCTTCACGTTTAAAGAATAATTGCACATTGATTATCTATGTCCAACACCAAGGACCAATCGTTATTTTGTGAGAGGGAGAGTATCTCTTAAAGCCTGCAAATGTCTGCAGACCCCCGTTATGTCCTTATCAGAGGAAAGATGGCTTGTGATGTAGTATACATTGAAGGTGGGTATAATGAAATTGGAATAACTATAAGGTGATGATTCATTTTTATGTACACATTCAAAAGGGCCAGAGTAGCATTTGAAGTCCTCTGTGTAAGAAATAAAGTTCTTGATTGTTAAAGAGAATCAAAAGGAATGAGAAAAAGTTTACAAAAGACTTAATAAAATAGAATGATTTATGTAAATTAGTGAAGCATGTTAGTACTGAATAGCCTGGGTATGCATTTTACCATAGACAAGGTGAGTTGTGCTGCAATGGAAACAGCTCTCTGGTGTGAATGCAAAGTTCTGACACTGGTCACACTTCAGGCACTTGCAATTAAAAAGTTGTTTATCGCAGCTCCCAGTCATTGTGTTGAAAGCAATGAGCTGCAGCACTTTAATCAGACTTAGACAGTCTAAGAATTAAACTACAGTATGTGGGTGAAAGATGATAGCCAGTGCTGCTTTTTACTATTAGTTTTATGTCACATGTTGAGCTCCACTGAATAATTAAAAGGCTTATTCATTGTTGAGCATTTCACTCCATCTGTATGGAAAACATGTAACAGATTCTGTTATTCAGATCACCTTGCAAAGCAGCAGGATTCTTCAAAGATTTGTGAGAAGATATCAAAAGATGAGCTCATGGTGGTCTGCACGGTTTCCTCACAGGAAGAGGGTTTCTGGTTTGGATCTCAGCTGGAGCTTTTTGTTTGCATAGTCCTCCACTGCAGGCTTGGATTTTCTCTGCACTTGTGACTTCCTCACACTCAAAAAATTTGTTTTTTTGTGTTAACTGGTGGTTTTAGGTGACTCCTTGACTCGATCCAATGGTGACTTGTTCAAAGTGTAGCTATTCTGTACTGCGATGGCAGCTGGGATCATCTCCAGCCCCCCTGAACTGGTCTAAATGGGTTGATACTGGAAGAAAATGGGCCTAAGCATACTATACTGGCAGGTACAGTAAACAATGGCTGCTCCTAAAGATGTTAGTGTAGGTGCTCTTCATCACTAAATAGTCTTTCCTCATTAAAAGAAAAAAAAAAAGAAAGATGTTTAAAAGATCTTTTAGTTTCTTTTGCTACCTGACTTTGGAAGAGGTGTTTAATTGACTTACTGGCCTCACTTCGTTGATCAGACTGGAGGAGCCTGCCTTTTTTCCTCTCAATTATCAAGTATCTCCACTTTACCAGACACTATCCAGTAAAGTTATTTCAGATTTTTCTGTGTGACAAACCTTCTGCCTTGTTAGGTTTTTCAGGATGATAGTATATTGAATGTCATTAGCTTTTTATGGCTTAATGTAATACAAATCGAGGTTGTTGGAACCATTAAGCACCTCCAGTTTGGATCCAGCATCTCAGAAAAAAAAAAAAGTTCCCAAATTGTTTTGGTCTGTGGTGTTTTGTTTTTTGGGTGCTGTTTCACAAAAACGTCAGAAGTTGCAAAGGTGATACTTGTTTGAGGACAACAAAATTATTGCATGTTTATGTTTGCTATTTTAAATTTGACCAGAATGTATAAAACTGCTCCAAACTTGTACAGTTGATGTAGAGTACGTGTGGAAAAAATGTCCCTTTTGCACATTTTCCTTTATGGCTATACAGTGAAAAGTAAAATGAATAAATGAATCTTTAAAAGTTTCAATTGGTCATTTATATAAGTCAAAAGGGAGCATTTTTCTAGGATTGATCTATTTTTTTTAAATATCCTCCCTTACTGTCAAAGAAAAAAAAAAATTCTATATCGAATCATCTTCCCGCCTTTGCATTTATTTGTCTTTTTTTTTTTTTTGCCTTTTCCGAGACTTACTAGTTTGTGCATTATACATCTGGCTTACAACACATTCAGTTTCCCTTGCATTATCAAGGACACATATCTCATCTGATGTGTGTGTGAGCGTGCAGAAGGTGTGTGTTGGAAACGCTGCTTTTTTTTTTTTTTTTTTTTTTTTTACATTTCCCCTTTTAGGAATCCTTATTTTTAGCCCTGTTGTTGCTGCCTCACTTTGTCATGACACTCAGCAGGGTTTTTTCAGCCCGATTCCGCATTGTACCTCTTTCCCTCCTGCTGTTTTTACCCTCCAGTTATGTCTTTGTCTTCTAACCTGTCTTGCCCCATAGTCCTTACCCTATCCTACACACAGAGCTCTATCTGCACTCCCTTGAGCCACAACATCATGACTTTATGAGCTGTCATTTGCTGCTGAAAGCGGATGCAAGCCATAATCAAAGTACTGTATACTGACTTATTTAAGCAGAAGTTGGCCTGTAAAGTAAAATGGAATAAAAACAAAAATCCAACTTTACAACAGCTGTTGCTACTACCTGTGGCTTTCAGTGGCTTTAAGCAGCCAAAGTTTTCATATGGTCATATATCATCTTCTTAAACATGCATTAAAACATTTTGCACCTTTCACGTGTCATCATAGTACTGTATATGAAAGTTTTCTTGTTTGGTAATATGATCAAGCAGGTGTGTTGCATCAGCAGCTATAAGATAAATGTGTAACTTTCAACACAGATGGATTTATTAAACACCAAATCAATTAATTTTGTATGAAATAAAAGGACAATTGTTTTTATCAGCTGTTTTATTTTAATCCTGAATATATTCTTTGCCCCATTTCAAATAAAATCTACTGCCTGAATATCAGAAATTTTGAGTCTTCCTTTTCTTTTTCTGAGGAAAAAGTCAGACTATGAAATGCAATATAGCAAGAGTAACAGAAAGCACTTAGCCACACATGAGCACACACACTTAAATGCTTTCTTTTCTATTTGTAATTCCTACTGACTTATCTCTAGTTCTGCACTTTAAGCTCTCACAGCTTCCACAGTAATGCATTTCAGCTGGAGGTCTCTTATATGCATGCATCCTGTTTTGTGCTTGCAGATGGGATAGAGATTGTTGTTGTAGTCATTGTTAGGTGTCAGCAAATAAAATGGCAAAGATCGGAAGAGATGCTCCTGCAAAATGGTTTTTATTGTGGCCTGCAGAAACAACATTACATTTCAGAAAACACATTAAAAAAAAACAAAAGAGCAAATTGTTTAGCCTACTTTTATTTCAGACAGTGAAGACTGACAAATAAAACATTAACAAAAGTTAAAGAAAAACATATGATTATAATTGATTTTTATTTCTTTATTTTGTTTTTAATTGTGCCATGTTTGCTTAGTGTCTCAATATTCTTTGTTGTGTTTTCAAAACTCTTATTCTGCTAGTTTTTTTGTGGTTTTAAGATGCTGTTCTGAAAATGCTGTGTCATTAAGTTTTGTTTTTTAAGAAAAGATTGAAGTTAAATGTAAAAATAATAAAAAAAGATCAGTTTGTAGTTGGACACAAGCCTGTTCTCCATGAATCGCTAACTCATTATTCTGCCGTCTGTAGTGAGACCTGTAGTATTAAGCAGGATTAGTGCCCCATTAAGATAACATTAGGTTCAGTTTCAGGTTCAGCTCAGGATTTTCAGTATCATGAGGCTTGTTCACTAACTTGTATCACCATGGCAACTTGTGTAGTGCAGGACATGTTCCATAATAGACGATCCACACATCTTGAATTTCAATCTCAGGACAAATCAGCTCTGGCAGGAAATGAGAAAATAAAAAGTGTTCATGGGAAGTAAGAGAATCTTTGTCTGACTCTGAAAGTTACATATTGACTTAAATGTGGAATTATCTTCATGAGAGACATGTCAGCAGAACAGAATTTGAAGCCTAAAACAGATATTGATGCCACTAAAATTTGTTCTTGCTGACTTTCAGAGATTTGGAACTGACATTAATTTTCATCAAAATATTCACTAAAATATCAATTATCCTTTTTTCTCCTTTCCTTGCTGTTTTTTCCCCCCTAAAACGAGTATCAAAAACATTTAAATGGCCAAACCACATGAAAAATGGCTGCATGTCTGCATTCATATCCCCACATCTTATAAAATGCTTTCAAACTTGGCTAATTAAAATCATCAGTCAAATAAAACAGTGTTTTTATCGTATCATTATAACAACCTGGTTTACAATATTTGAACTTTTACTTTTACAGTAAGTTCACTTACATTTTATATTCATTTAATAAAACACAACAGTGCACGATCAGAGTTGTAAGCGTTTAATGATGTGGCAGTGATATTAACAAGGTTAATTCACACATTCATAGGAAAAGACAGTTTGTTTTCCTTTTTGTCAATGTTCCTTCCTGCTTTGGCCATTGCAGCTGTGCTTCTTTGCAGCTAGCATCAAAAATATATTGTGATTAGTCAGTTGCCTTCACCTTCCCCTTATTTAATCTGAACATACAATACACAGAAGAGCAAACTCGATATACCAAGCTGATAACCAGTGTTGTAGTATGGCATAACGAGATCTACACTGGTTGGTTAAATTTATTCACCCAGTGACCGTTACGTTATACCCTGGGCGAATACACTGACTTGGTGCCTCCAAAAAACACACACAAATACACTTTCCAACATACATTACACATTACTCTGGTCCAATGACTCTCACATTTTATTGCTTTTATTTCTGATTTATTCTTTTATTCTGTACAGCACTTTGGTCAACTGAGGTTTTTTTTTGAATGTGCTCTATAAATAAATTTGACTTGACTTGACTTGACACATACAATAAAAATGACCTACAGTAATTCCCCAATATCAAGTTATGCAGAAGTACTCACATGCATGTATTTTCCAACTCACCCACATACAGTAATTACATGCTGGTCCGCAAACACCTAAAGAGTCCTGCAGAGGAAGAACCAAGTAAGTCTCCGTCTAAACAATCATCACACATCAGTGGACACACACAAGGCCGAAGATGTCATGACGTCACCACTGAGCATGCTCTCAACTGAAGATGCTATTGTGTTCGTTTCATTAAAATTTGTGTTTGGTACCACTGGTATCACTTAAATACCAGTGTTAGCTAAATACAGTATGACTATGGACATTTTGATTGAATCTGTTGACACTGAAACAATATTTGACTATAAGCTAGTAAGTTTGCTTATTCATTTGACCCACTTTCAAACTCACAACTGCAACAGTTAACATTTTTTATCACACTTAGGCAAATTGTGAAGTGGGGAACCCAATCTGATACTATGGAGATTCCCATAGAAATTAAAAGCCTTCAACTCTGCTCTCATATAAACATGCAGGAAAATGGAAACCAGCCATAAAAGGAAAACCACGTTCCTGAGCCCGAGCAGTGCTCAGGCATTTGTAGAGTAAATGTTCAAACATTCCCTTTATACATAATCATTGGAAAATCTCAGAAGCTGAGGGATCTTAGGTACTGTATGGACAAGTTTCTTCTCACAGGCCACTCAGTGTTACTCATGTAATGGGTTTAGGCCACGCGGTGACAAGTTAGCTGATGGATGAGGTGATTAAATCCCTCTTTCGCTTTACTCGAGGACAGTCCCCAGCTCCTAATTGGTAAGAGAGCAGGCGACAAGGGAAGAGACATCTCCCTCTTTTTCTTCTTTCCCCCTCTGACTCTCTTACTACTTCCCCAGTTCCCAGTCATTTAACTAATCTTGTTTTATCCCCTTGTCGACAGGCGCAGGACTGTGGCGGTAAAATGGAGTGCAGTGGAGATAACTTGCATGGCAGGGCCACAGTAATTTAATGGGAACAGATGTTTCCCCTGCTAGAGTGACAGCAGATCCTTCTCCAGCTCCCTGAAGGGAGGAGCGGACACATTACAGATGGTTGTTGTGCCTCTGGTCATCATTACTCAGGCCGAGGTTTAGACTGGGCTCCAGTTTGGTTGAAGATATGAGAGTAGTCACGTACTGAGGAGCCTCTGGACAGAAAGACTTAAAAGACCCTTGGCTTAAACCTTGAAGTGGAATCAGCGGTGCACAACCATGAAATCCAGAAGAAGCAAGATATAGGTGTGTAAATGCAGTGTGTGTTTGTGTTTGTCCTTGTATCCATGAACTTATTCCTTTGAATGTGCTGTAGTGTATGTGTGGGTTTTCCTTTACTTATGTATGAGAGTACGTGTAGGCATCTGGGAGACACTGTACAACACTAGCGGCGGCCTCCACAGACAGCACGGCACTAGATGAGGAATCACCGGGGCCCCGCACAACAAACAAAGTCAACAACATAAAGTGTTAACACTCCCACTGAAATGTATTCCTGTGTGGATTCTGCTCACATTCGAAGAATGGATTCCTCACTACAACCTGCTCAAACTCAATTCTTGCTTTTTATGTCAAGATAAAATGAGAAAATGTCTTTTTTTTTTTTATCAAGTCTTTGCCTTTACTGTATGTCAAGCTTGTAATTTAACATGTCTGCTATGCAATATGCAAAGTAAGTCAACTTCAAACTACATTTTGTATATATAGCCTAATGTATATGTATGCACATTTACGAAGCTTTGATATCAGGTATATCAGAGTTGATAGAATTTTAATTTCCCTAAGAATAGCAGCGCTTCCTTTAAAAATTCTGAGATGCAAATTACTTGTTTGGCAGCTTAACCAAATAAAAATGAATGAAAACTTATTTCATGATCATCATTTCATGCTTGCATCTGCATTATTATTATATGGTGTGATGGTAATTGTTACATCTTTATTAAATTTCCCCTCAGGATTAATAAAGTACTTACAATTTTATTTAATTTCATTCCATTTCATTTCATTTCATTATGTGAAACTGCAAGTTGGGCTCAGAAATTGTCTGATTTCACTTGCAAGGTTCCCCTTCAAACTATAACATTCTTACAGTTTTCATTATTTAAAAAAATAACTTCTTTCAAACTATATATTATATGTTAAGAAAGACTTTGAGCAAGGTAGTGTGATCTGTAGTGTTACACCAATGATGGTCCAATAAATTAACCAGGTTTAAGTTCTTTCACTTTCACAGACTTTTGGGATAAAAATTACATAAATAACCTTAAATATAAAGTTATGGTTACAGGTTTGTATCACCTAAATGCTTCCTTATATATATATATATATATATATATATATATATATATATATATATATATATATATAAATCTAAAAAAAATGCAAGAAAAATATTCTTCCCTTTGCTTTTTATGATATATACTCTTAAATAACTCCATGTAATAACTCAGTTTAAAAATAATTTGTTACCTATAATCATATTCAGAGTTGCTTCACATTTAACAGTATAAAAAGTCTGCATTTGGAAGTCTGCAAATTGTGTGACGTTACTGTGAAAGTCTGAATCCTTTGCTGAACAAAACTATTTTCATGTGATGTTACTGTGAAACATCAGTTTATTTTTTTCTTATTTTTATTTCTGCTTTCACTCAGTTTCAATGTTGTTTTAAGTACATTTTATACTTTCTCACAGCTTTTCAAACACAAAAGGTGTGCAAAAAGCTCAGCACATACCCCTTGAAGCTAATGCTGAAGCATGAGTTAAGAACATGAGCACACAAAGCACTTAGTTCAGCAATTCTATTTCTGACGTCTTAATGTTTTACCAGGTCCTTGTAAGAGTATTTTATCGACTTATCAGTGAAGAGGATTGCCCTGTGGCTCCATTTGTGCTTAAATATTCAAATCACTGAAATTAGAAAGAAGATTGTATGCCTATCTTGGGCCTATAGGTGTTTCTGCAGCTTGAAACAAGGAATCTTTGCAGGTCAAAATAGATAAAAGAAACCAGGCTAACTGTACATTTTATTGATGTAAAACACAAATATATATATATATATATATATATAAAGAGAATTAAAAAAATTCTTGATAATTTTATTGAGTGAAAGCCAAGTTAAAGTCATTTTATACAGTAAAACATTTCCATGCTTGAAAGAAATTAAAGAAACAGCCTGAGAAATGACAAAAAGCTAAATGAGGCATTTAAAAAAAACAACTGAAAATTCAGTTGCAAAAGACATAAAGGAACTATAAAAGGTTAAAGAACAAATGTGTTCTTCTTTTACAAAGTCACAGACATCCATTCATTTTCTCTCTAGGGTTGCAGCAAGGTTGAAACCCATCCCAGCTGGTGCTAAGTTAAAGGCAAGGAAGGTTGCCAGTCCATCAGGGCCAACGGACAACTATGTATGCTCACTCCTTGGGTCAACTGAGAGTCACCAATCTACTACTTTTGCAGGAAGGAAGCCAGGAAACCTGAAAATAGCAAGTCTTTTGATGAATTATGAATTGAAAATGTCATACCAGAAGTCTTTGATGAAACAGAACAAAAAGCAAACGAATATAAGTCCATTAAATTTCATCCATCCAGTGTTGCCATCCCACAGAATGAAATCTTTTATTTAAAAAAACTTGTTTGAACTTTTCTGTGTTGTTCTGAGGAAAACTTTATTACATCTCACATGATTTAATCACACAACTTTATCACTCTCACATTATTCTGTCTTTAAATGCCAATATTGATATTTTTGCTTTAAATGTGAAATATGAATGCAAATCAATATAACAAATCTATCCTTAATTTCTACTTTTACTAGACTGTGAACTGATTCCATCTTTAAAAACTCTGATCACTAGCAGGTGCCAAAGGAGCACAGCGCAAGTTCCAGATTTCTTCCAGAAGTATGCCCCTTCTGGCGACAAGTGAAAGTGACGCTAATGTTGTGCACACTCAGGAGCTGCTTCAACTGCGTCGGTCTTTAACAACATTACTCTTAGTCTGAGCCCACAGTTAGAGACACAATGTCTACTGAGGTAATTAAGTTATAAATCTGCAAGTTGTTTACAGTTTGATCAAACTGACGAACTGTATGCTAATGGTAACAACAGGCTAACGCTGGCTTGTAGTTCAAATATCCAAATTCAGAGGCTGAGACCATTACCTTAAAAAATGACCACATCAACTAAATGTAACAAGGGGCCAGAATGTATCTCGCCCCCAGGAACAGTCATATGGCTGTCATATTGCCACATTTCCATGCTAAAAACTTGGCATTGCAATTCTATGGGGCGGAGGGGAGGGGCCCGTGGGGATTGAACCCCAGACCCCCCGGGTGAGAGCCCGCCCACCCAGCCCCCCAAAGGGACACCCCCTCCAAATCCTCAGAGACACCCCCAGCGACTATGCACGCTCTCCCCCCCCCCCCCTCCCCCCTTTCATAACCACGTCCCCGCCCCCCCCGCAGGTCCCCCCCCCCCCATCCCCCATCCACCCCCCCCTCTTACTCTACCTCTCCCCCCCCACCCCGACTCTGATTGTGGCAGGACGGGGGCGGCCGCCAGGGATTAACCCCCTACCCCCCGGGAGGAATCCTTGCCCTACCCATCCAGCCAAAGGACCTCCCCCTCCCCAATTTTCCCGGAGCATGAACACTCTCAGGCATAGTGACAGGACTGTCAACTGCCACATATGCATCCTTATTTCCTCATGCATCACATTTACCTTGTTAGTAAGAAGAAAGCCAACTGCAGGTCTGCTTTATTTCTAGAGCAGATCGGAGCTCCCTCCATTTAAAAAAAAGGGAAAAAAAAGCTGCTCGGTTCTCCCGTCTTACTCCAGAAACGGTCAGACTCAAGTTTGGTTCTGTTCATTTCACGAGACAAAACTTTTCTTCATTGTCTTACTGGAGTCTGAGTTGGGGTTTGAGAGGCACTTGTTCTCCATCTTTTAGCAGGAGTCAGTGTTGTCTCGACATGCGCGGACCTGCGGTGGTGGAATACACAACACCAGCACAGCCAGACAAACGAGAACATGCAGCTCGTCTCCCCCACAAGCGCCCCCTGTAGGCTTCGTACCTGAAACGAAACACACATAAAGAATGTTACAAGAATAGGCTTTTATCATCTTAAGAACATCGCCAGAGTCCGCCCGTTCCTCTCTCGGGCCAACACGGAGGTGCTGATGCATGCTTTTATCTCCTGTCGTCTGGACTACTGCAACGCCCTGCTCTCTGGTCTCCCCAAAAAATCTATTTCAAATTTACAATTACTCCAGAACTCAGCGGCACGAGTTCTGACACGGACCAGAGGGCGGGAACACATTACACCAGTTTTAAAATCACTGCGTTGGCTCCCCGTGTGCTTCAGGATCGATTTCAAGATTCTTTTATTAGTGTTTAAATGTCTTAGCGGTCATGGACCATCTTATTTATCTGATCTGCTTTTATCATATCAACCCTCGCGGGCCCTGAGGTCCTCTGGCAGCGGCCTGTTAGTCATTCCAAGAGTAAGATCCAAAACCCATGGGGAGGCTGCATTCAGCCATTATGGTCCCCCGATTGTGGAACAGCCTGCCGAGGACATCAGGGCCGCAGAGACTGTTGATATTTTTAAAAGGAGACTCAAGTCTCACTTTTTTAATTTAGCTTTTATCTGATTTCATTTACTCTTTTATCCTTATTGTTTTAATATTTCTATTCTCTATTGCTTTCATAGATTATTATTTATTTATTTTTAATTTTTATTTTCAAATTTAATTCTTATGTCTTACGGTTAAATGCCAAATTTTTAAGGATTTTTTTTTTTTTTTTTTTTTTTTAGTTATTTACAACTGTTTACAGCACTTTTAAGCATTTAGCTTTTAGCTCCAGTGTTTCCTCATGGGGGCCCTCCACATTGGGAGTTGTGTCCGGTCTGCCTGCAGAGGTGCTGTCTTGGGGATCCCCTGGGCCAGGAGGACTGGGGGACTCCACACCATGTGTGGGGTTTGTCCTGGACTGTTTGGTTCGGGGGGTCTCTCTGGCAGTGCTCCCTGTGGTTTCAGGCTGTGGCGCCTCTCGGCGTGGAGGCCCCCCCCCCCCCACCCCCCTATAGGTTGTTTTTCCTCACCTGGATCCTCAGTGCTTTGCGATGTTACCGTATCTGTTACTGTATTAGACTTTTTTCTTTTGGCTGGGTGCTCTGTGCGTGTGTGTGCATGTGTGCGTGCATGGATGTGTGCATGTATGTGTGCTTACAGTATGTATATGTTTGTTGGTCTTTTTGTGGGGGTGGGAGGGATGAGG
Source organism: Atherinomorus stipes (assembly GCA_023101725.1). Taxonomy (NCBI): domain Eukaryota; kingdom Metazoa; phylum Chordata; class Actinopteri; order Atheriniformes; family Atherinidae; genus Atherinomorus; species Atherinomorus stipes. The sequence continues at coordinate 1,408,576 of JALJCO010003968.1, read as the reverse complement.
GTTTCATGTCTTTTATTGTCTTTGTTTTTGTTAAGCACTTTGAGTTGCATTTTATTTGTATGAAAAGTGCTATATAAATAAAGTTTGATTGATTGATTGAACTCTCGCATCGAGCATTCAGAAAAAGTATTAGAGATAACAGCAGTGAAGAAAGACCTGCGGATTTTACACACCAGGCAGTTGTTAGAGCTTGTGGAGGAAAGAAAAGAATAGTATCTAATATTTAAACTTGCGCAGTGCGCCTTTAAGATTACCGAACTTTATCATAAAAGCATCCCTTCTATTTTGCCCAGCTTATTAATATTCATGATAGAAAGAAGATTAAATAAAAAAAAAAAATCATATGTTTCAAAATTTCTTAATTCACTGCAGTAAATTATTTTGTTTGATTGTAAGCTACTCATTTAATGTCAGCAAAACTCAACTCATCTTCAACTAAACTTTATTTTTAAAGTCCTTTCAAACAACCATAGTTGGAACAAAGTGCTGTATAAACAGTTAAAACACTTCTAAAATGATAAAAAAAAAAATTAAAAGAATATAACAATTAAAAATAATGATTAAAAATAATTTAAAACAAATAAAACCAAAAACCAAATAAAACCAACAACTTAAACAAACCACAAAACACTAAAACAAAGAGTCCTATGCTGCGTTGAAAGCCAAAGAATAAAAATAGGTTTCAAGACCAGTTTTGAAATTGGACAGTGATGAGACTTGTCTAATTTGGAGGTTGGGGGGATGTAAAATCGACTTAAAATCAGGTAAAAATGAGATAAAAGCAGGAGGAGCATTGAAACAAAAACAAAACAATTTAGCAATTTATACAATTTATAGATAACAACTCATTCTGGGTAAAACACCAAAGAAAAGAGATGGGTTTTAAGAAGGGCTTTGAAACTGGACAGTGAAGAGGCCTGTTTGACCTGCAGGGGCAGCGCATTCCACAACTGTGGACCAGCCATAGAAAAAGCCCTGTCCCCTCTGAGCTTCCACCATGTCCTCAGCACCTCCAGCAGCAGCTGGTCAGCTGACCTGAGGGACTGGAAGGGAGCATGTATGTGTAAGAGCTCAGAGAGGTAATGGGAGGCAAGGCCATTTAAAACCTTTAAAACAAATAAAAGGATTTTAAAATGAACCCTAAAAGCAACAGGCAGCCATGTACAGGGAGGCTAAAACAGGAGAAATGAGCTCTCTCTTCCCTGTGCCCGTCAGCAGACGTGCTGCAGCATTCTGCACCAGCTGCAGATGCTGCATCAACTTCTGACAGAGCCCAAAATACACAGAATTACAGTAATCCAGCCGTGTTGAAATAAAAGCATGGATCAGTGTCTCAAAGTCCTGTTTTAAAAGAAAATGTTCAGTTTTGGCCAGCTGCCTCAGCTGGAAGAAGCTGGCTTTAACCACTGCACTGATCTGCCTGTCCAGGTTAAAATCACGGTCCATGTTAAAACCTAGATTGGTGACAGCAGGCTTAGAGTACAGCACCAGAGGGCCCAAGTCAACAGGAGGGGACCCCTTGGCACCAGGACTAAAGCTGAAAGCTCTGTTTTTTTCTCTTTTTTTTATTAGAATGAAGGAAGTCAAGGCCTTGGTGGCCTTGACTTCCTCAAAACAGATTAACCATTTTTAAAAAGGAGTCAGAGTCCTTACTTTTAAATGGTACATAGGCCTGACTGTCATCAGCAAACAGATGGAAAACACACTTGTGCTTCCTAAAAACAGACCCCAGGGGAAGAAGGTACAGGGTAAACAGCAGTGGCCCAAGAATAGACCCCTGGGGGACCCCACATAACAGAGGAGCAGAGGAAGACTGGAAATGGTCAAGCTTGACAGAGAATGTCCTCTCAAATAAATAGGACTGAACCATTCTAGGTCAGTACATTGTATTCCAATAGAGTGTTCAAGGCCGGTAATTAAAATTTTGTGATCCACCGTATCAAAAGCAGCTGTTAAATCTAATAAAATCAGGATCACATGATCGCCCGAGTCAGTTGCTAAAAGAACATCATTAAAAACCCTCAGTAAAGCAGATTCAGTGCTATGCAGAGGCTTAAAACCAGACCTCAAAGACTTTATTTACTTCTAGGAACTCTTTTAATTGCGTATAAACAATTCTCTATGATTTTTGAGATAAAGGGAATCTTGGAAATTGGCCTGAAATTGCAGAGAACAGTCAGATTGAGGTTAGGCTTCTTAAGCAAAGGTTGGACTAAAGCATGTTCAAAATCTTTAGGAACCACGCCAGAGGACAAGCTGTTGTTAATAATGACAAGAACAGCAGGTCCTAAAGTAGAAATAAATAGTTGCGGCGTGACAACATCTGTGGGGGAACCTGAGGCTTCAGATGACCCGAAATTTCACATAAAAAAGATAAAGTCTTCAGCTCAAACTGGTGAAAAACAGCGGAACAGGGGACAGAGACTAATGGAAGGGCTAAACCATTTTAAGATTTAAAAACAAATAAAAGAATCTTAAAATGAACTCTAAAATGCACAGGCAGCTAGTGGAGGGAGGCCAGGATGGGGTTTATGTGCGCTTTCTTACATACTCCAGTTAAAAGGAGTGTGGCTGCGTTCTGCACCAACTGGAGATGTGCGAGGGAGGACTGGCTCACCCCAAAATAAAGCTGGACTTTACTACAGAGCTGATTTGCCAATCCAATTTAAAATCACTGTCCATCGTCCATCTAACCCTAACCCAATAAGCTTTTTTTTAAACAAAGTTTTTATTTTTCTCTGTAAAGAAAATCTCTCAAAGAAATCAGTCCTGCAGCTTTAATAGAAAGCAGGAACATTACTAAAGTCAACAGAAAAGAGAAAGTAGTGGCATGAGTAAAAGTGGTATGTGGTGGTATTAATTATTTCCCACCAAAAATGTTGCCGTGACAGAGCTCAGACTCGAGGCTGCAGAAAAAAGTGGTCCTTTTCCACAGTCAGACAGGAAAAGCTGCCTGTGGAAAATTTCTAATAGATTCTGCACTTTCACAGCTGTGAGTCTCCAGGGAAGGATTGTGTGGGTTATGTCATCTGTGTGTTTTGTATGTGTAAACCGATGCCAAGCACCGTTCTTCGCCGCTAAAATGTTTGACATTTCATAAGAGCTTTTGCTCTATCCTTCCGGGTGTTTTTTTAATTTTGATTTATTTTCTTTTTCTCCCTAATATTGATTTTTAGTAGGCATGTAATTGAGAGAAATTTCTTCAAATTCAAATGATTTCATATGTAATGGCAAACTTTTCATCTTTGGTGCAGCTCATGTTTGACAGATATTGGGCACCTGCAGACTTCCCACACTAATTAACTGAGCGTGCATACAGACCTGCCACAGCTCATTTGTAATATGCCTTGAAGAAAGCACAAGCCTCGGAATATGGCCATATATTCTAGCTAAGATATGTTGATGTAATGAAAGCAGTTTAACCTTGGGAGGGCATTAATGTGGCTATTTCTTTTTTTCTCTCTCTCTCTCGTCTCTATTGAGTTTTTCTTCTTCTAAACCAATAAACATAGGGTTTCGAAATAAAAGAAAACTATTCCACATGAGCGGGCCTCCCACCATTTTCCTTAAAGACTCACACTGTTATTAATTCACCACCCTGGACATTAAATTAAGTCACATCTCAGCTTGTTCAGGCATCTACAGAAATCGTTTGCCAGCCTTAAAGTTTTTTTTTTTTTTTTTTTCTTAGAACCATTAGATTGGAGCTGAAAGATGAGGACAATGAGACAACTGTGGAGCCCATCCTACAACAGACACATCTGATGTCAAAAAGCACCACCATCATGATTGTACAGTATGTTCTAGCTCTAAGCTTCCCAATAGGTGAAAATGCAATTTATGTGCATATTAAATGCAGGATCACTCTAGGTTCGGGAAAGAAAAGCTGTCATATTCGTAAGAGGATGTGCCAATTGGAAAGGTCACAACTGTCTATAGAGAACAAATGAGGCTGGTAATCGCTTTTCCTGCCAGCCTTCTACAGGCACATAAAAGACCAGGTGCTTGTCTGAATCTTGATGATCCCCCTCTAAGTGAAATCACTGACGCACATCCAGCTCAATTAAACAGCGACGATAGTGAGGCGGGGAAGATCACATTCTGCAGTACACAGTTAAGAAACTCACACTGTGTTGTGAGCATCATGAGGTTAAGTTAAATTACTGGTTTGGCTGTAATGTGACAGACGGCTCTACTAGGACTCACGGAGTTAAGACACACTTTAAATCCGTTTTCCGAACAACTTATTTGCCCAGGAGATGTGACATTAACCGCACCTTGGTGGGAACTCAGAAGCTGTGAAAACAGTGTGTACTCTTCCACCTCAAGGTCGTGTGTGGCAGCGGGTGAGGAGAATTACAGGGGCTAATAGACAGTGCTCAAGTTTAATGAAGAGCCCTGATGAGGAGGCAGATTGGTCCCCACCGACAGATCAGCTGCTGCCATTTCCATTTTCATGGGCGCTCAGATGCTTCACGGGGAGAATGTCACAGTTGGCTGCAGAGCCCCGTGGACTAAATCTGCCTTTGTGCATACAGCATGTGTGTGTGTTTGTGTTTTACAGCATGTCAGCCAAGACTGATCCATTTCAGATACAGTGGTGAGTTCTTTGATCTTGAGCCAGTCTTCACACTCCTCCATGTCTGGAATTTATATCATGAGGCACATTCAGAAACACAATGTACTGTAAATGGATTTCAGACTGAAGGTTGGGCAGCTTCACAGACTCATACATGGCTTATTTAAAAAGCTATTAGAGCTTCCATATTGGGGGGAAAACTCTTCAAATGGAGCCTTTTTTTTAAGAGCAGCCGAGAACGTGAACTGGATCAAACTTAAGTCCATGATACTTAATCATTTTCTTATCAGCAGCGGCTGTCAGTCCTTTCCAAAGGAATAACCCCCAAAGAAAGAGGAGAAATGAAGGACAGAAGACGACTCATGTTAGCCTGTCATCTTTTTGAGCTCACTGACACACCTATCTATTGACACTGCTGCTTTATTCCAGCTAAAAAAAAACCCTCCTGATGCCCACTCTGTGAAGGTTAATGGGGGATAAAGCATTTTGTCATAAAGCTCACAGCAGCACCTTTTCTCTTGTGTTGGCACACGAGCCAACGGACAGGACAGAGAGAAAAAAATATTATCACTGCCAGCGGTCACTAGTGGGCAACTTGTCATAGTGGCCTATTTCAGAGCGATATATACCTGCTCATGCCAAACTGGATGCTTCAAGAAGGACACGAGACATGCAGGGTGGGTTATCTTTATTTGCTTGCAGCTGGATTGCAACTAATTAATCAAATCAAAGTACAGCAAAGAGGGAATTTATTAAAAAAAACATAAAAACTTTGATATCAAAGCAAAAACATGATGTGAAGGATTCCCTCTCACAGGTGGGATGAAATGACATGGTGAAGGTCAGACTGGGGTGTTTTCAGAACAGAAGTCTATTTGACATGCAGGTGGAAAAACATTTTCTTCCCTAAAGGTCTCCTGAGCCTTGAGGAACTTAATGCACCTCCAACATAGCGCCTCACTCTCCTTCCACAAAATGACCTTCACTGAAAGCCGAAGTGTTATTTCACTTTGAAACTGTAACATATTAATATTCAAAATAATAGAAATGATAATAAAACAAGAGGATCACCAATGTTACTCTGAGTCTGAACTATAAACGGTTCCTTTATGGCTGTTAATGTCAGCTGAACGAGCATCCCACATAATTCACAGCGATGCAGTTCGGATAATTACAACCCGGCATGACAATCAGATCACTTTTGACATTAATAAAGAGTGAAACTAAAATAATTCAATTATATGATGAAGTCAATTAGACAACTGATTGGGTCATTGTTGCATACACAGACAGTACACACATGATTTTTTGTGATTCACTTAAAGAGTGCTCAGCCTTAGCAAAGTTTAATGTTGCATTTTTAGAGCAACACTGCCCCCAGTTGATATGTGGTATAAGTGCGACTGGGAGCACAAGATTAATGAAGTGCATGAGAGAGGAGTGAACATGACAACAAATTGTGCAACTGTAATCAACATACAACGTTTATGATAAAGTATTATAAGCAGATTATGCATGAACAACAAGGAAGTGATGAAGAAATAGATGGCTATGTACAGAACAGGCTGTTAAATACAATGTTTGCTCTCTGCTTGCAGCCTTTAAAGAGGAGTAATTTCCCAATACTTACTGTTTATGAGTCATGACGCCCAGTTTTTGATGCTTCAAACTTGTGATTTACTTAAGAATAGAGAAAAACTAAGTTGACTCTAACACAGTAATGCTCATTATGTCACGTAGTATATGTTCAGGAACCACAAAAGAATCCGTAGCCGACTACAGAACAATACGAAGCCATCTTGAATCAGATGAATATCAGATGACTTTTCTACTTGTGACTGATTCATTCACATGATTTAAGTTTCTTGCAGTGCATGCGAAAACCATGTTTCCCAATCTAAGTTCTCAGTTCTCTGGGGAAATTTGAAATTGCTTTGATTTCGCTACCGTACATTCGATTTGAAAGCCACCGTGATGTTTGGAAATTTACACAGGGCCCTCATGACTCGGGTGCACATAAATGTGTCCAGTGCTATTTCCACTTTGCAATGTTGTTGATGGTAATTGCATTATTCTTTTAAAAGTGGACTGGCGACACACTTTGGTAGAGTGTTTATGATTGTACTTAAAAATCAGACAATATAGAGATCAGACAGCTGAGTTTTGATGATCATCATCAGCAAACAGCAAACACATTGACGAAAGACGAAACGTGATCTGGGTCTAAGTATAGCTTTTAGCTCAGAGGCCCAAATCTTTCTCTGGTCCTTTTCTTTCCTTTGTGTAACATGGTGGGCAATTTATACTTCTTTCTTTGGTTACATGTATGATCCGATGTCTTTTGGTTATATATAGCAACTAAAATACCTGATCAGAAATGATTTCCTTAGGGGGAAAACATGGTTTGATATTCTGCGCTGGCTGTTGCAGCCAGCACAGATAAAACAGGCTTTTTGATAGATAAAATCTATACGGGATACACAGCTCGAGTTTCTGCAGATGTACAGTGGCACTGGTTAAGGTAACAAATTTACATAGATATAATTGTACTTAATTTTTATCTTTTAACACAAAACAAAGTGTTTATTACACTTATTACACATTTATTACAATACTAATAAAAACAGAAATGACTGGATTGGAATGCTGGATTGGCCAAAGTCATCCAATATCCAATCCAGCTAATTTGTCAATATCGGTGCTGATATCCGATCTGGGTATCGGATCGGTAAATCTCTAATTTCAGATGTTGAAACTGAGATATCTTACAAAAAATATGAGCTTATTTAGAATTTGATGGCAGCAATAAATCTAAAAAAGGTGAACAAGAGCCACAATGGACTAGAAAAGGAGTTGGCAATTAAAAAAAAAAGTGGAGGAGTGTTTGACAACTAATTAATAATACAGTCAGTTGGGAATATGTGAGTAATTAACTCATTTAGGTAGAAAAATCGACCAAAAAAAAAAAAAAAAAGAAACAAACGAAACTAACATTTATATTGTGTGTGTATGTGTGTGTGCGTATGTGTGTGTTTTAAACCACAACAGGAAGAGAAAAAAAAGAACAGATACTGTAGAGCCTTTTCATTTAAACACACAATCAAACCATGAACAAGCTTCCAATCAATGAGAAAATTATTCTACATCTTGTTATGTATAAAAATTTGAGCATTTTGATTAAAATATGTTGATCAGTTATGTTGATTGTTTCCCCAATAGAAACCAATACCAGGAAATACAAGCGCGGCGGAAACAGTCCACAATTCTTTTTAAGGACTAACAAAATCCTCTACAGTATGTGTTTCTCATTTGGAAATTCACAAAAGAACCCCTCTTTGTATTTTCACTTTACATGTGCTTTATTCTCTACAGCCATTCACAAGCATATCACTCATATGAGGTTATGCTGTGTGTCGTCTAATGTCTTTCTGAAGCAGACTTTTAGGGGGCTGGGGATCAAACCACCAATCTTCCACTTTGAACATGACCACTCTACTCTAGCTGCTATATAAGGCCACAGCCTACCAGTGCCTTACTGGATGATTTGCAATTGGAACTGGGACTTACTGGAACTGGTGCTGCAGTTGAACTAGTTTATTTTCTTCTAGGCTCTGGATGAGAAGCGATGTGCAGACAATATCTAACTGGTTCTGAGTTGTTCGAAATTGCAACTTTCAATACACCAATTTTCAGTTTAAATTCAATAGCACATTAATCACAGCAGCTCGAACAATGTAACACCTAACATATCTATTTTTAATGATTTTCCCCCTCTTTTTTATATATGATTTCAAAATGACATGACTCTCCCGTTTTCAGACATACAATGTCAGCAATATCCGATCAGCTAATTAGTCAGTATTGGAGCGGATATCCGATCCGGGTATTGGATCGGTGCTGTACAGTATAGCTAAAAGCATATACAGTCGTCCTCAAATTTATTCTTACTCTCTTATTAAATAAGGAAAAAAATTCAGCCGTCACTAAGATAAGTTGAAATTAAACACATTGAATAAAGTTTTTTATGAAAATCATTCCATTGATTTTGAGTTGTGGTTTAACAAAAATATTAAAAACATGCAAACAAGAAATAAACGAGTAAACAAGCATGATGGGGCTCCAAAGTTTAAATTTTTTTTGGGCAATACTTTGAAATGCTCCAATAGGCTCTATGCACAGCTCCACTGCTTCCTGAACTTAAGAGAGCTCCTTTGTTTCCCATCTTTAATTAGTGCAGTGGTTCTCAAACTTTTTTTTGCAGGGCCCCCCTTTCATCGGAAATAATAATGTCAAGCCCCCCCCATCCCACCACCGCAACCACATGTACCCAAACATTTACCATGAAATACATGAAAAAATGCACTGCATTTGAGGTGGGGGGAATGCCTATTGAGTCATCATCATTTTTTCATTAGTACTTTAAAGAATATGCCCATTTTTTGTTAGAAGTACAAAAACTAGGCCTGGCTGGGCCCCCCCCGACAGAGCCCTGAGCCCCCCCTGGGGGGCCCGCCCCCCAGTTTGAGAACCACTGAATTAGTGGATGAACTGATTAATCCAGATGTGTTTGGTCAAGCACACCTGGATAGTTTTTCCAGTAATGAAAGACAGGAAACAAAGGAGCTATGCCTTAAGTTCAGGAAGTAGTAGAGTTGTGCATAGAGCCCATTGGTCTGGAACAGATTTGCTAGTTTGTTTTATAAAAATTATTCTTTACAACTACAATTAAAATTTGTAGTTGAAAATGTTGTCACTAAATTGATATTTTGTAATAAAAAAAGAAAAAAATACAGATAATTTTTTTTTCATTTTTAATTAAGGGTTATTTAAATAATTATTGTAAATTCAGCATCTTCTTTCATTGGAAGGTATGAATAATTTTAAGGACAACTGTATGTTTGAAAAGTACATTTTGCCACATTTTCTGATACACTTTGGTACTCAGAAGCTTCTACCGTCGTAAAATTATCCTTCATAAGGCCACAAATCCTGTAAATAGAAAAGTTTTTTCCATACATGCCCTTTAAGAGAATTGCCCCAGAGTTTTCCCTGCAGCTCATATTTCAAGCTTGTGAGTCACATGCAAATGCCACTTGCTGTGCAGTAGCTTATTAATGTTCACAAGATCGCAAACGTCATTTGAAGACACACATAGTACACACACTGGGGCACTGGGACAAAATTTATATGAGAAGATATGTTTATGAATCCTATAATTATGTTTATATCATGCAATATGTAATACACAAAAGGCTCTTAATGCTTTATAGATATTTCTCCCTTTTCCAAAAGGTGTCAGCCTTGATTTTCCATTCTCGCTTCAATTATTTCAATGTTTGGCTGCAGCTCTTCTTTCTTTCTTTCTTTCTTTCTTTCTTTCTTTCTTTCTTTCTTTCTTTCTTTCTTTCTTTCTTTCTTTCTTTCTTTCTTTCTTTCTTTCTTTCTTCCTTCCTTCCTTCCTTCCTTCCTTCCTTCCCTTTCTGGTAGAGGTCCATCTCTACCAGCAGGGGGACACGGCTTACATTTAAGCCCACAAACGCTAAACCCTTGTTTTGATATAAATGCTACTCTCACTGTGGGATCTGCTGATGTACCCTGCTAACTTAAAACCTTCTGAAAGTCACTGCACAATCGTTTCTATTGAAAAACAAACAATTAGCCTACTGTTATTTGGGAAAAATGAAAAATACAAGTGTGAAATGCTTTTCAACATGGAACTCTGAAGCATCACATAAGAAATAGTTTCCTTTGCTTTTGGTTTTTTTATTTTTGTTAAGGTCAGTCGGAATCCGTGTTAACAGTCCCCTGAGCATCACTACAGGAATGTTGTAGATTCTTGCTTTGTATTGAACAAACATCAGACTAAAATGCCAATCAAAAAAGGGGAAAAAAGAAAAAGAAAAAACAACCATAGGGAGAGGAAAAAATCTTTAAAAAATAAAAAATAAATAAATAAACAGAATGAAGCTTTTTTTTTTTTTTTTTTTTTTTTTTTTAAAGCACAGGCCTGGCCTTTATCGCCCAGTGATGCAGGAATGTGAAGGATGCTGCGAGTCCACCTGATACTGCCTCGCGCCCGGGGGAGGGTCTCCAATCTCCACTCTGCCATAACACGGCCCAGCTCCGGCAGGCAGGCAGGCAGGAGGGGGGGGGGGGCAGCGCATCCTCTGAGAAATCTGCTGGAAACATGATCATCAGGGGAACCTAGACGCATTCCTCTGCTCCGGTCAGACGATTCGACAGCTACATGTGTGCAGTTATTCTCCAAAGGACATATGAGAGGAGACAGGCGTCGGGTCTGTGCAGGAACGATACAAGCCGACATCATCAGCCGCTGCGACGTGTGAGAGGAGGTCATCTCTGCTAAGGTAAGATGCCGAAAAAAATAAAGAGCAGAAAACGAGCGGAGCTACTTTTCTGTGCGTGTTCATGCGTAAATACCGGCCATTTTCCCTCGGTTTTCTTACCCAGTCTATTTTTAAAGCATTTTTTAAAAAGCCGCTCCCCGTCGTGCAGTGATGCTTTGATGCATCAGGCTTCACGCCTCCCTCGTAATTAAACCACCATGCATTCCCTCCAAAACAGAAAACGCCTTTGCAGTGTCAGAAAGCGAATTCACAGAGATGGACGCAGCTCGCAGAGATTAGACATTTATTACGCTGTCTTTCCTGGACGTGGTCAACATGGACTATACTAAATATGGGTTAGTGGAGCAAATCAACGAGCCCTGCGACCACCGGAATGCTGCGTTAGATCACTCTGATTTTAATCAAAAGCGCTTACATTCAACGATCTGGTTTTGTGTGTCCCACATATAGATTACAATCTCATTTCATCACTGGGGAAAACAACACTGTTGTTGAAGGAAAACGCTAAGGTGGCAAACACATTAGCAGTAGGCCTGTGGGCTTCAGGCTCAGTAGTAGTGAGCTGGCACACTACTTTCCTTGTCATAAGAGAAAGGGACAGGGTTGCAGCTAATGTTTATATGTCAAGACATACTCTAATATTTTTTGGAGTTTCAAGGGGTAAAAACAGGCATACCCCCTTTTGAGCTGTTGGCATGATGGCACAGGCTTACCCATTTACCTGTAGCCTTCCAGCCCAGATCAAAGACACCCAAGGATACTGTACTTTCATAGCCTACTGTCCAGCTGTCCATTAGACTTTGATCTTAGCAGCTACTCTTTTGGAATATACATTATAGTGCCATGTTTTCTCGGTATGTAAAATGGTTAAAATGCCATGTTTAAAGTTGAATTGAAAATGTCTCTCATTGAATTAAGCTCTCAGTAATGTCAACTGCATCCCTGACCTAATAAAAGCTGATGTTAATTTTAGAATTACCTCAGCACATTGGGCCAGTTAGCCCACATCTTTTTCATCCTGGGAATTCATAAGCTATAGTTAGACACATATTAAGACAAAGATTAATTTCCTGATGGTGATATTTGAATATCTGTAGATACGAATCATGCCTATAATGGTAAATGCATGCTAACTTGTGAAAATGCATGTTTAAAACAAACAAACAAAAAAAAAAACCTTTGGGATTCTGTATAATGCATTGATATGGCAGCAGCCTGACTGACGTGTCAGTGTTGAATCAACGTCATCCACTTCTCTGATATACTTTGCTTAGAATTACATCCATGTGCTTAAGGATTAATAATCCAGATTGCCCTATGCTCTAATGCTCAGGTATGAATGAAGACACCATTTCTATCAGGGATGCCTGGACAAAATAACCAGGGATAATGCCATAGTAATCTGCACAAAAACTAAAAAACATTAAATGAGGTCTGCAGAGCAGTTCAGGGGCAGTGTTTTCTATGGAAGAGAATAACTCCTCTGCAGGTTGGTGAAGACCTTGGGCTTTGATAGACTGCAAACCTTTAATTTCAACACACACAGAAAATAACACGCTATAGATAAGGATTAAAAAGTAATTATGATAACCAAGTGAAACATCCTGAAAAGAAACTTGTGACGTCTGCTTTTCCACTCAAGGTTGATGGTCCTGTGTGCAGTCCAGGCTGTGTGGGTCTGTCATTAATCATGAGCTATTGAAATGAGATCTCACAAGTTTGTGACTGAAGCAAAGCTGTGTGTTATCACAGCTACCGGAAAGTATTGTCATATTTCCAAGAACTCAGATATTGGACATTGTTATTGACTATTTCACTGATGTGCACTGATGCTCACTACAGTTGATACAGTGATATTGGCATTCTTTAGACAAAGTGTAGCAGCTGTAATCGCACATGAGTCCTACTTGTTTAATAGAGACTGTGTTCCATGTTATGTTGCATATTTTTGCAGCATTTGATGCAGAGTATTGCATTTTTTTCCCTCATGTTGCTACAATATGTTATCTGAGCCCACAGCAATCCCGCCACTGCATTTCATATTACATAAGTTTAGGTAATACCATAAAAGTAATTCATTGTGAAATAAATAACCCCTTTCACCACATTCACATGGGTAATTTTCTTTCATAATTCTCTAATCTAAGTGGTTCTTGTCTGTCTGCTGTCTGTCAACGTTTCTACTGATATAAGAGGATGATGTGGATTATGTTTATAGACTGCATGTGTCCACCTTAGGCGTGCGAGTTGGAGCAAACAGATGAGTGGCCTCATAAACTCATGAAACACCACAGTCGCTATCTCATAGACAAGACTTTCTGCAGTTTTAATTCAGGCAGTGTGTTAGATGAAGATAACTGTGATTCATTTTTTGTAGATATGCAGCTGTGCATTAAGTCCTGATGGCCACACATGCATCACTTTCTGGAAATTTCTAGACATGGGTAGTTTTATACAGCCTACAGTCCTCACATCTGGCAAAGAAATAAATAGAATACATAGATACGCACATGCTTTATTGACACTCAGATTTTACTTGTCATTTCTCATATTCATAAACAGAATATACATTCTAAGATTAGTTGCTTTTTATGCTACTTGATAGTTTCATAAGTGGTTTGATGAAATCAGAGCAAATCTTCAGTCAGAATCAGAATTGTTAAACCTGATTTTTTCTTTTTTTTAAAAAAAAATCAGATGATGTACTGTACCACATATACCACACAATAAGAGCAATGTTGCTTTAAAGTAAAAGAACATTTAACATTACACAGGACAAAGAAAAAAAATATTGCATCAGCAATTCCAAATGTTCATTTATGAACTCATAAACTAGTTAAAATATATGAACTCATAAATAAGTTCATATACAGGGCTTAACAAGGCTATTTGAATTTGAACATGACATTGTTGGCTCTCTTTTTTCTTTTTACATTTTTCAGTTATCTGCATCTCCAGCATCTCCCTCCTCATCACCCAAACATAGCGATACAAGACATAATACCCAGACAGAATATGTATAACACTACATAACACAAGCAAAACCAAAAGAAAAATAAACAAAAATTGTTCAAAGACATTGTTGGTTCTCAATTTAACTAGTTTAATAATTGAAATATAGCATGCAGCTGCATGGGCATCACAGCATATGTTTGAGTGGCCTGCTGTGGCTTCTTTCATAGTTTTCTCACTTTATAGCAGCAAGGTACAACGAATCCCAGGAAAAGAAGCTTAGTTGTTATCCTAGGCTGAGCTGCAGCAGAATGAGTGGTGAAGCTGTAATTGCAATGATAATCATCTCTTGTCCCTGGTTTCACCTATACCATGCCCCAGAAGTGTCGTTTTCAGAGTCCTCAAACTGGAGGCTGTGATATATTAAAATAATGTTTCTCGGCTACTTCTCACGACAGTGTCTTCTCATTTTAAAGTGAAGGCCTTTGAGGCTCAGGTCCGACCAACATGCTCAGCAGACCATTCAGTTAAAGTTAAGAATTTGTGTGGGTGGAAAGTTGCACAAAGTCTCATAATTTGCAAAAGACAATTGCTTCATCCTCTTAGTCGAACTGTAAAGACCAGCAGGCATTTTTCCCATGGTTATTCGTCACACTTCGAATTAAAATGCAGAAACACACCACAGTCTTAACTTACATTAAATGTAAAATAAAATATTATGTCAACTTACTCTCTATGCTGAGCATCATCAAATAGGGTATCAGGAAGCTACACAAGCTTCAGTATTGGATTTATGTGTTAAGCCAGCAGCATGAAAAGCCTCCATCTGATTTATGCAGGGATTACTAATATTTTGGACAACAACATCATAATTAGAATAAATATCATTTGGGAAAAAAAAAAGAGCATCTACGTCATAGCTGTGCCGATCGACAGTGGGCCACTCAGTTTAGGCTGTTTGGTTTGAATTAATGATTGAACCAGAGTGCTGGGTGATGACTGCACTCAAGTTAAACTTTAATGAGCTCCATGTTTCCCCTGTTAGTCAATGGGCTGAGCGGCACAGAGGGGAAGTGGTTGTGCCTGTAATTATCAAATGCTATGAGCAAGCCTCCGTTTTCTTTGGGCTGAATGAGCAGAACTGAAAGGTAAAAAAAAAAATGTGTGAAAAAATATGAAGATGGTTTCATGAAAGTCTCATATGGGACTTTCAGACAAATGAAACACGGTGGAATGAACATGCCATCCTTTTTTATGTCTGTCATTATTTGGGTCAGCCTTTTTGACTGTAACTTCAACAGGAATGTTTAAAACTGTAAAAAGCCTATAAGTCTTTGAAGCCTATTATTTTTTCAGTATAACATATACCTGTTTTAAGCATTAGCCATATATTTTATGGTTTCTTTTGTAACCAAAGCTTCCGTGAATCCTCTGTGTAACAGCTTTGCCCTTTAAGATTTGATCCACCATGTACCAGATAGCCGAGGGCTCCATCCAGCAGCTAAAATGTGGTCAGAGCCAGAAAGTAGCTCTAATATTACCATTCTGTCCTTTTAAGACTATGATTCATCTTTGATTCACAGATTTCGTGAGGAGATTTGTCTTTATTTTCCAGGTCAATGGATAGTTGTGTGTCCTTTTAGCTTGATGGCCTTACATCACTTATACATCCATCACTTACAGAGCAAAATACAGTTCTATGAAAAACCAATATTTTCTCATGCATCCAGTACATAATGTGATCACATTAATTAAAACCAAAGGCTTACATCATTGTCAGTTTAATTGTTACAGGAAATACACAGCCTCCAGTGGGAACAGTTTTCTGAGAAACTCTTTTTCTAAAGTCTGATCCTTTTTCTAAACTGAAAAAAGGGTGTTAACCAGTCAGCAGCTTCCCCTCCATTACTTAATACCAGAGAATAAAAGGCAACATAATGCTGCTTTTGCTGTTTATTTGGAGCTTTCTCATTGTATGCTGTTGTAGGAGGAAAGCTTGAATTACAAGAGGACTAAGAACTTGGCCGCCCTAAAAAGCAGATGAGCTCCCCTGCAAACACCCACCTGAGATTCTAAGAGGAGCTCTAAAAATAGTCCACATTCAGGTTATATTTCATTTTATTTTCCATAAAGTTCCAAATGTTCTTCCAAGTGTTATGTGCTCATTCATTTTGTATTTTAGATCTGTGGAAAAATGCATGTGATCTATTTATTACATCACCATGAACAGTAGAATTGTTTGCTGTGTCCTGTGAGCTGCACATACAACCACTTATATATGTTTATTTTTTTTGTGGTTGTTGAAATAACTTTCCGTCTCTATAGGAGATGTTTCTGATTGTATCAGCTGCAGACAGTTTTTCGACTTTAACCCTGTATTTGACTGTGCTGCCGTGCGCTAATATACAGTGGGTACGGAAAGTATTCAGACCCCTTTAAACTTTTCACACTTTGTTTCATTGCAGCCATTTGCCAAAATCCAAAAAGTTTATTTCTCATTTATGTACACTCAGCACTCCATCTTGACAAAAAAAACAATATTAAAACAGAAATGTAGACATTTTTGCAAATTTATTAAAAAAGAAAAACTGAAATATCACATAAGTATTCAGACCCTTTGCTCAGTGCTGAGTAGAAGCACCCTTTTGAGCTAGTACAGCCATGAGTCTTCTTGGGAATGATGCAACAAGTCTTTCACAACTGGATCTGGGGATCTTCTGCCATTCTTCCTTGCAGATCCTCTCCAGTTCTGACAGGTTGGATGGTGAATATTGGTGGACAGCCATTTTCAGGTCTCTCCAGACATGCTCAGTAGGGCTTAGGTCAGGGCTCTGGCTGGGCCAGTCAAGAATGGTCCCATAGTTGTTCCGAAGCCACTCCTTTGTTATTTTAGCTGTGTTCTGAAGGTCGTTGTCTTGTTGGAAGGTGAACATTCGGCCCAGTCTGAGCACTCTGGAAGAGGTTTTCTCCCAGGATCTCTCTGCACTTGGTCGCATTCATCTTTCCTTCAATTGCAACCAGTCGTCCTGTCCCTGCAGCTGAAAAACACCCCCATAGCATGATGCTGCCACCACCATGTTTCACTGTTGGGATTGTATTGGGCAGGTGATGAGCAGTGCCTGGTTTTCTCCACACATATCGCTTAGAATTAACTCCAAAAAGTTCAATTGTCTCATCCGACCAGAGAATCTGATTTCTTATATTTTGGGTCTGGGAGTCCTTCATGTGTTTTTTGGTAAACTCTATGCAGGCTTTTACTGTATATGTCTTGCACTGAGGAGAGGCTTCCATCGGGCCACTCTGCCATAAAGCCCTGACTGGTGGAGGCTGCAGTGATAGTTGATTTTGTGGAACTTTCTCCCGTCTCCTTACTGCAGGGATCCCCAATTCCGGTCCTCGAGGGCCAGTGTCCTGCAGGTATTAGGAGCTCCCTTGCTACAACACACCTGACTCCAATCAGTGGGTAATTAGCAAACTTGTGCAAAGCTTGATGTCAAGCTCTGCACATGTCACAAGGTGTGTTGGAGCGGGGCAAATATAAGTGTCACTGCAAAGGGTCTGAATCCTTTTGACCATGTAATATTTCAGTGTTTCTTTTTTAATAAATTTGCAAAGAATTCTGCATTTCTGTTTTTTCTGTCAAGATGGGGTGCTGAGTGTACATGAATGAGAAAAAAATGAACTTTTTTGATTTTTGGCAGCAATGAAACAAAGAGTACAAAGTTTAAAGGGGTCTGAATACTTTCCGTACCCACTGTATATGTGCATGTATGCGATTTATAAGGCTGTGATGCCCCTCCCTTTCCTTCTAGTTACAAGTTTGACGCAGAGTTAAGAAGTTCCTATCAACACTGTGAATTAGCCAGCAAGCCAATCAGAGCAGGACTTAAAGAGACAGGAGCAAAAAACAAAGCATCCCACAGAGACAGGTTTGTCTTTTTTTTTCTTTTTTTCTTTTCTTTTTTTTTAAAATCAGATTTACTCTGTTAGGCTGTATGTAGAACAGTCCCATCTTACATTGTGTCTAATAACACCCTGAGATTAGCCTGTTTCTTTGTTTTCTTTTTACTCCTTTACTCCTTGAACAAACAACAGTTTTTTCACCAAAATAACTCAACATTTCACTTGTGCAATAATAATGCAGATTCAATTGTTTTTCAAATGATAATTCAAAATTCTGATGTTCAATAAGGGTCAGTTTGTCAAGCCTGAAGGCTAGGTTAATTCATGAGCTAAAAAAAAAATAAAATAAAATCTGTCACCTTAAAATGCTAAATGTGAACATATTTTTCAGGAAATGCTTGCCAGTTTTTATGTTCCTAGAATCATATCTGACTCACAGTTTGGGTCTTTTAGACTTATTGTGCTCAGCAGATATGGTTTTTATTTATCAGCCAATGTCATATTTCTCTTTTATGGTCAGATTTCATATTAAAGTGAGAAACAAAAATGTATTTTTGTTCTCCACTTTGTCTTGGAGTTATTGCTCATTTGGTTTTAGTTTAGTTTAGTTTAGTTTAGTTTAGTTTAGTTTAGTTTAGTTTATTAAGATCTCCATTAGCTGTAGCAAAGCTACTGCTATTCTTCCTGGGGTCCAACAAAATATTTATACAAGACATTAAAAGAGAAAAAACAAACTAAAACAAAACTAAAGACAATATAACACCTCCATATCTAAGTGAATATCCTTTCATGTTTGTACTTACTACAACCTTTCTTTATGTGAATTAAACATATCTCATTT
This sequence comes from Atherinomorus stipes, assembly GCA_023101725.1. NCBI lineage: Eukaryota > Metazoa > Chordata > Actinopteri > Atheriniformes > Atherinidae > Atherinomorus > Atherinomorus stipes. Next base: position 1,389,933 of record JALJCO010003968.1, on the reverse strand, counting down.
ATTCAGAAAAGAAATTATAATCAATAGGTTATTTTTTTTAAATCTTTAAATATGTAAATACCCAGCCAGTCTTTTACACTGATCAACTGAAACCAACCTGAAATGTTATCACTTACTTCCAGCACACAAAACCTTTCTTACAGATGATCAAGAAAAATCTATGAAATGCATCTTTAAATTCTTCCAAATGTTTCAAAGTCCAGTATTAAACCTTTACTACAGATGTTTTACAGTTTTTAAGTTAAAGTGGGTGTTTTTAATGGCAAGCATGGCAAAATCACAATGCCAGTAGCTTTGTAACATTTGGAAAATTTGAGCTCAGCTCTGCGTTGGTGTTTTTTCATACCTTGTCCATACCTTGTTCATTCATTTCGTTGGGGCTTTGCTTTGGTTTCACTTCTCCTCTACTTTAGGAAGGTCACAACAGCTACAATATGTCTTTGTGCTTCAACCCTGTGGGCAGATAATGGGCAAAAGGGACATGCTTTCTTTTTCTGAGTCTGGCAAGAGGATGGAATAAAGTCACAATGATGCCTTTGTCGAAAAAGTGAAGAAATAGCTCCAATATATTTGTAAGTTAAGAGTGATATTTGCTGTGTAGGCACATTCATGGGCAGATCGTGGGCAGTGTGTCATGATAACTAAAAACAGAACATTGTTTTGGAACACTGCTATTGTGTCTGGTTGCTAGAAATGAGAGGAACAGCTTATTAATGTGTCTTTGCAACTGTGGATTGTGTAAGTTGCAGCAGAGGTTGGTAGAGGTGGGCATCAACTGTGAACAGATATGTACAAAACAAATATCAGTACATCCATCCAGACCAGCTGTTTAATTTCAGTGCACAGCCATCCTAATCCAATCAAAAGATGAATACGTGCACTCATTCCACTCCTGTCATTTTGAAGGTTTCTGCTATTCTCTGAGTAAACATGAATTTATCTCTAACAATTCTCTCATGCTTAATCTTTCAGGTTTCTGTGATCTCATGTGCCTTTATCCCAAACTGAGGCCCTGAAAAACGTCAGTCATCCTCACCCCCATCCACCTGAGTCCTCTCCTCCGGTTCGATTAACGGCGCCTCAGAGAATGTGAACAGATGAAGCACTGAGGCTGGAAGCCCACAAATACAAACAAGAGAGGAACTGGGATCCTTTGTTTAATATGGATTGACTGGTCAACTGGTAGCAGATCACGGTGGCTGTGCTTCAAAACGTAAGTAACAGATTGATTCTGTCTTAGTAATCAGGTAGAATTGAATCCATTACTGGAAAAATCAACTAACAGGATTTCTAAACACAGCTAAAGAGAGGAGATCCATTAAATTTCTCTTTGTCTGGTCTATTTTTGCTAAAGATGTTCCTGTATGTTTTCTTTAGATTTTTACTGATGTATTTTTTTTTAAAAGCAGGCTTGCATCCATCCTCCCTTTACATGTGAAATACAAAAAGATACATTTCAAGATACAGCAAAGACTTGTGAGACAGTGAAGCATCATTCATTTTAGTACCATTGTGTACCAAGGATGTCTTCTATTAGGAATGTTATCTCTGAACTGAAAATCTAGACATTGATCTTCTGCAGCACCTCTTCTCTGTTGTCATCTCTTGTCTCATCTTTTCTCATCCCGCTCTGCTGCCACACTTTACTGACATGTATTTGTGCTTGACTTCCATTCTTTTGCTTGGCACTTGACAATGCAAGTGGTGGCTGTATCTGTTATTCTTTTTCTCCCCTTTGTTCCTCTGTTCCCTGGAAACAAGAAAAAAACAAGCTTTTATCTTTTTGTGTACAAAACATGCCATGTATTCACAAAATGGGAATCTTTGAAGCCATATTGATGTGTGCGGAAACTGAAGCATGGCTAGATGTCGTTATTTATTTGATATATTTTGTTACTGTTTGAGAAGATTCCGTACTTTTCCCATAAAGCACTTCTCTTGTGCAGATCAGAAATAACAAGTATAATATCTTCTACACAATTTTTATTGATCCACTTACTTACAATAGACACCAGTCTGTGAAGATTGTATTTGTTTATACTGTATAAATATTACACTGTGGCAAGACAGAAGTTAATCTACATCCATTAGAAGTATGTGGTTTACATTAGCCCATGACTTAAGAATTCATAGGATGATAATGCTGATCCAGCTATGGTTGGATGGATGATTGAATGGATTAAAATTAGATCAAACATTTAGAGTTCCCAAAAGATTATTCCAGTGAAATATTTAGTTTTTGAATTATAGCCTTTTACAGCTACTGGATGGGTTGCCTGCAGAATTTATGCATTAGATGGTAGTCTTTTTTTTTATGTTGCAGATTTTCAGAAATGCTAAGATGTTTCAAATATAGTACAAAATACTAAGAAATTCTGTAATTTTACTCAGTATTTGTATCCTATGTTAGGAGAGTAGTATCACAGTGGTTACAGACTTGGATCTTGCAGACTCAGGTTCAAGTACTGGATGTGGCAATTGAGTTGAACTACTGTGGGCCCCTGACCAATGCCCTTAATCACCCCAACTGCTCCCCCAGGCATCAAAATATGGCAGCCGACTGCTCTCTGGTAAATCTATAGATGGATGAAAGTTCCTTATTGGGATGAATAAAGCATGATTTATTGTTATTATTATGATATGTATCCCTCTATGAATGAAGACAAAGTCAACAGTCAGATAGGAAGAAGACATTTCCATGATGTCTTTATTGAATAAAATATAACATAAACTGATCTATGGCACAATATGAGCCAGCTCCTGTATAAACCCTTCAGATTATAGCTGGGAATCAAACTGTAAAGCTTGGTCCATCCAAATGCTACTGAAGTGGAGATTTGCAGCTCTGAGCTCATAAGTCTCACTTGGAGGAAAAATAGGCTGCAAAGATATGGATTTCGTGGAGAAAAATATCTGATTGCTCAAAATTAAAACAGTTTTCATAAAAAGAAGTTGTTTGAAAAAGTTACATTTAAACATACAAAGGCAATAGTTCATCAATTGATCTGTATTTTTTTACAGACAAATGGACAAGCTGCAATTTGGTAAATACCACGTGTGTATTTCAGATATTTTTATTCCTCTTTCTGAAAAAAGAAATAATATTATGGAACCTGTAGCATCTTGCCTTTTTATACCAACATTAAGTCAGATTTTTTTTAATGACTGTGCTTACAAAGCTATTGATGCTTTCTCATTTCCTCAGTAAGTGTGACTGGTCATCGTAAACGACAGGATCTTGTCATTAACCTGTAAACCGAAGAACACACTTTGTCACTCTGCACTCATTTATATCAGTGTTTAGATGTTTTTCTACATATTAGCCCCTAGTCTGTAACTCTCAAAATTACTTGATAAAGACAATTTGTTTTAATTGAATTAAAGCTAGGGTTTGCAATGTTGGAAAAACAGTTTGAGCAAGCGACATTTAAAAAAAACACACCACCCGAAACCACGCCTTCAGAACACAGGGACGTGTACGCCGATGTTTTATGAGCAGGTTAACAATAACAGCCGAGTGGATTGCTCGTTAGCTTGATAGTAAACAGCTGACAAACCACATTTTTAAAAGCTTTAATCCACTCACCTCCAACTCCTTCTAGAAAGTTCACACTGCAAACATCAACGTCTCCGAGACTTAATCCTTATCTATTGTTTTGTTTTTTTTTTTTTTTTTGAGCAGCAGCAGTTAGCAGTCTGTTAGCTATATTTATTTACAGTGAGCAGCGCACAGTGAGACGAGAAAAGGCATCAATTTGTTCTCTCTATAAGTTGCGAATTACCAATTCCTGCCTTTCAGTGTGAATGGCAGGAGTTGGTCAGAGTTTTTACAGAACTGCAGCTCTCACAAATGTCTGACTTAAATTCCTTCCTTTTTATGAATACATGACGTATTGACTACTGTCAGGATGGAAGGACCATTTCACCCAGTATAATGGAAAGTGTTTCTGAGTAGGATTACCAACTCTGGCTTTCACATCTGTCTCTGATGTACACAGCATCTTTACTGGTGCATGCTGGGAAAAGAACAGTATGTTCAACAACCCAAAATGGAACTGCATAGAACATCACATTTGACAATTGTTTTCCTTTTTTTTACATGTTCATTTTAAGAGATTTAGTCATAATACATGCCAGTTATTTCCCATTGGCATCACGTTGTATGCTTCGAGGGGAGTTTCTTTGCTGCTTTTTTCCATGCCCCATTGATGAGAAAATATAGACTGCTTAAAGGTGCAGTGTGTGTAACTAAATCAAAGTTCAGTGGCAGAAAAATGTAATATATAGTTCAAAACTGTGTTTTTATTTATGTGTAATTGCTCCACTAGAGTAGCATTTGTATCTCTATTTCTTTAGAATAAGTCATTTATCTGCTTGCTGGGGGTCCACATACATGGAGGCTGCCATATTTGTGCCACCATTTTTGCTACAGTGTCCCTAATTGCACTAAACAATGTGTGTGTGATGTAAGACCCCTCTGAACTTAAAAACTGCTGTACTAGTTTTGTTTTGGATAATTAATGCCTTAAAAAGTAGTTACCTGTAGTACAGTCATAGCTACACCTGACACTAATGGATCCACTCACAGATGAAAACGTCTTTTATGTCTGGGAGAATCTTAGCCACTGATGGCCACTGTACATTCACAACAATGCTTGGCAAGTGAAGTAATTGCTACACATATCTTTATCACTAGGTGTCAGTAATTATTACACACTGTACCTTTGAAGAGTCATACCTGCACATATATATATATATATATATATGTATGTATATAAAAAGTTGATAAATAAGTTAAGTAAACATAAAGAAGTAAGGCAACCAGCCCAGAAGCTTTTTTGAGTGAACTCAGCTAAGGACTTCTGGTGTATGAACATAAAGGCATAGGGTTACCCAAAGAAGAATTAAATCTAAGAATATTAGGGTAGCTTTTTAGATCTTCTGGTGTGTTTTTTTAATCTGAAACTTTGTTAAGTTGAAAATATTTCTAAATTGTAGTTTCAAGTTTGCACAACAATTTTGGTTGACTTTCTTAACTTAGGCTGGGAGCGTCTCACAGGAGCTTATCCCAGCTGCTACTACCCGAGAGGCTGTGTGCCTGTACACCCTGGACAGCTCACCAGTCCGAGCCAACACAGAGACACAAAAAATCGTTTACACTCAGACATACAACATGCAAACCCTACACTGAAAAGTCCAGACTTCAACCAGAAACCCTCTTGCTATGAATTAATGGTGCTAACCACCACGCGTGCGAGGGGATGTATTAAAGGTTGGATATGGAATACAGGACATCGCAGACGTTTGTGTTGGGAGAGAAAAACTCCAGCCGCTTGGTTGTCAGGCTCACTGCCGATACGACAAGTGACCAGCAGCCTGCAGCATGTCCAACAAGTAATGCAGAAGAGTTTATAACTTACAGCTAACGTTAGCCATGTTAGCAAACAAGTTAGCGTACCGATCCAGGAGGAAAGTTGCCATTTCCGCGTTTTGATGCCATGGAAAACATTTATGTGGGTCCATCTAGTGTAGTCTTCACCTAAATTTACTCCAGCTTTTCCTTGTCTCAGGTCACTCCTCTTCTGAGACGGATAACAATATCTCCGGGGCTCTGAAGCAGCTGCTTGACTTGCCGACTCTTTCCCCCTGAGCCAGTCTAACTGTGCCCAACATACTATTGCCACACAGAGATCGTATTTGGCAACCCGCAATGGCGGCATGTATTGACTTGTAGATGTAAACATAACCATTTTCAAACCCGTTAAAAGTTATTCTATATTTATTTTCAGGCTAAAAATAATTTTTTAAGGAAATGTACTTTCATTCGGCACCCCTCCAAATGACTTATGGAGATATAGCTTTTGATAAAAAAAATGTTCCATATTCAACCTTTAAAGATTTGAAATACTAGTTAAAAATGATCCTATTTAAAGAATAAAGAATGAATAAGATGTTGGAGTTGTTTTTGCTGCCAGTGGATCTTTAAACATCTAGAAGAGTTAAAATCGAAAACATTTTCCGTGTCTATTGTTCACGTGATATTACCCAAAACCTCTTACTTCTTAAAGGCATGCATTTGAGAAAAACTGCATCATCATTTATAGAACACACTGCAGTTTATTTTTTATAAGGTGTTAAGTTAAAGTCAAGGCACTCGCACTGATGTATGATGCATACCTTATTGAGAATATTCCGATTTATTTATTTATTTATTTATTTTCTAACCAGCATTAGTTTATTCTGTGACCTTCATTTTTAAAAGACAACATCCCTGACTGGGAATCAAACAGGGGATCTCCTCTCACCTGGGCTGGCCTCATGTTTCTGTTTCTGGTTGGAAGTAGGTGATAAATGACCTTTTCCTGCACAGCTTGAATTAATGACAAGTGAACAGGCTGCGGGTCTGCACAAGAAAAAAATAACATGTTTCTGTGGTTGTTGCTGCCTTCACGTTCATGTCAGATCATTTCCAGCTTAATGTGAGAACTGAAATGATGGAGATGTTGAGGCAAAGCCTCACAAACATTCAAGGATGCAGTAAATCTCTGGATCTGACACTTCACAGTATAAATTATTGAGTTAGTTGCAGCAGGATCCACTTCAGGGGGCCACTACACATTTCATACTCTGACTTTTGTTCATCTATGTCCTCAGAGAAAAAACAGCAGAAGTGCTAAACAATCTGTGACTCAAGGTTCAGCTACATAATGCATCCTGAATCTTAACATGATACAATAAATGTCTTTCTCAAGCAGGAAACGGATGAAGAAATCACACTATTGGAAAAAAAAAAAGGATGCACTGATAATCTGTTAATAATTAAAAACATATTTTTAAAATATTCTTTTGGTAACATCAGAGGGCATTAAAAGCTAATTAGGAATCAGTATCTGAAGCTGTAAAGCAGCAGTGCATGAGCCATCACCGATAATCTGTCAAAATTTAGATAAAGTTTAGATAATAGATTAATAAATGTTACAGTTTACAGTAAAAACTCAAAAACTGCAGAATGATTTCCTTTGCTTTGTTTTTTTTGTATATCGATGTCCTTTAAGGTAGAATTCCACATCTCATGCCTTTCTGACGTTTACTTGGCCACAAACACTAATACAAAGGCTGGATTTGATGGCAAAAGGCCTCAGTAATGATGTTACTGTAAGTTTTTCATAGGCAAGACCACTGGTTTGGGACTTTTTGGGCACAGTTAATACAGTAAGTTTGATAGGTTTTATTTTGAACATGTTGGAAAAAAATTTATTTATGCAGCCATTGCACTTTCCCCTCCTACTTGAGTTTCCTTACTTTTCTAAGATGCTTACAGCAGCAAACAGTACAGGTCAGAATGAATGTAATTTACTTATTGTTGGATAATTATTAAAAACATGGTCAGTTTGTACATTGATCAGCTGCAATTTCCATCATGTGAACCCCACCTTGCAGAAAACAACAGGTTGGGAAAGTTTAAAGTCATGAATTGTAAAAGCACTTTTATTGAACATGCACAAAGTAAGTAACACCTGAGATCCTCTCAAGGCTAATTATTTGTTTATTGCTCTTTAGAAAATCCATAATAGTGTGATTGTGTAAAATAGATTTACACTGCCTCAACGTGAAACAAGAGGCCCACTGTTGCTTCCTCATCTGTTACTCTCATTAGCCGGGTCAAGAACTTCCTGTGTTGCTGAGAGGGGTCACATTGCAGAACTGCATCAACACCTAAAACTCAGCCATTTTTTGTTGTTGTTTCAACCACTTCCTCTTTCTCTTTATCCACACAGAAATAAACATTCAGCATACATCTGGTTGATCAAATTTTCATTTAATTGTGTCACTAAAGGCGACAGAGCATTCAACATATTTTTACAGTCAAACTCTCCCTACCTGTTTCTTTGCTGAATGCTGTATATACAGTCACTGCCAGAAGATGACAGATAGTCCGCGGCCTGTGCAGCGACCCGTATGCGCAGCAAGCCTAGCAGCATTGAGCGGTAGAGTGGGATAGGGGTGTGTGAGTGGATGTGACTTGCTCGGTGGGGGAGAGCAGGGAACAGGTGCTGGCACTGTCAGCTTGTTAACACTGGGGAGAGAATTGGCTTATCCGACAGAGTGCAGCACATATGCACCACATAGCCTTTGGCTGTGGGACATACTGTATGTGCAAGCATGCATGCATGGGATGTGAGGAAAGGCGTGTGGGCCTTGTATGTTTGCATGCAGTAATGATTCTGGGATGTTATTTGGTTGGAAAATTTGCTCCTCGTGTGTGTACTGTAAATACATGCCTGCATGAGTGTCAGCATCCTTGCTGTTGCGTGGTGTTTTACTGCAGAGGCTGGATCATTTACAAAACCCAGAACCCCTAATTTGTTGTCCAATTACACTTTATAAGTTTTGACATAGATTTTATTTTCAGAACATTTTTAAAGTGCTATTATGTAGCTCAGTTTTCTTTTCTTTCTAATGCTTTGTGAGATATCTTTATGTGAAACCTCTCAGGGTTATGTGGAAGAAATCCTCTCAAACATCACAAATTAGGCCCCTAGATGACCCATTTCTAGAAGAAGTAAATTGACACAGTGAATTATTCTATCCAGTCTTTTGGCCTCTATAACGAGAAGGGGACTTAGAACAGAAGATAAATTAGGACACTCAATTCTTGCGACTCTCATTTATTCCATCAAAGCCATTTAGGCAGAGCTGCCCCGTTTGCCCAATTTACTCTGTGATTACTTGCCCTTATATTTGGAGGATCGGGGGAAAAAGGGAAATGGATGCGAGTTTGGAGAAATTGGCTGCTACGCTTTGGGAATTAAAAAAAAGACACAAGGATCATGTGTCAGAAGCCATTTAATTCTTCCGTAGATGTGTAAAAAAGCTTGTGGCTCTCTGCCCCAAATCCATCACTAATAGCCTCTGGCTAGTGGGTAAAAGGGAGAAGGAGAAAAATGTCGTTTATTAAAAAACAACGGTTTGGTGTTGATAGGAGAAAGAGTCAATGGTAAAGGGGGAAAAAGAGACAGAAAACCTTTCAAAATACTATTTTATTTTCATGCAATATTCTTATTCTTTTTATTAGTATTACAATTTACTTAGACAATTTGCTTAATTTCAAGCATGGGTGGACTAAAGAACTTTGCGCATGCCCCATTGTCACCGTACAGCTTGCTTTGCCAGGTGTTGCACATCAAAGACAACACAGCAAAATGAGATAGCTTCTAACAAGTTCTACTTGAGCTCAACTCCACACAGTCCACAGGGGATATGGTTACTGTCACCTGTGGGTTAAAGCCTCCTCTCTGGTTTGATGTCTGAATTTTAGGTTATTTGATGCTGCGCTTTCATGTCAACCTGACAGGACATGACTGCAAGCAGATTTCCCATAAGGACTTTAACTGCTCTGCAGAGAGACTCACTCACATCACTCTCAAAAGACATCAAAGCTGCGCTCTCATCTCTGCCCGTCCTATGCTGTACCCAGATGGATGGATTACATATTGATTTGGCGCCTTCTTGTGGAACTTATGTGGAATTACAGGCTTTAGATTTTTTCATGTTAATGTGGCTCTTGTTTTAGTTTTGTTCTTTTTCATCCACAGTGACAATGGTGTTGTTTCTGATGGGGATCTCTATTGCTGTGAACCATTCATCTCATGAGAACCAAACTGCAGGTAACTACTGATTAAACTGAGTAATTATGTTGCAAAATGAAGCTGAAACAAGACAGTGTAACTTTTGAAAGATAAAATTGAATTAAATATTACCACTTGTTCTCATTAAGTATTCATGAATTGGGTTGACCTCATGGTGCAATGAAACAGATGTTATAAAACTAAGACTTTCTGATTGTGGTTTTCCAAATTTGCCTGTTTCATTAATCAAAATTGTATTTTTTATGATTTCACTGACTGTCAAACAGCAAATATTAAAAAGTATGTATGACGTTCTGGGAGTTAATGTGCTTTCTTGTTATGTTAGTGCCATTACTCTCTTTTATATATAGTAAAGATGTATAAATTGTATCTTGACTGGAGCCATTGACTTTTTAATTGTAACCTTAATATAATAACCTTAACTGTCATATAAACATAATAATTTATCCTATAATTTCAGTGTAATTCGACCCTATCTTGACAGAAACAGTCAGCAGGTGAACAAATTTGGGGTTAAAATCATGATCATTAGAGCCAAGTTAAACTGAGCTAACTGTGCTGCAGCTGTAGCAATATTGCTTATAAAATGAAAATATAATGTATATTTCCCAAATAATTTTGTTGATGTATTGCCCTTTTCTTTTAAATTTGGGACATTATGTAAAATGTCAATAAAAAAAGTGTGATTTGTTGCAAACTATGTAAGCCGGTACAGAACATAATATAACTAATTTGGTACATGAGAAAGAAAAGAATTGGAAAGTTGTTAATTATTAGACATTGAATGCATAAAGAGAAAAGAACACCTGCTGGAACATTTCACAACTGATTAGATGCCATGTATTGCAGTTGGTAAGTTGTGGAGTAGCTCACCTCTCTGGAAGAATGCATGGGCTAACAATTTAACTTTACCTTATTGTTGTGTATAATTGCATTCAGTTTGATGTGATCATCAAGGGAAAAGGCTGAAAACAATTATGGAATAACTGTAATCTTCAGACCTTCAGGCAGACACAGTATAATAGCTATGAAAAACATTGCATTGGCTCAGGAAGACTTCAGAAAACCACTGTTAATAAACACAGTTCATCTTTGCATCCACAAAAACACATGCTAGGAATCTGCTGTGCAAACCAAAAGAAAATAAAAAAAATAATTAAGAAATCCAGTATTTTGAGCTTATTTAAGATCGACTGAGGTCAAGTGGAAACTGTCCTTTGGTCTGACCAATCAATTTTTTTTTAATTGCTTTTTGGAAATTGTGTACCATGCATCCACCAGTTTTAAGATAAGAGGAGCCAACCAGCTTATCAGCACTTAGTTCGAAGAGCTGGATGATACACACAGTATACCAGGGGTTGCAAGATGATTATGCTGCCGTATGGCAGAGATAGTTTTTTCAGGGGGGCTTTTATTCCTTTTTGGTGAGACAATCATGGAAAGATTTGGAGCGTTTTAATTTCAGTTATTAGAAAGAGGTGACGAATCACGGTGGTGAATCTGCTGGAGCAAAATGAGTGCCTTTGTACCTGCATCAAATAAAAACGGGGTTTAAATGTTCATTTTATTCCCAGGACTTATACAGCATCCTTGTTTTGGAGACTGTTTCATAGCTTTAGCTTGTTTCCTCGTATTTATGGCTAAAACTAATATGGTTCATTGTGTTTTATGCAGAAAATCCCACCCACCAGGGTGCTCATGTGCTACCCTCAACATTGGTCTTATCCCTGCTTCTTATCATCATCGTCCTGCTGACGATCTACTGTCTGAGGTGAATACATTTACATGCACATGAACACACTCTTTGTCACTGCCTCTCTCTCTCTCTCTTTTTTAGTGTGTGTGGGCATGAGAATATGTCAAGGCATCAGAGTGGGGGTGGTTTTAAAACAGGCGGTGAGCAGTGGCTTATGGGTAAACAGCTGCACTCCAAGTAAGACAGCAAACACAAACAGCTAGGTCAGATCAGGCCATAGATACTCATTCCCTGTCGGGTCGGCTCAAATCAACTCTCCCTGACGGCAGTATGAGGAGGAACAGCTTTACCTCTCTGAGATGGTTGATATTGGTTTTTGGTATTTCTTGTTGACTTACATCGTTTGTGCCCTCGTCGTCAGGGTGAACTCATTTAGATCGTTTTTAACGGATGGATTTTCTTCCCTCACTTCTTCTGTCATTACTGTAGGTTCAAAAACCACAGGAAAGCTCTCGTTACATCGGTGGATAAAAAGATTCCTAATGGCTTCTTGGAGGAACAAGGTACTCTTGTGCTTTACTCAACATAAAAACCAGAGCATGAAAATATAATGCAGGCTTTTGATTTTTTATGTCTTTTTATATTTAATTTGTAACTTTAAACTTTTTATGAACAAGGAGCGTGATCGGAAATCTCAATGGAATGGTTGGGAAAGGTTCTTTGGTTTCATAGCACACAGGGAGCTGCATAAGTGTTTTTTTTTTTTTTTTTTGTTCCCCAAGTCAAAAACAAATGAATGGAAAGGCCAAATTCTGAGCTAAGATAGTTTTGTGCAACAACACCAAGTTTATGACTTAAGAAATCATTTCTGTCATGTACCCACAGAGGTAGGAAATCTTAATAGCTATCAGGCTTGTTTTTGCAGGTGCTCTGCAAACTTGCAATGTTCTCTGCTGGGAGACATTAACAGTCTGACCACCATATATTCCTTTAAACACAGGAGAGCAGACAGTGGTCCTCCTCCCCAGATCTCCCTCGCCATCCAAGAGGTACTTCCCCATCCCTCTGGACTCATTGGAGGAGGAGTACAGAGTACGCTCTGCCGATGACGGCAAGCTCTTCAGAGAAGAGTTCAATGTAAGCACAAGTTTATTTGGTGTGGATGAAGATGTTTGTCCTGCCGGTGTACAGCAAAAAAGTTCAGAAAACAGCAATAAAATGTTATGTTAGTCTGCTTTGTACCTGTGGCTTTATTTTTTATCTCCTGAGGATTGGTTTCTCTCTTTATAGTCACTGCCGTGTTACTACCACCATGGGTCCTTTGAGGAGGCGAGCAGAGAGCACAACAGAGAGAAAAACAGATACCCAAACATTTTACCATGTGAGTGAGGATCTACTGTGTATTCTGTAGCAGGTTTATTGATTACTAAATCATGAAAAAGGGCAATGCTGCCTGAAATGAAAAACAAGAACCAACTTTATTTACTTTTTCCTCTCTGTGTTTCAGATGATCATTCGAGGGTGCTGCTGAGTCATCTTGATGGACATCTGTGCTCAGACTATATAAATGCATCTTACATAGATGTGAGTTTTACCAACATTTAGGCATTTACTGATTGTTTTTCTCTGCCTTGACCACTCAAAAGTGTTATTTTTGTCACACAGGGGTATAAAGAGAAGAACAAATTTATTGCAGCTCAAGGTAAAGACATTTATAACACAACTGCAGACAAGTAAGACATTGAGAAGCGTGTTTTTTATGATGTTTCTCCTGATTCTGTTTCAGGTCCAAAGCTTGAGACAGTGGCTGATTTTTGGCGCATGATATGGGAACAAAAAACTGCCACTGTAGTAATGCTGACAAATCTGAAAGAAAGGAAAGAGGTATTTTCCACTTGCACTGTATTCTTTCAACACTTCTTAAGCTACTGATTCTTTACATCTCCAACTTAAATTGGTAAAGACCCTTTTGTATGGTCATGACCCAAAGTCATGAGCATAATTTATTTGACCCCCTTCCCAAATGAGAATCCATACAAAGTGTCGCCCCAACAGATTACTTAGCATTGCATTAAATTCAGCCTCAAAGGGATAATTGAGTGCTCAAAAGCAGGTTTGATGGGGCAGAATGGAGGCAATGGGGATCAATGACAAAATAATTGTTGGTAAGATCCTAAGAGGCTTCATGATAATTAGAGAATCTAGTTAATGGGTTGAAACGTCACTGTGAAGACCTTATCGACTGTCAGAGTCACACAAAGTCGCTGTGATTGCCTTTGAATTGGATTGTGAAATACGCACATTAAATACAAAATGATAAATGCAGTTTAATGATTTCAGTTGTGATCATTTGTGCATTTTAGAGGTTTGAAAATAATCTTATTTGTTTTGATAACCTCACCAGGAGAAATGCTTTCAGTACTGGCCAGAGAAAGGCTGCTGGATGTATGGAAATATCCGAGTGGTGCTGGAGGACGTCACTGTGCTGGTGGACTACACCATCAGAAAATTCTGTGTTCAATATGTAAGTTAAAATTGAGTCCCTGCTGATCAGAATTCTCAAATGTGTGTATTATGGATTTATTTTAAAAGCATTAAAAGTGGTAAATAACTGTTTTATGAAGCAGCTTTAAACACACATCTGTCTCCTATTAGTTTTTTCCAGCACAAACGGGAAAATAAACCATTCATGTGTATCTGTAGTGTTCTATAGATTACTATGAGAGCATAAAAATCTACTCTCAGAAGAATTACATTTATATTTACAATTAAACAAAAAAACAAAGCTGTATTACAATGTTGTAAAAGGTAAAATACAAAAGTGATCAACCAATGAAAACTGTTTTAATATAAGTTAACACATTAAAGGATATTAAAGAACATAGATATAGACATTTTTTTTAAACATACAATGATCAACACGTTAGTAATGAGTTTATCTTTGATTGATCCTCAGGAATTTGTCCACATACAGTGTTTCTGTTTCTTTTCCTGTCTTTTTGATTGCCAAGTTGGATGTCAGCTCAGTGTACTGCGAAGCCTTCAAATTTCAAAATTCACTTTGTTCCCTCTCCATCTGAAGCCAGACAAGAACAGATATCCTCCCTGACTCAAAAACTGTGACTGCGCTGTAGCGCTTCTGTACAAACTGACAGACTGGGAGCTTTTACATGTAGTTCTCTGAACACGGAGCAACCAAGTGTTCAAGAGAATGAAATGATGCTCTCGAGAGAGAGCGAGGCAAAGCCAAGATACCGTTTGATAATTACACTGTCCTGAAAACCACAATGAAGTAAAAAAAATGTATATATATACACTGTATGTATATATATATATATATATATAAAATCTATTAATTTGAACTTTCTTTTTGTTGTTGACTGGCTTCAAGTAATTTGTGCCTTTAGAGTTATTCATGCATTTGTAAATTTAAAAAAAAAAATATGTTTTTACTTTACAGCAAGGTAGTGACGGAGCCCGAGCTCCTCGGCTGGTCACCCAGCTCCACTTCACCAGCTGGCCAGACTTCGGGGTGCCATTCACACCCATCGGCATGGTGAAATTCCTAAAGAAGGTCAAAGCTGTCAATCCATCTTATGCTGGGCCAATTGTTGTGCACTGCAGGTAAAATGTGTAGCATAAAGGAAGTGAGAACGGTCATACGCAAAGCTTTTGATTCATTATAAAGGAAAAGAAAGCCATTTTGTCATAAATAAAATGATTGAAATTAAATTTAGAAGTATTTTACAAAAAATGTAAGTTGAACTAAACTTCCTAATAGTACAGTATATTTGTTTTAGTAATCAGTGCAGCACCTCACCAAAGTAATCTGCAGCTGACTGTAGCAACTGTGGCAACAGGTGTTCAGGGAGTGGGACTGTTGTTTTTGAACGGGGCCCACTGTTGAAGCTCAACACCCCACTGTGGAATCCAGGCCCAGTGCTCCCAGAGGTGCAGTCTGCTGAAATGACCCTTGTAAATCTATTAGGGGTGTGTTTGGGCTTAAGAGGTGAAGCACTTCTACATATGCTCACTGCTGTTCACAAATGACTCCTTTGTTAAGAATACAAGGGTAATATGGCTGTAATACAATACATAACCACCGAACATGTTCCGTTAGTGTATCAGAAACAGAACGATGCCTGTAAACGCAGCACTTGCTGTTTAGATAAAATGTCATAATAAGATCTTTTTAGACGTGTTGTGTGTTTTTCACTACATTTAGATTTTGGTTACAGAGAAACCCTTCCTGTTTTTTTAATGTTTCCACAGTGCTGGAGTCGGAAGGACCGGGACGTTCATTGTCATTGACAGCATGATCGACATGATGCACATGGAGCAGCGACTGGATGTCTTTGGCTTTGTGAGCAGAATACGAGAGCAGCGCTGTCAGCTTATCCAGACAGATGTAAGAATTGACCCTTCTGACCTGTTGTACCTTGAACTGACAGCTCAACTTGCTGCTCTAGTCACAGCAAAAACAAGCAAGGAATTATAAACCACGTCTGTTCCATGAAAGATTGAAGGAAATAGTCGGACAAACTGAAACAACTATTTCTGTGTCCTCTCCTCTTTGTCCTCTTCGGTATTTCTCTCCAGATGCAGTATTCCTTCATCTACCAGGCTCTGTTGGAGTACTATCTGTATGGAGACACAGAGCTAGATGTGTGCTCTCTGGAGGGCCATCTGCAGAGGCTTCACAACACCCGGGCTCCTCACGACAGGCTGGGCCTGGAGGAGGAGTTCAGGGTAAACATTTTTGTCAAGAATAAAAATGACCCGCACCATGCACCACTATATTATTATGGAAATCTTGCCCAGGGTGCTGCTCTTGGCAGTAGAAACATAAAATAAGATTTGTTTGAATCAAATGAAACTATGCCACCGTCTAGAATTTACTTTTGGCCCGTAAAAATAAATTTTTCTACACTTCCCTACAATAAATCTCTAATACCTTTCTTTCTGATCTTCTTCTGTACCGAGAAGAAATGTTTTATTTTCTAGCCTTTGTGCTTTTCTGTTTTGAGGTTACAATCAAACTGCTCAGTCATCTGAATTTGCTCACATTTTCTCTCATCAGAAACTGACCAACGTCCGTATAATGAAGGAAAACATGAGGACTGGGAACCTTCCTGCCAACATGAAGAAGAACCGTGTGCTTCAGATCATTCCATGTAAGGACTACTGTGATGCTCCGAACACTTCCATAATACATCACATCCAAGTAACATCAAAGTATTACGCTGCTGGTGATTTTATAGATGCCGTATACAGTTTTCTAATCAGCTCACATCTGTGGGGATCAATGGCATTTAACCCTTTAATGTCCTGTTCTAGCAAATGGTAGAGCAAAATCTTCAATAACTAGGATGAATTTTATTTAAAATATGATGGAAATAGACCTGCCTGAGCCATCTATACCAATTGGTTTGGGTATGTAACACCTAAAGTACGTGTTTGTTATCCCAGTGTTCTTTCAGATTTTGACACTCTTGTTACGTTTTAATTAACTTTCATCTCAAACATTTGCTAAAGAAGTCTTTCTTATTATTCTTGTCGAAAAGACAAAGAAACCCTTCTCCCTTGCTTTTTTTTTCCTCAATGTGAACTTTAAAGGGTGAAATAGGGCTTGCATCTTTATTTTAAGTTTAAGATGTGTGCAGAATGAAATTGGATGTTGATTCTGTTGTTTGGATCCAATAACTGGAAGTTGTTCTTTCCTTTTTTTAAAATAAAATCAGGGTGTTTAACCTTTTATCTAATTGGGGATCACTTGTGAAAGTTTCTTTTTAAAAAAAACTCTTTTTTAAAAAAACTCTTTTTTTCGCTTTTGCAGATGATTTCAACCGAGTAATCCTCTCAGTGAAAAGAGGACAGGAGTTCACCGACTACATCAATGCTTCCTTTATTGATGTAAGCACTCCCCCACGACCTCCTCTATAGATTTCCCATAGAAGTATAAATAAAGCTCATTGTTTCCTTTACAAACAATGCAAAATATTATGTTTGCTGCACTCTCAAGTGTTGTTTACCGGATGATCTGCCCTCCAGGGCTACAGGCAGAAGGACTATTTTATCGCAACCCAGGGCCCCCTGTCTCACACAGTGGAGGACTTCTGGAGGATGGTGTGGGAGTGGAGGTGTCATTCAATCGTTATGCTCACCGAACTCAAAGAGAGGGAGCAGGTATGGTGGTCTAGCAAGAATAGGTGCTTAGCAGAGGTGGACATTTAAATAATTTGTTTAATATTCTTTAATTTTTCTAACAGTTTGTGCATGCATTTACGATGCACGCTTCAAATATAATAAGGAGAGTGTATAAGTTAAATGTAACTGAACTGCATTTCAATTTGACCTTTGCAAACAGGAAAAGTGTTTCCAGTATTGGCCATCAGAGGGCAGTATAACATTTGGAGATTACACCGTGGAGCTGACTGGAGACACACAGTGTGAAACCTTCACTCGCAGAGACATGGTTCTCACCTACAAACCAGTGCGTGATGTTAAATTTCAATCCCAGTATATTAGTTATAAAGGACATCTCAATTTGACTTAATCCCTGCTCTGTTTTCTTTGAGCTGTCTATATTTAAATGAAGCATTTAAAAGTTAATACATTTCCATATTTGCTGCTTTCAGGTGGATGAAAATAACATTGCAATTTGCGCATCTCACCAGGAAAAGCAGTCGCAACACGTCCGCCACTTTCACTTCCACGGATGGCCTGAGATCGGAATACCAGTCGAGGGAAAGGGGATGATTGACATCATTGCCGCTGTGCAGAGGCAGCAGCAGCAGTCTGGAAACCGTCCCATAATTGTACACTGCAGGTGAGGAACTTAAGTTTGACAAATCTGCAGCACGATGCACATCCTCAGATAAAATTTGCATACGTACTATACTACATTACAAATCAGTCCTGCTTTTTAATACAGCCCCTTTCATTTTTCCCAGGGCTTTTATTAACTGATTAGCTAAATCTTTAAGGAATTCCAATTTTATGAATACTTCTTTTTTGTTCCTACAGATGTCTTTTACAATAAATTGTAAATTTTTCCTCAGTAGACCTGGTGTACTACGCCTAAACCACTTATGTGATCCCTTATAAAGACTTAGCTGTGAAAGCTTTGATCAGAACCTAGCTTCAGGTGAAGTGATTCTAAAGCAGCATGCCCCGATGGGATTGATCCAATCCACTGATTCACAGTCAATTAAAACCTCTCAAAGTGAAATCTCCTCTGACTCCCACTATGATTAATCTGATAAGATGAGCTAACGACAGGAAATGGTGTCATCACTCTCTTCTATTCCTTCATCACCACTTGTCTAAGAGGGGCTTTTTAAAGCTTTTTCTCGGTCTCTGGGGAATGGGGCTAACCCGTTGCAATCCCTAACGTCTCTCTACACTTTTCTCTTCCGAATTGCCCATTGCTCTCGCACTCGCTCCCTGTCTCTCTCTCTGCCTCTCTTTCTCCCCATCCCACCATCATTGTAAACATTGACTCAGTCAAACACTGAGCTTCCAAACTGATTAGTGTTAGCGTTTGGATTAGCCTCTCTTTAAGTGAGGATAATTACTAGCACCATTACACAAAGGTCACCTTTTTTTCTCTTGCAAACTTTTCAAGTTAAATGGAAAACAGATGTGCAAAGATTGCAGGAGGAGCGTTGCAGTTTAATTATGAAGAAATGAAAGTATATGGAAGTAGAAATGCATTCATTTTGTTGCAGTTTTAGATACCTTCAGGTTTGTGCATTTACTGTTTCGTGTTTTTGCTGATAATTCTGCTCTGATTGTTCTCAGTGCTGGTGCAGGGCGGACCGGCACTTTCATTGCCCTCAGCAACATTCTGGAAAGAGTGAAAGCTGAAGGCCTCCTGGACGTTTTTCAGACAGTCAAGAGTTTACGTATGCAGAGACCACACATGGTTCAGACTGTGGTGAGTGCAAAGCAAGATCATTTCAAACCTGTGGTGCAGAATCTGTCATCTGATTCACACTTGTTTCGCCTGGAACTGCTTCTGCTCATATTCAGTATGCATTGTAAAACTTCTCTTGTTGTTTTTCCTTTCAGGAGCAATACGACTTCTGCTACAGAGTGGTCCAGGATTTTATTGACATTTTCTCAGACTACGCCAATTTTAAATGATACCTGTAAGATAGTTATCTGTAAATACTGGATAAATTAACATATGCAATTTTTGGCTGAATGTTGTTTTTCTATGGCTTTTTACTATTTGCACTTGAGGAGATGCTGTACATACAGTACTATGATATAAATGAACACATCTGTAATACAGGAGAGCATTTTAAAGAATGTTTGAGCATAAATACCCCAATTTTGAAGTGGTATACACATGCACACACACACCCATTTTATATATATATATGTATTTATATATATAATTATTTTTCTTTCACTCAAATTGCCTTTTGGTTCACATTAGTCTTGCATTTCATATTGCCCAGGCAACATCTTAGATTGCTGTGAAGAGAATTAATTATGTGTTTGATAAATAGTATAAAATGTTGAATACTTGTAAATTAAATTACTTCTTGTCTAACATGTTCAAATATAAGAATTCCCTTTTAACTCAGCAGAAACATAATATTTCATACGCATTTTATCCTGTAAGACGCTTTAAATGACCTTACTTCTGTCTGGGAATAACTTAACAGCTGCTGCCTGTTGCAATTTTATTCAACCTCACTAACTTTCTCTTTTGCCTGTGGCAATATTACTTAGTGGATTGGTGCCTGACTTGGCAAAATGCAATTAGCCCACACTGGAACAGGCAGAAAATAATGTATTATTTCATGAATTCAAATGAATTATGGCAGCCAAGCATCACATCCTGCTTTAAAAAAACAATTTTATACACTTTAACAAGCCAACTTTACACTTGCATGTTTGCATAAAGCAGTGCCATGTTGATTAGACAGAGATCTAATCTTAGAAAAACTTGTCACAAAGTGACACAATTTTAATAATAAGCCAGAAGTTTACTGTATGTTTGATTTAGATATGACAAATACATTTTTAAAAGTGAATTGTTTTGAGTAGTGGTTTCATGTGTGGATCATTAACAAGCTGAAGAATATTATAGTGATACTAAATGTCCTCTAATTGTGGTTACTGCAATTGAGTGTGTTGGGAATCGAGAGAGAAAAAAAAGCTGTAGAAATGTATGTTTCAGTGACATAGATGATGGCTGATATAGCTGGAGCATCTCCATTCACAGAAATAGAAATGGAAAATGTGTGGGAGATTGAAAAGTACTGATCTCAACAACCAGTGCTTGGCCAGGTTATAGAATATGTACACACATATTGATACATAATGATAGCTATTGAGATTCCATATTGAAACCCCACTGCAGCAAAAACAAACAAACAAACAAAAAAAAAAACGTATTTTGTCAGATTTCTGCTCATCTTTGTGGAACATTCAGTATAGAAGTATAAAGTTTAGGTGAAAAACTTTCTACTGTGTTTCTACCTCCATTACATTCATTCGATTGCTTTATACTACACACACTGATCATTTTGCTTATTAAGTGTACATAAATATCTGTTGTGGTCATTCATCATCACTAACTGCATTGTTGACTTTAATGTATTCTTATGCTGAAGGAATAACAAATAAGGGTAATGACAGATGCACACGCATCTTGTTTCAGTGATGTTTCTGCCTCTTGTATCTGTGCAGATTTAAACTATTTGTTTGCTAAAAGCAGAATCCAATAAATTATAGATGGAGATAAATGTCAGATTTCATCCAAGTGTTGTCTTTTTTGAGTACCTCTACACTGATGCATTCGGTACATTACAGTGATGTCTTATGATATATTTTTAATGCTGGTTGAACCCTCGCGGTGATGTCAGCATATCCAAGCACTTAGCCAGCTCCATTAGTAGTATTTTGTGTCCCATTAGTCAGTAAATGTGTCACACCTGCAAAGAGGGGATTATAATCCTGACTTCAGCTTTGTACGGCACCTATAAAATCCCTCTTTGGCTAATGCACCACATGCTAACAAGACAAATACAGAGGTGGGTTAGTCTTCACTCAAGTTTGTTCAATGCTCATTAAGTTAGAAATACTCTTCTTACTGAATTAATTACTGTCTAAAATATTTATTAGCATTGGGCGATGTTTTACTGTGTAACCCCTGATCTGTTGGCCGTGGAGCTGTGAGTGAGGAAGCTGTGACATTATTGTTTTTATTACATATTTAGCTTCCCCTGCAGTTGTAATGGAGGCGAGCAGCAGAGTTATGGTGCAGGTGTTGTTGTTGGCGTTGGTGGTTCAGGTCACCCTGTGCCAGCACTGGTCTTATGGATGGCTACCAGGTGGAAAGAGAAGTGTGGGAGAGCTCGAGGCAACCATCAGGGTGAGTGATTATTTTAGGCGGAGGTACAGTTTCAGGAAATGTGGTAACTTTATTAGATTAAAGGCGAATTTAACAGAAATACCTTCATAGAATTGGTCTGTAAAGCCTGCCTCTGGTGTTTTCTTTCCTTTTTTTTTAAATGCTGTAAATGTACCGTTGAGGTAAAATTTCACTTTAACTCTAGTTTCATTTTTTAATGTCTCTTTTGTTGTACTCAGATGATGGGCACAGGAGGAGTGGTGTCTCTTCCTGAAGAGGCAAGTGCCCAAACCCAAGAGAGACTTAGGCCATACAGTGTAGTAAGTGCTTATTATACATAATTTATCACCAATGTCTACTTCAATTGTACAATATTAATGTACACCACGCCACTGCAGCCACCACGCTCCAAAGAGGCAATGACAATATACAAACTGCTCAATTACTGTTTTTATTTTTCTACTTTTGCATGATTGAATACATGCATGATTAATTTGATCTGTCAGTGGCAGCTGCTTGCAGATTTTATCAGAGTTTCTGGGTATCATATGTACTGCTTATGAATTTGACCTTCAATTCCTTTTAAGTTTAAATACTCAAGGAAGGAATCAAGTTATAACATAATGTCTGGTTTCAATTTCTTCAGATCAACGATGATTCCAGTCACTTTGACCGAAAAAAAAAGGTTCTCGAATAAATGAGGAGCAACAAAAAAGCGGACAAAGACTGACTGCATTGTTGTCAATAGCAGGGATGGATCCCCCCCAAGATGACTTGACAAATCACCATTTATCATGCTGATACCAATTACAGTTATTAAAATGTTTGGAAACAATTTAAAAGTGGAATAAAATTTGGTTTCCTGACCTGTTTCTGATGTTTAATTTGATCTGCTGTGTTTGCACTTTGTAGATCTGGTCATTGCAACTGAAATGATGCCAGAAATGCTCTTTTAAAGCCTTTCAATAGACTCAACTGCCTTTGTAAGGCAGCCACGACCGACAAGCATGACAAACTTGTGACACAACAATCTTAGCATGACAACAGCTGGTGATTAAGCCAATTTATTAGAAATCAATGACTTAATTGAATTTGTTACGCTGTCGGTAATTCCATTTTCTGCCACGCCAGTCATGTGCATATGCAGCGTGGAAAAAATCCACAAGCTGATTTCCGTGCTCGTATACAGTACCTCACTGTTGATTAGCCCCACAAACCAAAACACACTCATCTAAATTTTTTCTGCTTGCGATGTCCAGAATGGCTCCCGCCTAATTTGGGAGTAACTGCAGTCATCCAAAACAAGACGAAGTGCATAACTTAAAATTTTCCTCCTCCCTGTACAGGAAATTGGTGTTCATTATAAAAATTGGAATTTCATATCAGGAACGGAAAAGAATCAGCAGGGGGCATATGTTTTAAAGAGAACTCATTTTCTGGCAAAGCCCCACAGACAGAGCACCATACTAATCGCCTGGTGCATAAGGGGCTAGGATTCATGAACTGTGCTGACACCGGGGAGGCCCTGCATTGTTAGAGCGTGGTTGTAATGCACACCAATGAACCCAAACCCGCTTGCACAACTGGGAAAAGGTGAGCATTATAAAAGCACATAGAATTAAAGAGAAATTAAACCACATTCCGCTGCACTTCCAGAACAATGCTCGTTCATTTGTGATACTTTACCTCATTGGTTTAATATTCATGCTCGTAATTTGCATAACACAATAATTTCCTTTGATGAGGAAGGACTTTGCATTTGTTTAAAAGTGCTATATCTTACTTTAGCTTCTTTGACAAAGTTGTAGAGGAAATTGTTGTCCTGGGCATTTTCCTGGAAAAGTCACAACAAGTTTATACTTATCTTTATGGGGTGCTCAGTAATTTTGTAACATCCTCATGGAAAGATAATTGTGCTTTTTACGACATTTTCTAAAATATGTTTTTTAATTCAATTTGGTATACTTTTGTGAGAATAATTCATGTATACACATAAAGCATAAAATCCAATAAATTCCCTTTAAATAATCCCAAAGCATTTGCGGTTGAAGCCAACTTTCTCCCTCCCAGTGTCCTCATCAAGGACCTGCCTAATTGCACGTATATCAGGACAACAAAACCTGCTGGTATCTATGTTTCCAAATTTGATTTAACCTCACTTTCTCCTTCCCAGACCCCCTGGTGGATATTCACTTTGTTTACCTCAAATTAAACTTCATATTGTTTACAGCCTCCTGGTCCCTGAACATTTTATAGCCTTTTAGAATTATTTCTTTATTTATTTTTTGTAATGATTGTAGAGTTGGGATTCATTTGAATGTTTCCCTCATCTGCATGAAAATTATATAATTAACTTTTGATTAACCAGCTCAGTTGAGTTGGTTCCCCCATGCACACTGGTGAATAGTACCCACCGCATTTTAATGACTGTTTTCCAATTGAGTGGCGACCTTTTCATCAAAGAGCCACAACTGGGGCTAAACAACGGATAGAAAATAATCACGGCCAAGACAATAGTAGAGGCCGACAGGCTAGGATGTCATCCTTAAATATACCAACAAAGATGAAAGCAGCCTTACTGCGTGTAGTGGAGGTGGAGAGAAGCCAAGTGCTTGTGCTGCTGGGTGCCCCATTGTTAAAGCTGTGGAGGTCATGTCCATTGGCATAGAGAGGGAAAGGACAGGAAGCTGAGAATGGCCCATTGTTATATGTCCTTGCTCAGAGGGAATTCCATTATGAGGTGCAATGCATTTTTGATACTTTGATTTTTGTGCCATTCATTTGCTTGAAAAACAGAACATATTTGGATAATGGCTTCAGGAAAAAGGGGTCTCAGAGCACCTCCATCCAAGGCTACTGCGCAGCATTAACAAACCTGCCAATCAAGAGCATCTGAGCAGATGTGCATCCTCACACAACCCAGCATCAAATAAGCATTCTATCACATGCATGATAGTTTTCATTTCATCACTGTTATGTTCCTTGCACCATGTGTGTTTCCAATGGGTCAAAGGGAAGTTTTATTGAGGAGGAGTGTATAATGAAGTCATTTTTCCAGGTGCTTGTTGTGGCTCTTATTATGAACAGAATGATAATTTCCCCAAGAGGAATCTGGCACTGAATATCAATTGAAGTTTAGTGTGGGTCTTACTATGTTCCCGCAGGCAATAGTAGAAGGCAAAGTCATCTTCAGAGAGAGTCTAAATGTCAGGGAGGTCTTCAAACAGTTTTTTTCTCCCTGAACCTTACTGAAAGGGGTCTTTGGAAGTGCAACGTCTTGGAATTGATATGGTGGACGTGACGTAAGGAGGGAGACTGGAGGCTTAAAGAAAGGCAGTTGACACAAAATTAAACTGGTAAAAAAAAAAGAAGTATTAAAAGAAAAGGGGTTATTGAGATGGAAAGTAAAACTCCTAGAGTTTTGTGCTTCATGGGTAAAGCATCTCTTCAGACGGCTGCTCAGATGCTGTTTTGTCATGGCCACTCATCTCCACATGGTGACACTCTTGAGCTGTGGGTTTTGGATCTTCTGGATGCTGAGCTCTCAGCAATTCCATCACTTAAGTTACTGAAACTGTTATTCCTTTAAATCTAACAAAGACTTCAATCAATCATATTGATGTCTGCAAAAATTGATAATTCTTCTGCATACTGACTGATTGACTTTTGTGCTTGTAACAAAAAGTATTTTGGAGAATTTTGCAGCAGAACTTTACATGGCCTGGAAGTAAGTTATGTGTAAAAAGTGAAAATTCACATTTCATCTGCAGAAACTCATGAATTTCTCAAACGTCCTTTGTTTTGCATTTGCAAGCCATCATTTTATTCTTTTTCCTTTTATTATAAGTAAAGTGCTAAAGTACCGCTAACTATACGGTTGCGTGTACAGTAGTTGATTGGCCTTTCTACTCCTTCTTGGCTGGCAGGGAACCTTCCTGTTGTGATCCGACTTCTCTCCTTTGATCAAAGAACAGTGTTAAAGCACTGGGAGAAGGAGGAGTTATGAAATATGAATGAATACAGCTGTGTTTTGATGGATATGTCTCAAAGTATCCCAGTAAGAGACTGCTAAAGGCCAGGAAATCTGTTTGTGTTGTGGAAATAAGCTCTTCCTCGCTTGTTTCTTTACCAGATTCATCTTGGGTAGCTTTTCACTTCATATTTTGGAGATCCTTTGTTAGAAAAGAGATCAACCCCTTATCCATGCATTTATAGGAAACTGCTCTAAGAGGCCCTAGTTCATAATACATATCATTAATGACACCATTCCTTTGTTTTGTCTTGAAAACACCTTTTGAACAAAATGAACAGCGGCTGCCACGAGACGAGGATATTTATTATTTTTCTGGGGTACACCCAAAGTTCTCACAGATAGAATGAGATCTTATATGAGGTGATGGAGGCTTTGTCACTAGTTATGTCTGTGATTCCATTTCCTTTCTAAAACCCCACCGGGGAACTGTGACTCATGTTGAAGTTGGAAGTTGATACTGTGGTGTAAAACTAACAGTCCCATCTGAATTGAGAAACTATCAGAGCTCACACAAATTTCTAAATTTTCTGAGTTAGATGAACTCATCTTTTAAGTTGCACTTTTGTAATAAACAAAGCTATTCAAAAAGATGTGCTCACAAAAAAGACAATTATTAGTAAAGGCGGGAAAATGACAATGGGAGTCTGCATGGAGATGCATTTTACAGCACATCCTAGTTCAAATGACTTATTAAAAATCATTTTAAGACTTACTTTTGTCACTCTTGACTACATTAACTCATCTCTGGCACTGAACCTGCAGCAGGACAATGTCTTTGAGCCACTGCAGGTTCAAAACTTTCTGTTTGGGCTTTATTGGCCTCACTAATAGCTGGGTTCCCCAAATGCCAGGGTCCACCTCTGCTGGGAGCAAGGGCTCAGATCTTGTCAGAGAGGGGTCGCGCTAACCAACTGTAATCTTTAGGGTACTCCACTCCCGCTGACCTACATCTAACACCGGTTCCATCCCCCCCGCTTACCCCCAACTGTTATCCTTTCCCTCCCCAATCTGCTCTACCCGTCCCACGTCAGTTACGCCACCCTTTGCTCTCCCTCCCACATCTTACCACCCTTGTGTGATAGTATCCCTCCACCCAACCCACCCCATGCTTGTTCCAGCCTTGTCCGGCTGGCCGCAGCGAGGAGCACGTCTTATCCTGTGGTAACGGCAATTAGCAGAGTAAAGCAAGCTGTGGAGAAGACTGGATCACCGTGCACGTTTCAACCCCAGATCACGAGTCTCCAGCACGACTTCAAGGCAAACCATGCAATTAGCTACAATAATGATAATGTGTTGTAGGGGAACAAAGAGAGGGTAAAACAGACTGCTGGTGTGAGGGAGAGTGGGGTGCTAATAGTAGGGGGGTTATTTGAATGCCCTGGTGCAGATAGGAGACCAAATCAAACTGATTATCAAACGTATGATGAATTACATTTTTCCTCTAATTATCCGAGCCTTTTATGTGTAAACCAACTGAGTGAATTTTGCATTCAAGACATCGACGGTCAGTGGTCTTTGGACATCACACTGGGGTTACATCTTTTATTTCCTCCAAGAAACATACAAGGAGTTACTCATGTGGCTAAGCTGATGGGAAGACGGGACTGACAATTTTCTTAGCTGACTTAATTAGACACTTTCAAAAATGTTTGGCAGCAATACAGAAATGGAAAGACGGGGAAGTATGTGGTTTGATGTTTGACTATCGCAGATGTGTTGACATAGAGTCAAAACATGCTAGAAACAAACCACAAAACCCAGACCACAAATAACAGCATTTCAAGTCAAGGTTGTGAGTAGATACAGTTGAGAAGCAGACTCGCAGCCTGGGCTGGAACACAAAAGTGCAGCGCCTATTCTCTCCGCTGTGAGCAGAGACCATTCCTACAGTCTTACATCCAGAGGTTTATAGAGGATATTTTGCTGGGTGTTGTGCAAAACGAACCGTGTCCCCAGAGCAGCAGCAACTTCACCTTGGCGGAGTAATGCTGTGATATTCTGTTTATTCTTCACTCACTTCATTTTACTCAGAGGAAATCCTCTGGAGATGGCTTATCTTGGAGCTGGAACAGGTGCACTCTAATTTACTCCTATTGCTTGGGGAGCCCAGGGGCCCCTGTAGAGAAGAAAGTAGCGATGTAGCACACTCCACTGTAAAGCACAAACAGCCAGAGAAAGAGCATTTAATCGAAAGAGAAGAAAACTGTGAGCTTTGAGTGCAGCCGTATCATTTGGATGCAGAAATTTTCTCCCTTGTTTTCTTAGTTTTACGGAGGGAAAAAAAAGAGGCTGCCATTTCATTTAACTTTCATTTCTTCAACTCTGTTTACTTTGCTCGAAACTGTCATGTTGCACTTGGCAAAGCACCAGATGACATGGGGGGACCTGTTGTATCGCCCTCACATAGTAAAACATCTCCTCACCACCCATCTACAACACTTAGGGCTTAAAAATGTCCTCTGATATGTGCCACTTAGGTTTAAGTATACATAAATGTGCATGCTGTGGCCTATTTGCTTTAGTAATGTTGTGCATTTTCAGCCAGGAAAAAAAAAGTTTGTTTCATCTTTCACCCCCATCCCTGCATTCACTACGAAAGAGCTAAGCTTTCAACTTTGAATTTACTCTTCAATTCCTTTTCTTTGGAGAACTATGGTTTTGAAGAGTGGAGCTGGTATGTTATTTGTTCGGTATATTATAAGTCTGAATTCAGTCAGTATTTTTGTTTTGTGTTGTTCGTCTCTTGGGAATTATGCAATCAAAGCAGATGCCTCAAGCAGTCTAGAAAGCGCCCCTTGTGAATAAGAGAAAATCTTGTACACAGCATTTTTTGTATGTGTGTATGAGGAAGGGGGGCACGACAACAAAGCAAATATATGGCATTGTTCTCTGTATACTATACCAGTATGCTGCACCTTTTAAAAAAAGATAACATACGCATCACACCTGTATTCTTCTTTCCTTAATTTGAATTTTATTTGTTTTTAGGCTTCTGTTTGACAATTTCTGTCCAAAAATGACAATTACGCTGCTGATGAAGTGCATAACTGCAGTATGTACAACACTTTGACTGATGCAATGGAGGTTCAACCATCAATGCACTGCATTTTTTCTGTATGATGGAAAACAAGGTTTGAAGACTGTACTGCTTGGAGAATTTCACAGTACATAAACAGACATTTCTCAGTCAGGAAAACTGAAGACACATGCAAACAACAGAGAAATGAAAGCTTTGACAGAAAAAAAAAAAGTAAACGCAAAGAGGAGAGAGCGATGCAAGGACAACAAGAGAAATATCATATACACTTTTAATGAGTGTGCCTGCCCCAAGCTTCTGTTTTTAATCACCTTTCCATGTGACATAATTTGCTGCAAGATTGTATATGCTTGAGGGACTTTCAGTTCTTGTCAACTCAAGAGCATTTGAACCAATCAATACCTGTCTATCCTGTGGCACACTCATAGTTGGCCATTAGGAAAGAGCTGCTTAAAGTAAGCTCAGCCAATACCATTAGCCCTAGCCTAAGGGCAGTTCCATGCCTTAGTCAGGGTAGGCACCTGCCCCCGTCACCCCCACCTCACCCCCTTAACCCCCCTCCACCCCCTCCCCCTACCATTAAGAACCTCCCCTGAGACATCATTTGGACACATCGGCCAAAGAGCACTTCTTTATTCCCTCTCTTTTCTTTCCCCGGCTCCACCAAAAATCAATACATCTCCCCTTTTTCTTATTTTCACAATTTTGCCTCAATATTATTCTCTTCTCTGCCAGAAACCAATGGGCTCTCTTTTTTTTTTGTCTTTTCATCTACAATTTCCTGTGACTAATGTTTCAGCACCTTGTGTTTCAAGGGAAAGAATAGGAAAATAATTAAGTTATCTTGTCATAGTGATTTTTAAACATTGGGTTCATGTTGTGCGTGTGTTGAATCATTGAAAAAACAAAACAAAAAAAAAACCCAGAGTGGTCATTCTGCTGCTGGCTGCGATCTATTCCCTGTGGATTTCTATGTCCTAATATATTTTAATGGCATTTCCTAGTTATTGAATAAGGACTTGATTTGCAAACTCAGCAAACACATTGTTGTCCTTAACCTGAATCATTTGTTTCTGACACTCAGCAGGGGAGACATCAGCTCACAGATATCTTTTCAGTAATGAGTGAACTTCTTCTGTGTCAGTGTTTTTCTGCTTCAACCACTGAACCCCAGAGATCAGAGCCACATACGCAGTAATGCCTCTTGACTGCCTCTAATTTAACAGCAAGGCAATCACTCCACACAGTGCAAAGTTTCAGAACAAGTGATCCAATATAATGTCCTTTGAAGGGTCTTGGCTACTCGGTTATTGCCCTCCCAACCTTCTATTTCAAATAGAAACAGAAAAAGTAGGGTACTGCCCTAAATCTTGGCCAGAGCTGTTTACGATAATAACTCTGAAGAGTGATAGCCGGTTCCGCAGCACTGGCGATTTCTGTGGCCGCCTTTATCGATCGGGGGTCCTAATGAGCAGCAGCGGAGCTGTGGCTAATGGTGTTGTGTCTGGTGTCCGTGGTAAACGCCCACGTTGAGATTATCATTCCCAGGGGGGACTGAGAAAGGTTTTGCCAGCCCAAGCCCTCAGGGTGTGAGCGACACACTTCAAGGGTCAAGGTAAACTATCAAATGAACAGCCAGGCCTTTTCCTCCCTTACTTTAGGGGCTATACCATACTACACTCCCAAAGTAACATTTCAGATTCCATACAAAATGATGCAGAAACACTTTCTTTAATATTTTTTCTTTTTTAGTACATGCACACCTGGGGATCATAATCCCTCCGGTCTGTTGCAACCATACTTTATCACTTTAGGTCTTTGTCTCATTTCACTACAGTAGTTGTAAAAACCAATTACTGGGGCATTGATAGAGACCTCACCAAACTGCCTAACTGTTATTAAGAGACTTCGAATGAGACCTGGCTTGACAGACTGATAATGGCTTATTTGACTTCAGAGATCGCCTTGGCGCAAACACTCTGGTCCCTTCACATGCCCATGGCGGTCATTGTCCTTTGCTATGCACGGCCATTCTGGCAATCTTGAGTGACATCCAACAAGTTCAGCAGATTCCGAATGTAAGTGTACACCAGACAGTACGTAGTGTCTTCAAAGAAGGAGCTGAAACAGTGTAATGAAGGGAGTTCTTGCTCCCTTCATAAACCCAGCTAGGAAATGAAACCTGCTGTCAACTCACATGTGGGAAGGAAAACTCTTTTTATATGTGGACTATGCTATGTGGACAATTAAGTTTCGATAAAAGCGCAGCAAAAATGCATCTTTATTGCGACAACCTGCTCTCTGATTCCATAGACAGTTCCTCCGTGGATTATGCTCGATGGTATTCAGCTCAGGGTGCGTGCTGAGTATTAGCAGGGCACATTCTAATGAAGTCAAACCAATGCACAGCACCTCTCAGAGTCATGCCCTGTTTGGAGTCACACTTCCATGTCCTGGCAAATGCTGAGCATGTAAAACAGAACTGTCAATTATTCAACATGAACAGGAGGATGTATGGAGTGACATGGGGGGTGGACAGGGGCCGACTAAGCCTCGGGCAGATAGGGGGTACCACTTTGATGTGAGTGTGTGGGCCTGCAGAGTTACGCAAGGTGCACTGGGTAATCTGCTAGAGACACCCCCACCCCACATCCAGGCTCCTTCACTTTTCCTTCCCCTCCTTTCCAATGCTGAGCTTCTCTGCACCCTTTATGTCCTGCTTCGATTTCCCCTCTGACACCCCCCCCCCTGTTCACACCCCATCTCTGCTCTGAACATGCATAAGCAAAGTCACATGCAGGTGTGCACGTATAAACGGTTCACGCGCATGTGCAAGCACACACAAGTCACATGAAAGCAAGCCTCCTTTGCTCATTAACCAAACAAGAGTAGGCAGCACTTGTTACAGATAATAAAGTTGTGAATGGCTGATTTTGGAGAAATAGCGCTGTTGCTGTGTCACAGGAATGGCATTACTCATTTATACAATGAATACTAAAAGTTCCCCTCTCTAGAGTCTCCTCTCGTAGTCATACAATAGCAAGCTTAATTACATTAAGTTCTGAGAAGAGAGAGAGTTAATGGATGACATTTTGCTACACCATGAGTGCTCCTTCCAATAACAATAGAAACCCAAATAAGACCTAATTAATATGCATAGCGGAGCCAATGAACTTAATTGTCAAGTTGCTTTTATCAACCTGTCAAAGGATTGACAATTAAAACAGCCCGCGTTAAAACTTTAATGAGAAGCAAGTAGGATAGAGGGATGATGAGGGAACAAAAAGACGCAAGCTTCATCCGTCATGAAAGACGCTACAAGACAACTACCCATTATTATTTCCTATCAGGATAAAACTATGCAAATCACATAATGCATTTTTAAATAATGAGTCAATGAGTAATATTTAATTTATTACCTATACTCTTAGAATTAATTTTTAACGTTGTTTTTAAGTTGATGAATTCATTAGATAATTTAATGTTGAGCTGTAACAGGAAGTTCTCTTTTGCCATTTTATTCCTCTCTTTTCTTTGCATCTCACAGTGCCCTTCGGTATCTGTCCTGCAACCCCGAGCAAGTGTGTCTCAGTTTTCAAGTTCAACAAGTTAACTTCCTTATGTCTCTCAAACAGTCCAGAGCACCTTATAATTTTGGGTGAAACCTGGCGGAGTTACGGCCTACACTTGGACCTGAACTAAGGGAAAGGCAACATTTCGACTTGATTTTTTATCCCAACATTGACTCCAGCATGTCTATGTTCCAGAGGGGAGTGAAAACTGCTGACTCACTCCCAGTGTGCTGGTTGTTGTTCTCCCTTACAGATGTGACCGTTAATAGGCCTGCATCCATAATCATTAGTGTGTCTCAGTGCACAGGTACCCGATGGGCCCCGTGCGTCTGCCATTTGGTCTCGGTTCACTGTGCTTGCCTGCAGATGTGAGCGACTCACACACCTGCTCGGGGGCTCTCAAACAGACCGCCGCCATCCGTCACAGCTCACGCTACACTCGCTCTGTCGGAACAAGGCCTTGGTTCCGGTCCAACAGCCCTCAGACTGTAGGTCAGCGGCCGTCTCTCATGATGGACCCGCCCTACCATGAATCATATTCTCTCGTCCCTTTATGCCCACTCCACTCCATCTGACCCAACCCTCATCGCCCATGTTCCTGGTTTGCTCTTCCCTCAAACAAGCACTCAAGCGCAATGAAGTAGCTCAGGTGAGCCAGGTAAAGATAGCACCTTAAAGAG
Organism: Atherinomorus stipes; assembly: GCA_023101725.1. NCBI lineage: Eukaryota > Metazoa > Chordata > Actinopteri > Atheriniformes > Atherinidae > Atherinomorus > Atherinomorus stipes. Next base: position 1,356,893 of record JALJCO010003968.1, on the reverse strand, counting down.
AGACATAAACTAATGATCATGTTTTCCCACAGCACGTACTCCCTCTGCCCATCAGCCACAAAGCACTCAATAAGAAAGAAAAAAGATGAAGGAAAAAAAACCTCCGTGTGGGTCTTTCACGGGCATCAGGCCACGCTTCACACTACATTTGTTGATGTGTGCATGCATGTGCACGTCTCATGCCAGCCCGCCTCCCATCAAGTCCTAATGAGGCCAGCTGGCTCTGTGCTCGGACCAAACCAAACTGGAGACGGCACAGTCCTGGCTCTCTCCGCCTTGTACACCCCTCTTCCCAGAAGCCTCCCGCCCACCCTCCCTCTCCTCCAGATATCTTGGAGAACCATGGACGGCTGAGCACACAAGGCATATTTGGAAATGGTCAGAGTGTTTGTTAAAATCTTCCATGTCTCCCAGATCCCATGGCCAAGGCCTGAATTAGAAAGTCCATGGCTACAACTTTAGACCTGCCTCCCTGGTTGCTCACCGCTACACTGTTTTCTGCATTTACAAGAGGAGTGGTGATGCTAGGGTCTGCTGTAGAACAACGGAAAGCAGGAGATACCCCGAGGCACAGTCAAGGGAATATTGTACCTGACTATGGAAACAGATACACAGCCAGTGTTACTGTATAACAACAGTTACTACAATAACAACTCAGACAGATAAAACAGACCTCATACAACACGTCCTAATATTCTTCGCTAAAGAGAAAAAAATAATCCAAACTTTAAGAGTTAATTTTGACTTTAGCGTCCATTATCTCTGAGCAGCTGTCTTTTAAATTTTTTATTATCAGGAAGATAATTTCTTATTAGACTGCAGCAGTTAATTTCACTGCAGACTAATTAGAGCCATTTCACATTATTAACAAGCATTATTGTTGATAAGGGCCAAAGAGGTCTGCAGAGAGATTTGTATTGTCCAGGCTGTTTCTTGGCATTCAGCTATGTCCATGTGGGTGAGTAATTCCAGCTCCCTTGCAATGTCTCCTTGACAACTAACAATTATACACTGTAGCTCCTCTTACCAGCACGAGAAATCACTCACTACATGTGTACATGCACATTTGGAACATTAGCATGCATTAGCAAATACATACACATACATATGGTTGTGCTCACACATACATAATGTGTCCCTACATGCTTCAGCATGCATGCATCCATTTGCATACAAATACACGTGGAAATATACAAACACCCTTTTCACTTCGTGCAATCTGCTACCAGATCTTCCTCACTTTCGTGTTGAGACAGCAGACTGCATGTGAGTTTTTTTTTTTTTTTTTTTTTTTGCCCAGGAAGAGAGACTGGACCAGAGGGAACACCTTAACAGGTAGCCCTGGGGTGCTTGCCAGAGTACGGCCAGCCGGGGGGAGAGAGTGGCTCTGGGAAGCCATACCACCACTATCCTCTCTGTCCACTGATTATGAAGCAGGTCCCAGACGGGTGCCTTTAGGACCCCCCCAGGCTACTTACAGTCTCCTTCTCCTCTGTTACAGGATCTGTCACTGGGGGATTCGACTGAAGTGTGAAGAGGGGTATATGAGGAAGGCAAGTCAAGAATTCTAAACAGGTAGGTGATGATTTGTTGTCTATCTCTTAAGTTTTGCCCTGCTCACAGATTTGTTAAAAAATGCATATCATCTATGTAGGATTAATTTCATATCATTTGAGTTTAACTTGTTTACTCCCCAGATATCCCAGCATCTTATAGTGTTTTGAATTCTTCAACCTAGAAATGTCCTGCTTTGTATGCACTACGAGAACTGAAAGGAAAAGGTCTCAGCACTTGGGCTCCAGTATAACCCTGTCTTGAGCTGTGATGACATCCCGAGTTTGCAAAAGCCCTCTGGTTTCAACTGTCTCTGACATGGTGTACATGTGTGTGATTGCATGTGAGTAAAACTCCTTGCAAAGTCCAAAAAAAAGGGAAAAAAAGGAGAAAAAAATCATAACTAATGAGCCCATTTAGCGCCCAGCACCTGACTTTGGCCCGTGATCTCCGGGAGACATTAGAGGCAATTTGCCATCGACTTCAGGGCTCTTGTCCCAAACGTTATCAATGAGCTTGTCAGGTAGAAACCTAACCTCCCTTTGTTTCCTCATGCACCCCCCCTTCTCCTCCAGTCCCCCTGCCTGCTCCCTGGGCCCCTGAAGAGGAACCAGCGGCATGATGTCACACACCTGTTTGGCTGGAGGCTGCGGCCCGGCGATGCTCGCAGCCGTGGGTGTCGCATTGGCACCCCTCGCTCCCCCCTTGTCGCTGCCTGCTACGCCCCGTGGATGTGTCAAAATGGCAGATGATGGTTGGGGTGTGTGCAGCTGCTTGGGAAGAGGAGTGCCAAGGGCGCTCATTTCCTGCGGTGAGTTTTAATTTGCTCTACCCGCATCTTCTGAAGAACCCTACCCCCCAACACACACACATTCATCTCTTCCTCCAAACTTACCTCAGCATACACACACTAGAAATAAACACACATATTGTATACAAATCTGCCACCACCCAAGGGGGCAAAAGCCTTGCATGCCCAAATAGAGGTGAATGCAAGGGAGGGGGTAACGGGATGGTGTCAGACTTTAGTTTTAGAAGCGTACTTTTCTTGAAAGTTGCTCAGATGATCTAACTGGTGCATGTACAAATCACTTCTCAGAGGTGTTCAGCTGGGTAAAAAGAGACAACTCACAAAAACTGCTGATAGAATATGCGGCTAGCATTACTACGTTATGTGAGGGGTCTATGTCTCTTGACATCTGCTATGCAGTTGTCACTGGCAACTTAAATCCCCATTGATCAGACAGCTAGAGTGAATTTGTGCTGCTGTTTTTTTCCTAACTCCCACTTTGCGAACAAACCCATTTTCACACGGGGCACACGCATATACCTGACAGTTACACCCAAACAAGCCTTGCTGTTTACTCGAGAACAAACACATAGACGCCAACCAGCAAATCTATTCTCAATACACACATCACCCTAGACGTAAAGAGATTCAATTTTCGCCTACCGGGAGTGTTTCCATTTTTTTACGCAACAATTTTTTCTGTCTCTCCTGTGTCAAGACAGCTGCCTTTGATGTTAGCATCTAATATACAGGGCTAAAAAACTATAGTTTGCTGTGAGCTGACAGATAAAACAGTGCAAGACGCCATTACCCCGCAAAGCGGAATAATGAGGAGACCTGAACACACAGAAGACAGGAGCCCAGTTGAATTACCGTGGTCTCTCATCCAAGGTGGGAGCTTTTTGACAGCTTTCCAGGCAGCACAACACATTACCATACTGACGCTGCTCTGTAGTGCCAAAGAAAAGCTTTGATGAAAACATAACTGGGAAACTGGGAAATCTTTAAATGTGCGCAAGTGCATTTGTGTGTGCGTGCAAGCATATGCATGCATGCACGTGTGTGCCGCATGCATGTTCGTCCCGTGCGTGCTCATGCATTGGTGTTTGTGTGAGTGTGTCTTTACTCAGTGCCATTCTGCATTTCTGCAAGTGCTTGTGTGTGTGCGCAACAACAAAGACAAGACAACAATGGGAAACCAAGCAGTGTCAAGCTGCAACTTTATGTTCTCTAATTACTAAGTGGATACTGTATTCTTGAGTGAGCTTCTATTGGCTGAGATACAAGGGCTTCTTTTTTGATTTATATTCATGTTGATGATTCAGTTGAATTATCAAAGTATCAAACCCATCTGACAATATGTCTAAAAGAAATTCTTCAAGTGGAGAGTGATGCTGCCAAATGTATTCTGCCGTTTCATTACTGTGGTTTGCTAGTTAGTTATCCATATTCTAACAGAGTAGGCTTGATGTTAGATCTTTGGCAAGGACACCCTGTACTGAGTTTTGGCACGGTACTGTGCCGCAGTATGCTGCTGACTCTGGGTCTTAACGACAGGCTAAACGAAGCGGGCGTTACGGCCCCCTGGATAGGTCATTACTCGTCCGTGGCCAAGAGCTAAACTGGAGCAGGGCTTTTTAAAGAGGGGAGCAGGTGTGTTTCACCATAGGGGCTGGAGCCGGCCCAAGACCAAACAGCCTTAACGGTCTTTATCTCCTTCATAATGAGGCCACGCTCTCCACACACCCGAACTCTGCCCGCATGGGCTAATGCTGGAGGTATGGAGACCTAGCCCTCCCCCTGGTTAAATGGTGACACTTTCAAAATGACCTGTGCCCTAAGCAATGGAAGAACAGTGGCATGTCATGAATGTCTATAGACTCAAAATGATAGGGCACTTTGCCATTTAATGTGAGTTTCTGAAGAATTTAACCCAGTTAATTATCAAAAACTCCCTCCATAATGGAAGAAAATACCTTTGAGTATACAAGTGATGTATTAACCTTTCTTTATTTAAAAGTAAAACATTTAAATAACTGTACGCCGGATAAAGGTTTGTGTGTGTATGTGTGTGCAGAAGGGGGTGTGTTTTTTGTGTGTGAGTGGCTACGTACGTGAGTATGTCTGAGTGGTATTGTCCCTCTCCTCTTTCACCTGTCTGAGTAGGTTCTCTAGTATGGTCCCTGTGCTCCCCACAGTCTTCTCAGCCCTGTCAGGCGAGTTGAACTTGATCAACATCAAACGGCATAGCATTCAAAAGTATTAGTGTTCTCTGTTGATGGGCCCTCTTGCTATCACAAATCAGTCCCTAAGCTACTTCATTATTTATCTCTAATTCATCAGTGTTGTCTCCTCGCACACGGGCAGTAATGCACACACATATTTGAGCGCACACACAGAGAACACACACTGCACATCCACACATTAATCTCTGCTTACCTATATCAGAGCTTTTGTTTTCATGTTACTCTACATGTCATCTCAGTATAACTCGAAAAAGATTTTTTTCTTCTTTGTGGTACTTAATATTTCTCTTCTTTTTCCCCAGGTCAGTGCAAAGCAGAGATGTTTCTGAGGAATGATTAGGCTGCTTATACTTTTAAAATGCTGATTATTGCATGGACCCGACAGGCCTTGTATTTTTCTCTGAGCATTCTGGGGATGTGAGTCCGAAAGTAGCCCCATGGTGCCATGACCCCTGACCTAGCGTGGGCGATCCCACCAGATGTGGAGTGTGTGCTGGGACAGTGGCGAGGGGCAGCTCGGTCTCACACGGGGAGGCCCTGTCTCCCCAAACTGCCACAGAGAGCATGGCCAGAGGGGTTCTGTCAGCACCGTTATCAATCATACTCCCTCCCTGTGTCTTTCTCCCTTTCTCTCCCACTTTTCCTTTCTCTCACTCTCTCTTTCACACCGTTTCCTTTTTGCACTGTCTCTCACTTTATCTCTTTCGCTGTATTTGCCTGTCCTATCTCTGCTTTTGTTTTTTTCTCACTTTTTCTTTTACCTCACTCAGAAAGTCCACTTTGAGCACCAGCTCTTTTCAGTCACATACTCACCTTCAGTGTCCCCCCCTCCTTCACATATACACACTTTAACCTTCCTCCTGTGAGTTTTCTTCTTCATTTTGTTTTTTAAAAATCTGCTTTACCGCTGCTTTGCTTGTGTCTAAGCGCACACTTTAACTCCAAAAATGTTTTTACTTGTCCTTTAAATTGACAAAGCAGATGCTGCAGAAGGATGTGATGCTTTCTTTTAACCCCGAAAGGAATACATGGGCTGCAATTTATCATACTCAGGGAGTCTGACTGACATGAAGAAATGAAAAAGTTACAGAAAGATAAATAAAAAATTTAAAAGATCAGCACTGGCAAAAATATAGAAGAGATTAAGTTTGAAAATAATTTCATATTTGTGAACAGTAATGCAGTGTAATGGGTGGTGGAGGCAGGGGTCTTGGTTTGAGGAATTGATGCCAGTTGTCCCTGCCATCCGGTGTGAGGTGTTTACTGACACATGGCACTTTGAAGGCCCCCAGTTCCTCGTATCGCTGCAATCCTTTACATCTGCAATCAGGGCAAATGGGTTACAGCCAGCACAACAGACAACAACTAAATAAACAACATACCTGGGGTGGATCCCCTCCAATTCCGGACTGCCAGTCTGGCTTTGGTGCATTTTTAAAACATCACTAGGTAATTGAACTCGAATGTTCACACTGACACATTTGCATGGAGTAAAAGGGGGGGTTGGTGTAAGCAATGGAGCAGCTGGTACGCACCAGTACGACTCCGGCTCAACCAGTCCTTCTGACTTCATATGTAGCACTTAATTGGTTCCCAAGGCAAGAATGAAATATTTAGCTCGCACGTCCTTTAAAATGCGATTGATTTTGATCTGACAGCTGTGCCTGTCCCGCGCAAGGGAGTGAGTTAGAGAGAGAGAGAGGAGAGGGTGAGGGCTGTCTGGGCTCGTTGCCTGAGAATAGCGCGACAACACCCACTCACCCGCACACAAACACCACTATATGGCCACTGAATGTAAAGGATCACTCATGGATGCCATATGCTTTCAACTAAAGCCTCCTTTTAAACCCCCCTATTTAACCTCTAAGATAGAACAAGCTTTGAGCTTTGGACAATCATGAGTGAAAGCCGTTTTTTTTTTTTTTTTTTTTTTTTTTTTTAATCTGCAAGTTCAGAGAACAAACGCACCATATACAAAAATGCAGATAAATTTAGCCTCAGAAACCACCAATAAAAATGATTTTTGATTTAAATCTTGCGCTTGAATGCTTAGACAAAAAAAAGAATAAAAAAAATATGCAAAATGAATTAAAAAACAATGAGAAAAAGAAACAGAAATCTAAATTTTAAATGGCACTTCAGCAAACTTGATCACTCAGTCTTAACCTTGTCTACATAAGTAGATATTCTACTCAGAAGTAATACTCAAACCAAAGTGAGGCAGATATCCAATCAAATTGGATTAATGTCACTAATTATATGACAGAGCTGAGCGATGCAAGGCAATGGTGTGGTCACGCCATAACATGATAGAAATGCATTAAATGGAAACCTGCACGGGATCCATGGCTGGGAACCTCCCCCTGTCAAATTGACTAAGCTGCAAATTACATACAAACGGATATATCCTTTATATAACAGCAGTGATTTTCTCCACTTTATCCTACCTGTCAAGCTCAGAACATCACAGGCTAATTCTTTATTAAGTGAAAGGGCATCGGGGACCAGATGATCCAATTTAAGTACATTGGGCAGAATAGAAGACTAATTAAAACCCATATTTTTACATTATTAATTTTGGAACTTCACTTTTAATGAATGTGAAATGACAGGCCTTCCATTTATACACACATACTCTTTGGGCTGCTCAACAAGGGAATAAGAGTTACGGGTATACTGCAGGGGCTAAGTAGAATTTTTAAGCATCCACGACAGACTTAATATCAAAGTTAGACAAAGGTGTGCACAGCAAACTTCTGCTTCATAAACACAGGCATTAATTTACTGTGCAGGTTTAAAGTGTGCAGTTTATTTGGGGCTGCTGTGAGGCTTGAGACAAAAAAGTAATCAGGACGTCTGTTGCCGGGGGTGCAACCTTGTCATTTAGCCCTCATTCTTCCTCTCAGTACCTGGAGAAAGAAAGCGAGTAAGGCACCTATATGTCGTTTAATGATGTGCCCCATTTCCAGCCACCTCTGCTCAGAAGAAATCCACTTTTTTAGCAACCTCACCCTTAATTGTCCATCATGCCCCTCTAATCAGACCATGACCCCATTTTAATGCTAACTTTAATTATCTTAGTGGCTAGCAGTGAAAAAGCTGCCTTCAAATGAAGCTTTCTCCATCAAAGTAATGGTTTAATTTCACAGGCATTTTGTCCCATAGCCAAGGATAAAACAAATAAATAAATAAAGTAAAAATTGCCAAACAAGTTGAAAAACAAGTAACATGAATGAATGACTCCTGTTTTAAGAAATGTATGAAAATGAGCAAGGTTGTAACTGCGTTTACCCTTTGTAAAAAATAAATAAAAAATAAATAACAAATAGTTCTTTCTATCCACTTTACATTCCCCACAGGCTAGCACATCCTCACTTCCACAAATAGGCACAAGTCAAAGGGCAGCAAGTTTGTAAAATTGAGTCAAATATACAAAACAGCGATATTTAATGGCACTTCTTTTTTTCACATGAAGTGACCCTTGCATGGAAACCGATCTTTTTTTTTTTTTTCCTTTTTTTTTCCTCCGGTTTCAGGAAACTCTTGGAAGGCAAAAGCAACATCCTGAGTTGGTGAGGAGACAGGAGAGGTGCTGACATGCCGACAGGCAGGGGATCCTGGGAAAAGCCACAGACAGGAAGAGCCTGACTGACTTTGACCCCTGAGGTCAAGGCTGGGGGCTCGGCAACTGAAAGATGTTTCCAAGCCACACTCTGACTATCATAGAGTTTTACAGGAAATAGCTTAGAAATACTGTATGCTGCAAAATGTGGGAGATCTTTTATTGCTCACTCTTTTGTTTTGCTCTCTGTGACATAAAATGCGTTTTGGCCCAGAGCTATATTTGACTTATTTGTTTGAGGGTTACTGTATGTAATTGAGTTGAGCTCAGATGCATTTCTCATCTTTTAAATGTGAAAAAGCTGGCTTTTTTTTTTAGTTTAAAGTCTGTGGATGTGCCGTAACTGATAAGATTAGAAATAATAGGAAATGTGGATGCTTCTGTGACAGATTTTAGACTGCGATAAAAGCACATTGTTAATATACTGCTCCAGTTTCTGACATGTGTTTTGAATGAAAAGAAGTTTCACTACTTTTTAAGGCTTTGTGTGTGGTGGGTCTCCAAAGACCCTTTACAGTTAAATCAAATTGGGTGAGAGGAGATTGTCCTTTCCTCAGTCTTGCAGAAGGACCCATAAATCAAGGCATCCATCGTTTGTCACATCTCTGTCTCCCAGCTTTCCAACTCTGAGTTTTTACGGCACAAATGTATCCATCAACCCCACCGAGCGGCCGCCAAGCCGCCTCAGCGATCGATGGGTGCGATGTACCCTCCCTCTCGGCCTGCGCGCAGCTCTCTCTGCGTGGGAAGGAGTAAGAGGAACCTCATTTTAGCTGGTTTTAGCCCCGGGCCACTACTGTGATTTTACCCCATGCTCCTGGCCTGACGTCATTAAAGATGCATGATGATGGATACCATGAAGTCAACCTCTCCGAGGGGGTTTTGTGGTAGAAAAAAAAAACCTTGCTTGTTTTTCAGATCACACTAAGAATAAATCAAGACTGTTTAAATGTAGAGGTTGCAACTGGATGCATGTGACTAATCTTTCAAAGCAGATCAGAGGAGAGAGAAGTCAGGTATTTAATGGTGAGGCATGCTTTGACCAGTTGGTGGTGCTCCTGTCACAGTGAATTCACAAGCTTGAATCTCTCTGTGATTCACAGAAATACACTCCTTGTTATTTCCAATCCAACCGGGCTGGAGACACAGAATACAAAGATTCAAATGTAAATTTCAGAGCAAGACATGCTTGAGAAATTGTTTCTTTTGCTCCTCTTTTGCAGTAAAAACTTGTATTTTCTGTTTCTAAATTTAGATTCTTTCACTCCCACTTTTCATAATCTGATCCCCATCTTCTCCTCCCTCTACATGTACATGTTTATGAGACGATGGAGGATATTCATGAAGCCATACTACACCACATTCTGAAAATTTTAAGAAAAAAAAAATCTTTAAAAAAATGCATGCAAATTTATTTTAATCTTGGAATGTCAAAGTCATTAATATTTCTCCTTATTTGCTTAAAATAGCTTGAATTTAACACTTTAGGTATGTGAGCATTTTAGTTCTTAGCAACAAATGTGGTGACGAAAGTGTGTGTCTGTTCACTATCACAAAGTGTATGTGTGTGATTTCTTGTGAAGAATCAGTGGGTCTCCAAAGGGAATGACAGTGGAGACATTTGACAGCTGTGCTCCTCAGGTTCAAAGGTCATGTCAAGTCCTGGATGAGCTCAAGGTAAAATGCTTCACGGGGCCCGTACCGGTCAATGGGTATCGTTTGCCTCAGTAGCAAACAGGGCTGGCGGTAATGGGACCTCAGTCATGTGTCAGCGCCTAGAAGAAAAGTCAACTACCATGGGGCCGCATTTATAAGATCCCAAAACAAAAGAGAAAGTGAAAAGATTGAACTTTTAAACTCCTCAATTTATGGCTTAAATGTGTCATATGCACGGTAAAGTCTCCAGGTAGCATCCATTATCAGTCAACACCTCTCTGTTTCACTCACCCTGTCCTCTCAGTCTCTTCCACTTTCTCCTTTACTTCCCCACTTGTCCCACCCTCCCCTCGCGGTGTTTCAGCTCTAACTGCGGTTTCTAGCATCTGCTTTAACCGGCGCGGTCCGTGCCGTCCCTGCTGGGGAGTAGAATCCAGCCCCTCACTGGAAGACCCTGAAATAAGGCCTTTATCAGCCAACCCCACACAGTATCAGGGGGCCCCCCGCTCCTCCAGCAGCCTCTGATGTGAAGGAGAGATGGACAGAGCTCTGTGGTCCTCTGGTCGAGCACCAGAACAGGATTCAGCCCATTGTACCATTCAAATTAAGCAGGCATCAAAAGGGAAGAGGAAGCTGTTGTTGATGTATTGTCTCGTGTTATTTTAACCGGCTTAACTCAAGCCTCTTCATGGTGGAGTGTTGTGGCGCTGGATGCCGATGATGATAAGTGGTGGATTCTCTGTTAAGACTGCTAAGCTGCTGTGCTGGATGAACGGGAGGCTCTGGCTCCATTGGCTGGTGCAGCTGATTTTGGCTGTGGTTGAACCATTTCAATAGGTTACCATGGATTTATCCACTCAAAACCGCTGACTTGGCTGTCCATGTACAGCCTCTTCATGTCACCAGTGGGACCTCTGTTTATTTCATAATGCTGACATTTTTTGAGGAGATTTGATTAAATATTAAAGTTCAAAACAACAACACACAAAAGAGAAACTTTTGAGAGACAAAGTTGTAAAACTACACAGTTTAAAAACAACATCTTGATTCAGAAACTTTTTGGAAATTAGTTGAAAGCCATCTAACAGTTCTTGGTGTTAGTGTCTGTATGATTTACCCACAAGCATTCTTTTCAGGCCTTCAAATTCAGAACAAATGCAGGCCTTTTTTACATAATGGCTCCAATAACTTGTGAATAAGTGCTATAAACATACACGTGAGAGAAAATATGTTTTCTGTAGACTGAAATTGCTGCATTTTATTTACTGGCCCAGTGAATAATCACCCTGTAAAGACAGTTCAGTCAGCTCTGAGTACTTGTGAATAGCACTCTCTATTCGGCGCTGAAAGCTGTCTATTTAATTTCTCTCTTCTGTCCTCAGAGCAGTAGCTATTAAGTGCCTTCATATGTCAAACCAGTGACACCTCCTCCATTCTCTCCAGCTTGTTTAAGCGTGCCCCTGTATTGTTGCCCGCCATGCTTGACGTGTTAATAGCTTAATAACGTAATCTGGCAAATAATGACACCTCATCACAAAGATCGAGGCCAAATGTTTACAAGGGAAGCCGTAATGTACGACGACAGTAATCTGAATAAAAATGAATTTACTGGCATCGTCTCATTTGCAGTAAATTTTCACTTCTTCCATGCACAACTGATGCTCCGCGGACACCTTGCTTTGCTCTCTAGCTGTCTCATTACCCTGCCTTTCAAGTGGTGGTAGAAAGGGAGAGACGGGGAGAAAGAGATGGAGAAAGGGTGAGAGTGTGAGAGAAAGAGAAAGAGGGAGGGGTGGGAGAAAGGGGTAAAGGAAGAAAGGCAGAGAGGGCAAGGAGGAGACAGGCACTGATAGAGCTAGTTATTTTCAAAGCTTTTCCCCTCTTTATTGTTTACTGCGGAGCAGGAATAAGAAAAAGAAGTTCACACCGATTTCAAAAAGTCTCACTTCCTTTTTGACAGATGTGGTGTCAGCTTTGCTGTTTAATTAAAAGGAAATGGAGGTGATGATTGCAACACAGACGTGATCTGATATGATAATGTATTTACAATCATCAAGATGATCGTCATTAAGGATGTGTCAAGGACGAATTCATTGTGGGATTTGGGGTCCTGAGCTGTCAAGTGTATTTTTCTGAGGCAGCCGTGTGATTGTCAGGAGGATGCTGCGACTATGACAGTCACAATTAATAATTTGCTAAAAGAATGTGATTGAGTTTTATACACAGTTTTGTCGTGGCGATTTCCAAAGCCCAGAACATTTACACAAGCAGTGAGAGGGAGGAGGGGAAAATGAAGGCCTGGGCAGGACTGAGAATAAGAGACAAAAATACCCTTGATACAAATGCAATATGGAATTCTATTATTAAATAACTCGAAATCATTTCACACACCTGCTTACATTTTTCATAAGAGGTGCATATGGAAGGTTCATCAAAACAAATTGTTTGATTTTGACAATTACTACAACAATCACACCCTTCTTTTCACTGCACCTGTTTGAAAATGAATAATTTGAAGTCATTTTAATTGCTTATGTGACAGCTAATCATCAAGGCATTAATTTATTTATTGAGCTTCATTTGAACTTCCTCCTTAGTGATAACATATCCAGTCTGATTCTCTAGAGTAACAAGATACTGATTAAACTGTAGCAGCCTCCTTCAGTATTATGCAGATGCCGAGGATTGAGCCCAGAGTGTCTGTAATAATAAGATGCATGATCCACACTAAGTCAAGATTAACCATGTATCGGTCATAGGAATGAAATGCAGAAAAAAAAAAAAACTTGCTGATCCTATGTTCGACACTAAACTTTATACTTGTATAAGGCTAGTGAAGCTCTCTACAGTCATTGCAAATATCCCTGGTATAAATATTTCAAATGCTCTTTCAACCATGCAGCTGTTTTATCAGGTGAGACAAGAGGATAAGATCCATGAACACAGGAATACACCCTGAATGGAAAAAAGCAAACTTCACAGTGTTGAGTTATGTGCTGAAACACAAAAAGTGAGGAACATCTGCCCCAAACTCTCAGAGAAGCGGAGCATTAGCCTGAATGTTTCTAGCTGCTGGTGGCTCATCTGCAGTTGGTGGTGTGCCGGGATTGGTGCGGTGGCAATGGGGAAATCAGCCACTGTTCTCTCTCTCTGGGTCCCAAGCATGGCCATTAACTGACTGCCAGCAGCTCTGGGAAGAAGAACAACAGATGCCAGCTACTGAAAAGCCTCCAGCTCTTCAGCTAAACCAATCCCAACTGAGTCGGGACGGGCCTCTGTAGATTTTTGGACATACAGCGAACAAATGTGGACATGAAAGGGGGAAGAGGAGGGCTGTTCTGGAGGTAAAGATTTGTTAACCCTCTTGAACTTGACAAGAGACGGCACCGAGGCACAGATTAGCCCTCTCAAAGCTGGCTTTTGCAAAAGGTTGCTCTGTGAATATGTGAATGCTGCTGTGAAGTGATGTGTGTGTTTGTATGCGTGTGTGTGTGTGTGCATCTACAGTATGTTTGCTTGCATGTGTTTGTATGTTTGTGTTTAAACAAGTTTGCCTGATTGGAAATTCTACATGAACATACAGTCACACTGACAGCAGCACTTTAAACAGTATGTAATTACAGTGATGAAACCATTTAATTATGATGTAATTACATCTTACTTCTCAGCCATTTCTACATGTGTTTGACAGCAAAGATTTCATTGTAACCGTTTGGCTGAGTGTTGCACAGCTACTACATATCCTAACTTTCAATTCTTCCCAAGAAGTAGGAAACAGCATCAAGCTAAAAAGTCCACAAGTTTAAATGTTTCAGATACTAAACATGGTAATGCTACCTCCACGTGCAGAGGTCATCCGTTTCAACACTACATTTTTCTTAAACAGACACACGTGAGTTAAAATGATTTTGGCCACATGAAGCAACACGGGAATGAGGAAATGACGGGACAGTAAAGTAGGAAGAGGAGGTGGAGAGTGGGGTGGGGGAGCAAGAAAACACAAAGCCTGGGTAAACACAGCTAGGTCTGCATCTGGAACCAACTAAAAAGATGCTTAATAATGCAGAGCCGTGCAGGCGGGCCCTGTGCAGCTGTTGTGTGCGCAGGACCATGAAAGACTCTCCATCTGACAGCTGGCTCCATCTAGCTGGCTCCATCACCCTCTCCCTCTCTGTCTCCCTCTCTCCTCTGTGGTCCAGAATGGCAAGGAGACAGCAGATTAGGGATTAGCCAATCCCTGCCATCCTCATCTGTCCCATCTGCCTGCCAGAAAGCCAGGCTCCTGATTCCAGGGAGAGATGGGACATTACTAGGAAAAGGGGGGAGAATGGGATGCGAGACAAAAGAGAAGACAACACTGGACTGACTCGGGGGGGGGGGGGGGGGGGGGGGGGGGGTAAGACGAGGTAAAACTACATATGAAAGGGCTGGACTCAGGGAAAAACTGGGTGGGAGTCAGATGCATTTACAGGGTAGCACGGCTTGAGTGGGATAGACAGAGACACATACGCTGCAGTTTGGGGAATAAAAGATTAGAGACCTCACCCTTTTCATGAACTTCAGGCTACTTTAACAATTTAAGTCAATGCCATGATACATGTTAGGATTCCATAATCTCATAAAACATTCAAAGAATCTGCCACTCTGAATATTTGCCAACTTTTCGATACATCACAGTGTCTTAATCCATGATTTCTTTTACTCGCTGCAAGCAGCACAGAAACGTGCAATATTTTCTGTGCAGAAATTTCACCTGAACAAAGCTGGCAACCCTTTATGGTTACTAAAAATACACCCTTGTATTTTGTCTCAGTATCAAAGACACCACTTGTCTTTTTAATAATCTGCCAGCTCACATTTGGCAGAGACCAGAAAGCACACTCAGAGAAATAATTGCTGTTATCTGTTAGAGTCAATAAAACCCCTACAATTGCGCTATTTGAGATAAGAGTGGGCTCCTCACCATGTGTTCCCCCCTAACTGAAATCCTGCTAAATGATTTAGATGTACACTCTCTAAGTATCTGCTTATACATTATGAGTGTAATAAGCTGTAGGCCATTGCAAGCTATTGGAGGCATCAGTCGCTGAAGCAAATTACAAAGAAACACATGCACATGTAAAAAATGATGACAAAATAATTCAGATATCAATATTTAGCTTAATTTTATTTTTTTTAATATTTTGCAGGCCATTTTGCAACAAGTTAGAGCAGCTGAGCTGTTCGAGTTTCACTGCTAAGTGAATATTATCAGGTAGCAGCGAGTTAGAGCATTTGTTTCATCTTATAAAAATGATTCAAACTTAAGGGACCAAGTTCTGCTAAGCAACAGGGGAATTCAAAAGAAGAAAAAAAATGGAAAGGAAAGGAAAAAAAGTTTGCTCCTTTTCCTCTAGAAAGGCACCCGGTAGCTTAAGAGGCCCTCAGCTCCAGTACCTGGCTCCCTCTGTGCACACCTTTAAATCACACCCAGGATAGTTGCCTTGTCAAAGCTCTCTCAGTAAGCCAGGCATCTGAGAAACATTAAAAAACTTCCTCATGCAAGCCCGAGCCTCCCACAGGGCAACGAACAGGAGCAGAGCCTTTCTCTCAGGCCCAGCATCCGGGGAGGATACTGCTCAGTACCGCTTGGAAAGTCCCAGCTCGGACAGCGGTGGTTAATATTTTAATAGCCTACGGCTGAGGCAGTTATCATCCAAGTGTATTCTTGTTGGTGGATTTAAAAAAACCCACTCTCACTCCCTCTCCCTCTCCCTCTTTCTCACAGTTAAGAACCCGATTTGAGTTTTTAATTATTCTTTTTTGAATTCCCCAACCAGCTCTCCTCTGTTCTTTTTCATTTGTGCTGTGCAGTTTCTCCAAGACTTGCACCCAGGGAATCCCTGACAGTGTCCTACTTAACTTTTCACTTTCTTTCCTGTGATTTGTTCCTTTTTTTCCAGTTTGAGGGACTATTACTGATCAATCCACAGCTTTTCTCCAAACACCTGTGTTTATATTAATCAGTCGTTTGCTTTTGTTCTTTTTGGACTGAAGGGAAGCCTTGGCATTGCTAATAAAAAGTGAACAAATCCTCTCATAAAGTCACAATTCTGTCTTGAGAGCAATGATTATCCACAAGTGCAACACTTTAGAGTTAAATGGGCACAGAAATAATTTTTCTACCGCTGAACCGGTCTCTTAACACAATTTTGCTTTCTTTTTTTGTTGTTTCGACATGCCACCATGTAAAACTGCTACCACAGAGCACTTTTGTAAAACAACATAGAATGGGAAGGGGGCAATCAGTGGAATAAAAATAAATATATGTACGCTTGTGTGTAAGTGCTTACATTGGCATGTGTGCGTACATGAGTGCATTTGCATACGTTTGCATGTGAACATTTGTGTCCATGCAAATGCAGGTCCACAGGTCTTTTTTCAGTGTGAGAGTGTGTGTGTGGCTGCTCTGAGCCAGCCGTCAGCACAGCCTGCAGGGAAGGGGCCAGGGTTACGGCATCAGCTGCAAGCAGGAATGAGAATGGCTGAGAGTCAGACAGACACTGCCGTGGGTTATTATGTTTGAGTCAGACCAAGTACTCATGGGAGCTCCGAAAATATTGCTGTTACAGTTGTAACATTATCACAACAGAATAAATAAGAGTGGACCAGGGACACCCATGAAAAGATCTTAAAAAAAAAAGAAAAAAGAATATATGCACGGGCCAAATCAGAGCAGGAATAATTAATTAAATAAATCTCATCACGGCACTCCTCTGCAATCTTAATTGAAGTGTGCTAAACGCGGCGAGTGCTTTCAAAATTGAGAGGATGGGTCAATCCGAACCTCTGCACCTCCATAATGAAAGAGAAAAAGGAAGATAATAGCACACATAACCTCAAGCAATTAAAGGGCTCTAGAATGTGGTGAACAAGCTTTGCCCTCTTGGACACTGTTGACCCATGGTGCCCAACAAGGCCCCCTGGGAAATAAGCGCTTATTAAAAATGGAGGAACAGCCACAATCCCACTGAGGCTGTAATATACTATAGAGTAATTTAATTCTACTTACATGTATCACTTCAGCTTCTCTGCAGAGTATGAAGCAATTCAGCATTTCATTTGACAAAATATGACCTGTCAAGAGGCTGAATAATAACACTGCTAGATCAGATGTGTGGACATATTGTGCATGGTTCCAGAAAAAGGTCCTGCAGTTCATGGAGATAGTTTCTCAACATAATTGTCATTTCCTGCACTCTCTTGAAACAAGCTGATTCTTACAATAAAAAAGTAATACATAAAAAGAAATTCTCATCTACTTAAGGGATTATTTTGAGAGTCTCTCTTTACCCTCCAACAGACTGATGAAACACAGTTCCATGCTTGATTTGATCATTCTTCATAAAGAAGGGAAAAAGCATACAGCAGAATCACAAGCCCTGGCATGGGTTTGGGATTATTGGTTGTACACTTCTCAAGAGTCAGGAAAATCCCTCGGTGTGGTTCCTCTTTCTTTGTGCTGTGTAGCTTCATCGCAAATAAACATACTGTCTGTTATTGTTTTCCCAAAAGAACTTCAGAGTTAAGAAGTATATTTTTTCTTTTGCTCTTCAAAATGAAATACAGGTCAGTGTCCTACATAAGTTTTCTCCAGTTTTTGGAAACATTTGCACAGCGTATTTAAAGAGTTTTTGCAAAAATTTCAAAATTCATTACAATGGATTTTCAGCGCTCCTCTCTTTCTGTGGAAAAAATATATGGGCTGGAGGGGGCTGCGAAAGGGGTGGTAAAATTCATCCTGTTTAAAATAAACAAATCATTATTATAGATATGGGTTTAAATATGAGGGTGGGGGGAAAAAGATATCAAATGCAACCATGAATAAAACAACTGCTGTAGGGGAACAATTTGGGATGTCTGATTTTCTCTGTGGGTGTTGAGATGAATAAAAAAAGGCCCTTCTTGAGCATGCATGTGTGGTTGTCTTTGGGAGAGCGGCCATGCCCTGTGGACAGATAAAGGAGTGATAGGACACCGGGGGATAGGGCAAGGACACGTGGCGGCCCGCCCCTGGTCATTGGTGACAAGAGCAGGGGGATGTTAAACACACACACTGGGCTGACTCTACACTTTGATTTAGCGTTTTTGCCTAATGTTACAAAGGGGGGTTACAGAGGCCCATTGGAGATGGGATCAGCAGATCTCGCAGACTGTCGTCATAAAGAGGCCTGCGGAGGGCTCAAACCTCAGCTCTCATCCGACGCACGAGCCAAGTCAGTGTGCGTGTGAGTGAGCGAAAAAAAAAAATGAAAAGAGGGGTGGTCCACAGACCATAGAGAACAATACACAAAGGGCATTTAATGATTCCATATTGATGCTCTGTAAATGGCTTAATTTGTCTGAAGATACACAGCAAAGGCTGTGCTGTGTTGAAAACTGTATTGACTCAAAACACATGATTTAATACATATTAATATTGGATGAATAACTCATTAATGGATGCATCAGACAAACTATAATACTGCGTCATAAATAGAGTGAGGTATTTAAGAATTTATGGAATATTGGATTATTTTTCTGAACATCACTAAGTTACACATCCAACTTCCAGCTCTGAAAATCTTATAGATGCAGGTAAATAATCTCCTTTTTTTTCCAGCTAGTTACTCTCACTGTGGGCTGGGAGCTGATCTCTGCTCCAGACACTTTCAAGTCTACTTAATGTAGCCTACACGGGCTTCACAGGCTGTTTCATGCTCTTATGGAAAACAGGCCTTTGAAATCCCTCAGCAGCCCAATCTTAATCTCATTTGTGAATATGAGCCGAGCCACGACAGGACCAGGAACATCCTCGTCTTCCTAAAGCACCGTTTCATTTGTCAGGAGATTTGGGGCGGTTGACACTAGAGGAGTGATTTAATTGATTTTAATCACACACCTGAGATAGGGAGAGCGAGGGGGCTGCCCTTAACGATTATTCAGAGGGCCCATCCTGCTCTGTATCTCTGCTTTCAGCCCTCTGTTTGTTTTGATACATCAGCAATTTGATGGATATGACTTAGATTATGAACTTACAAAAGCAGCTTGGAATTTCAAATGTGACCTTGGACTTAATATGCCAATAGGAGGAATAAAACTATTGTTTGTCAGAGAAAAGCGCTGCAGAATCCTGCACACTTTGGTGAAAAAGCTTTTCCCAGGGAGCTGCATGCAATATGGATTTACTATTACCAAATGTTGCTGTCAGCTCCCTGACAAGGTTGACTTATTATCTGCAGTTGACTGTCTACTCAATGTTTAACGGACACACACTGTGAAAACGTTCCACAGGCAATGCTCAACTTTGTACCACTTAAAGATGAATTTTTCCCTTTTGCCTCCTCAGGAAGTTGGAGGCTTCTCTCTTCCCTTGGCGTACCACAGTAATTTGTTATGAAAATCTAGACCAAAAGCAGAGGGGGAAAGCAGGACCACGTTGTTGCAACCCATTAGTTGAGAAAAAGCTGTTTGGTGAACGCTATAATGCAAACCAACAGAAGAAAAAAAAGTGTAAGACAGCCTGGGGAGACAGATTTAAATATGTAATAAACTAATATTTCATTTATTTTCCTCACATGGGAACCTGACCATTTAGCTGCAGCATACTCAGATCAGAACCCCTCTCCTTTAATGAGTGAGGCCAGCAATTATACACATCTTGGAAAATATTTGAAAATAGATCTGAAGTAGAAATGGAAAACATTCCAGAGCACAAGTTGCTTTTAATGTCATATTTTGTTTATGCAGCTGAATTTCTACATTTCTATTGTAATTTCTTTTAGCGGGATTCTTAATCATCCTTCATCTTTAAAACTGCAGCTAAAATAAGAAGTGAGAGAAAAGTTACCAAGTGATATTTTCTGATTTTTCTTTTGCCCTCATTCCTTCATTCACAGCAAATGCCTCTCCCTGTTAAAGATGCACTGTTGGAAGCCTGTGTTTTATTATCAGATTTTTTGCCCTGTCTTTTCTGCTCCATGTAGAGTACAATGGCATTCATTCTTGATGAGGCTGCTGTCACTTTTAATATCTGTTAGTTCGGGTAAAATGAATGACAGTCAGCCTTGTAATAAATATAACATGCGCTGCATTAATTTTTCAGAGAACAAGAATGGGAGGCTCCCGTAACTAATTCCTTTTCAAATGTTTAGATTTATGGCTTTCTCAATGAGTGCATCTTTTTCAAACTTTGTGGCAGAAATATATTTCCATCTCATTAATGAGCAATTAAGGAAAAGGGGAGTATACAGGCTGCATCTCCATACTAAAGGACATGTCTTTGATGAATCTTTTTGGCAGTGCATGTGTGTGTGTGCATGCTGGTGCGTGAATCTACTAATTTTGTGCACATGTGAAGTATTTGTCATTTTTTCCAATATAAATATGACTGAGGAAGTGAACATATCAGCAATGTTTGTACACATGAGTCCATAAAGATGTGGTATGCAGGGTGTGTATACGTGTTTGTGTGTGCGTGATTTCCCACCTCCCTGGATAGATTCTAATTACTGTTGACTCTTATCCCTGAGTTTGCACTGTTCCTGCTGTCTGTATATCATCACTGACAGGTCTGCTCAACTAACTCTCCGACAGTAGGGGGAAAGCCTCAGCATCACCTCAGCTTGTAGCCACATCAGCGAAAAATTCAGGACATAATGGGTGCTTCTCAGTCAACGTTTTCAACCAAAGTGAGAGTAATGATGGTTCTCTAATAAGCCCTTTATCAACCATCTTTGTACTTTGTTAGGCAGGAAATTCACTCCAGCAGTTTTATCACCCCAAATTAGTTTGTGAGTCCTTACTTTGTGGCGAAAATAGATTTTAAAAAAATGAGAGAGATGAAAACGTTTGGATATGCTCAAAAGAAGTCCTCTCTCAAAGGCAGTGCATCCTCAAAGAAGTTGGGGGAATCTCATATTCTTTTTAATGTCTGGAAAGCTGTTGCAGACATGAGCTACTGTATGTCCTTGTAGTGGCTCCACCATGATGATGTACACAATGGTCCCAGTTAGCCACCGGCTATCCCCAAATATCAAATAAATGTGATGTATTGATGATATTGAACAGCTCATTGCCATTGTGTCAGGGAGCTACAGTATACATGAAAAAAAACAGCATTGAATGAACACCTTATTTGCAACCAAAGAACCCCATCATGTGGCTGGATTTGTCATAAATATTATTATTGTCTTTAAAGAATAAATTGGCCTTGACTCTGGCTGTGAGGTGCACACTGAGGTAATGTAAACCTACCATATGCAGGCCATGCTACAGATATACTGCTGTACGAACGCCTCATTCCAGCTGCAGCAATTATGGCTTAAGGCAATGCAGTATGCATGAGTAGCAGCAATTTTGATACTTTAGTTATAAGTTGGCAATAACCTCAGAGTTTCAGGAATCTGCTTGCAATTCAGTGACATTAATTTTGGCTCTAATGGCTGTAAAAATGCATTAGGCATAATTTAGAGACCAGGGAAACTAATAAGAAGGACTAAATCAGTGGCAATCCCATTTCCATCCAGGATCGTCATGGAGCAAATGTCATTCATATTTTAGTCCTTATTAGGGAATGTCTGCTTCTGAGCCTCTGAATTATATTTTCAGGATTTCCACTCATCTTGAAAGTCAAAATCATTTGAATTCCAAAGATGGCAGACATTGACAGAGGACAGACAGAAAGTATATATAAATCCTGAGATACTTTTTCTTCTGGGCTTTTTTTAATGAGCTAAAATCCCCACTTCTTGCCATTTCCCTGCCTTAATTGATGATTATGTTGTTACACAGTAGAAGCGCTTCCCTTTCTCCTCCCAGTCATTATGATATGGACAGGCAGCTCTTGAAGCTTCAAAGGCAGAATGGAGTGATTTAAGCTCAATTCAGCCATCGCCTGGCCCACAGGTAAAAACCCTTGTAAACAGTGAATGCTAATCGCTAATTAGCCCTGTGGCTGAATCACACGATTTCTGTTTGAGCTGACCGCTGTTACGGTCCTGCTTAAGGGCATGTTGTATCTCTTTTGACGGCCCAATTAGAAATTCAGCTGCAGAACCATAAGGCAACCTCGTCATGAATATTTAAAAAGACTGCCACAGACGAGCACGAAGGGGGCACTGAACCACATGTCATGGAGGAAATATTCGGCAAGGAACCACAATCAATAGTCTCTTGATGTTCTCTGTATTAATGTGATGATTGCTGTTTTTCTAGGGCTTGTAATGGAGGAAGACTGTGGGTAAGGGTGATGAGGGGTGAAAGTAATAAGGGGTCAGGTTCAGAACACTGAATGTCCAAATTAAATCTCCGGTGGACATGATCCTATCCAGCTCAAAACATAGCAGACACCCAGGAATCAAACTCTAGGTGGTTCAACTCAATCTGAAGGGACTGGCAGGTCTGTGCCACTGCCAGGGAATAATTAGGCTACTGTCCTTCACAATATGTCAGGCTAACTGACTGAGGAAAAGCTGCATGCTCTCACTGCACTTTCATTCCATTGCTGTATGGTGAAGTCTGAATATAGAGGCAGCTCATGTGCTGACTCAGTATTGTTCAGTATATTGTGGAGCATATAGCGTGTCAAATGCAGACATGTCGCAAAGGGCAATAAAGCTGTTCCACAATCACCTCTGCTGCGCAGGTAGAGAGGTCTGTGCCACATATTGGTGCGATCTCAGTCTGCGTCTTTGGGGTGTTTTGTCAACTTTTTTTTTTCTTTTATTCACAGATTTTTGTGATAATTATGCATCGGGCATTTACTTCTCAAAACCAAATGTGTATTAGAGAATAATAAGCATTTATTTCCTGTTTCTACAATCATTACAATGGTAGTGTCAGTCAGAGGTTTGGGTGTTATGTGGTTAATTGGTGACTTAATGCATCTGTGACACCTAAAATTAATTCATTTCCAATAACTGTAAAACAGCATGCTACCTTGCATAATTATTTCAGTGAATATCAAAAGTGTCTGTTAAAACTTTATTAAACATCACCTGTTCTGTTGCCAGAAGAGCTGTGATAGCTTCCAGAACCAAAACAGGAATTTGCAATCCTGCATTTAGCAGAATTGTGTTGGCTGTCACTGAATTACAAAGGATTTAAACACCTCTTTCAAGCAACTAAGGTAAATGTGCTTTCTGAGCTTAGGGGCAATTGAATAAATTAGCATTTCTCTTCGCTTCATTATTCTGGAATTTTTGGTCTTGAGGTGTGCTCACTGAGGAAAAGGGTAACATTTTTACATTACCTCAGTACATGTATCCCATCCACATGGTCAGAGATAAGGATGCATTCCCTCTTTGAGCACCAGAGCATCATTTGAATGACAACAAAACAACTGTAAACCTCTCACCCTCCACTTACTTACCCCATATCACTCCAGGCAAATTGTTTTTACTCTGGACCCCACGACAGCAACTAAAGACCCACCTGCTCATCCAATAACAGCAAATCAAATCACATAGGCTTCCCTTTCTTGCTTTCAAAGGGACATTCTCTAAGTTGATTCTTTTCATTTAATTCCTGCAAAGGGATAGAGCCCCCCACCCCCTCACACTCGCCCTTTATCTGTCGTGAGAGTGGGGGAAGAAACAGAGGATTATCGATTTGCACTCAAACAGTGGGCCAACCTAAAAAGCCCCAATGAATTGTCACTCATTATTGAAATTATCAGGCACTAATTAAACTGGCAACCCTAAGCCCCCTGGGCTGTGCTCATCTCCAACTGAATTTCAGCTCCTCAGACAGTAATAGGGAGGCAGCATTAGCCGCTACTGGATGCTAATGAGACCTGGAAGCTGTCTCTCCCTCTTAGGGTTTCACAGAAGCAACTGCTGAATGTGAACCACAACTACAGTGCAGCACTGTTTGTGAGCACTTGATTGGCAGAATGAGAGGGAGAGAGGGAGAGCGTGTTTGAGGCTGGCGACTGTTCGAAACTGGATGGTCCTCCGAGTACAGTGTCAACACTCGCATTCAGCAATAATTTTTAGTACGTGGATTTCAAAGGTTTGAGGCTTTCACACATAATACCTCCCCCTCAGTTGTTGCTCTGCATTTTTCCACCTCGCTCTATATCTCTTACAGCTGCCGTGCTGAAGTTGTTGACTTACTCCTCATGCGCTCTCTGCCTCTCCTCTATGCGAACCTACAGACGCGGTACCAGTGAGAGTCTGACTGACTTTATCACATGGTACACAGCCTGTTAATAACTTCCTCTGACAATTCCTCCTCATCTTTGCTGATGACCAGGGGGACAGCTGTGATTGTCATGTTTGTAGGGAAGAAAGAATCTAAACAATGATGTCACGTCAGCCTCTCTATTAAAAGACTTCATATTTTGAGCGGCATAATTAATACTCTTGGGCATGTCGCTTCCAAGTTGGCACTCCAGGCAAAGGGCTGCCACTCACCTGATAATTATTTTTGGAAATGGAGCCCAAATTACAGTGATTGACAAATGCAACAAAGCAGAGACAGCCTCAAGCATTCATGGAGAAAGAAATGAGAAAATAGTTAAGTGGTTAATGCACTTTCACAGTGGATTTAAAGTTGAAATCACTTGTCCTTTTATGTCTCAGATGGAACTTTGGCTTGGGTCAAGCTATTTAGCCTCTGAATCCTCTTAAAAGAAATCACTGACAGGCCTCTGCAGGAGTAATTAACACTTTTATCATATTTTTTCAAGTGTAGCAAAAATGTGTTTTTTTTTTTTTTACAATAGGCTTCTTGTGCTGAGCTATATTCCATGCAGTATTAAGCAACCATTATATGTCAGAGAACCCTTCACAAATCACACTCAGCAATTCACATGAATCCAAGTGTGTCCTCACTTCACAGTTCTCTGAAAAAAGGGAAACAGTTGTTAGCCCATTGGGTTGCATCCATTAAATAGTGGATAGAGAAAAGCAGCATGCCTCTATGCTTTTTACACCTCTCGCCATGCGTAAATCAGCCACTCTGTCATTCTACTCGGAAGAGCGGGGGAGGAATTATGTCAAGTTATTTGTTTTGTACCAAAATGAAATATTTATTGCGAGTGAACACCTACCAGGAACAGACGATAGGCCAGGGTGCTTCATCTTCTCAGACTCATATTTGGCTTCCACCTCCGCAAAGGCCAAAGCACGTCCTGAGGGTTTTCAGTGATTCAGGGAAGTCCGCTAGCTTTGAATCCACATTTCAAAGCCTGTGCTGAACTGAAGGACTGTGCTGGAACTGGAGGGAGACATGTGTACACACACTCTCGCCAATTATATGATGATCTCCTCGATTTCGCTTTGTGTTTGATGGGAACAAGATACATAACTTCATGCCTCTTTATTTTTCCATGTTTTCATATTGGCTCTGAGACACAATTTAACATTTCTATGATGAAACTTGGAGGACAAGGCGACTGATTTATGCCTTTGTGGTTAGGAAGTTTTCCACTTAAACATTAGGCTGTGAGGGAGATGTTAAGTTACAGTACAATCATCAGAGGTTATTTTGTTTTCCTTCACAACACACAGAACACACATCATTTGCCATAATTTAAGCTTGAAATACTGGTTTCAGGGAGAAAAACAGAAAGATTGATGGGAAGAAAAACCATGAAGGTGGAAACCTTAAATCCTCTAAGTAAAATCAAATTTTAGGTCTATTTAACAGAAACAAACTCTGACAGGAAAAGCCATGACAAGGCGGAGCGGTTTTCAGAACGAGCACTCAAAACAAATTCCTTCACATCAGACCTCAGTGGAGAAAATATTTCTCACTGTGAGAGGCAGCAGCTTAGTAGAAGAGGAAGTATTATATGCCTATACTCCGAGTGGACCACTTAAACAGTTGTATTATTGATAGTGGCAATAATGTGGACCTCAGCTCTACGTCCTTTGGTTCGTCATTAAACGGGCTTCAACAACAGCTTCCAGTCTCCCCCTTTGCTGGGAAATCCATTACAGACGCAGAATGCTAAATGCATTAACAGAAAAAGGTAGGAAAGCAAAAAGAGAGAGAATCGTTGTACCTTTGTCAAAACCCATTACAACACTGACCCCTCCGACTTCAAAGTAACAATGATTAAGTTGGTGTCATCACAAGCCCAGACTTCCCTGCCAGTAGGCCTACCTGGAAAACTCCTTTTCTGAGAGCGCTCTCATTTGATCATGCATGCGGGTGACGCATGTCAAGCCGGGTTATTCCCACAGTTAATATTCTTTCATAACCTGCCATGCGAGCTGAACTTGATTATTTTGGCACCTGGGCAAACAGCTACAGCTTTCAGATGGTGCATACAGTATCAGAGACCCTGGTCACAAGGGTGATCTATTCGCTGAAAAGGCAGGGTTCTGGCAAAAGACTCAGCACCTTGGAGTAATGAAGCCAACCCTACTCTGTGAGCATGGGCAGACCAGGTTACATTAGAAATGCATGAAGGCCAATAGGTGGTTACCTTAGGTTTGCTCCAACCCATTTATATTCCATCAACTGATATCAAAGCAGGAAAATGTTGTTGGAGAGGAGGAAAAGCGGTGAGCGGAGAGGTATATTGAAATGTCTTTCTATCAACAAAACATGCAAAAATGGCTGTCAAATCGCACTGGGCATGTGAAAACGTGCAGCGGTGTCCAATTTGGTTACCACAGAAGGCAAGAGGCGTTTCTTTGGAAGCCTCAACTATGGCTTGGATAAAGGCTGGCTTGGATAATGAATCTTTCCTTTCGCAACACTTAAAAAAGCACCATGATTTTTGCTTTGCTATCTCATTACCAGTGTCCACTTGGCAGAAGCTGGAGACCGTGCTGCCTGGAATTAAGGCCTGAACCTGGGCAACTTTCCTGCTGTCCACCCACCCTCTCTGCTTTTTCTTTTTCTCTCAGAGACTTGGTGCTTACTTAATCATGATTAATCGCTGCCTGGATAATCAGATACAACATCAAAAGGTTGGAGATGACAGTCCAAGGACGCTTGGGAGGAAACAAGGTACACCAGGCATTCATTAGCTTTGGCATGGCAGTCATACATTAGCCCATAACCCTTTATTGTCCTAATTAGGCTGGAGAAGGACTGCAAGCATTAACATTACCAATATTATAAATATACATACACCAATAATTCTCCTTTACTTTTGGCCACACGGTGTAAAGCACACATGAAAGACCCTTTATGTCCTGCGCACTATTATTATTTTATTTCCCCCCTGTTTTCTGCCCAGGTGGCAGTTTGTCCATGCAGTGTATTATGTTAGCTCACATCCAGCCACTAAGCTGGGCAGTGTTTTTGATTTACAATCACTTGCTCAGGACAAACATAAGACAGGCTTCTTCTTCCTCCATTATTTTACTCATCTAGCTTCACACTGTGAGGTGCAACCCATACTGTATATTTCATTTCTTTTTTCCCCCCTCCCTCCTCTGTTTTAAGTCTCCCTGGATGGAGCCTGGCTTGCAGTACACCATTTTCCCAGCTACAGTAGCAGTGGTGCTGGGCCCTGTTCAACCCCATTATTTCTGGGAGCCAAATTCCCATGGTCCCAGGAACAGGCGTGCCAGCTCTGCCTTCTTGGCTCTCTTCCCTGGTATTGTTTCCTTTGTTACATCCAGAGCTGCATTTCAGCCCGTTAATGTTTGCGCTGGGAGGTCCAAATTCCCAGTGTTCAGCTTTAGAAAAGGTAACTTGAAGTTCAGAATGTAGCCACTTTTTTTCCTCCACAAATTGTCTGTTTTTCTTTTATTTCTTAGATTTTTAGTCATTGTTGAGGTAGACCATATAATAGGTTATACTGTTGTAACAACATTCAAACTTGCTTATATATCACTTTCTCATGTAAAGTACCACCCCCTTCCCTTTAAATGGATTAGTCTTTAGACCATATATATATATATATATATATATATATATATATATATATATATGTATAAGGCTATTATATATAATTTTATACTTTAATCTTTCCTCTACACATCTGTGGAGCATCTCCAATATTAGTTGTAACATGCCAATATCTCCATACTATACAAGGGCGATCACTGCTATTATTAACATTTCTGAGCACGACTTACTATTCAAGCATGATGGCATTTCCCCATCTGTAATCCATTTTATCACCCATCATTCCAGCCTTAGCACCTTAACTCCTTTTCTCTGATGTCAACTCATGTAGCCATGATGGCAGCTCACACATGGGATTAAATGCAGGGTTTGTTGGCTCAGCGCAGCATGGAGGGAGCATTTCCGACTGATGTTGGCTGTTCCACTCCGAGCCACAGCACTTGTCTCCCAGAGCGCAGACACGACGGTGTCAGGTAATTCTCTGAGGAAGAGCCACACGCCCCTGCAGAGAGCAGTGGGGGAGCCTGTATCACATCTCAGGAGTTGTAATAGCAGCTTTGAAGACTTCAGTCCACTAATCCCACATCATGTGATCATGTGTCTAATAGACCGCTTCCTAATTCACAGCATTGTGGGGGATTTTTAGCTGTCACTTGCGCAGGCAGAGGTTTACAGCAGGAGACTGTTATGTTTTGTGAAAACAAATGTAAGAGACTCCTACACGGAGCTACACAGCTTGGACACACATATGCTCAGTCACACACAAACACATACTGACATACATATTTATATAAAGAGAGAAAACTGTTAAAGAACAAGCAGTCAAGCAGTTTTTGTTAAATTTTCAACAGTTAAGAGCAAAAATATTTTTAAAGAATCATTTCATGTGTCTAAAGTCATCAGAGTTACAGTCCACTGTGAAATAAAAGGATCAACAAAGAAGTCTTTTTTGCAACACTAAAGCTCCTTCTTAATAAACAGTTAACAGAATTTATATTAGGTCGGCCTATGATCAATAATAGCATCTCTGGTGACTTTGCAGACAGTCTGATCATACATCACAGGCGGTATTTCTTGCAAGAAATTTGAATCAAATACCTTGAAGACTAGTCTCATACAGTAAAAATTGTCTACTCCATAGTCATAAGCTGTCAAATCTAAGAAAAGAGAAAAATGCAACAAGAGCCTCTGAGTATAGTGTGTGATCATCGCTGAGGCCCAGGTCTGTTGAGGCTTGTGTGACATTTTTAAGTCCTTTTTTGAATGATTATCTCAGAGGTACTGTGCACATTAAATGGCTGAGTTAACCTTAACACATGTAAAACCATTACGCCTATTGACGACAGCAGTGTGTAATCCTGCTTTGCAGTTTGATATTGACACTCATGATCAAATGCTAAGCTCTGCTAGCAGATAGGTTGTCCCTCTCTGGGGGACTGAGAGACAGGCAAATGAAGCAGCACCAGATTGATGAGAAATGAGTGCTCTGTAAATTGTGTGTATGTGTGTGTGTGGGTGGGTGTGCTGGATGTGTATGTGTGTGTACTCTTCTCCTGTAAGGGATACTGCAAAGCCAATCAATTAATACTTAAAGTGGAACCAATTCTTGTTTCACTTGGGAACTTACTGAGGGCTTTGCCCCTTCATTTTAATACCGAGGTCTGCATTCCTAATTATGAACAGTGCAAATGGATGTTAAGCCATGCCAAATTAAATCTTAGTTCATTAGATATAAGCTCTTTAAAGATTGAAAGAAAATATTTGAATTTTTAAAAAGTTTCAATGTGCAGTGTCCCATTTTTAATGAGGGCGTTGCAATGCGAGGGAGGAAAAAAAAAAGGGAAATGTCTTTGTGTGGATGAATAATCTAACCAAAATGAAATATTAAGTCTCTGTTTTACCCAGTGTTTCTCCTCAGGCTGCAGTGTTAGGCTGGATAATAGAAGATTTTCCTTTGGTGAGGTTCTGCTTTGAATGAAATACAGAGGTGCATGAAGGGGAAGCTCAACTGTCTAGAGGCAACTAGAGTTCTGAATTACACTGTAAATATATTCATTATTCCTCAAGAAAAAAAAAGGTATTGTTGACAGACGTCAGTTTCATCATTAGAAGTGTTTGGAGCTGAGCAGTAAATAACTAAACTCCTTTTATTTTCTGCAGGAAGATGCATGAAACTTCACATTTTCAATTTTTAACAATGTTTGCTGTCTGGATGAAGCTTGTTATTATAATGTAGGCTTAATCTATATTGAATGTGCGAGCTTACAACCACCCCGCCTTTGCCAGAGAGCACTGCTGTAATGCTTACCTGTAGCGCTTAATGTGCTCTCTGGCTCAGCTTGTAATGGAGAAAGCAGATGTTCAGCGTGGCAGCACCTACTTGCTGCGGCTTTAACTCCACTTTCTCACACCACATAAGGAGACTAATGAAAATCTATAGAAAGTTTCACACCAGCGCTATTAAAGGAAAATTTCCTCACAGTCGCTGCCTCCTGACTACATCATCAAAAGAACATAAAGTAACACACTGTTTGCATTATAGATTGCTTTACCGCCATTACACGGTCTTGTTCTTTTCTTTCTGCCAACTTCTTTTTCATATTTGTTTGTCATTGACTGTCTTACAGAGACAGATCGTATTCTAAAATGGAAAGCTCAGAGGCCCCCGATGTTGCAAGAGGTTTACACAGTGTCCATTGTGTAACAGCTGTAAAACACAGACCAAATTATTATTAACTCTGCATGCTGCTCTGCTTCTGCCTCTGATAAAGTGGAATCCCAGAACAACCTTTGGATTTTGGCCAATAACCTTGGAGGGAGATGGTGATTGAAAACAGTAGTATGAATCCAGGTCAGTCATTATGTCTACTGCTGAAACAAAGATACAGGTCTAAGCTGAGGGTGTGGTGATGCTGTTACAGTAAATTGACACAAAAAAAAAAAAAACCCAAAACTAGTTAAATGTAAAATTTCAAAGGCAGGGTGTTGCCACTTTTTTAGCCCGGTGGATTATTCCTAAGGCAATCTCCTGCTACTATAATTTCACAATCCCTTGCTTTGTTGATTCTCACTTTACCTGTTGGGACAGACGGAAATGTCGAATTTGTTCTTGAATCTTTCAGCTATGATATGACACCCCAAACCCAGAAGTGACTGTGTCGCTTTCCCCGCAGGAGAAACAAGGAAGATGATTTGTTGAGGGGCCCCGGGGAGCGCCTGCGCCTTGAAAACAGGTGGCGCAACATCGCGCTGCAGCGTGCCTTCAGGGAATATTTGTAGATACTCAGGAAATACACTAAAACAAAACATTTCCCTGCAACAGAAGCAAACGCCACCTACAGTACAACACAGACTGAAGAGGTGATTAACTCCACTCCTGACATGGTTCCCATAATGTCATTTCCTCAGACTGGAAAGCTTTTTTTTTTTTTCATAGTTAGTTTTTCTCAAAGACGAATGCTTGTTATGACTTCGGCTCACATATATTCAACACGAGCCACGGTAAGAATGAGCAATAAGTCGCTCGTCTTGTCAAGTCTCACCAACTGAGTCACTCACAGCTGAGCAAGATAGGTCAGCAAGAACAATTTCTTCATTTTGACAAATCACTCCAAAATGTATTAGCAGAGAGGCCAACTGTCAATCCAGCTGCCCAAAGGTCCTTACAGAGCCTTTTGGTGAGTCTGAAAAATGATGTAATCAGCCCGTCCTTCCTTCTTACCAGCGCTCCATCCATCCTCTCTAAAGGCCCGGTCCCCTTGGCCTCGCTCTGGATCAAGTCCCCATAAGGCCCCCTGACCCCGTTAGAGGCGCATGATGGGCGGCCCTGTCACTTCAAATGGCTGCCCAGGTCCGGTCTGAGAGTAACCCCTCACTGTGAGTAAACCTCTACGTTATTTCTGTTTTATAGGCTACGGGTGGATAACTGTGTGGAATGGATGTGGACAACTTAGTTATTGTCACTCAGGGCGAGGGAGTGAATGTCGTTACTGGGTTGCGAATGGGAGTTGATTGAAAGGTATGAAAAGTTATGCGGTGTAGTTTTGCAGAGTGAGAAAAGTACAGCACATTTCTTACACTGGATGACGGGGGAATGTAGCTGCCACCGAAATGTCTTAAGACGAATGTTATACATTGCGGCACATGTGGAATTACATATTTGGCCACAACTTACCAAAGACATTGTTCAAAGGAGTTATTTAAATTTCAAGGAAGAAGAATGACTCATATATGATGTGTATTTTCACTTCTGGAGAGCTGTGCCTTTGATGGCAAGAGGGGGAAGACGTGGGTTTGTTATTGAAGTAAAGAATAATAATGCCACTGCATGTTGGCCGACTCTCCCTGTACAAAGACCTTGATATGAATCCAATGCACTATGTATGCCCCTTAGAACAAGCAGGGATACAGGAAAGCATGTGGCTTTTGATCCTGCTTTCCTTCTGTTGTCTTTCATCTGACCCATCCTCCAAAATTGTCACTAGAACTCATGTAGAAGACGGAGCAGAGATCTGCTAATGTAACCCTCAGGGGCTACACTGTTTTTCTTGCTCACTTCCAGTTTTGGAATGCTCCTGGACATTTTGAGTCATTAACTTGCAGAAGACAGAGCCTCAAGACTTGAAAACCTTCCACTCTGTACATTGTGGACCAAGCGGGTAAGAAGTGAAGCGCAAAACACAATTCCAGTTTTGAATCTAACATTTGTGTTACCTCTAAAAAAAACAACCTTTTCCATGAGTAAACTGTGTTGAATGTTTGAAGAGGTGCCAGGTTAGCTACAGTATCAGCTCTGTATCCTTCCCCTTAGAGGTAGAGGGAGAGCATGTTCTCCTAAGTCTCCGCATGGTGAAGATGTCAGCGAATTACACACTGTGAACAACTGATTGAGGCTATGAAGAGGAGGGCATACCCATAGATTATATGTTTGTTTTGGAGCTGATCCGCTGAACATACATTTTTCTCCCACATAAATTTTCCTGGTCCGCCCTCCACAGCTCAGTATCACCCCCCAACACAGTCGCGGCTGACTTTATTTTTCTGAATTCAGCATTTCGACTTTATAAATGTTATCCATTTCACCTCAGGGTAGCATTTATAATCAAGAACATGAGTTTATGTGTACAGTAAATGATGCATTTGAAACCTTTAGTGTTTCCATACCACAAGTCCGTGGTGGCTCTGCTAGTTAGGGAGTCTCCACCTCAGGATAGTTATAGCCAGGGACATGGGCTCAGATTTCAGGTGGTCGCAGGGACGAGCCTGTGAAACAAACCATGACATCTGGCAGATTGAAAAGCAATAAAAATAAATTGTTACTGCGAAACTGGATGCAGAAGTATTTAAAAGTTTGCTTCTAAACTTCTCAGTGGCTGCATCAGATTCTTTCTCGATGTTTGTTTTGTCCATTATGACAACAGCTGAGGGCAGAATTCCCAATGATTTGTCCTATACACATAAACATGGGCTTTCATTTTCCAATGCAACATCCTAGAAAGGCTATTATGGCAGTCTTCCACATCGATTTTAAGGCAACCTCACCACTTCCAAGGTAACAACAAGGTATTCATATGATAATAATCATAATATGTCAAGTATCTCCAGCCATCAGAGATGCTAGTCTCAGTTTAATGATTCTGGGAAATTGAGGATTACCCAGGATATGAGAGCAAGCCTACAGTTTTCATATAGTGTGGGAGGTTGCAGGGCTCTGTATTAGTAATCACAGGGGAGAGCCGAGAGGTGGGAGAGAAAATCTGCTTCTTCTCTTCTCTCATTCATCATAGCAGTCCTCTAGTGAGGAAACATGGCAAATGGCCAAATGAATGCACTTCATAAAGCGCAAATGTCTCCTCTGATGTGCCTCTCACTGAGGATCTGGAGAGAGGGGGAAAGATTTCCACAGATATATTATTGTCAAACTCTGCTGCCCCCGCTTCCAAGTGTTATTATGATATTGTAGGAGATTTTACAATGAGATTTGGTGACTTCACTCGAGCAGTTACCATAACAATGTTACAATGATGGCAGCAGTTTCAATACCCGCCTAAACTGAATGAAGCATATTGTCAGACTGGATGATAAGTTTTCTGAAAGAAGCACTCTTTTTTAATGTTTTATGATGCTGTAATTTAACTGGGTAATCTTTAGATGGCAAGAAAATTCTCACGAGGTACATAAAGGAGACTATAAGTAGAAGAGATGTAAGATAAGATATTGAAAGTAGAATCACTTCACATCACATAGAATAAGATGGTCAGTGCCACAGGGAGGTGCTATGGATCTGTATCCCCTATCACAACCTGCACACTTTGGCAACATAAAGTAAATTGCTAAATTTTCATCATCATATAGTTTTTTTTATGTTTATGTTTTACTTATTTAGAAAGGAAAAAATACTCTAAAACACAAAGCTGGAAATTATTTTAAAGCAGAACAAAAGGGAAACAAAAAGCTTCCCAAGCCTACATGAATAATCTGATCAAACCATTTTGATTTTGACAAAAAAATCTAAATTATTTAGATAATCATAATAAAAATTGATTCAATTATATGAAGTGACTTGATTTTAATTATAATGCTTACATTTTATATGAATTCTTAAAAAAAAACAGTATAGGTATACTATACTGTATTTTTAAAACAAAAATTGTAGTAGTTTATGTGCTCTAAATTCAGATAAAAAGATTTTGTGCTTTTATTCTAACAGTTTTGGGCAAGTATCACTATTAATTAAATTCAAGAATACTTTTGTAACATAATAAAACGACTAAGAATATAACTTTTTGGCCTAAAACAGCAGCTTACATAAGCTGAATAGAATTATAATTTTTAATGTAATTATTATAATATACATATTTATATATGGTAAATTTGAAAAGGGCTGAGTAAGGCATAACATTTTTGCCCCAAAGTGTGTTTTTAAAAGAATAAAAGGAAAAAAAGGAATAAAAGAAAAATATTGTGGGAAAAAACTTAAATGACACTATGATGTTTAAATACACTCCTGAGTTAACTCCTCATCTCTTGTGGATCTGTGTACTGTCTTGACGCGATTAGACCAATTATGGCTTTTACACATACTCTCTTTGTATCCCCGTATTAATTACAGTATTGATTCAACTTAACACCTAATGCCCAAAAAGCATAAATCATATTTTCCTCATAATTGTGTGTTTGAACTAATTAAAAAGCAGAGCTGAGGCTGTTGTCTTTGAAAAAATAATTATGTAGGATTGTTATTTATTATTTATTCCCTGGGCTGTCACAGTGCAATACAAATGATACTAAATTGTTTGTACATGCTTTAATATATATTTAAATGTTTCATTTAACATCAAATAAAATGCTTTATTTTTTGTGTAAGTCAGTTTATTCCCTTTTCATCCAAATAAAGTGGACAAAGCCCTTCAATAGGAAATGATCTGAATATTTTTTAAAATGGATGCCTCCTCAAATTAGGTCTTCATTTTACAATTGCCCGTCCCTAACAATACTGTACCACTGCCAGTTATGGCATACACACAGTGTTGTAAGGCTGCTTTGCTTCATTCCTCATGCCAACTTACAGTTACATTTGGACATCTAAAGTGAGACTGTAAGGAAACGAGTGGCAAGAGAGGGCAAAGGAGGCGAGAGAAAGGGATCCAAGAAGGCTTGGCTTGTATAATTACACTCTCAAGATGGCATATTTACCGTCTCTGCCAGCGAGGTCATGCCTTCTGTCGTAGTAAACGTAGTGGAGTATGAAAGAGCCAATTACAGCACACTGGGTGACCTTTTAACAACTATTACCACATCCCATCAACACATTATCATGATGGAGATTGTGATTCCACCAGAATTACAACATTATCCTGTCACATCGAGACCGAGACAGGCTTGTTGTGTGATGGTGGTGACAGCGCAGCTTTGAAGAATCAGCACAATAAAGGAAGACAAGTGAAATGAAAAAAGGGAGAGACGCAGAGAGAGATATGGAGGGAGGATGAGAGGGGGGTTCGAACAATAGCCGCGTACAGTACATTAGCTGTGGATGTCAAGCACCCGAGTCATTCCCAATGAAAAGCACAACAAATAAGACGTTGGCCTGTTTGTATTCATTATCAGTCAGCACATGCCCCGGCTCCTGCATTAAACATTAGACAGCCTCTGATGTCTGCTTAACAGTTTAATTCCCTCCCCGCCGCTCAGCCTGTCATAATAAACCCAGCGAAGCACACACAAAGTCAAATAAGAGTGTGAGGGGGCCTCCTTTGTGTGTATGTGTTTGTATGGCTGTTTGTGTGTGTGGGTTTGTGCTTGAGTGACATACAGATCATTCATAATAGCCCTTGCCCTCTATTGCCAGGCCTGCCTTTATTGTAGTTTATCTGATCACAGATTAAGTAGATCGTAGCTGCCCTGTTTGCCTGTGATCTGTGTGTATTTCTGAGAGTATTTATACATTGATTTTACAATTACTTTTGTGAGAATGTGTGTGTATTGTTGTTTAGTTATGTGTTTGCATTTCTGTCACTGTTTTTCTTTCTTGTTTTTTTCTTTCTTTTTTTCCCTCCTGTGCGCTCCCTATCTCCCCGCCGCAGCCAGAGGTTGGCACGAACACCACATGGTCATAACAGTCTCCTTGAGAAGGAGACCAGCCTCTTAGGCTGGCAGGCTGGCAGCCTGGCACAAAGACGCCAATCTCAGTCAAAAAGGAGGAGACCAGTGGGCACAGAAATCCCCCATTCAAAAGAGATGATTGGATTAATTAGATAAATCCACTGTATCCAATGCAATTGTGTGCTGTCCAGAAATATGTTCATGTTATTGGTAAAGGTATGGCCTCTGACATGTGCGTTCACACAGTAACACTGGCATAAGGGTGACCATCTGCTTCCTAATCTGACTGCGCTGGAAATATGAAGTCCTTCACTTCCAATAAACATTTAAATTATTAGATTTACTCCACTTTGATAATTTAATCCACTTACGAATTTATTCACTGTAGCTGGCTGTGCTAATCACTTGCTGCGAAAACAGTGCAACAAAAGCTGTCTTCTAATATTAATAAATCACAAGCAGTGGTGCACTGTAAATATGTTTCTGCAACATTATCAAAGAAGGGGAGGGTTTCTCTTATTTCTCTCACTCTGGGAAAATATTGTAATTACCCCTTGGCGTTGTGAGAGAGCAAAACAGTTTGGGGTTTTACTTTTTCATTACATTTGAAAAAAAAAAGATATAAAATGTGAAAAAAAGAAATACAATCAGAGTTGTCTTTTATTCATATGCTAATGTGTACTCCCTGAAAAGGGTGTGACATTAGTAATTCAACACGTTATCATTATATTTGGGGTCCCTTTTTCTTCCTTCTGGTGAAGCGCCTTTATTTGTGGAGCAAATGAGAAAAGAGTAATACAATGCATGTATGTCTTTTAAAAGCCATGTTTAGCCAGCAGAATGTTAACTAAGGTAAGCAGTGTTGTTTTAGCCCCTCAGTAACCACGCCAATTATCTGTAAACTTATTTTTTTCGACTTCCATGCATACTTAATGCTTCCCCTGTTTCCCTCTCGCCATCTGCCCCCCTTCCACCACCCCCCCACGCCCTCCCTTCCTCCCCCCCCCCCACCAACCCCAACCTCCCCCTCCCCTCCTACCCCCCTACCCCTCCTTTCCAACACTCTGGAATTTTTATGAGATAGGACAAAAATGGGCACTTCCCTTATTAACATCTCACAGTGGAAATCAAATATGCAAGGAAAGTAGTGTATCTACTAATTAGTGCTGAATTCATAATTACTGTGCTCATTGATGGAGATACATTTGAATACGTTCATTTCCTTTGGGAGAGAGGCAGGCTGTCCGGGATAGACTGAGAGAGGGGAAAAAAAAAAATCCCCTTCAGCCCCCCACCACCCCCTCCTTTTTCTTTTGGAAATTAGGGATCCGTGGCACATGGCGATACTACCAGACTAAGATCCGAAGTGCCCGCAATTTTCTTCAGATATAATTAATCAAGTGAAGCATGTAACCTAATGAATGTGTTTGATATCCGCTCCTATTCAAATATGGGCTTTATCGCGATGTGTGCCGGAATTGCTTAGAGCTATGCACAGACAGTGACATTGCTTGGAAATGTTCTTCAACAGTTTCTCATTGCATGTAAACAATATCCATGCTTGTCAAGGCATGAAAAAAAAAAACAGACAGAGAGACACATTTTAATTGCGGTAAATTAATAACAATTAAGCCGCAGGATGCTGGGTATCTTGACAATGCTTTGTTGTTACCCTGGAGATAATTTCTCTGAGTGCCTTGCAAGTTTGACAAGCAGGTGAAAAGGTAGAAAAAGAGGGGGGAAAAATTACAATTTCACAGATAGGACTTTAACAAGAAACAAGCTCAGCCTGACTCTTTTTCACGGTAGATTACAAAAATACAGACTTAATTAACCAAAGCCTCGACGTTGGAAGTTGGTGAATTATTTCAAGCCTCTGATAGTAAAAGTTGACGGATGAGCTTAACGCTCAATCGAAGAACTGTCCAACAAGCACACCAAAAAATGAAAAATGTGAAAGACAGTGCAGTGCAAGTTGACAGATAGACAAACGGATGTTGCAAGAGGAAGATCCATAAGTCCTTACTGTGACCTCAGAGTGTCAGACCAGCAGAGTCACGTGACAGACAAAAGCTCTCTAATTAACAGGGAGGACTCTGGAAAGCAGCTCTGTAATGAGGCACCATGCTGGACGGGCCTCCAGTGAGGCACGCGGCCCATATGCAAGGCCAGCATTGCAGGAATTTACATACTGCAGGTCAATTGAACATATGCACACTCAAAACTGACTAATGACTTCCACTAGCGCTCTGATTCTATTTCACAGCCTGCTCTCAGGATGAACATAGTACAGAACACTAATGAGGATAACACTGGGAGGCATACGACTGCAAACATTAATATATGTATTGAGACATGGGTTCAATATTAAAGTTGGTTGCCGGGGAAATGGGTACAACAACATTTCTATGGGCACAACTTCAAGCAGCATGACTTCCCCTCCCGCACAAAGGAAGCGATTCATGGTGTGGTTGATCAGCAGGGAGCAAAAGCCAATGTCCAGTAAAGTGCCCATCCTTGTCTTTTTGCCGCACATTTACTCTCAGACAGCTGATGCCCAGTACCTGTAAGGCCACCCATTCACTATTAAAGTCTTCCCCCAGCACCCCACAGTTTGGACAGTTTGGGGGCTCGGCAGGGGTGTGCGTGTCCATCTGTGTGTGGCTGCATGCTCGCGTGCTTGACTGCACGTGTGTGCCCCTATGCATGTGTATGTGCATGTGCATGATAGAGCGGGTTTATGTTGAGGGGGTAGCGGCAAAGAGTTGGAAGGTGTTAAAAGTAGGAGTGCTGGTGGTGGTGGGGGGTGGCTCTTATTTGGCTGGGTGTAAAAAAATGCCCCCAGGTCTCCTGATGGAAGAGACAGGTATTAGCTCTGAGACCTCCATAGTCCCAGCTTGCCATTAGTTTCCTCTCCAGCTGCACCAGGATCCGGACTATGAATCTGCCATGGCTGGTCATTCATCAGTTTCACAGTCCGCACCAGCACACACACACATTCCAATAACAACACAGTGAAATAGTGAGTGAGTGAGTAAGAGACACAGAGAGGGAGAGTAAAAGTGTGAGAAAAATATCTTGTCATACAGAGACTTTTACTTCAGAAAGTGTGTATGGCTACTACATACTGTTCCTATGACTCAAATGAGGGGTACATTACCAGCCCAGCATGAGTGCGTGTGTTTGCACACAGGCATGACTGAAAAAGGCCCGTGCTCACGTGTTCGTCTCTGCCCGAATGTGTACATATGTGGGTGCAGCCTTCCACAAAAAGGTGATGAGACATGATATAAATTAACTCCGGGTTCTGCGTGCTGCCGTTTCGCACAGTTGAGCATTAGCCCAGGTCCCACAGAGTGATGTGGAACTTCCTGTCAAACAGGAAGCATTTAAATGTTGGCTAGAGAGTTATGGAATTGCCTGTGGAAACATATCAGGGGAAGGTCAAACACAGGGGTCAGCACTCCAAGACTTTCCATGTCAAGGTCCTCTCTCATCAGAAGCCTTGAAGTTTTTCTACCGCTAGCGGTTTGTTTTGATTGTAATGTTCTGTGATTGGAAATCAAGCTATGCAAAAATATTAATGATATGATCGCCGACGCCATCTCTTTCAGCTGAAATACTGAAATCCAAATACCTCCTTGTTGCCATGTTACTGTACTTGTATTTCTTTCGAAAGCAAAACAGTGAAAGTTCACTAAAACAAAACAAATCAATCAAAGCATTCAGTTTCATCCAGATGACCTACCATACCAAAAGAACCTTTTTTTCCTTTTTGCTGCCCCAAGTGAGTGAAGGCCACAAGCTCTGTCATGTAGTGTATATGCTAACTCAAAAGGAAGGACAGGTCCTAGCGATTCGGTCGCTTGGGTTGATGTGACCAGGACATGGCCATGGCAGCAGTGAAAGCCCGGTTGAGCCATAGTGACACGTCGTCTCCATCCATCTTCAGTCTGAAACATTTTACGCTAACTGACAGAGCGTGGCGCTTGCTTACCCACCTCCCAGAGGAAATAGTCCAGACTGGTGTCTTCTTGACATGCACTAAAGAGTGAGCAGTCCAGAGGTCCAGAGGGGCATTGTGTATTCAGTCCAAGACGAAAGGTTAGATCCTCAGAAAAGAAAGAGTAGTTCAGTATATATTGTTGAAAGTGACAATGACTTTCTTCCTTTTTTTCTTTTTTTGTGGTGTTATTCAAGCAAATAAACAATTCAGTCACTGCTTTCAGATATTTTTTCTTGTTGGTGTGCAGAACTGCTTTCTGAAGGCATGTAAATGTGTGTGTTTTTTCTTTTAATGGCTTCATGTGGAAAATAAATTAAGTTTACTGAAGGGAGAAAAAACTGACAAAGGAAATATGATTTCTGTGCAGAAAAAGTATTTCAAGATATTAACATTTCACAAACACATAGCTGAGAAATGAGCAAAAATGTTTTTTAAATTCACTTAAACTCACATTTTTGTTGGTTAAAGAAGTTGTTTGAATAAAAGAAAAAAGGGAACCCAACAAAGATGTAACCTGCTCTCTGACAGACTGAATTTTGTCTACACTTCTGTTCATATCCTGTATCTCGGTCAGGTACCAAAAGAAGGGGGGAGGTAGAAAAGGAGAATTGAGCAGTGGCTGTAGTAATAAATCACAGGATCGCTGGTGACATTCATACAATACGGATACAGTGTTAACTCAATGAGTCGGACAGCCCTAGCCTGTTCCTCCATCCTGACCTTGCCTCCCTGTCGTAATCAATCATGTTGGCACGGCACACACGCTCCTTATTTATTATTACTGTGGACCCGCATGTACAGTAAACAATGAGTAGAATACATTCGAAAGACTGAGGGAGAGGGGTGCTATTATAAGAGAGGGAAGTAAAGGTCCAGTGGAATAACCGGGGGGCATATGTGTCCAGCTGGCTGGTTAAAAGACTACAGAAAAGGACAGTGAGCAACCACCATGGCCAATAGTCTGCTGCAACATGAAGGATAGACTAATACTAAGTGCCCATTGCTCCAAAAAGGTCACTTTACTGTCACTAGTTAAAATTTACAAGTGCTGTTGTTGATGTTGTGAAAGTTCACAGTATCGTGTTCATGCACAGCCTTTATTTTTTTCTCTCGCAGGTGACTGCACACTTCGATAAGTGGGCTCTATTTAAAGAAAGTGGTGTCAAAGCTGTTTTCAGGTTTGTGCTTACTTCAAGATTATATCAAGAAACTGTCAGACAGATGTAATTTAATTCTATGACTTTTGACTATTTCCCTTTTAGACATATTAGAATTTCACTTCTGTTATTCTCAGGTAGCAGGTGTCTATCCTGAGTGACAAACCATTTTCTTTGTAAAACTAATGGCTTACAAAGTCAGTGTAAATTAACAATGACCTGATGTGAAGCCTTTATAACACCACCATAACAATTCATGAAAGCCAGCCAAGCCAGTCATCATACAGTCCCATATGCAGCCATGCAGGGGGCCTGTCTTGGCAACAAAACAGGGCCTCCATACAGCAGAGGGCCCCTGAACTCTTCATGAAGGATGGCTGGCTACGAGGAGGGCCGAGGGGGAGTCAGTTTAAAACACATACCATATGCAGTTAGGAAGAGCCTCATTTATCAGCCCCTGAAATTCCTTGGTTTTTACACCTCAGACCCCCCAGCACTTTTTCCCCTCCCCAAGAGGTTAGCCACCTCCCGACTGTACACAATAGATGACAGGTCGCAGAGACCTGGCTTTAACTGCAGACCACAACTCTGATTTGTCTCCCCATTAAAATAACAAGGACTGATTGTATAAGTAATCTAGTGACCTGCCGTAAAACCATGATAAGTTCAGTCACTTAAGTTCTTTCTTTAAAAAAATTTCCAGAACCTAATTTTGTGAGTTCTTTTTTTTCTCTCTCTCTCTTTTTGTTCAAATAAAAAAATCAAAACAAAATAAAAGTCCATCAACCTCCCCTGTCTTTTTTGCCCTTCTCCTGCCCTTCCTGTCCGAGCACTTCTTCGCAGTCGGACATCATCTGGTCCGTGAATGGCACATTGTTATGCTTGCTCCTCCGCGGCCATCAGAGCAGATGCCATGAGCTCCTGCAACACTGGTCCCTGCACAAGGTTGGTAGCTTGCTTTCAACACGAGGCTGTAAATTACATCCCGCGAACACACAAACACTCTGCGCTCAACTGAGTTCCAGCAGTTTAGAGCACCATTGAAGGAGCAGAGCATATCCTGATTTTGTTTGAGTGAAGACCAGTTTCAGGCAGCGGGGGGAAGTGGCCCCCGTGGCGCACGACCACAACCTAGACGAAGAGATCATGCACGGACAGCTGGGCTTTGAACTTCTTACCCTGGCATTCCTGGGGTCAACAGCTTGGTGTCCACAGGGGTCAACCAGCAGTAAGAGGCCATCTTCTAGTGAACTGCTGAAGTTATTTTGACTGAGTCCCCGTGGCACAATTACCCTGCGGTGACTGGAGGTGATACTCTTCAGAAGGATCAGGTGAAGCAAAGTTTAGAAATAACATTTGGATTGTTTGCATGGGAATTTCTGAGTATATGGGGATGGAAAATGCTACACATGTCTTCTTATTTTGAATCCTGCTCAATTTAAGACTTAAACAATTACAAAAGACCTGCCAACAACAGGAGGATTTATCTGAGCAAAACTTCAAACAAATTCAAGGAGTTAAGCTTACTAGAAGTTCAGTAAATAACACTATAGATTT
The DNA here is from genome assembly GCA_023101725.1 of Atherinomorus stipes. Lineage (NCBI taxonomy): Eukaryota > Metazoa > Chordata > Actinopteri > Atheriniformes > Atherinidae > Atherinomorus > Atherinomorus stipes. Next base: position 1,313,866 of record JALJCO010003968.1, on the reverse strand, counting down.
GAGAAAAGACACAATAAAGAGTGATTTGTTAACATCTTGGGAAATACACAGCTCCAAATCCAATCAAAGTTATCACCAAAGTGTATTTGAGGAAGAATCATCCTTGTTGCGCTTTGCTACAGACAATATTTACACACTCAAATCCCACGTCTAGTCAACGGATGCATAGTGGCTCGCTAAGATATATGGGTTACTTTATTCATAGCACTTCAATTACAAAATCATGTATTGGGGGAAGAATAAATTAATAATAAAACCCCCTATCTGAACTTCTAATATTTTGCTTGGCGAAGGGAAACGAATTACCCTTTTCAGAACTGATGATGTATTACTAGCGTTTGATCCTTAGAGGTTTCACCATGCTCACATTCATTACTTTCAAGTGCTGAGGTGTATCTGCAATTAGAAGCACCTTGCAGTGGATTTCTGACACTCCCGCAGACTTGAAACACCAGATCATAGAATCATCACAGCATTATACTGCAGGAGAGGGGACGGTGTCTCCTTCGAATGGAGGGAACGATGGGATGGGGTGGGGGGGGTTGGGGGTGCCAGTGCTTAATTTAACCATGTGCCTGTAAGTGAGGGGAGCCGGTAAGCAAATGAGGACCTTTCATTAAATCAAAGGTGATTTTTGTTCTGCTAATGGGTGCCCCAAAATCTAGTGCAGCGGCGAAACATGTGATCAGTCTCTGTGGAGCCTGCTATACTGCTACAGACCGGTCAGGGCTATTCTTATTACAGTATGCATAATGTAATGAGCATGCTTGTTTAATTTAATCACACTGAGTGGACTGTGTTAGTATTTCTTTGAAACGACCAGGCCATACAAGCATGTGGTTTGATGATTAAAAAAAAAAAGAATAAATAATACAATAACTCACCCAGCTAGTGCAGTAAATGCCCTTGCTATTTCACAAATGGCAGGTGTGTACATTGTACAGCAAGTCCATGGATTACTTGTGAACCTCTGCAGTGTTTCTCTTCCCACCACAGATTTTAAACTTGGACGCCCAACTCTCTAATGTCTTTACGATGATTGTCCTTAAGAATCGCTGTCATCCTCAAGTACTCCAATGATTGGTCATGACAGGACCAAAACGGCCACTGCGGTGAAACACCTCAGAGAAGCAAAGGAAGTTTAGCCAAAAAACACGCTGAGCCATTATGTTAAAGTAAACGACAGCACTTCCTAATGTCATTTGGCAGTGCTAGCGCTCAGCAATTAGGGCCTCTCTTAATGCGACGCTGGGAGCATTTCTCCTCAAGGTTAGCGCCTCATTTCCCCACGATGGGTCTGCAGGGCCGCACCAGATGCATTGTGGGAGCTGGGGGGCGCGAGTTAGGACAGGTGTCCGCCACCTTGGATATCTCCCCTCGCAGCTGGCACCAGCTGGCACCCCCAGTGCCCCATCCGGACGGTCTGCTCTCCCTTCTCCGTGGAGGAGAAGGCGGAGGAGGAGGAGTAAAGGGGGAGGGAGGGGGGCATGTCAAGGGCAGACCTGGTACAAGCTCACTCACAGGGCACCCATGCCATGACATGACCTGGCCACTAGGGGACCTGCCAGCAGTGAGTGGTAGGAGTAATGTGGTGCAGCCGTGCCCGTTTGGAGACCTGCTCCAGCATCCCTAATGGACCGGCAATGATGAGGCCCAGCAGTGCCAGAGGGTCAGAGGCAGCTTCTGTGGAGGACGACACTCTTCCCACCAGAGAGCAGAGGATGTCATGTCTGAAGGTGGTCTCTCTGGATGCACAGAAGCCATTTTGCCAGGAGGTAGATGGGAAAGAATCAATGAATTACTGAGTATTGTATATTAAGAATGCACCAATATCTCCGCAATGAAAAACAACAAAAAGAGAGATTTAAAATAAAGTGATTGAAAATCACTTTGATTTGCAGTCACGGTGATTGCAAATGTCATACAAAATTATACCAAAACTGTTTTGTATAAAAATCCTATTATGTTATAGCCAGTAACAAAGCAAAGTAACTGGAGATACTAACATAAAAACATCTATTGTTATATATATATATGTGTGTGTGTAAATATATTCATGTTAGTTTAAGCATGTGTATAAAAAAGGATAAAAACTGTTTTCCATTGTTTCAGAGTTTAAACTGTTTTTTGTGTTGAACAGCTGAATGGAGCAGGATTGAAGTAAATTATTATAAATGTAAACTGGCTGACTTGTCTCCAGTCAGGAGAAATCACTTCACATTATAAGCGCATTATGTTCCAGGCAATACCACACAGAGGCTCCCCACTCATGATGTGAGTTAATTCACTTAATATGTCTTTAATGGGGAGAGGCTTTTCTTAGTATAAAATGGCTTCCTCACTGACCATTATCTGAAATCAAGCCTAATGATGGCTTCTGTTTATGATAATGACCATTATCACACAGACCACCATCATGTCTGCCAAATGATCAAATGATCTTGCATTTCTTGCTTGCCATCTGAATTTGTTAGTCATGTAAATTTAAGCCCTTGATGAAGTTTACCCCCTTTTCTCTTCACACCCTCCTGTATAATATTAGACATCTGATGCTTTAGCTGCTGTTGTTCAGACCTCATATTGAACTGAGCTTGCTTTTGAAGTTCTTAACAGCATATAGCATATCATCTTTGCCCTCATCAGCCCTTAATGGGCAAAAAGAAACATGCAGGCATCTCATCATCTCCTTAGTTAACGCAGTCATCAGCTCCAGTATATAAAGGTAACTATGAGGCAATAATAATAATAATTTGTAATAACACACACTGGCTCTTGGATGTCTGATGCCACATGAAATCCTTTGAAGTGCAGACTGTTGATTACTGTAAATGAGAGCTGTTTCAGGGTGGATTGTGGGTAATTATATGCAGTGCACCCCAGGGAGCAGTGCTAGGACCCAGGGGACAGCAGTTCCACAGGAGAGTGAAGCACAGACAGAGCAACACATGCTGGGCCACCGATTCCCAGCATGAAGCAAGTCAACAGGCCTGTCTTTTATTTCTAATGTCTGTGATTTACATGAAAGAACCACTGTCACCCAACCGCAACAGAGTGTTGTATGCCTTGGTTTGATTGACAGGATTTCATATTTCACATGTCCCTGCACCCCCCCCCCCCCCCACTACCTCCCCGAACAACTTGATGATGATTGCAGCATTATAACATAAAACATATTGCCAGTTTAGCTGCTGTGAAATGTAACTGCTCTGTATTTAGCTTGTGATGCAGATGGATATTTTTTATGCGTCTCAGTGCACCTGATCTAAAATATAAATTCTGAACTGTAGGTTTAGATTAATAAGGAGACTAGAAATAAGATAATTTAAATTATTGCACATTGATTACATACAAAGGGAAATGGAAATTAATTAACTAATCAATATAAGTATTTCATAAATGCACATTATGATACTATTTAAAAAGAAACCAAAGATATTACAAGAAATTATTTATGTACAACATTCAACAACAACATATAATAATCTATTAACATATTTTATATAATTAAAAATGCATAGAGTGTCTTCATTCATTATGTGTTCATACCACCACCGTGGTTTACAGTTATTGTTGTATACTAGTTAGCAACATATACTATTTTAATAACCAGTTCACGATTTATTAAAAAATTACCGTAAGCCTGTAACTCAAGTATTAATGTATATGTAACCAGCTAAAATCTCTGTGGACACAAATATCAATGTAAGGATGTAAAACTTGCCTGTAACAATATCAGAGATATTATGGGTGAAGTTTTTAATTGTAGCAAAAAAGCAAAAATATATTTAAACACCATTACATGTTTACAGTAACTAAGTGCACATTTTTCTAATTGTTATTTATCTATCAAATGTATATTGAAAATTCAATTCAAATTAGGATGTGATGTGAGCCAAAGTTTCCAATCATGCTGGGAACCCCGCAATCTCTTTCTCTTCACTTGAGCTCATTTCTCCACTAATGACTTTGCCCTCTGATGCAAGCCAAGGGATCATCAAAGGTCCTTGAAACAAAAAGGGAAATATAGCAATTACTGGGACTTTCATCGGCAAGAAAGAGATTAAAAACCCTGTGGTTGTATAAGAAGCAGAGAAGCAAACTGAGATCTGCTTCACTTGCAAATGTATATTCAAGCACTTCACTGCAGACGTTACTCATCAACATGTTCCTCCTTTTTCACCACCTTCATTCATTTTTTTCCCCCATGCATGATAATAGAATCAAATGTATTATGTATTATGTATTACTAATCACACGATAAAAGCCTGTGGTGCTAGTAATGCATGTAGATTCCAAAATGCTGCGCATGTACAAGAAAAGTCATTGCCTTTTTAACAGTGGCCTGAGGGAATGGAGTTGTCCCTTAGCCTCCATAACCATTGACACAAAAGGTCCCCAAACAATTTCAAATTACTGCTTTATTTCTCTCTCTTATATAATCCACCCACATTATTAAATCTACCACCTTCTGGGACTTTACTGATACAATAATATTACAGTGCTAAGATGTTTACATTCGAGGCCGCCAGCTTTTCTTGTTATAAACATGTATGCCCTTAGGACTTGTGCAATACGTATGCATACTACTTGGCCTAAATGAGGCACAGGTCATTTTGTTTTTAAGAGGGGTCAATATTACCGCAAGCAAGGGGCTAAGGCCAACAGCAGAACCTGACTGAGCAGAAAATGGCTCCTGATACTCACAGATGAGATCTATTATACATTAAACATGCTTGTAAATATTCACTAGTCAGACCATTCAAATGGAAAATATGGTTTAGGTCAAAGGTCTATGAAAATGTCTCCAGAGGAAGTCCCCGTAGAGTAGAGGCAATGATGATAACAGGGAGAAACACCCATAGGGGACTGTGGAGAACATTAAGAGTTGTTTTACATGTTTGACTGTGGTAAAGCGATGATACCAGGGAGATAAATGATGGGCACTTATTAGACCAGGCTGACCTGGAGTTATGTACCATGTTTAATGGAATGTAACGCTCCCATCAATTATGCAGCCATGCTGAATTACTATGAATCAACATCCAATAAAGTTTTCTAAATTGTTCCTGATCAAACATGTTATCAGCATAAAAATGTAGATGCAACAAATATTAATAAGAAAGCCAGAGCAACAAACTTTTCTGACCACAACAGTAGTTATTAAAATCTATGAATAGCAAACCACAAAAGATCCAGAATAATATGGGAACATCAGTTTTATTAGTGGTTTGTCTCACTGACAGGATCACATGGCTTGAAAATTATTTCATCATGTTCAAGTCCAACAGTGGGACTACGGTGTTATCTTCTATTTTTGTCCCTCTCAGCCGTATATTTCAGAGGCCAGGAACAATGTAGTCTGACAGACATATTCTTTATGAGGGGCTCGTGGTCTCTCTAATTTGACACAGTTGTCAGAGATAAAGCTCCTTAGAGAGTGTGGCCATGCTCTGGGTAAGAATGGGGATTAAATTAACACCCCCACCTTCACATCCTCTGACCCCAATACCGGAGAATAAAACATACATGGTGACTCACTTCAACGCCCCGCATCTCCCATCCAACTTCATGTCTAAGTGTAGTTTGATTTTATTACTAAATGAAACAATATAACTCATCTCAGTGTGTCATTCCTGCTGTTTTTATTTTAGGAGCATGGGTTCAGCGGGTTCTTAAATATAGACAAATAATTTAGGATAAAGTGATACTCTCATATGAAGAAGGAGGGATTTGATCAGGTGTTGTGGCAAAAAAAAAAAAAAAAAAAATGTGGTCAGTAAAAGGATGTAGCTCACACAATGTAACAACACACTCCCTCTCCTTGGTATACTTCTATCAAATGACCCCAGCACGTAAAATCAAATCAACACTGGAATGGATCATATCAAATTCTAATGAAAACATAATGTGCTCTTAAAATGTGTGTTGGCCCGGCAGCCAGTCATCCAGAGAGTCTCCCCCAGATGACGTGATGAATAGGGAACACCGATGGAATATGCATCAAAGTCGGGCTCATGATTTATGTAATAGCAGTCACTTGGACACTGATTAGCTGCTCTGTCAAGCGTGTAATACGAGAGGCACAACCCCTGGTTTATCAGTCATTTATCTGAAGTGCGTCCTGATATTATCACTGGATCCTAATGTCATCATTATGCCGCACAGCATGTGCGGGCCAGTGTGTCATGGTGCCGGCGACACTGCCTGTCAGGAGTTCAAGCCTCTTCATTTGCAAAATGCTCAGACATTCATAGCATTGTGTCAACAGTAAAATAGAGAAGCCACATCATATCAGCGATGGAGGGACAGAAGCACACAGACACACTAAATAAGTGGGCACTTGAGGGGACAGAGAAATTTTTGTCACATCTTTGTGGTCTTAGAGATGCTTTCAAGATGATCAGACTAATTCTTTAGAGAGGAGTGGAGTTACAAATAGAGTAAAAAGAACAAAAAAACAAGTTGCTGTTTTCATGTTTGGGTTATGGTTTGATTTAGAGGAAAAGACATAACATCTCTACTGTACTCTGGATATACACGAGAACCCCCCAGACCTCCTCAACGTGCAAACTGAGGCCCACAGAGCCATTTTTTCTGATTAAAATGCACACTCACACACACCACTGTGTGAGAGGATAGTGGTTGTTCAGTCTGTCAGGACTTTCCTGCTCTCCAAGAGAATATCTGATATCATAAATGACTGCAACTCCTCCCACGCCAACATGAGTGAGATTGTGAACACAGGAAAAGAGAGCAAGACACAGACAGGCAGTATTTGACTGAACTATGACAATCATATATTACCGGATGGACAAAACTGCTAATAAACAATTTCTGTCATTATGGCAAAAAAAGAGTTAGGGTTGTTATTCTCACAAACATCTGGTGCTGTACACTAAAAGGAAGCTGTGCAACATATAAGTCTATCAACACCTCACGCAAACAAAAATAGTGAGGGAAACTGAACAGGAAAAGGAGCTCTTTGAGTCCCAAACAAAAGATATCAGCCCGGCTGCCAACACAGACAGGGCACCACACCTTGGCAATGATACCGCTCACAATCAAAGGAACAGTCGTCATCAATGGAGCCCTGTTTTTAAAGGATATCTTAAAAAGATTGAAAATATGTGTCATTATGGAAAACAATTGAACCTTGAGCCTTTAGTATAGCAAGTTATATCACTCACACGCACTTAAAGCTGTTTGCTTCAACACATAATGGCTGAAATATTTCCTGTTTTTAATGCAAAATTTGCACCAATTGGAATAAATATATACAACTAAACAATTAAAATGACAAATATACATATCAGCCTTTATGTGCCAGATGCAATTAAAATTAGTTTACAATAAAAAGGAATGAAAAAGCAAAACAAAAAAAAGTATTTAAATAAGTTTAATATTTGAACATTTTATAGACCTTTTTTAATAGTTAAAAGCATTAAAGCAAACACTAAACATCCATATGCAGTCATCCACATAAGGGCTGGCCACTGAATGCAGCATTAAAATGATTTCAAACAGTATGCCTCAGAAGATCCAGCAGAGGGGGCTGCTTACTGCAATCATATGCTGATTAATTGAGCTTGATTCTCCCCATGCTGCGAACATAAGTTGTCCCACACTGTAGGCTACATGTTGGTATGTGGGTAAAGGTTACAAGGCTTTATCGAAGTCACCTTTTACCACAGGTAGCCCTTCACATCATTTGTGATGAATGTTAAGAAAACAGTGATTTTCTGATTATCCTTCATCAAGCCTATATCAAACTAGGTTATGTTCATTTTTATTAATTGTGCATGTTGCTCTCTAATTAGCTAATGAGAGACAAAAAGCAGGTTTAGAGCAGAAAAATGCAAATGACTCTTAGAAAATAGCACAAAAAAAGTAAATGGCAAGGCTGAGAATCATCCTTCATTGAAATGTCAGAGATAAATGGCTCAAATGTCACATCAATTAAAACGGGGGACAGTTAGTAGTTCATTAAAGAGAGAGCCATATTGCACCGTCGGGTACCGTTGCCAACCCTTACTATCTGGGGCAGACTGGCAGCGGGTCCAGATGGCACGGAAATCCTCACAGATTTCAAAATGGTCTCTGCAGGGGTGGCGTTTTCTCCCCCCGCTCCCACCCTCACCGCTGAGATGGGGTGTGGGCCACAGGCCCATGCCGGCCTACACATTCTAAATGGAGGCATGCAGAGAGCTAAAGGCTCCACAGAAATAAAAAATAAAGCTGCAGAAGACAACAGACACTTAAAAAAAATACATGACTGATGCCACATGCTTTGTTATAATGACTGAAATATATGCTTCAGATTAATCTAGGACTGCTCCAGGCAACATAAGGCAACTCCCTCTCCTTTAGACTGCAGAAAACTCTAATAAAAGGACTGAGTAGTGCCCCATGTGCTGTTCATAATAACATGCTGACTTTATTAGTTGGTAATACATAAGGTGTTATTGGTTGTTGCAGTCGCATAGGTGTCTTTTATCCACAAACATTATGCCTGGGACCCAAAAGACCTCACTGAGAATCTGTCACTGGAGATACAGAACAGGATAAATGTCTCAGCTATAAGTGGAAAGATAACAGTGTTTGAAATTAATGCTCAAAATATGCATTATCATATTTTTCCTGCTGTAAAAACATCAAGCAAATCAAATATCTAAATCACTAACATTACAAGTCTTCGGTGTACTTGGGACCCCCTGAAGGACCCCAAATCCCAACTTGAGACCTATTAGAGAAGTCTTCTATCACGTCGATCCTTGGTAGGGGGCGGAGCGAAGACGTTCTACCGGCCAATTACAGAGCAAGAGCGGACTTTCGCCTGTCGTGATTGGACGACTCGACCATGCTGCCCAGAGAACATTGTTGCCAACTTAGCGACTTTGTCGCTATATTTAGCGACTTTTCAGACCCCTCTAGCGACTTATTTTCAAAAAAGCGACTAGCGACAAATCTAGCGACTTTTCCTGGTGATCATGGAGACAGATCAAGTTTATATCGCTCCACCCGTTTATCAGGAGCTGCCTTCCGTCAGCCCCTCCCTTCCCTGTTTCTCGGCACTTACTCACTACTTCCGCTGTTCCTTTGCAGACAGCAGCCCTCCTGAGCCAATAGTTTGTGCCCGACCACGCCTCCTCATCTACATTATTTCCCATGATGCCTTGTGGGCACAACTGGGTCTTCTTTGCACCATGACTCAAACGTGTATGTCAGCTCTTTAGTACCCTCGTAAATTACCTTTACTCATGTCAAAAATAAATGAAAATAATAATATAGGAGTTTTGCGCATGCGCATGAGCATGTTATTGAGTTGGTGACGTCATTTGACGACTTCTGGCGACTTTTGGGTCAGCCAATAGCGACTTCTCTTCTCGAAGAGTTGGCAACACTGCCAGAGAAACAGGAAGAGCCATTTGTTTTGCGGAGAGAAGAAGATAGGGTACTGCACAACACTGAACGGATGAAAGAGGCTTCCTTTGTAAGCGACGACGCTAATTAACCGTGTTGAACTTTCTCAAAGTACTTTTCATATAAAAATGAAGCTCAGAAATTGTCCACATACCAAAGGTTCCGAGGGTTATCTTCAAATTAAGCTAGCGTCGGCCCTGCGAACCTCTGCTTGTCTTTTCGACATTTTAGCAGCAGACTTTTAGTGAAGTAGTTTAAAGACAAATGCCATCTTCACGGGTTGCAGCAAATGTCTTGCGTGTTTCGGCATGAATCTCCTGAATTTCAAACAGCACATGTTGCATTTACACACCTGCGCGGTCACGGTGTGCTTTCTACTCAATTAATCACGCAGGTTTGACCAGGAACTAGTCTAACGAGAAACGAGTGAAATGATTGACGAGCGCGAGGATGCTGCCAGCGATTTTTTTTAAACAACACAAGCTGCTTATTGTTTGTTGTTCCTCGCTGTGAAAAGCTGGGTGAACATCAAACATTGAAGCGCTCACTAAGTAGACTCGTGCACTGCGCCGCAAACGACACAGGATAAACTAGATAACATTATTTTTAATGAGCGCTGACTATTAAACTAACGCCATCATTGCCAAAGTCCATTATTCCTACTATGAGTTTATTACCAGTTTGCTAAATGGCAGACTGTATGTGTGTGTGTGTGTGCTCAACGCTTATCCAAAGTGCAGTGTACCATTGTTTGGCTCTGAAATTTCTTGCCTTTATTGTCAGTTCAGGCAAACCCCTGATGAATACAGTGAGAGCTGCAAGAGTAGAAACAAGAAAGTTGAAGCACACGCATTTGTGATCACATACCATGACAGATGTGGTGGTGTGCGTTTGTGTGAGGACGGGGGGTGGGAGACATCCAGTATGAAATTAAACTTACTGTTTGGAATAAGAAGTGAATTATTATTTATTTAGTTTTTCCTTAAGATCCACAGCTAATCACATTTTGTTTTTAATTATTATCGACTGTTATGAGAAAACTAGTGAAAATGTCCATCAAAATATCTTGAGGCTCAAAATGACATCTCCCAATTGTTTTTGCCGTCTGACTAACAGTGCATAGCTCTCCAAAATTCAGTTTACCATCCCTTAAGACAAAGAAAAGACGAAAACAGTCACTTTTGAGAAGGTGGAGCCAGCAATTGCAGGTTTTTTTTTTTTTGTTGTTGTTGTTTGTTTGTTTTTCTAGAGAAAATAAAAGGAATTTTTACAGTAGTTTCTGATTGCAATGAAATGGTTACTCTTCTTTTTTTTTTTTAAAAAAAGTTTGCTGGCTGTTTGATCGAGTTGTTATACCAACTGTCTGGACCCATAAAGCCAACTGATAACAACCTTTATATATTTGCCTAGTATTTGAATTGTCAGAATACTGTAAAGTTTCCCACCCTGAACTTTCAAGTTTGTACTGTAGATACACAAGACCTGCAAGAATTAATCACTTAGTCAATCACTGAAAAATGCAGCAATACCTTGGTGTTTCTTTTGAGTATTTTTGGTAAACACAGGCTCATTTATTTATTAATTTGTAATGACTTTTCATTTCTAATTATTTGCTGTTTTTACCACTTTATTTGTTTTTTGTTTGTTTTTAAAACAGCAGAGGATCATTGTGTTGTTCCTCTCTTATTTTATGTTATTAAAGACTAAACTCAAATATAATATCTCATTAATGAAAATATAGGTGGAAAAGGAAGGAGTCATTATTTGGATCTCCACAAGTCAGAAGATACAATTGTTCAAGTAAATTTATGAATATGGATTGCATGTATTGGAAGATTGTTAAAAATGTGATATTTAGTGTAGTTTTGCCCCCTACCCTTTTTCGATCAAGGTTTACCCTTTACTCCTTTTAGATCAAGGTTCTGTAAAGTGAAGGTTTCCTTGCTTGAAACTCTTACAATCAATGTGACCTTTATTTATTATAACCCCCATCTCTCAAAAACTCACATATAACATAGTCAATCATCTCTCCTTCCCTCAAAGTAAAAATAAAAAAGGAACTGCTGTCTGGTTATTGCCAGTATCCATCTCAGTCGTCAGAAAAGCTGCACGTTTTTGCTGTTGTTAAGGGCTGGAAACCAGAATCCCATTGGAGTTGCACCCTTAGGAACAAATTTAATGCTAGAAAAACATCCCGGCCATCAACCAAAAATGACGGATTGAAAATAATGTCGAGCTATCTTGGGAATCCCCCACCAGACAAGGGAACAGACTGCATTGTTTTTCTCATTTATGTGATATATAGAACAGAAAGAGGGGAAAAAATGGGCGATTTATTGGTTAGATAGGCGGATTCTTTCCCATGCACAAAAGAAATATTTGAGAGTAATGTAGGGTTCAAGTCACATCATGACATTGTTTGGAGGCTAGGTGTTCAAATACGTTAGTCATCTTCTGTTGGTGGCATGCTTGCTTTTCAATAGATCATTCAATGCAAATATGTGTGGGAAATTGTGAAACTTGCCACATGAATATGTCAATGAACACAGTAATTTGTACTTCCTCAGCAGGGCAGCAAGATGAAGAAGCAGAGGGAGAGCCAGTGCACTCAGAAGACCATCTCATTGCTGAGCCCCCTGGGGACGATCCAAGTCAGTGGATGTGAGAATGGTGTGCACACCATCCAGATCCTAATGGATGTCGCACCTGCTGAAAGGTACTGTACAACAGCCGGGCTGGTGACGTGATAAACAAAGGTGTGAAATTTACAGGCAGACAGAATCCACTCCTGTGATGGAGTGCCACCATTCCTCATTGGAAGCAGGGCATTTTTGTAGATCCCACAAGAAATATCCTGGAGAAAGTTGGGCAAATATGAGCAGGCACTAGAAATATGAGGGGCACTAGAATACAGTTGGGCTTGAAATTAGATTTCTGATGGCATGCGGTTGTGATTCTTTCCTGCAGTATATTTGAAATTTCAGAAAAATAACTTGTTTATTACCCTCAAGGGAGTTGATTAGAGGTGATGTCTGGGAGGTCAGCTAAGGCCACGGGGAGCGTGGACTGTTTTCTCCTGGTTTTTTGGATTTTTTTTTTTTATGTTTCCTTCAACTTGTATATGCAGTAATTTACTGTCAACTGACACTCAGAAATGTAATATGCGGTTGCATTTCATGGCCTGCCCATCCCTCAAAATTGTCAGGATGAAGACAGTCTTACTGAAGCGACTGAAACTGATTAAAGCCAGCTTTAATAAGTACTTATTCCTTAGTTTTACAAGTCCACATCCTACATCTTAGTTTTGATTAGATTGAAATTAAACGCCCATGTATCGCAGATTCGCATTTGATAAACTTGAATGATTTGGGAAATTAAACCATTTCACATGCGCCCGGATAAGAAGTTATCCTTTCCAAAATGTATGTTTAAATTCTAATTTATGGAAACCCATTAATGACCTTGTATATTATACCTCAACATGTGTTTCCTTCTCGACTGTCTGCCATTTCCTAAAATTCATCAAGCAGGAAAAACATTCCACTTGTTAATGAGTTGAAGTGAGAAAATTAATAATATGGAATTTTGATTATGGAAGATGTCCTGTAACCATGCGCAAGCACCTTTTTCCCATCTCCTTGCGAAAGGGGTTTAATTTGTGTGTTCAGGTTCAGTAGGAATATGCAAATGAATTTAATGATTCGCATCACTAGATCATTTCTCAGTTTAATATCATTTGCCACGTCGGTCATAAGTGGAGCTTCGATCACATCGCTGTCTGTATGTTCTCTAAGGTGTGAGCAAGAAATCATTAGGAAAATGTTTAGATTTTATCACAACCAGTTGAATATGATGTTATTGTCACAGGACAGGGGAACTAGAGCCACCTCAGATATGTGGAGTAATTCAATGTAAACAGGCATTAAGGAAGGCGAGATAAAGTGACAAAATACAGGCTTATCTTTGCAACAGGCTTTACATGTAGATCTCAGAAAAGCCTTCCTGTAGCAGTAATAGTTCAGATCAGGCATTTCCATTGATTTATTTATGACATACTAAACAAGGCTCTTTCCAGCTTTGGATGTGGTGTGGTGCAGGCTTAGGAAGTCACTGTGATAAATGATCTCTAAGAGCGTATTTTGGATAAGGGAAATAGATAACGTCCATGCATAAAATAAAGCAAGACCTACAGCAGATATTTGTTAGCGAGCCACAGCTTTAAAAGCTTACACGACAGTGTTAGCTTTCAATGTTTTTTAGACTCACTATTGGTTGGTGCTGAGTGGCTGGAGCTGCAACAAAAAGCATTTGTGGCATTGATAGATAGTTATTGATAAATGCCATTATAGCTATATAAACGCCCTTGAAGTATTGCTTACACACCATGACCGTCAGCTCTTTCTAATAGAAACGTCTCAAGCCCCTTTTGCTTCCTAACTGATCTTAGGAACATTTCCTGAAATCAACCTCCTCTGCCAGTCTAACGACAGCCCTGAAGGCACCATCAGATGAACAAATTCATTACATCTCAACAACCCCTGTTGGGGCCCTATGCACCAGCCTCCCTGTTAACCAGCTTTTCCCCTCTTTAGTTTTTAGCATGGCTTCAGCGTTCACAGAAAAATGATATGCATTTTGTTTACAGGAGATTACTGTTATCTGAAATATGATGCTTCTTGCCTCTTTCACACAGAGCACAGACACATAATACAGAGGAAATCATAGAGCAGTTTTTTATTAGGGTGAAAAATGAAAAAAAGGGCTGGACTCCTGCCCCGAGACATTTTGTGAGCATATTATTTTACAATGCTTTGATCAATTTGTCTGTCAAGCTGGCTGAGATGTGGGGGAGCGGGAAAAAAGCAATTTAGCTTGTGAGGTCCTCAATAGAAATGTACTGCAGGAGCCTGCGTATGACATGTTGCATTAGAACCTGAGTAGCCTTTATTGCCTGATAATGTCGCGAGGCAATGCTGATATCAATCACCCTCTAACAGCCAGTATGATGTGTTTTTATGAAAAGAAAAGAAAAATAATGCATGAAGCATTTCTTGGAAAATAATTGATTTAATTCTGAGCTGAGGGAGTTCTACTTTTAACAACATAAAAATATTGTGTTGGAAAAACAGGCACAAAATGTGTTAGAAGCTAAAAATTGTTAAGAACGAGCTCTTTGCATACGCTTCTATAGAAAATTGTAATTAATTTTACACGGATAAAACACTGTCTCATTTGCATATAGATATAAACAATATATTTGTGCATCTGAATTCCCAGCACACTTGGGTCACGTGATCTGCCTAAAATCCTAAGTGGCTAAGACCAAAATTATCTTTACACTTCCCAGGCCATAAATCCTCCTTTTTTTCTCCGACACAAAGCCTTATAAATCTGTGTCTGATTTTTCACATTGCACATTGTTTTTAGTTAATGATTTTCATCTGTTTGTTGTTGCTGTGATAGCGGGGAAATGTACCATATGCTCCGGCAAAAGACAAATGATTAGCAAATGAAATTCTGGACAGCTGTCTGACTGAAAGCGTTTGGTTGATAGCATTCTGCTACCATAATTAGCTTAAGCTTTGGGTTAATTAACTTTCTACCTGGATATGCATAATAATAGCATTCTGCAGAAAGCCAAGGAGCTTCCAGTATATCAGCTGCAAAGGCTGGCTTTTTATTTTGCATTTCGGCAGCATATTTCAATTTCAAGAGGCGATTTAGCTCGGGAGCATCGTCAAATATTGTAGATTTTACTCCCCAAGCCAGATAATTCTGAAACAATAGGGGTGTATTATGTGGCAGAAATGCCATTTCTGAATGTAATTAAAGCGGATGAAAGCAATCACCAATTTTTAAATGCTTTTGTCTAGCATGAGGCCTACTTGTAAAAAAAAATACCCATCAAGAGGAGAAAAGAGGCAAGAGAACCCCCAAGTCCTTATATAGGAGGCCTTTGAGACTGAAGTGAAGTACAACAGTAATTAGTCTTTTGTATGAATTTGCTGGCCATGGTCATGATTAGTTAAGCATATGAGAGGACTGCAGGACTGCACTGCTCTTAAAGAGGAGGGTGTTAAAGTCTATTTATCACCAGTTATCCTCACAGCTTTCCATTATCACTGACAACACTGGATGGGGCCTGAGAACAGCCTAATTGTTCTGAGGTGGAGTGTTTTTGTGTCAAACCCGTCACCCCACTCACATTGGCATTCATAAGCAGCCAGACATTTTCCATCTATCTAGCCTTAATACCCAAGCTGTCACAACAGCTTTTACACACTACCAACGCTAGTGTGAAATATCTGAGGTGATGCATTTATCGTTTTTCTCACACTCGTGTAGTGTTGTGAATCAATGTCCTGGTTCACACTGAATAGCAGTATGGTAAATGTGCTCCCTGGTTGGAGCCTGTTTACATGATGTGCTCACACACCGGGAACCATAACAACAACTTCTTTTCCACCGTACTTCCTCTCTCTTTCTTGTCAGTGTATCTCTCACTGGATCTGTTATATTTAGTCATTTTTTTATTAATTTGAATTATTCTCTACCAGATAGATGGATATTTAAAGACGTGTGTTAAATAAACTGCTTGCATTAGTTACTAAAATGCTTCGTCATGCAAACGGCAATCTGCTGAGATATTGAATGAAATCATCAATAAAGCAGAGGGGAGACTTTTTGACGTAGTCCCTTTAGAAATGGCATGAATAATTCATTGTGTAATGATATTCAGATGATTTTTGTTCTATTTTTTACTACAGCTTTAGAATAATGTTTTGCATGTTGTGAAGTGTAGTACTCAGCTGCGTATTCATTAAGGTGCTGCTCCCACTGGCCCTTGGACCCATCTGCACTCTATGTTTATGCCTCCGTCTCTCGGGACCGTCCCAATCAGGCTGCATGTGCCATTTCCTGTGTAAACCAACACCTGTGTAACACACTACCTGTAAACCGCCCCATGCAAACGAGACACTGACATTCGCTCCGATGAAAATCTGCAAATGTTGTGGTTTCCAAAGCAGACCCTCCAGGGTGAGGCTGGGAGCCGAATGAGAGTTGCCTCTCATTGTAGAGATGCAGTTAAAAGCAACTGCTGCTATTTTTTTTCTTTCTTTTTTCTCCCCCTTTTCCCTGCTGTCGACTGGGAAGTTTTTCCAACATGGGTCGTGCTAGTTTGTTTTAGAACTTGATTGGATTCTATATCTGCAACATGCAGAAGTGTACAGTGTGTGACATACTAAGGCAATATGCAACGAGATGATTCGACTCTGACATCTTGGAGAGGAGTACGAGTCAATTATGCCCAAGTGTTGTTCTTGCTTATCTTCCTGCGGCACCAAACAAGGATTTAGTCAAGGATTTAGGGGTGAGGGGGCGGTGGTGGGGATCATGGTAAGCGGTTCACAACAAAACACTCAAAACTCTTGGGAGCGGGCACTGATTTAAAAATAAATTACAGAAGACGAAGTGCTAACACTCAAGGGCCCTCAGCAGTGCTGGCGTACACAGGTGAAGATTAGCCTCCTCGCTAATCAGAGGAACAAGGCAGTAATTTGCTCTGAACACAGACAGTAATTAGGACTTGGTGACACTGGATTCCCATAATGCCTTTGTGCTTGACGTGGTCAAATTTTGACAGAGGCTATCCATGCAGGGTCACTGTCCCCTCAGTCTCCTGGCCCTCTTCAGCTGAGGCTCTAAAAGGTCCCTGCAGTTACAGAGGATCCCTAATGTACTTTGTGCCTCCCTCACTGGCTCCTTACCATTCGGGTAATTGGAATCTCTTACTGTGGCACTTGAGAATAGAGGCTAAAAACGCTATTTGAAACTGCTCAGTAGTCTGTTGTAGATAAACATTGCAGCGTCGACTCAGGGTGTGGATACACTACATAATGGAGTAAGAGTTAAGGCTCTGGTAATACATGCCTTCACTGACTCCTGTGGCTAGCCAGTTGGGAGAAGACCTAATTGTTGTGTGCTTTGTTGCCTACTCTGCAGTATTTTACCACTACCTTTATGTATTGGATTGAGCGTTGCAGCCTCTATGGCGGACATTTGCTAATAAGAGTTGCTGGATATCTGGAGAGCAGTTTATCTGGCCCAGCTGTTTTTATTTTTAAACAGCGGAGTGTAAAACCTCTACCCTTGCAACAGAACAGGAAGCATTCCTTACAGCTTACCACTCCAAAAGCTCTTGACTTTAGTGCCTTAGTAGCTAGATAGGCATCTGAATGATGTTCAAATGGTTGAACGCGCTGCATTGAGCAAGTGGCTTACAATTGTATCACAGCCTTTTGCTCAGAGACCATCAGGATCTTGACATTCATAGAGACATGCTGTATTTTTTTTCCCTTTTTAGACAGTCATTTTAGCCTTTTTTCATGCTCTCTTGAGTCTTTGACGTCTCTGAGTTAAGTATCTGCAGCTATAAGGCTGAGGAAAATATTGGACTGCTCTTGGCCTTTTCTATTTCATTCTCTGACCCGCCATGTTACCCATGATCGGTGAAGGAGAACTCTGGCAGGCTGTGTCAAAAGTGACAGCCGATCGAGTCAGGATGAGCGCCATCACGCTTCACAGGATGGAGGCTTGAGTTCTGAGTTTTTCCCCTTTTTGTGCAATATACCATTACACCCTTCGCCAGATTCCTTTCAATTAGATCCTGCGGTTAACCTGTTTCATTCTTATGTCTACAGCTGATAGAAAAAGTCTGACTGAAGTCTTGTGCAGCTAGAGATACCAAATATTCTGAAGGAAATTGACAAGTTGAATGCATTTTTTTTTTCTTTTTGCCTTTGTCTCCTTTGATTGTTTCTTCCAGGATGAATGAAATAACCTCTAACATTATATAAATGCTCAATTCATTCTTTATATTAGAGTTGGAAAATAGGTAGAACTCCAAATGACTCCCACTTTACGCAACAATGATTTATGGTAATTGGAAATTGATTGTGACAGGAGCACAGTATTAGAAATTTTCTCAAATCACTATCTTGTATCAGGGGAAATATTCTTTTAAGTGCAGCAGATCCTTGGCTAGTTTGGAATTAGTTTCTTATTTCCTTACCTGTTATGAAATAGTAAATGGCTGAAGGACATTTGAAGAAGTATGATTTATGCAGTCATGAAAAGAACAATTCGGCTTTAACCTAGTTTGAATTGTTTATATGAACTTAAACAGTTATTGAGGTACTCCTCATAATTACTACTAATTATAATTTTTGATTGCCATACGGGGGATAGCAGTTACTTTAAGACAATATACAGATTGCTACTCCTTTGAGGGTTTCTTTGTAATTAGTCCAACATTTATTACACATCTCTAATCTCTCATTTGAAGGCCATGGTTTCTAATGTGCCAGTGTGGACTCTATAAAGAACATATGATGCTGCTTGACTCACTGAAGCGACTGGAAATGTAGCAGCAGCTACATCTCCACTGCCCACATGCTCTTTA
This sequence comes from Atherinomorus stipes, assembly GCA_023101725.1. NCBI lineage: Eukaryota > Metazoa > Chordata > Actinopteri > Atheriniformes > Atherinidae > Atherinomorus > Atherinomorus stipes. The sequence goes on along the minus strand of JALJCO010003968.1, from coordinate 1,294,983 downwards.
AAAACAATCCCCCATTGCACCAAGAGGTGACAGACTTCAGCTCCACTGATGTTGTTCCCCTTTTTTATTTATTTATTTTGCTGTTGTTTACCAGCCATAGCATGTACTGCATTGCATTAACTTTTACTACTGTCAATGTTGAATCACTCAAACATCCTTTAAAGCAGGCTCATCCTCCGGCAAAGGGGAGAGGAGAATTAGCCACGGTGACAAGTCTGAAGTGCGAGCAGGAGGTCAAAGGTGCCAAGCCTTAAGCAAAGGTGCACTAGCCTTTGTCCGGTAGATTGTAAGGGCCTGCGGGTCCAACAGGAACATTTCCACACACAATATCCCCGAGCTGTCAGTGTGCAGCGGCTGGAACATCCTCTCAGAGAGAAAGAGGGGGTGCGGGGGGGGGATAGAGGAGGTGGTGGTGGGAGGATGCGAGTCGGTGGTGGGGGGGTGAGGGGGGTAGAAAGGGAACAGTGGCCTGAAGATCCTTGCTGAGAGAAAGAGAGGCCGGGAAGGGGGTGAGTCGGGGTGTGTAGGTGGTGGGGAGCCAAAAGAGCTGGAGTGGGAGGATAGAGAAATAGAGAGGGGGAAATGAGGAGGGAGAGCTGGGGGAGGAGGAGGGGGAGAGGGAGGGATAGAAAGGAGAGACAATGACAAGTAGGGGCTGGCTGGGCACTCACCCATGCCGACAGAGATTGCCATGAGCCATGGCCATTGTTTGAGTGGGTCTCAGCACAGAGCCCGCTGGTGGGTTTCCGAGTTTTCACCACTCAACTATAAACTGCTGTGTGGTTTATTTAGAAATGAGAGTATTTACACCTTTTACTGTATTTACACCCACTGTTAAACGGCACCCAGGAGATTTTCATCACACAGCCACAAACTAGCAGGCAGAGCAGTTCTCTGAAAACTGACCTGCTCAGTCATAACACTCCAGTAAACCTCAGCTTCACATGTCCAATATAAAACGTTGCTCAAACTGTGACCTGCAGAAGTGTAAAAACACTTTAGGGCCATGTTGTTACGGCAGGCGGCAGAGAGACAGTCTTTGTGTTTAACAAAGTAAATGTCTATTATTAATACCATACAGGATAAGCCAATTTTGAAAAAAAGGAGCACTTAAATGGTGACATTATTTATTTATAAGTCCTGTACACCAGTTAATGGAATTGGCGGCCTGCTTTAGAATCCTCAACACAGCTTGAGGTCCACTTTGGAGTAATGCACATGCTAAGAGAGGACCTTCCCAGTAGGGTCTTTAAGTGTCAAATATGGGTCAGCCTGCTTGCATTGACCTGGGGGGTGGTCAGCAGCAGAGAGAAACTCAGCTGTTAAGTGATGCCAACTCAACCATCGGCAAATTCCTCCAAGCATCTACTCATGCTAAGATGCACGTCCAAGTGCAGTGCTATGCTGGCCAGCACCGCTTTGGCCAGAAAAATCCATTTATTCTTGTCATGAACTATAAACTAAACCCAGGCAGAGTTAAAGCTGTTGTTACGGCTATGTTCTTAACTTTTTCTGACTTCTTCTGAGAACTCTGAGTGTTTTTCTTCTTTCTTTTTTTTTCTTTCTTTTTTTGGGAAAAGCAGCTTTACTTTCTCAGGACCTGTTGTGTATAGTTTGGCTATGTTTTATTGTGCTGCATTTCATATATATCTACTATCTTACCATGTCTTTGAGTTGAATGATCTGATATTTGTCACATTCAAGAGGCAGGAGCAACCTCGACAAGTGTAACTTTAGATTTTAAACACATCTCCATTAACAACTTAAGTTTCACTCTGCAAATTATGTCATCTTACATCTGTGTCATGTGTTATTACACTCTGGTGACATATTTTAGCACTGTTCAACCAAGAACTGGATATTATGATTGCTCCTCTGATCCCCATCTTACCTCCCCATCCCGCCTTACATCCCTCACAGGAGCAGCGAGGCCCCCGTGAGCTGTGTGGTCAACGATAGCCCGGCAGAAACGAGCCCCGAGTTGCAGCGCTGCGTTGAATGGCTCCAGGCGTACTTCAGTGAGCCGCAGACCGCTGGGAGTCTCCCGCTCCCTGCCTTTCACCACCCCGCCCTGCTAGGAGGTCTGTCATGGATAAATATTTGCAGAGCCATGACTGGGATCAGGCTTTCACTCTTAATTGTCAGTTACATCACTTACACTCACTGGCTCACTGTGTTATAATGAAGTATTTTATGGCTGAGAGGGAGAGTGGAGGAAAAGTGGGTGGTGTGTGAGCGGCGGAGAGAGAACAGAACACAGAGCTGTAACTTGGTTCAGTAATCTGTGGCAGCTCTTACCACGCGTGTTAGTCTTGGCAAGCTTTTCCATGATTCTTGGCACATTCTTTGAAACTGATCGAATTCCACTCTTGACATTTTGAGACAGGAAGCTTTCTTCTTTTCTTTTTTTTCTTTCTTTCTTTTTTTATTTTTAATGAGAACATGTGAATGGTGGTAAAGTTTGAATGAGCGTATTGTTGGCTTGACCAGTCGCTCAGGGTGAGTAAAATGAAAGCACCCCAAAAATGGACAATTAGTGTCCTTTCGACTGGTTGTGCTTCCAGAGTGAATGATGGGAGTGTGCTGAGGAAAAATGGTGGTGGGGGGTTAATTCTCTGTGATGTTTCTGTTTTGGGGACACTTGACAATACAGTAGCATGACGACTCATTTTTTTAAATCACAGACATGGGTCATTTTCTAAACAATTACAGCCAATTTCTTTGTCACACTGAGAGGCTCATTGCATTTTAACATAAAGATTTTCAGATGAGCTCATTTAGACCCACAAGCACTCCTGAAAAAAAAAAAAAAAAAAAAAAAAAAAACTCTAATATATGCATTTAACAATTGAGCCTCCCTTCCCCTGCAATCAGGCCTTAGTTGCTCTCTAATTTCATGCAGATCTGCAGTGCTTGAGTGATGGCATTTTCAATGAGCAGGTACTCCATCGAGACCCTGTATACAGCTATGAGTCCCACGCTCCCGCAAAGGCAATGCAGAAATACATCAGGACCAATTACGATATCAACTTTCAGTGTGATTCCCTTCGCCACCAAGTGCTTGTGTACCAGCCCCAGGCTCTTTCAAATCGCATCTCATCTGAAGTCTTTGGGGTTTTAATTAAATTTCAGGATAGATGGAATTCTTCATTAGTACCTGATCTGAATAGGTGATTGTGCTGTGTTCCACCTCTTTCCCTCGCCTGTTGTTTTGGGGCTCCGTAAATACAGGATTTAGGCTTGGATTGCTCTCAGTAGTCAAAACCATAGGCCAAGCATGTTAAATGTGAGCATCAGGAGTATTTGTCTTTTGAGGAAGGAAAATATAAGTTTTTTTTGTTTGTTTATATTATTATTTTTTTCTAATTTACAAATTTTAAGGGTTAGATTTCACCTCGCTGTACAAATTCTTCCTCAATCAAGTCATGCAGCCTGCGCCAGTCTGGGGGAAAAAAAAAAATACAAGTTTAATCAGGTCATTACAATCTGTGACAACCAACTTTTGTTTGCACAGTTATCTTTGGGGAGAACCTGAACGCGACAGCGCTCTCGCAGCACTTGTCATGTAATATTGAGTTGTGACCTTCACTTGAAGTGTTGCCATGTTTATTTACACATTTCTGACAAAACAAGCCACTTTTCATATTAGCTGTCACGACATACCTGAGAAACAGAGGTGACATGAAAGGAGATGTGAGGCGCAGTTTTCTGTAGTGTCTGACTGTCATGCACAACATCACACACAAGTTTGGTCAACAGGGGTAAAGTAATAGTGTGAGCATGCGGGTTTTATGCTCAGTTAGCTCAAACGTGTTTGTGTGTGTGTGTGTGTGTGTGTGTGTGTGTGTGTGTGTGTGTATGCACTTGCATTTGCTCCTTCAGAAAAACACAGACACCAACGTGGGTTCTTAAAACGATGCATATTCTTATCTCATTAATTATACATCCATATGTAACAGACGAGAGGATCTTAGTCTCGGTAAGCGGCGCAGGGAATGTGCGGGGAGGGGGCCAGGCAAAGGGGGAAGGGCGCTCTTCAAAGCCCAAATGACTGCGTTCCTGCAGGAGCCTGAACCTCCCCCTGTGCACAGCGCAGGGCAAGATGAGACACTCACCAGGACTCGCCCCTGTGATGTGGAGAGGAATTAGGGAAATGAACGTTTTCAGAATATCGAATAATCAGAGAATCATCAGCACCCCGTCAGCCTTCAAAAGTATGGATCCCTCAAGACTCAAGAGACACTTTGACTGGGAGTCAAAGTCTTCCCTCCCATTAGACACAAAGGATAATGAGGTAGCTGCATTTCCACTATTGTCTTTTTATTCTCACAACCATGTAAGAGGTGACTGTCAGCTGGAGGTCGTCTCTTCAAATCTGTCATTAGCAATGCTGATGAAAATCAGTTTATTGTTTTCTTTTTTTTGGTCTTTGAAATTGCTCTCATATACAAAATTATGAGCAAATCAATCATATATGTCAATATCCACATAATCACTAGATGTGATCGATTTTTCCTGAGGTAAATCTATCTGTGCCACTGCAGCAGCCCTATCACCTGGCCTCATGGTAGGTAATGACCTGTGACATAATTATGGGATGTCTGTAAACATGTAAGTGGTTCCCCTCAAGTTTTATTTAAACAATTGACATCACTGCACCCCGATCTAAAGAGGGTCCTGACCTCAGACACACCGTATTAGGCTCTTTATGAAGTATGGGGCTAGGGGACTGCTCTCCAAATCATTGCTGGTCACCTTGAGCGACCCGCATGAAGTCTCTGTCACGAACACTGATGAGGGCAAAGTTCTTTAACCTCTGTACTGGCACTTGAAAGCAAAGACACTTGTTTTTTATCTGGAACTGCTGGAGATGTGAAAGCATCCAGGAGAAGCAGCTGCTCAGGATTTGAAAAAGGTGTAAACAGTGTTGTAGCTTGTTGCTCAGTCTGCTGATGTGATGCTGAGTTCGGTTGTTTGTCAATAATGTTTGCATCAACACGGATTTGCCATCACCTCACTCTGGGCAGGTTGTCGCCTACCCATCAGTGCCACAGTGATATCAATATGAACTGCACACATTGTGAGGCCAAATCCAAGCTTTAGGAGGGAAAGATGAGCATAAAAGAAATTTTGAGGGTGTATCTTATCTTTTCATAACATTAAGGCTGTCTGCGTAAGAGCCCGTCATCTCGTTGACAGCGTGATTATTACCTGAAAAATTATTAAACAGTACCTACGGGCCTTGTTCAAGACAAAGAACTCACATGGGTGTGCATCAATCAAATGTATCCCCTTTAGGTTTTACACTTATTCCCCCCAGTTTAGGCAAATTGCCTTGTTCGCGTGGCTTTGTGTAGCAGAGAGTGACTATAAGGTAGCGAGGGAGCCTGGGGAGCAAAGGATGTTCACTCTGTAGAAGAGAGACAGGGGTGTGACATGTTTTCACACAATGCCAATTTAGAGGGATTTCACATAGATCACTTGTCATGTGCTCTCTTAGACCATATAAATGAGAGAGAATGGGAGATCACTAATTGAATTTTCATGACTGAGTACATGTATATACTAGAAGAATTTCACCCCCGTCTTGATAACGAGACTATTGTTCCCCATCTTGTCCTCTGTGCAGGGAAAAAAAGTGTTTTTCGCTCACTACACAAGCTCAGTGCATCAGCGTCTCAAGGTTTCGAGTTGCTTCAAATACTTTTCTCTTTTCTTCAGCAATCAGAGCTGGACAAACATGCCTCTCAGTCACTGCCTGGTAATCCACAAAAAAGATAATGCTACTGCTAAAGTGCTAATGAAATCAAAGCCGTTAATGTGGTCGGTTAAGCTGCGGATGATTTGAAGAATTCCGCCATTTAAGTGAAGATGATATAATGAATCTACTCTGAATAGAAAGCAATTAAAAGGACAAATTGGTCTGATTAACCTCAAAGTCATCCCACTGCCACAAATGGTATGCAACATTCAAATTATTATTATTAAAAATCTGGAGCAGATTTGCAGTCTTTTTGGCCTCTCTTAATCCTTTTAAATGAAGGAGCGAACTTTTTAATTTTAGCTGTGACCTTTCCAAAGCATAACCTAGATTTTTCTGCCATAGGAATAATTTTCTCACATCAGCTTGTGTAGCATGTTAATATTGGTTCTAAGGTCAAATTGAGGGACTTCTGTGTATTTAATTATTAGAGGACTATTGTATAGAATAAAGACAGAGAGCAGGGACGAACATTATGTTGTATGTGCAACATGTATTACAATAAGTGTTGCAAAAAGTCACGTCTTAAACGATTAACTTTTAAAAGACCACAGTCCTTATTTGAAGCATTTCTCAGCCATGAATTTGGTTGATTAAATCTTCCTTTCTCTGCTGTCTTCCTCTCTGTCCCGTGCTGTGCGACGAAGATGCCTTCACCAGCCGTGTGTTGCAGGTACTTCTGAGGGATGTGAAGTTTGGAGAGACGGTTTCATACAAACGCCTCGCTGAGATGGCGGGAAACCCCAGAGCGGTGCGGGCGGTGGGAGGAGCCATGAGGAGGAACCCTGTGAGTATGTGCTGATGCTGATTGACAGGCGTCTGTCTTTACTTACTTTATTTAATCAGACATGGAGAGTAATTGTTTTTATAGTGAGGCTTCACATAGTCAAAAGATAATTGTCAGTGTTTCTGGAGACACTGTTACATCATGTGCAGCGTTAAATATAGAGCTGGAATGAACAGTTAATTGATCAAGAGGTGTTTGGCATAAAAGTGGTCTGCCGCACTTTTGAAGCTATTTTGATCACCTGAGTTAATCAGTTTTTTTACTTTTGGTTGATAAAATTTAGGGTGAAAATTGTGTTTTAGGTGGAATTTTCTTAACAATTAATCAAGAGCATAATCGACTTAATTAATGATTAAGCCTGATTGAATATTATCAAATGTAATTTATATCATGAGGAACAACAGATATAAACATGTTAATCAATATTTAATGCAGCAGTATCATGTAAATGTAAAAGATAATTACATTCATAAAAAATTATTCATTCATGTGTAGACTTTGTGATTGGTAAATTTATTTACCCTTTCATGGGGCTTTGATTGAAACTGTAAAATATGATAATATGTTTTCCGATTTCCTGAATACCTTTGAGTTGTTTTAGTTTTTGGTTTTCTTTTTTAAGTACAAAAATCTAGTTGTGTCCACCAGTAGTCTTTGGGGGGAAAAAAACAAAAAAAAAAGCATTTTATGAAAGTTTTCCCTTTGCAGGATATTTAAAATGAACTGTAGGTGTGTTCTAACATGTGCGATGGAGAAATCAACGCCTCCCCCTGAGATCAGCTGAGGAGTAAAACTCTACCTACAGAGTGATTATAAGCCCACACTTTTTGTTCCTGTTCTCTTATGTCTTTACTGTAGACGTTCACTGCAAATCTCCGATTCTTGTAAGAAACCTGGTCTGCATCATTTTGCCCATGAAATCACTGTGTACAAAATGGAGGGCTAGAGGGCAAGTGGTGTGTCTTCTTTTGATCAAACCCTTTGATCAAAGCCTGTTTAACTCTGCCCATGTAGTGCTGTGGGCACCACCGGTGTGCTCAGCAAAGACAGAAAGCATTTTTTGCACAGAATTACAGCCAGTGAGATCCCCTCATATGAGCTGTGAAGTAAAATATGCACATCCCCATCTGAGTTTTGTTTTTCCTGTTTTTGTGGGTTGATTTGGAATAGAAAAGATGATTTATAATAGCAGTAATTAACTTGTAACAGGAAAAAAAAAAGCAAATAAATTATGAAAATGGCATTTTTGTGATTTTTATACAATGTACTAAATTCTCAATATACTTTATACATTGCATTAGCCAGTGGCAATGCTGCTAGATGGCTGTATAATACTGCTCAGTCTCATGTTTTACAGACATTTCTTTCCTTTCGTCAGGGAGCCTGGGAGCCTGAGCCCTCAGCTCCTGATTCAGATCCAGAGTCAGATTGTCAGTGTCAATTACTTGTCAGTAGCACTGCTCCACTCGGGCTTCAGCTGTGAAAAGCTCAGTGTGCTCAATCGATCCTCGCCTCTCTGTGGCACTTCTTCTTCACCAGGATTTGAGTATTGATAAGCCTGGTGTAGTGCTCTTTTCCCCCCAAGTGAAGAGGCAGATCCGAAGGCCTTGAGGGTACCCTGCTCTCCCTCCAAACCCGGGGAACAGTATTGATCCGAATACACGAGCAGTATTTCTCTGCCTGCAAGGTTAATCTGGGGCTCGGAAAGTTTTATTGCTGTTGATATGGGAGCGGGTTTAATGATGGATTTGAAACTAAAACACGCTGCATGTCCAACTTTCATATGAAAGGCTGGAGACGCATCCATCAATTCAGCGTACAACTCCCTTAAATTGGAGAGATACAGTCACAATGCAGCAGCAACTGTGATGGTTTTTGTGTTGAGTCTAAGAAGAACAAAATGAGGGCAACAGTAAGAATGTTTTAAAAGAAATAATTGCTGTATTTCACTCCAACCATTGCCACTCTTCTTGTTGTGAATTCACAATGATCGAAGTGTTTTAGGCTTGCTTGTTTAATCTTTCTCCAGCCATTTAGTTTACAAAGAACTCAGGACCCCCCTGGCAGTCGTCTGCAACAAGAGTAAACGCTCCACCGACTTCCTCTTTTTAATGATCACAGGGTTATCAGATCTTAATGTTGACACCCTCTCGATTGAATATTCATCCTGCTGGTGTTTTTGCCCATTAATTTTTGATTGCTTCTTTGCTTTTCACTATTAAAGAGTAAAAAACATTTATACCCAAAGACTGAGCCATCACCCCGAATGTGGATTTGTGCAGGATCAAACCAGACACTTCTGGTGTAGCACTTTGTTTTCTTGCAGTGCATTAACATAAAAAGTGCAAAATAAATAAATTAATGTTTAAAAAAAAATGGAAAAAAGTACAGTTCATATTTTGTACATGTTGGTTACTTTTAAGTTCTGTCATTTGTGAGGTAAATCAGAGGTTCTTTCATACATAATACATATCGTGTCCGACACCTTCCTACTGTAAGAAAAACATAGTAAGAAAAGCTGTAATCTGCATTTCTTTTATTTAAATATTACTTTTTTTTTTCTCTTTTTTTTTTTACATGAGGAATTAAGTGATGCTTGTTTTGGCAGCCTCCTGTCTCAATGCATTAATTGAATTTTAAAATTAATTTTGAGTTCAAGAAAATAAAAGGGCACAACTTTTATAAGTTTTTTCTGTTTGCATGTAAAAGTGTTGGAGATTATTTGCAGGAAATGCATGTTTATTCCATCCCAGCAACATCCCTCTCTCTGTCCACCTGCACCAGGTTCCTCTCCTCATTCCCTGTCATCGAGTAATTTCCAGCACTGGACAGAGTGGGCCGTACATGAGCGGCAAGGGCGACCATCTCAAACAATGGCTGCTCACCCATGAGAGGCAGAGAGGGGAAGGCTGAAGCATGACAGAGCCCAACTGTCCTTCATTCAGTACACACACACACATTTACACACACACAAGGCTGTTTTTCTTTCTTTCTTTTTTTTTTTTTTTTTAAAGACAAAACAGGGTCATAAAGTTAGGTGTGCTTGGCACAAGCTGTGGAACAACTGGAGTTACTTGTAAATATTCAGTTTACTGCTTTTTTTAAATCTAAGAATAGAGATGCTGCATAGTTAATGTGATACAGAGTTGTTGCGGAATTAGAATGTACAAAAATAACTTAAACAGAGAACAGTAGGAATTACAAACATATGCTCCCGTGGGTCTACGTTGCATTTGCCAGATAGTGCTGGAATGGTTTTTCTAAAGAATTATTATTCCCTTAAAAATATGTCTCTTGCATTGTTGTTGTTGTTTTTTCCTAAGCAGAATTAGTCTTTGTACCTCTCGTTGGCTTTTTAATTTCCTGCCAAGTGAATGCTTTGTTCAACATCCAGTGATAAAGGCTCTGAATTTTACGGCAACAAAGCTTTGTAGTGAAGCATTTGTTTTGTCTTCATTTAGATCTCATTGTTTGCTTTTGCCTTATAATCCACCTAGAGTGGAGATGTCTTATGTATTATATACTGTTCTCTTGTTTTGTTAAACATATTTAAATAAACCTCAAAATGACATACTCTGGCTTTTCATCAATTTAAGTGTGTTTAATTTAGACACTGATTTCACATAAAATCCACTCAGTTCAGCTCATGATTAATTATGCTGTATGTCTTTTCTCCTTGCTGCAGCTCTGTATGTCAGAGCTCCTTTTCTTTCTGAGTGGTGTTTTCCATTAGAGGGCAGTACAGAACGGGAAACAGAAATCAACATTTCAACCTTGAATTCATCCTGCACATTTAATCTGTAATTTAAATGTTTATGTGTTATTTTCTTTTCATCACAACCCTGCATAATTCCTTTGAGATAAATTATTCTTTCTTAAAAAGAACATATGGCAATGGCAGCACTGTTTCTGTGTGATTAGAGAAATCAGCTGCTTCAACTGGATATGTCCCGAACATTTATTTTGAACATTTTCCTCACTTTTTTTTTTTTTTTTTTTTTTTGCTGTTAGAGTGACATTTTAGTCTTTTTTTTTTTTTTCATACCCTAAATTCTTGATTCTCCTCACTGTCCTCTGCAGCTCCACAGTGACCCTTACTTGCCTACAGTTATTCCTCTTTTCAGCCCAGGTAGCCTAATAATCCACCGTCCAAAAATAACCTCAGCCCTAACCTTTACCGAACCAATTCAAGTGCCCCGCTCACTGAATACATTTGAACTTTTGCTGCATTTTTGAATTTCTTATCCGACCAGCTCTGTGTGGCTGTCTTGCCGTGCTGGACTCACTTACTCTGCTATTGGAGCAGCATCGCAGCGTAAATGTTGAGGCAGCAGACAGGCAGATGAAGAATGAGACTCAGTCTGTGGTTTCACAGAGGGCTAATGATGCCTGTGGTGACTACAGGCTACAGTCAGCCCCCTAACGAAGGGAGCTGTGACACAGCCACAAGGGGTCCCATTTAAGCCAGGCGTACTCTGAAGTGCACTGTAAGCACCCTCCTTTTTTGCTTGTGGCCAAGTAAATTCTATGGAATGCCATGAATTTAGCAACCAGAGATACTGATGTCTTTAGAGTTCTGCGGTTGATGTTAAAAAACAAGTCCAGCATCAAAGCGTCAGACTTGCTGCCAGTAATTGGCTGTGTAATTTGTGCAGGTTCCCAAAGAGTCTCTTTAGAAAAAAAGAAAAAAAAAAGTTACTAATTTGTCTTTTTTTCCCCATTATTGCAATGCTTTAGTAATTATCACCATTAGGAGAATTGTTATTATCATGTCTGCATTATTTTGTTGTCTATTTTCACCACGCTAACCACCTTTATATCATGCTGGCTCAGAGATAAAAAGGAATTAGATAAAAAGAGGCTGAGAGGATCTCGTCATACGCACTGTTAATCTCTGTGAAACCTTTAATTTTGGCCTAATATCTGCCTCCGTTTCACAGAGAGACTACATGAGTGCATGCGCGTGCGTGTGAATGCATGAGCACACGGCCATGCATGCTGGTGTGCGCACATGTGTATGTCCATATGTGTGTGGGTGAAGTGGATGATATTGAGTCTGACTTCATAAATCACCCAGACACTGATAAACTCCCCATGCACCCACACACCGCTAATGGGCAACCCTTAAGGAGTGTGAGTGTCTCGTGCGGCGTTTGATTCAACATTTATTAACCCCCTCACACACACGGTCTCTCTCTCTCACACACGACACACACTCATTTGAGCCCCAGAAAGAGCGGGGCTTCGGTTGGTGGCGTCCACAGCGTTGCAGGGTTCTGACCTGGCCTGGCTGTATTAATCATGGCCGATTGTGGTAAGATACATTTTAGCTTATACAGCCACAACAACAACAGCCTCTGCATTTCCTAACATTAGTTTCCCTCTCATAACTTATGTCCTGTCTCTAACTCCCTACTTCCCATCTCATATCCTGGCACCCCTCCTCATTATGGAGCAATTTTCTGCCCACATATCAAACACAAACACACTGCGCTTCCATCTCCTTCTCTTCATACGTGTCGCCTCATAATTTTACTGTTATCACAACCTGCACCCTTTGGTACAAGTCGCACACAGTTACTGGGAAGTCTGCAGAAGTTAATCCTGCAGCCACATCAGTGACTCATAAATAGCTTCTTTTTTATTATTCTCATAGAAAAGTTTGTGCGCTTAAAATAAATAAAAGTGTAACTTTTTGGAACATATCAACACAGCTGCAAGCAGTGCAGAGATGCTGGGGAGCCAGAGGAGTAGCCAGCATGCAGATAGGCAATGTCCAACAGTCAGTCAAACAGATAGGCACAGGGATAGATAGCTGGATATACAGACATTAGACTGGAGCTTGGCAGCAGTATCAGGTTTCCTCCCCCTCTGTCTGCCGGGACGGGCTGGCCTCGGAGGCCCTGACACCGAGGCACCACGCAGCCAGCCACGACAGCTGCCACAGCAGCATCTAATACCAACACACTCCATGCTCTGCCACAACTACAAAGAGAACTATCGTTTCAAACATGGCATACTTTGATGCTCTTGTAATGATCTTTGTGTTTTGAGAGAGAAAGCAGGAGGACAGAGGATTCGTATGGGGCCCCTGTTTTTAATGTTTGTTTCTTTAGAACAAAGAGACCCCTGTCGACATGAGCAAGTTGAAAACGGTGATGATGAGATAGAGCAGGATTAAATGAGGAAAACTCTTAGAGGCATCAGTTGCAACTGTGTTTTGTGTGTGTGTGTGTGTGTGTGTGGTGGTAACCTTGCATCAGCGTGGCATTGTAACCCCGTGAACTCAAGCGTTGGTCTGGGGGTCTCTAATTAAGAACGGCTGATGAACGGTCATACGTTACGTGAGAGCGGCTGCCTGTGAGAGTGTATCCCGGCATGTATCAATCTGTGACTGTGCAGCGTGGTAAGGAGAGTGTCTCAGACTGGAGAAAGTGCAGGTCTAGCCTTGGTCATGTTGATGGAGGGGCGGCACTTCAGAGGCTCCAGGACCCCATGGCACCAGTCTCCCCAGTCCCCCAGACAGACTGGGAGCATCTGGGCTCTGTCAGCGCCTCTGGCCCCTGCAGACTCCGATCTATATGACGGGAGAGAGGAGTGCACTGGATCAGAGCGAGGGAAAATATGAGCCAGATTCCTCTAGCCTTTTGCAAAATGCATGCTTTGCCAGTTAGCATGTAACATGTGTATGTGTAAGGCCTGATAGCAGGTCATAGTGATTAATTTTGTATGATGTGAGATGGGGATTATTGATTAGCGCCTAATGCTTGAAAAGTCCTTTTTTATAAACTGTCCAATTAGGAATTAATTAAAAATGTGCTGCTAAAAATATGCAAAGCTGGTTCTGAGCTGAAACATGAAGATACGACTGATAGATATCCTTCCAGAGTTTCCTTATGAAAGTGAGCAATGATTTGATCAAGTGGGTATAACTCCAAAGCTCTGCCACATGGAAACTGATACACACCCTTGCCAAGACTAATTAATCCATACACTAAATTAGGAATATAAATTGTGGTCCCAATTTAACAAGGTCAGCTTTAACTTCTCCCTTTACACTTTATTTAACTGTGTAGGAGAAGAAGGGGAAAAAAGGAGCCCCTATCAATGTGCTTCGCTTATTATGATTGACGATTGATGATTAAGTCCTCCAGCTGACACACACCACCAAAGCCGGTGAGTTGGAATTGGATGTGACACATACACAGTTCTGCGTGTTAGGTAATTCGTTGACGAGGGGCCAAATTCATTTATGGAACAGCGGTATTGGCAGGCGTGGACACTCTCTGCAAAAACAACGATAATCACAGAGGTTTGGCGCAGCGTGACAAGGACTCTTCAGGGAAAGGCCCTTACACGCTGCTTTGTTGGCCGTTCCTCCATAAGATGGAGGAAAACATCCGCCACTGTTCTTAAGATCGGTCCGAGCGGGAGGAAGGAGGTTTAGAAAAGGTGTGGGGTCTGCTTTCTTGAAATACCTCAAACAATTTCTGGAATGCGTGAAATTTGTTTGTCTAGATTAATCTTCATTTGATGAGCAGCAATTTTTCTTTCCTTTTTTTATGTGGAATTGATAAAATAAAGGCTCTGATAAATCCACCATAATGAAACATAAGGGGGACCCTGTCGCAAGCCATTTAATCTCTTTTCGCGTTCTCCATTTTTTCTGCTAATGAGCCTTATTGACAATCAAACAGAAGCTGTCATCCCCCAGGATGCAACACTCCCAGCCCCTGCGTGTTTGTCATAGTGTCCTGGCAATCAGAGCTGCCTGCAAGACCAGGCTGGCAGTTAGTGGTTCTCACAGCAGCGCTGCCTGAAAATGGCACACTTCCTGTAGAGTTGCAGCTGCCACCTCTGCTACTTCCATTACTTTCTATAGCATGCAGATGTTGTATCAACATTCCCTGCCAAGGGGACTGCAATAACTGTGAGATTCATGCCATGTTTCAGAGGCACGTCAATTTCTCAAGTGGCACAATTAAAGAGGGAAATACAGTACCAGGTTTTTCACAGGCGCTGAAATCGGAAAAGGGCTTTTTCACTTTTTTTTTTCTTTTCTTTTTTTTTTTTCCAAAGGGGGGCTGTTTCATAAGGGTTCAGAAATCCACCCGATTTTTACTGCCCTTTTCCTGAGTGGAGCTGTTCTGTGAGCCTTTGTGCGGCAGACCTGTTGTGACCCACAGCGGATATGGAAATGGGGCTAAGGTTTTATGGGCCAAACGGATTGGACACAGTCAAGCTCAGGGGGCATGAATATTGGATGTTATTTCTGCTCCCTTTTTATGTAATCCATTGCCAATACATTATTAATAGATGATATCATATCCAGAACTACTGGACAAAGCACTACAGAGGAATACTATGAAAGGAGCTCTATGTGTTGGAGACTGTGGCAGAAAATACAGTTCTAGTGATATTATTTCATCACTGCAGCCCAACTCTCTGACCGGGCAGTCCTCACACTGTAAATTTTCAGCTAAGTGAAGTTCATATAGAAACAAAATCTTCTACTTGGGGTAAATCCTGCATTTTAGGGTTTGAAATGCACTGAAACATTGATGAAGTATCAAATGACACCCAAATACAAGTTTAATGGATGCTGAAGCACTGGGATACTTTGCACATCCTTCTTGACTGTAGTGAGTGAAGTGGAAATCTTTGCAAGGATCTGGAGTTTTCCTTGCAAAGCTGACTCCCAGTGTACAGTAGCAGGGGAGCTGTGTCTTATCTGATGTACAGATTCACAGACAGGAGGCTGCTCTAATGTAGGATTGTTTAAAAAAAGAAAGGGTTAGATTCCTAGTTTTGATTCAAATGCTAAATTGTTGAAAAAAAAAAAAGGTCAGTCTCCCTATTTTGCTTCATCTCAAAGTTATGATCTGTATTTGTGCAGTTTTATGAGTCACAGAAGCGGTATCATTCCCATGTATAAACTTCAGGAGAGTCACAGCTACTTTTTTCCTGCACTCAGCGGTTACACAAATCCTGCCTGTCCAATAGCAAATCCTTAAAAAGTACTTCTCAGCACTGGCCATTGAGCGGAGAAGATAAACTGTCGCCCACCTCTCAGTTTTATGGCCCGTCTTGATACGGTACAACATGCAGTAATGAAGTTTAAAGTGAAAGCATTTGCCTCTCAATGAGACTTACATAGGGAGAAGATGCGTAAGGTAATATTCTCTTTTTAAGGTCAGTTCGAATTGTTTTTTCTCATGGGAAACGGCAGATTGATAAAGAGCAAACAAAACCTCTTTTCTGAATGCTTGTCCTCCATGGCCTCAATGAAGGTTTCATTCCTTTATATCATCCAGCCCAATTCCCAGCATGCACAGCCATTGTGGCTCTTTCAACTGGAGCTCTCCATTGACTGGCTCATTGTCCGGCCGCTCTTTTGTGTGCGCTATCACCGGAGCACAATCTTTCACCTGAACAGCACAGGAGCGCAGCGTGGATGTGAGTCATGTCAAAAAAAAAAAAAAAAAGGAGAGAAAGAGGAAAAGAAGAGGAGGAAAAACTGAGTCATTCGTAAAGATGCCAGGCTGCGCAATTAACCCAACACAGATTAAGAAATATTTAGAACTTTAAAAACCTCCAGTAATGCTTCTTAATAGCGCGGTTATTACTCAAGATCAGATTGCCTGCATCACACAGAGATGTTCAATATTATGGCTCAGCCTTTTATTATTGAGGGGAGTTTTTTTGAAATATAACAATGCACGAGCAGATGTTTGAAGAGTGGCCCTCGGCAGCACAAGGCTAGTTAAGATCGATATTGCTTTCAATATTTCTTTCCTTTGACAGATAACCAGTACTGAGGAAAGTCTTGATAAGAGTGGCAACATATGGATGTGGTGAGCCTTCCTCTCTTTTGATTGTGTGACCCGCTGACCCTTGCCTGTGTTTGAGAGCGAGGCAGCCACATGGTACGGTGGGGGTCTGTCAGGCTCTGGTTATGGGGCATTATTGACCCAGGATTTATAAATATTTAATGCACACATTAAGATCATGGTGGAGGGTGGCCATTAGAGTTCTCCAATAAAAGAGGCTCTCACGATGATTGAATGGTGTGGCAGAGCTAGTGGCTGTTTGTTGGGTACAGAGTAACCTGCTGAGACTATATACTGTACCTCATGTCTGCCTGCTGGGCATCGGAGCTTTTAAAACGCACAACAACTGAGCAAACTTGTCTTTTTTTTTTTTTTTTTTTTGCAATTCAACTTTTACCCTCACTTTTTTTCTTGTTTTTCCCCTGACTGTTTTTGCTCAGTTGATTTTTTTTGTTCTTTTTGTTTCATTGATAAACATACAGTTTGTGCAACGTTTTCCTCTAAGTAATAGAGACAGCAGCAGGCAAGGCGATAGATCCAAACTTGTGTATCCGAAACAGATAATGCAACGTCAGGAAGCAGATGTGTGCCCATTGTTATCAGACGCACTGGATTATCAAGGGAATGATTTGAAGCACAAGGCAGCTGAAAATTAAATTGCTCTTTTCAGTGTATCTGTCCTTTGCGCTATCAGCAGCTCCTGGACTATCTCTTGCGGCGTGAGATCTGTGCATGCCGGCTGACATAATAAGCTGTGATATGCTGATTGCCACTCAGGTTGCTGTCATTTAATTGTGCATTAAAGGCAGAGGTGGCCTCGGACAATGTTGCCTTGATGAGAAATTGACATTTTGTGACCCGTGCTCCACGACCACTCAGGATGCCTGATAAGATGCTCAGTTGTTTTTAAGGAGAACCACTGTTCTTCCCTCAAACACTTTTATCCTTCTGTTTGACCCACTTGATGAGTATAGATTTCACAGTGGCCCCCCTTTCAGCACTGAAACTATAAGAGGTTCAAAACGATACCAGCCCTTATAGACAAAGGATAACCTTGCTCTTTCAATGTATTGATTCTTT
This sequence comes from Atherinomorus stipes, assembly GCA_023101725.1. NCBI lineage: Eukaryota > Metazoa > Chordata > Actinopteri > Atheriniformes > Atherinidae > Atherinomorus > Atherinomorus stipes. Next base: position 1,277,525 of record JALJCO010003968.1, on the reverse strand, counting down.
ATTAACTAGGTGGCTTAATGCAATGAAATGAGGGATTTGAATGAGCCCCATTTGGGGTGCTTTGAATAAAAAGCTTGCACCGTTTATGAATGACTACAATGAACCTTTGAAGCACCACAGATGCAGGATGTGCTCATACAAAGACCAGTAGGAATGTGTCACAATGTCAGAGTGCTTTGCTGAAAGAATATGAGTAAAGAGCAGTTTTCATCTTTTATAGATGTTACACTTTTCCACAGGTTTCAAACATTTATCTCCATAGCAATGTCTAAACACTACATCTTACAGACGAATCACAGGTTTGTCCTCAGACGTGTCTACTGTCTTTTTCTTGTTCCTGATTGTCAGTTTGTCTGCCATCCAAACTGTGCTTATAACTGAAAAAGTCCACAGTTGAGGAGCTAGTGTGTTTTTACTGAAAATTTTAATAAAACATCACTTATTCATTTCTGTTTCCATTCCAAATGTTGACATGTTTAAATTTTCTTCCCTGTAAACACATGTAAGCTATGTGGCAGAGTCATAAGTGGTGAGTAAAAATGACTTCTATACATTCTACAAAACAGAAAAAATACAACCACGAATGGAGTGCTTTTTTTTATCTCCAAGGTTGTCCCTCATGCACATTAGTCTCTATTGGATCTTAACAACTATCATATGGGTCACAAACAATTTATTTGACAATACAACCAACAAAGTTTTCTCCAAAATGGTCTGTATAGATAATTTAAAATCAATATAAAAATAAACAATGAAGTTTGACTTCCCCTTTAAAAAATGGACAGAGAGTCTTGATGGAGTAACACAAATTTTGAGGATACACATGAAATATATGCACATTGCATTTCATCAAATACAAAAAGAAAACAAATGAAGGCAACAGTTCTTGGCTGAATTATCTGTGCTGCATCACTATATTAAGGGCATGACGATTAATACATACATAATGAAAAGCAATATACAAAATTTCAGAGATAAATACATTATTTATAGTTGATATGTTACAAAATTTCCCTCAGTGAGCGCAAGTGTGTATTTGAACAGAAATATGACAATGAACTACTATTCTCCTACATTCTCGATGGATTTTAATTTTGTTTTTTAAATGTTTTTTTGTTGATCTAAAAGAACATGAAAAAGACAGATGTATAAATATTTAGCACAAGTTTGGCAATATCACAATAGTCTACAATTTTTAACCACATATAAAACACATAAGGGAGTTGGAGCTAGAAGGGGGAGACTGCTCCTCATCAACAAGAAACAGACTTCACAGTAGCCTAGGAATGCATTAATATACAGTGCTAGCAAAAAAGTTGAAAAACATGGCAAAACACACTTGCTTAAAAGGAAGCTCTAGACGTGGAAGTACATCATATTCATCAACAGAGCAGTGTTTTGTACACATCAGTGTGCTTGTTGAATCAAAGAGATTTTTTTTCACTTTTGAAGATGGTTTCTAGCTACAATAAATTACAAAATTTAAGTTAAAATGCAGGAATGAAACATGATACAACATTGCCCGCCCAGCCCCACCCCCATTTTACTTGTATTTGTTGTACTTTTATGATCAATTTTTCTACATTATATATCTCATATATTTTCCAGTTGAAATTCAAACTGTCTTGGCCCCTGTGAATTTTTCTCACACATAAAAATACAAAAAAGTCACATTATAAAGACACACAACTGTTGTGAATCTATTAAAAGAGTTGAAACAAAACAAAAAAAAAAAAACATTTCTGAGGCAAAACGAGTTCGTTGGCAAATGTACTGTACATCAGTGTTTTTACTTTACAACCAGATGGTGAGTCCACAGAGTCCTTTCCAGTATTGAATGTGTCGTTGATTTGACTTGTCCGAGGCCGAAGCACAACCCGATAGGTATAGAAAATAAACCCTTCATCATCCTGTGTCCTCCTCTGAGGTGATAAAATGTGGAGAAAAAAAAAAGGAAGGAAAAAAATCCCACAGAAAAAATATTGTTCTTCATGAAATCCTTTTTTCTGAAGGTCGTGAGAGTCATTGGAAAGAAAAAATAATTTCTGTCTTTTCTCTTTTTTTTTTTCTTCATCTTTAAAAACAGAACAAGCGATTGACTATACATTACACCAGCGTTTTGCAGTGTGCTGAGGGGGTGTCCTGTGAAGTGGTAGTGTGTCGACTGGTGCTTGAGATGACAAAAGTGCATTTACATTGGGGGGACAACCAGGCCGGACATTGCTGTGGGGACAAAAAAAGGAGAGAAAACTTAGATTAGTTTAGTAGGCTAAAACAAGAGTGGATATTATAATGAAATTTCTAATATTGTAATGTAGTGCATGCATGTATGTGTGTGTATGTGTGTGTGTGCAAGTGCATGATTTTGCAAGTCCAGCCATCTGACGGTGCACAAGTGCGTGAATGTATGCCTTAATGTGCCTGTTTGCGGAAGTGCCTGTGAGTGTTTGCCGTGTCCGTCAGCCTGCTGCTGCACGTCCTCCTAACGGAGGAGAGTTTGAAAACCTCCCTCCTGCTCTGACATTTCAGCCCCCAGCACGCCAGTCCTGCTATGTGTGATATTTCTCCTGGCGTTGGGGTAATGGCAAACAGTGGCCCAGACTCCCAGGAGACATGGCCGTGGTGACGGCAGAGCAACAACACGGTCACTTCCCACAATGCCACAATGCTACACCACTAGACACTCCTCAGACTCCCCTCAGATTCATTCCTGTCACTTCCTTTCCTCCCTTCATCTCTTTATCCTCCACTCTCCAACGCTGAGTAGCACATTAGTCCCGCATTTTCACATTCCCCAACTTGTGCCTTTGCGTCATTATCCAAGAGAGATTAGGCAAGATCAAAGGTAGCTTCCGTTATTTCACCAAGACCATCTGCTTAGGATATCATTAGCAACTGTACCTCACCCTGAGAGTTTATATATTCAGTATTTTCACACGTTTTAACAATTAGGCGACTAGTGAAGTGCTAGGATGATATATTATTATATTGCTCTGAGTATATTTGTAGAGTCATGGTTGAAATGCTTTTAAGTTTGCCAGCGCAGATGATGGCAAGGCATTGCTCATTAATTTCTGCACAACATGTATTAATAAGTATGAACGTGTAGCAAGATGAACTTTAATTTCCCACTTCATTAAGCCCAATGTTATTAATCTTGGGGCACACACAACGGCTAAGCTTGTTTTCAAAGCAATCATGTTGGTCATGACACATGCACAAAACCTAATAAACATAATTACTAAAACAATTCTGGGAAGGTCTCTTCCTGCGACATCAGAGCGGATCATTTGTACAAAAGGACAACAAGAATGTATATTTGCACAGACACTTACAATCCTGCAGTTGTGTGTGTGTGTGTGTGTGTATGTGTGTGTATGTGTGAGAGCATGCTGTGTGTGAGTGTGTATGTTTGAATGTAAACTGAAAGGTGTAAATTGGCCTGTCAAAATGCATATATTTGTAATGATTAATCCCTCACCAAACCGGACAGAGGCCTGAGCAGCGGTATCTGACCAGTAGTCCGTAGGGAAGGGATGAGGGGGTGAGGGGGGCTCACCTTGCAGTCCGTTGCCGTTGGCGCTGGTGCAGGAGGGGGGTGGGGAGGCCTGGGGTCGGACCACAGGGGCGAAGGCGCTCTTTTGTTTAACTGCAGAGACGATAGGGAGGGAGAAGGAAGGAGGGGAGGGCGAGAGTGAGAGCGTGCAGTGAGTAGTGCTCGAGAGGGAGAGGGCAGTTAAGGTAAGGCTGGGATAGTATTACTGCCAGGGGGACACACGATCAGTACTCACAGGCCCCTACCATCAACATCTTGTCCGGTTGAACAAATACAGGTGGCATATGGTGAAACACACATAATATTTCTACAAGTCCAAGCCACATGTGTTCTCCAAAAGCAGTGAAACTAAACAAGCCCTCATGAATGAACTCTAATATATTATCACCATCAATAATATTCTAACCCCGTCAGAAATGATTCATAGAAGTGAAAATGAATGTGGGAGCTGGAATTAAATCAGCAGCAGCTTAGCGCTGCTACAGCGTGCAAGAGTGGCAAGCTACTCACTTCCATATGGGGAGTTGGCAGAGGATCCGTTGAGGAACCCAGGGGAGCTTGGCACTCCCAGGTTCATACCGGCATTGCCGTAGCCATTCATGCTGTTGCTGACGGTGTTGTAGCTCGACTGCTGTGGGGTGCTGCTGGAGATGTAGCCCCGGGGGGAGACGCTGCTGGTGTTCCGGCTGTAGCCCACTGAATAACACGGGTGGAAAATGGAAAAGGGCATTTGTTTATTTCTTTCCTTCTGTAGTATTTATTAGACAAATGTTCCCTGATTATTGTAAATGACAGTGGAAATTTACTGGTGCAATCAAGCATTTTTATGTCAGCATATACTGCAGGTGCCAGTTTTACAAGAAAGGAGGATGGTACTTAATTGGCTCCTTTAACTGCCTTATGAGGACAAGTCCAGTTAATCTTGTGCTTTAAACCATAATTTCTATAAATATTCGTATTAAACAAATGAAAAAAGGAAGGTGAATTAGTCATTTTCTTGCAAACCCCTCTGGGATCCCTCTAAAGACCACCTGTAATACTCATGTACCCCACTTTTGAGAAACACTGAGTTATGGAGGCATTCCTGAAATCACACACCTTGGTCATTCCCTTGTGACTCAGACACATTGACTGCTAGCTGGCTGCTGAAGGAGTTGACTCCCATCATGCCGTGGGAGGCTGTGTTAGCGAGAGAGGGGATCTGGTTGTGGTTGCGGGGAACGCTGTACAGGGCCTCTGCGATGTCAGCTGCCCGCTTCAGAATGATCTCCTGAGAAACGAAGGGAAAGCAGAGGTTTTGTTATTTATTTTTATTTCTACATACTTGAATTTTTTTTTCTTTGATGCATGGTTCACAGATGTACAGTTAACTCGCAATGCATGTAGCCTACATGGTTCCAGATAGAGTGGTGAAAATACCCTTTGGTTATATTATCAGTATCCTTTTTTTTTTTTCCTTGCAAAGATACAAGCATGGTGAAAGCAGTGCTGTGTGGATACAGACCTGATTGTTGTGGGGCATTCCGTACAGGGCCTCGACGAGATCAGCCGCCCTCTTCAGTAACACCTCCTGATGAGAAAAACAGAGTAAATGTTAAGACTCAAGCATGCTGTGTCGTAAACCCTCGTGGTACATACAGTAACAAACTACATCATGAGGAGCGTCACACAGCAGGGTTGCAAAGCACTTAAGAAATGTTTACATAAATAAAAGCCACCTTGATTTAAAAAGCACCAGAGCTGCATTTATATGGCACTACCATTTTGCTCCTTCCAAGCATGCAGAGCAGTGAATAATGTTCCCTATCTTAATTAAACTGGCATAGTCCTTTAAAAACAACACCTCACCCCTGATTCTGGGCTTCACGTTTGCTCTGGAGTTCAGTGCCGAGTCCCCTCTCTTCAGAACAATAAAGTGAATTAGCTCTGGGTTAATCTAGTTCTGTTGTAATGACATTAAGGAATTTTTCAATTAACCTCTTTGACTGGCTGTTGCAAAGGACTTCACAAATGACTTCCCATCCAGCAAGAGCTGGGTGCTTGTGCCTTGGGGACACGGATGCTCAGGATGTGGTCTTATCCATGTCTGCATGCTTGCCCCCGCTTGACAATGCGGATTAGCTGTGTTGCTTTGGCTCTTAACACTGAAAATGAGTTGGCCCCGGATCCTGTTCCCCCCACTCTGTTTTGGGCTTTCAGCTAGGTGGGGTTTGGCCCGTCTGTGTGTCTTTATCGGCTCTTTGAATTCAGCACTTACAATTAAATCCCCCTCAAGAAACCAGACTGCTCTCTTTGTTTTTTATAATACAAAAGGCAGTACGCCGCTTTATGAAAACCCTCTCCTCCTCTTAGAGTGCATTTAATCTGACAAAGGCAAGTTGCAGACATGGCTGTTGCGTGTTTTTAAAATGCTCTCTTGTTGTCACCTGCTGTAGAGCAGAGATTTGTCGACTGTGCTGTTAGAACCCTGGTTAAAAGCAATGCAAATCTGTCACCAGAAACATCTCAGATGGTGCTTGTTTTCTTCCCACATTCGCTGTGTTTTCTTTTGCAGGCCTTGGTAATTTGTCTGAAGTGTTCCATCACTTGGCAATAGCAGTGTGGGATTAAGACGGCAGCTGCCGTAAATGAATGTAAACACAGCCTTCGCGCCTTCAAACAGCGGCCTCCAAGACTTGGCCTGCATTTCCAAGACACAGCGTATGTAGTGTGTACGGAGTGTGTGTATGGGCCCTTTCATCCTGAGGAGCATATCTAGCACAGTCCTTGATTTATCAAGATGAATCACTGTAGAAGCCACTTGCAGCGTATGCCATGCTCTCTTATAGAAACATATCGCTTAATCCACCCCAAGTTACCGGATGGGTGGCTCTTAGAATGGGCATTTACCTCTGAAATTGGTGTGTATGCTCAACGTTGCATGCATCTAGTTTGCATACAAATAAAGAATTATGGTTGTCGTGAGGCAGGTAGACTAAATGAGAGGACCAGCTGTCTTGATGTGTTCTCATCAGGCAGAACAGATTTCTCTCTCTCTTGCTGAGTGAGATAAAGTGGTTTTCTTTCTTTTTGTCTGCAGTTAATAATTACCAATAATCTATTCTATCATATTTCAAGATCTCCTACATGGCTCTCAATTTTAAACAACAATTAAAGCAATTAAGACTGTCGCTTTCGCAAGCCATGTTTCATTCTCTGTAAAACGTCCTCTCCCTCCTTGTCCATATGGTACTTTGCAGCAGTGACATAAGGACAGCTTGGAAAAAGGAGGGGAGAAAACGATATTGCCTCTCATCCTTAATCTGTCGTTTACCGCGTGGTGTCTTAACTAACCAAGCTGACTCGCAGGGCTATGCTTAAGTGGCAACCTAGTCATATCCGAGGATGATGAGAAGTGCTGCACCCAATCAAGGAAGAAGTTTGTTTTCTTCTGACGAGATGCTTTCATGCGCATCAGCTCACGCTGTGAATACGATTAGCACGGAATAGCGTTCTGAGGGCATTTCCATGTAAATCTCAATACTGCTCCAGCATAAGTGTAATTGGCTTTCTTGTCATGGACACATATCAGAACGCACCATGTTAAATTGAAACAATTAAAGGCTTCAAATGATTTCTGTCGTTCTGTGACAAATGCGTGACTGATTTCTACTATTGTTTGAAATACTTTGCATAAAAGTCTTGTGCTCCACAGCTGTTTAAACGGGGCTGCTCAGATGACAGATCACCTAAGATTTAGAAGCTGCTTTATGTTATGGCTGAGGGGGGAAAAAAAGAAAAAAAATTATAGGAAGCCGTAACAAATGATGTGTTATAAAAAACTATCTAACAATAAGATGTGGCCAAAACGGGATTCTTCAAGTACTAGATTAACATGGATGTTGTATTTATATTATCACAGTTAATAAAAGAGGGCCTAGGTTATGTAGCTTGGAGTGCTAATGCCATTATAAAACTGTAAGGCAATTACTCTGTTAGCTCTAGCCTGAGGTAATGAATGCATTTAGAGGCATAGGGCCATTAGATGAAGGTACTTCAAAGAGCACAGGAAGAGAGATTCATTTAAATACATGGGTAATTGCTTGACATGAACACATTTGTAATATTTTCTCCTTGTGGATTACACAAAGAATTGGAAAAGAATGGGCTTATGCTCATTTTGGGGGGGGAAAGAAAAGAATCCAAAGCAATCAGTTTAATAATAAAACAATATTGAGTTTCCACTTTTAATTTCATAATGAATCTAATTTGTTACAGAAGAGAGAAATTGAGTGTGATATAATGTGATATCCAGTCTATTTGTCCATTACTGCCAGAGGGCACAAAATGGTATTATAAATTGTCTTTTTTATATTATGAATAGAAAATTGTTTTATAACAAGATCTTAAAAAGGAGGGTGAATTCCAAAGTCTCTCTTCACTTAACGCGATGCCCGCAAACCAATCTCCTTTCTCATCACTTGACTGCTCACACTTATTACTTTCATATTCACCCTGGACTTTGCATTGAATTTTTATATCTCCACTCCTCCCACAGGGTCAGACTGTCATCTGCGATGTTGTCTTAGAATTACGAGGTAAACTTCAATCAGAGGCAGCTTCCCCCCTTTTTTTTTTTCTCTGTGTAGCAACAATATTAGCGTGCATCCCTTGCTATCCATGAGCACTCCCATATTGGCTTTCTGTCTCCTTACAATTACCACGTGTCTTACTGGTCCCAGGGAGAAGGCTGGTGGAAATCAATAGCGCAGTAATATTATCAACTGGAGGGTGAAGTCATGGGAGGGAGGGGGGATAGAGGCGGTGAGTGGGCTTGGTGTCGATTTGCCTTTCTGCTAATGCACACCGCGCGTCCTCCAGCTTTATCTTCTTTTTATAGAGTCTCCCTACCTCACCTGCACCCTGTAATGGCTGTTCTCTATATGCTGTTTCTGTTCTCATTCCAAATGTACATGCCAGCCTCAGCCCGCCGCAGGCTGTTTTATTGGGAATGTGCTTTTGACCCCGAGAGCTGACCCTCAGATGGCAAGCTTAACAATGACGAATCACTTGGTGGGATCATTTACATGCCCCCTGAACCCCATATTTGGGTCCATTAGAGAGCAAATCAAATATTTATGTTGTTTATTGGAAGTGCAGGGTTTCATCTCACTCTGTGATTGTTTCATGCAAAGGCTGGGAGACTGTGCTATATTAAGTATACGCTCACCCAGGAAACTAATCTTGGGCTCAGTGTCAAAATCTGTCTCACAACCAACATTGCTTTATATTCAAGGAAAGAGGGTAAGGTTTCTCTGTAATAAAGCTGTGTTAACATTGTGTCTCTCTTTGTTGAAAAGATGTGGGTTTTGTACAGATGTGTTGTGATTTTAAAACAGCATTAGTGCAGGTGTACTGACCAATCATGCCTGCAGAGAAAGAACAAGTTATGTGGATATTAAAGCTAAGAGTATTTTACCTTTCGGTCAACTTTTACACCTGAAATTAGAGTAATATTTCATGTCAAGGTGTGGCTTCTTGTCTCCACAGGGACAGGGTCTAATTGAAACACTTCATACACTGAACCAGGGACTAGCTGTGATGTTCCATTTCTCCACATTGCCTTGGTCAAACATCTATAGCCACCACACAGCCTGCTCTTTATTAAATTGTCCGTTGGACATTAATGATATTGCTGTGTTGCATGCTGGGATTTAATAGATAAGGTCTTTAAAGGTTTTACAGTATTATTAAAACTCTGAGGTGGCCTCCGCTTTACTGCATGCCGAGGGGTTTTCAATTGACTAATCAGTCATATTATTACACTTGACACATCTGGAACGTCAGTCATCAAAATGGTTACCGGCAGGGTGGCAATTAGTGAAAACACACAGATTTTATCAATTGGAAATGGAAAGAGTGAGAGAATCAAACAGAAACAAAAGAATCAAAGAGATTCTGCACAGGAGGGGAATTTAAAAAACAAAGAAATGTATGCACCTTAGTTTTCCCGCTCAGATCTTTCAGTATGGCAGCCTATTTATGTGCCACACCAGCATGCCTAAAAACTGATGTGGCTTTCAACTCCTTCACCGGGTTCAAAAGAAAACAATAAGAAAGCCGAAGCATAATAACATGCAGTCTTTGTCTATTAGCTGCAGTAAGACTAGGGGGTTTACGGCACAGGGTTCTGTAAACAAAAGATTAAACCAAATCGAGCTGCAGAAAATGAAAGGAAAACATGAGTGGGGTAATGAGGGTGCAGGCGTCGTTTCTGACCAGATTACCATCTCCACAGACTACTGGAGAGGAAAACGCCTGATTGAGCTATTTTACCACACAGAGAGTTTACGCCTCTCTCCACACACAAAACCAATACCATTACCACGCTGGTTAGTGGGTAAGCCACATATGTGAAGAAAAGCTGTTAGTACTCCGGGTCACAGTGTTCTGCGTTGATGGTAATGTTGTTTTGTTTATTTGTCACATCTAGAGCATTAAGACATTAAAGCCCCGACAGCGTTGTGTCATTACTGCTCTGAATTTTCTGCAGAGAAGAAACACTGAACTGACCTTTGGTAACCTCTCAGGATCGCCTGGGTGTCTGGGGATGACCTTCTGCAGCCTCTGGAAACCATAGTCGATGGTGGGCTCATTCAGGGCTGAAAGATAGAAAGGGAGGATGAAAATTAGAACCATTTCAGAGCTAATTTTACAAGAGATAGGAAGAAACTAATTGAGAAATCTGTTAGAGTTTACTGTACAGAATTCATTTCAGAATGCCTAATTTCAGAGAAACCTCAAGGGTGATACAATATTTTATGAAACATCATTGCTCTGGAGGGGGGAGCGAGCGATGGAAAATGACACAGGTTCCTCTGACACTTGTGTCACCAAGTGCTATTCCATTAACAGCCGTGATGACCTACATCAGTCTGAGGATCCCCTCCCCCTTTTTATCTGCTTGAGAATATTGACTACAGCAAACTACATAGCGGGGGTCTTTTAATCTAACAGAGCTTTAATAATCTGTGAAAGGCTGTCCACACATTGATCTAGTGTAAGTTGCTGTCATTTCACCCTTCTGCACCAACTGTACTGCAACACTGGGCCTGTGAAATACGGCAGCAGATCCCATGGAGCTATTAATCTCTCCCACCCCTCAAATAGTAATCTGGGGCATGAGGCATATTGGGCGATGAATCAGAGGCACAAAGTAAATGAATCATAACACAGACTTTGGTGAGAGCGGGGCGTTTTATGTCTGACAGTCCTAATGGGTAATTGAAGGTTTCCTTACAGCTCCGCCTGATTCTAAACAATCATGTGTACACTCATGGAGAGGGCGAGGTGGGAGAGGGAGGGCAGAGGGGAGAGGGAGGGGGAGGAAGGAGGAGAGCAGTGTAAAAGGGGAAGGAACGACTTAATAGAGAACATCACTTCTCAATGTAGATATCATTTTCAGGAGAGTAACTCCGCCAAGCAAGGCGCTTCATAAATCAATGGCTTTCTATGGAGACTAATAAGAGCTGCCTGCCTCTATTCATTGTTCAGCCTGTAATTTGGCCCATCACTCATTACTCAGCATGTAATTTCAGCATTAACACCGCACAGCTCGCTGAACCTGCTGAACACCAGAGAATGTGAAAGCAAGTGATTGCACCCCCTCCAACAATCACAAACACACACCCGCTCCCAGGCAGGGCTGCTGAGGCACAAACCCAGGAGTCAGGGAAGGAAAAGGACCATTTATGTTTCCCATTCTTTCGTTTGTTCCCACTCATCTAAATACGCACGCATCCCTCAAAGACAAGCCTCTGACACATGGATACTGTAACTACTCACATTTGTACGTACAATCGAACACATGCACTGCTTGCGCTAAAGCCTGAATACAGTAATTGCCAGCTCGACCGTGATCAAATGGAGCAATTATGTGTTCAAGCATGGACAATGTGGGGTACTAATCGATACCAAGGATCTAGCTTACAAACACAGTGGTATTCAACCCTATAGGTCAGACACACCTGAATAAACCCCACGCCACAACAACATGCACTGCTGGAAATCTGATTTGACATGTCATCATGTGTCTCTAAACGACAAAGGTCTGTTTTGGAATGCAGGGGGAAAGTCATCTTCTCCTTAATAAAGGATTGATCTGCCATATTGATTGTACATGACAAGGCTGTAGCCAAGAATTTGCCCCCTTTTCTTTTGTTATTTCCACTCCCCCTTCTTTTTTTTATATCTATGCACTCTGGCAGTCCCATACACGCTTATATATACATTGTGAGTGTATGTGAGTGCACGGGCCCGGCTGCAAAAGTGTGTGTGCACGCTAGCCCTGCCAGACCCCTCTGCTCAGTGTGATGTAAATTGTGTATGTGTAAAAAGCACTCCATAATCAGGCCATCCATCATCAGAGGCTGTCAGTGGGCTCTCTCAGGGTGATACATCACGCTCTCCTGTCCTCTGCCTCAGCTGGGGCCTACACAACCCGCCAGGCATGCTGGGAACACAGCCGGAGAAACGTACAGTATGGGACGAGACATAAGTTGGGAGAGGTGTGCTGTTTGACATGCCTCCAATGATAATGATGCCCTACTGTAAATGCAGACCTAAGAATTTTGATGAATGTGATTTGGAGGGTATCCTTAAACCTTAGAGCACGCTGCGGACCGGATTCCATTAACAGTTTAGATACAGTATTAAATGTAAACAGGAATTCAAATTTGTCAAACAAAAAATGATATTAAAATATGTCACAGTGAAGTATAAAACAGGGTCCAGTGTTATGCTGTCCCAGTCCAAGCATCAGGCATGATCTCCACATGTCTACATGTCGCCATCTCATCTATCATGGAGATGATCTTTGTAACAACCCCAGCGTAATGAAATTGGTGACACAGACCGCCATCTGCTATTGATTTCATGCAAATGCTTTTGACAGCTGATGGAGACTTGCATTAGCGCTAAACGGTGCTGTCAGTTGATGAGTTGACAGTTTTGTAGTCATAGCATGTACACTGGTGCAGACAGACACAGACAATGTCAATAATCCTGTAAGAGCTGCTGATGATATATACTGAGTACTTATATTCAATCTAGACAATAAATGTGGTATGTGTGCAGTCTCTGCACTGCTCCGCACATTTTTTTCCCCTCTGTGCAAAGATTTTCTTTCATCTGCTGAGCTTTTACAAGAATCATTGATGCTACTCTGCTTACTTTTTCCCGCAGCACACACATTGACAGCAGCGTTTCCACACTTCCACCTCCGTCACCTCCATGTCTTTTTTAATCCTTGACGTATCATTATGTTCCAAACTCTCGCTGGTAAACTTTATTCCCTTGTGCAGAGGTAATCTAGCTCTGTGATGTACATGATAAACTCCTTGCATGCCAAAATTTCTTTGGTCCTCCTTGTCCTTCCAACACAAAATGGGAAAAGACAATAAGGGGGAGAGTGGGGGGATGCCTCCTCCATCTTTGCCCCTCCTGCAAAGCTTCTTAGCCGATGCAAGGAAACATGAAACCCTCCACACACATCCTATAAATCCTGCACTGGGTGGGGAGTCTAGTCAAGGGGAGGAGGGAATGAAAGAACTGGTGGAGGTATGATAGGGGTGGGTGGTGTTGTGGAGGGGGGGGGGGGGGGGTCACTGGCACGTTCCAGTCACGCCCGCTTCCCGGCCCGCGGCCAATCAATACCACTTTCCTGTTTTAGAGGCGGGTAATTATGAGGTGGAGAGATTGTGTGACCTCTCACCCCTGCTGCATTACTCGCCTGATATTAAGATAAATTGCCTGATTTTGGGTAAACATATGCTGCAATTCAAACTGTCAGCACTGGTTTGCTCAGGGATAATTTGTATTGATCTCCTGGCTTCTTCCCCATTTTGCTTACTGACCTCATGGATAATTAGAGAAAAAGAGACACGGGGAGGTAAGGCAGGGCTTGCATTTGAATACTTTGCAGGCGAGATGAAGAGCACATGGGTGGGGGGTAGAGGGAACATTAGACACTAATAGAATTTTCATTTTCTCTCATTTTCTGCTCAGATTTAGACAGGTTACATGTTTTGTTCAATTATGTCGCTTATATCTTTTTCCTGGCTTGGATTAGGGATGCGTCGTGGCTTAATTTTTGAAATGATGTAAATTTTTCAAACACAATGTGACAGCAAATATGTTTCAAATTAAACAGCTGATAACTAAAAGAATTATTGCCACATGTGAGTAAAATTAGCATGATAAGTGGCAAAAGCTCAGACCTGCTGAGGAGCGTGCCTCTCCTTCATGAAGGTTTAGAAGAACATTTTTATGAATATTTCAGTAATTCTCTCCAGAGAGTGAATGATCGTGTTTCAGAATATGAAGAAATGGAATGCATGACTCGGTGCGCAGCTGTGACCGTGTCTTTCCCTTTTTCTTTTTCTTTTTTTGTAACATCCCGCATGCGCACAGGCTTCAATGGCGGGTCTTCAGTTGAATTCCTCTGGCTGGAATGTGTACTTCCTAATCTTATTTTGATCTGACGCCTCAATCGGCCGTCCTTTAACACATTTTCTCTGAGAGCTCCTTTAACCACCTCAGTCCTGCCACTTTACTTAAAATGTAGAGTGGATGGAGTGTACATGGCATCTGAGCGGGGTCTGCTGCTCCTTCTCCATGTTCTCTAGAAATAGGACATGAGTAACAGCTCTCCAGGAACAGTGTAACATGGCCGATGCTGGCAGCCAGAAGTGCTTACATGGCAATACAGAACTGTGTGCCCTCAGTCTATATGAAAGTGGATTGAACACATGTATTGACTTACAGTATCAGGGTATAAACATAGGGAAATGTTTGAGCAAAGCAGTAAATTCAAGGGAAATTGTTCCTTGTTAAGTCTATGAGCCTGAATGGGAGCTTGCACAGAGTACTAGCATTCCTGCCAGCCATTACAGCTTATTACGATAACTCTATCTTTCCAGGAGATAAAAACCTAGCCTTGTTGCCATTTGCCAGCTATTACTTTCGCTAATTATACTTAACTGCTTCGAGCTTATCTCCACTCCTCCTACACCATTGAGCAGTTATTTTTTTCTTTCCCCTTAACACAAATTAGAGGTGGAGTGGGAGTTGGAAAAGGGGGAGACAGATAAACAGCACAGGCAGAAGTTCATTCAAATGTTATTGCATTTGTGACTTGTCAAACAGTCTAACTGAAGCCTTCAAGGCACCTGCAGTCTGTTAGGTGGATGGAGTCCACAGCAGTATCAACACATATAATCACCTCCTCTGCCCGATATTCAGCAGACGGTTGAAGATGTAGAAATGGTGAATATCCTCTCAGAGTTACTATTAAGACTGAAAGTTGTGCATACAAGGAAAGCAGAGTAATCAGAAGTCATGTTGCTGCTCCTCAGTAATAGATATATTCCAGTGTTGAGAGAGAAGAAGCATGCATGCAGATGTAAAGACCATCTTATAAACCAACCAAAACCAAACCAAGCCAATTTGGAATTTTCACAGCAAACCCAAGCAAAGCAAACCTCATCTGTTTTAACACTGACCATATCATCTCCATCCACTGCAGCCAGTTATCACTCAGTGATTCCATCTCCAGCAGTCTCAAGATGAACAGGAAATTAAAATTTCAAAGATCTGCAGTTAGGATAAATCAATGGAGACAGATCAATGTTCATTGAAATTTCATGAACTTTGAGCCAATACAGATGAAAAAAGCCAGACAGTTACAGTCTCCAGCAGATATTGCTCCTGCAACAGATAAAATGTAATTAACACGGTTAAAAGGGAGCAATGTTACAGATTGCACATCCATAATTTCAGCCTCCCCTTCATATTGGTTGTATTATTAGAAAGGGCCAAAGACACCTGTTCAATCCTCTTAGATGACATCTAAAGTATGTGTGCCACTTCTCTAAGGACGTCAGCGGACTTTCACACATTACCAGCCAACAGAAATCAAATGGGTTCCCTTCACAGCTGATTGCAAGCGCAAATTAATATTGTAAAATGAAGATCAATACATGGACGGGGCACAGATCGATGACGGCTAAATTACGGCCGCATTTTCCCCCTCATTCAAGATGAGTTGTGTTTTCCTCTCAAAGTCAATACCGTGCTGCCTCCCTCATTCATTTCTCAATAAACTTGCCGATGAATTTCAATCAAAATGTGGCACTGGAGGGGGTTGGGGGCTGGAGTTCTTTTAAAGCCCGTTGGGTGTGGATCACGTTGAAAATGGGGCAAGAAGAGGAGGTAGAGAACACAGGAGGAGGAGGAGGGGAAAGATCCTCGTCTATCAAGAGCCCCCCCCCCCCCCCCCCCCCCCTCCTCTGTCTGTCTTTCCTGTGGCAGAGAACTGATGCTGTGACTTAGTGAGGACAATCCATTTTTAAGAGGCATTACAAAACAGACCTCTAACGATACAGTAGGACAAAAAGTGGGTCCAATTAAAATGAAATCAATGAAAGCTACCTTTGCTGGAAGGGGGTAAAAAAAAACACACATCCATAGTTTCATTTTTCTCTTGAAAGATAACCACAGTATATTTCACAGAGAGAAGTAATGGGGAAAATACATGCTCAACTGCAAGTGCTTATTTCAATCAATTTCCTGGAGCTGGATTTCACAGGTCACTTGCTGATAACACGCTGTGGAATAATGCCACAGTGTGTTTCTCAAAGCCTACCTGACAAGCTGCCTGACAGTGGGGGAGTGCGAGCACGTGTCACGTCAGCCCTCTAATTGGACACAAGGACCTTCCTCCGTGGAACCTTGTCGCGATGCACACAAGCGCACAAGGCCTTCAAACCAGGCCCATCTAACTTGGCAAAGAGTGTGTGCTCCACTCCTGTGGAGCTAGTGCTAAATACCAGCGTTGTAATGAGACAGGCAGGTATGGGGATATGGCTGGTGGATAACATGCTTTGACACATGCTAAAACTGTTGTGCCAACTGGTTACAACCCACCTGACTGTGGCGATGACATTTATAAATGCCTGTGTCATCCTTCCCCATTGCTGTACTTTAGAAAGCAGGGTGATTTTTTTTCCCTTTAAATCAGCTTTTCAAAAAGAATCCAAAATGCTGCGTGGAGTAGATTTAAAAACGGTAAAAACTTGTATGAACTACTCAGCGTGTGTTTGCAAGTTCTCTTCAGAAGCTGATCTGTTTACATACCTCCTTGAATGCCTTTGATTATAGCATATCTTTGCTGTAGGCCACACCCCATCACTGACCAGCAAACCAGAGAAGAACCAAACCCAACCCTGCAGGACGGGAAATGAAAAGGAAGCTCTCCATCTGATCGACTTGTAAGTCTGGGACTTCAAAGTGATGGCAGGGCGGAAAGCAGACGCAAGAATAGGCCCAATTCGCTAGCTGGACAGCACAGAGCCCTATCTGATGTGCTCTGATAAAGATGTCTGTGGTTGTTTATTTAATTTTTGGAAGGAGAGGAGGGCCGACGACTAAGTTGCATTTTGTTAATTTTGTTTTGCAATAGGAAGCGTTTAATTCTGAAATTTGAGAAGTGGATATCACTTTTCATATCTCTTGAAAAAATGAGTTTCCTGCAAAGTTCGCATGGCCAACTATTCATACATATAAATGTGGACAAATTTTCTTTTAACTTTCACAAAATTCAGACTTAGTTTTTTAAGCATCCCTGTGAAGAGACCTTACCTCTGCACTATCAACATCTTCTTTTTCCATCCCTTACAGGGTTGACATTTCTTGATCTCCACCAGTATTGAGTGAAGCACACATGACCCCTTTGTCCTTATGTTGATGAATGACTGCCTCATACCCATTTTGTCAGATTTTGGTGCAGTGGAGTCGATAGCGTCACCTTGACGAGGAAACTTTGTGATCCATCAGCCCTCAAGGCTGTCTGGCCACAACTAAGGCCTGGCAAGAGCAGCTCTCTGTATGGGGCATCTGTTTCATCCAAAATCCTTCACCCAGTGTGCTGCAGTCTTGTGAGGTCGAACGAATGGCTCTTATTACTGCCGCTTTACAGTGAAAGGGGGGAAAAGAACAAAAAAAAAAAAAAAAAGAAAAAAACACTTGACTTGTACTAATAGCTGAGAAGCCATGCTGGTCACCAAAGGTCTGAAGACGAAGCACCCTGTCAGTGCCCAGCTTGGGAAATTAGCAAATAATGTTCCCTTCCCCCTGACAAATGTGTGACAGCTCGCCTTCGCCAATCATTCTCTCCTAACGTTATGATGCATGTCCTGGATCCCCACTGGAGGATACAGGCGAAGTTTACTGACCCTCAATTTACCCATGACAAATGGGGTCCCGGTAAATGTGCGTTTTCTGGGGCGCGGAAGGGGTTCATTTTAAGCAATCCTGGTTATGTGGATGTCACTGATTAGGATAAATAGTGGCTGAGTGTGTTAGGACTGCTTGCAGAACCATATTACCAGGGGCCTGCATCGTTGCCCCTGGAGGGGAGCTCTCGTGGAAACTTGGCCAAGATAGAAAACCAAAAGCTATGATGCAATTAGGAGCTTAAATTGGATGAATTGTATGGTCAAGTTTTTATTTATGATTTACTCTTTCATACAGCTCTGTAACTATATAGTAAAAAGGTTAGGAGACAGTAAATGAGGCTGAAAATTGAGACTTTTTGTTTAAGATATTTGATTAAAGCAGCTTGTGCTATTTTCAGTGCTTAATAAAGTGTAAAGTATAATAAAGTATCGACTCGGGTACAGCCACGACTTTCTCCTTTTGATTTTCTACAACCTTGCTGACAGTTGGTTCTACTGGACTTGTCCTGACCAATGGATAACCAATACATGGATTAGACAGAGGACAAGCATGCTAGCTCCAAGGGACAACTCTTTGTTAGAAGGTAAAAGGTAAAGATTGCAAACCAGTAAAAAAATAAATAACTTGTCATTCCTTTTAAAAAAATGTGCCAATTGAAGAACATATAAAAGCTTCTTGAAGTCGTCAGTCAGCTACAGCCTAGTAAAGTTTTATATAGTCTGTCTGTTTGTCTCATTAGTGTTTTAAACATTCAATAGTCAATGCCAACAGGATTATTTGACATCCACTACAGGGTGCTCTCTTTCTGAGAATGGATTGTGAGTTTTGGAGCCATTCCAGGGTGCTAACCCGAGTGAGTACGTGTCCCTCTGCTGTTCGAATTGACTGCAGTCTCCTCTCTGTTGACTCTTGGTAATTTGCGATAATTTCTTAAATTGACCGAGTTAAATCTCCACAATTAGGGTGGCGGTGCAAGAAGAGTCAACATGAAAAAAAAAGTCCAAAAAGTCACTCCTCTCAAGCCGTGCTCTCAGGTCACGCTTGAAGCCATATGCTTTGATAACTAGACCTTTGATATGCACATGGTGCTCTACTGTATGACACAAGAACATTATGTGCCTTTTTGACAGCACGGTGTCACGACATGCCCTTTTAAGCTCATCTAATGTGCTATTGCATCTCCAGGTCATTTCAAATCTATTTCTGTGTGTAGGCCCATTTGTTCAAGTGCCGTAACACAGGAAGAAAAGCTATGGTTTGAAATGAGCTCTTTCATTTTTAAGTACATGATCCTCTCTCCAGCACTCAATGCTTCAGCCATTTCACATTTTAATATCTGAGAGAAGTAGCTAACATCCTTTCAGCTAGCAATTACTGTACATATGGAATCAGTGATACCTAATTCGAGCGTTATGCATTCTGCGCTCTTTAACGGTTTCATTCTCTCAAGCGTCACCCCTCGAACAATCAGGGTGAGCCACACAGGGAATAGCAGAGGAGAGGAGTCGGACCTGTCTATTGGTGACTTTCTCTTTTAATTCACCACACTAATCAATTGCACCACCGTTGCCTCCAGGGGTAATTGTATCTTTATACTAACTGGAAGTGAGAAGGAACTAGGGAAGACATGGAGGAAGAATGGGGGAGAAAAATCAACAAAGATAGAGAGAAGGGGACACGTTTCCCCAGTAAAACCTGATGGTAATCATCCCAATCCGCTTAGCCTCTGTGACTAATGGGGTCTGTTCTTAAGGGACCTGGCACTTTCGCTAGGGTGCTATACAAGCCATTAATGTCTTAACTTATACACCTTCTCAGAGCTGTGCAGTAACACATGGACACGCACACACTCACACTCTGTGCACTCACACTTTCCCTCCTTCATTCACTCTCACACAAACAGACACGCATACACTTATGCAGCCACACTACACTCCTGTTTCATTATCCCGGTGCCTTGTTGGCCTCTGCTCCGCTCCTGCTAGGGAGGTTAAATGCAGGAGAGCTGGGCCAGACTGCACGGTTGGAGGAGAAGCGGACGGATGGCTGGGGGTGGTAGTGGTGGAGGTTTGGGGAGTAAGAGAGGGGGGACTTGATGAGAAACAGCTGCCCCAGGATGGAGGGGTCTGGATGGGGATTTTGGGGCAGGGGGTGGGAGGGTGCTTGCTCCTCCAGCCCTGCCGTGGCCTTGCTGTGCTCAAGGCCAGGGCTGTGTTGGAGGCCTCAGAGTGCTAGGGGGAGTGAGAGGGCTTTAACGCACCCCCATTTCATTCTGCCCATCAGAGCTGGAACAGACAGAGGCTTCCAGGTCAGACAGGCTCTGACCCCTCGTAACCTCTGTCTACTCACCAATGATGACAGATAAGGCCACCACTTCCTTCTGTTAGTCAAGATAATCAGATCTTTTTACTCAGAGTGTGACACATACACTCCCTTTTTCTCTCACGGCCCCATGTCTCTCATCTCGTTCCACACTTTCTCTCTTATGAATTTATGTTGATCACATGAGAATAACTTCACACACAAAAAGTGAAGCCATTTTTTTGGCCTCAGCAAATTAACAGAGCATCATCTGTTAAGCTGGAGAACAGATGAAGAGCATGAGTTATCTTAAAGGCGTGGATTTAACAGAGTTTGGCACGTTTCTTTTTACTTGCAATGCAGATCTTAGACATTTAACATTCAGCAAGCTTGGTCAATCATTTATTAGTGCCTGGACTTAGTGTTGAGGGCTTCATCCAGGGAGAGGCCAAAAGAGGAGACCAGGAGAAGTAAAAAGAGAAAAAGGAGCAGGTTTTGACTTACCAGTATAGACAAATCTCCCAGGGGCACCTTTGCAGAACTGCTTGGACTTGTAGGACAGCGTGACTTCCACAACACCGGGGATATGCCGAGGTGGGGTCTGGACACGGATGGCGTGCGGAGTTATCAGCTGGATTGCAGAGGAAAAAGGAAATAAACAATGAGTCCTCTATGGAAACAAGCTGCTACTTACAGATCTAAAATTTTAAGCACTTGTAAGAAGACATGAAATCATACCTCGCTCCATACGAGCATAGTGCCGAAAACAACTTGTAGGCCATCAAAGAAGTTGTCTCCAATGATGATGACAGTGGCTCCACCAGTGGTCCATCCCTCACTGGGGCTGATAGCCTTGATGCATGGGGTGGCTGCTTATCCAAGACAAAGAGAAGAGCAAATTCAGCACCTAGACTTAAACACTCAAGCATATGTCTCTTTCCACTCAGACACATTACTGCATCACCTCTGTGTTCAGCCCCTCCATGTCTCTCTCTCACAAAGACATATCATGGAAATTGCCCCCGGAAAAAAAGGGAAAAAAAAAATGATGGATTTGTCCTTTAAGGCATGAGAATCAAAATCATTTATCAGCGCGCTGGAGTGGTGTAGTTAAGCAGACCCTTCAAATGGTCCACTTCACAAAGGCTAAACGCCAGGCTCACCAGGAAAATGATTTGATGGAGCAAATTATGTGTCAGGGCAAATGTAGCTATCAGAATTGATTAAGCATGCACCAGCATGTACAGTAAAATTTCAAAGTTGAACACATCTTAAATGAGTCAAGAATACAGGCTGTTAAAGTGGAAATGACAAGCTAAAGCTTTGCTGCTTCACGTTGTTTCATTACCTTTGTTCTGCAATACAGTGCAGGCACACTGAGTGGAGTTTCAGGTTTCATAACCTGAAATGCATTCATGAATTATTCAGATTGAGGGTTTTTTTTTTTTCTTCTTTCTTTTTGTGATCGATTCAATCCATTTCATATTGTTTATTACAATGCTTTTCATCTGGCATGACTTCTGCTATGTAGCTCTGCCATTCATCAACAGTCTGGGTTGTTATTATAATCTAATTTGAGTGATCTTGTGCTTCACATTCACTGTCACTTGATGCATTACCTTAATATGGTGTTCAGCACAACACCGTGTTTACAACAGAAATAGCATGACAGCCAGCCATAAAACAGCAATATCAAATTTAATCTATTTCCATCAATATCTTTTAATATACTATGAATCGTGCATGTTTTCCCTTCTCCTCAAACTACTCCAGCAAGTTCTTTTTTTTTTCCCTTTTTTTTTTTCTTTACAAGCTCAATTCTAAACCTCCTTTATCCTTTCCATCCAGTAAGTAAATCACAGTCAGCCATTGTTGTATGGATCACCTCAGACAAGACATCTCCCTTTGTTTGCCTTGCTGTTGGGTCTGTTCAGGTCATGTTTGCTCTCTCTCCCTGCCCATAAAGTGCACACACACACATTGGTACTACAGGGAATCTGACTTTAACAGGCGCTGTTGACTTCATGCTAATCACCTCGTACAGATTTTCATTTGTGAGGCCTGGAGGAGTGACATTTGCTTTCCTTAATTGCGAAGCAGAGCGTCTGAAAGAGGACCAACCCTCTATGGGCATGCTGGGCTCCCTCTAAGGGCCTGACCTTCATCAGTGCGGACGATTACAGCAAATAATTCACCCTTCAAAATTACTGTAAACAAATTGACTTTGGGGATGAGAGAGAATTGGGGGGGGTTAGAAAAGAGGAGGAGGAGCAGGCAGGAAGAGGGCCTGATGGTGACGGTGACTGTTGGGGGGCAGCTGCAGCCTGAAACCTATGACAAGCATACACAATCACGCACACACGCACACAAACACAGACACACCACCTCGGAAATCCCAGTGCCCCCTCCCACACACAGAAGGACCCATGGAGAGGCAGCGACTGAGGCCCTAAGCCGTCCACCCTTCTGCCTAAAAATTTGCATATGTCTCAATGCACAGACAGAGCGGGGAGCATGTGCTGAATGGGGACCGTGGCGAAGTGGATTACACAGTCAGCACAGGCGATCTGATGACAGACACGCACAATGCCCCCTCAGCAGATGATAGGCATCATGAGGAGTGGACGGATAAGTGTTGCATCACCAAGTCTTTGCAAACTTCGGCGTACAGTAGAGAAAAATGACACGACTTGACTTAATATGTCATGACTTGCTCAGTTTTCATTTTTGTTTACAGAATTGTGTGCTCCAATTATACTAAGATCCCCTGCGCTGTGAAATACCTCATGCTGCCGACTTCAGATCTGTTTTAATCTTTTCCTTCTCTGTTTAGGATTAGCTGTAGAGGACGTCAAAACTGATCTGAGATCTGATCAGAGGAGGTCCTAGCTCTTGTATTGTGACACTCAAACAGGTCTGCTGTGGCCCCGTGAAGCTGTCCTTTGTTCTGCCTGCTGAAATGTGTTGTAATTGTGCTGTGGGATGTCCAGATGGTCGGTTGATAGTGCAGCTGATGGGATTATACCTTTTACCTCTCCCTGGGCCATCTGTTCCCTTTGACTCTCTCTGTCTCTCTTTCTCTCTGTCTCACTCTCAGCCTCTCTCGCTCACACTCTCTCCTTCTCTTTCTCCTTCCCTCGTATCCTTTCCCCCTTCTTTTCTCCTTCTCTTTCTTCCTCTTAGGCCCAGCAGTCTGGATTCACTTGTCTTTATTGCATAAACCCTAACAGCATTACAGCCACTTGGCATGCAAATGAGGCAGGCGCTGCAGGCTCTATGCTGAGTCTCCTATATTGTCTGGGGCTCTATAACAGTGGAACTGAGCTAAGGAACGTGCATGTATGAGTGTGTGTTTGTGTATGTGTGTGTGGGTGGTGAGTGAGAGTGTGTCTGCATTTCTCTGTGTGTTGGTGTGTGTGTGGGGGGGGGGAGTGCTGTGTATAAAAGACTCAGCTATTTGTGAGCATGTTTATGCACCTTTGAGCCTGAATCTATACATGTTTGACTGACAGGCAGCCTCAAAGCACATTCGTGTCTGAATGCATAATATGCTTGTTGTGTGACAGTGCGCACAAGTGAACAAAAATGTCACATGGTGAGATGCAGTCTGTCATCCACTGGCTGTCCCCTCTCTGTGCCAGTAGGGGGCAGCACTTCTTGATCAATGCACAAGTGCAGCGTGAGCTGGAAGGAAGGATGCCTCCCTGTTTCAGCCACACAGCGAGTCACATATCTGAGTCTTCTCGCCCTGTGAACTCCAGAGGAGGAAGAATGTGTTGCTAATTTAAAGCACGCTGTCTGTCTGCCGGCGTGTTGTCAGAGCACTATGGAGGACAAGGCTGGAATTACATTTTATGACCGGGTCTCCTTTTCTCATGTGTCACATCTCTGTTTGTTAAAGGTGACTCAAACAAAGTGAGCCATTGCTGTTGATGCATGATAAATTAGTTTGTTGTGCAGCTCAGATCTCAACTTGTGAGAGCAGTTAAGCAAAGGGAAGGTGTATAAAAGTTATTAGACAAAGACATGTTCAACTAGGCGGTTGACAATAGCTTTTTTTTTTTTTTTTTTTGGTCTTGTTTTACGGGGCGTCACTCTTGTGCTTTGAAGAGTGTGGTGAAGAGAGGAATAAAAGGATGGGTTGGGGTAACCTGTAAAGAACACAAGCACACTCACACACACATAGACAAACACACACAATGTGCAGGGGGGTCCCACGGGAGCGGGGGAACATGGAGGCAAGGGCTCAACCTCTTTAATTGCTCTCCTCATTAAGAAACTGGTTGCTAGGCGATCCACACCTATCGTGTCATAAACGTGAAACACACAAACAGAACGTCAGCGAACATAATGACTTTGGTGCTCCGGGCAGGACTTTAATTATTTGATTTTGTTCTCCAGTAGAGGAGTCATTAATAAAGACAAAAACAAATAGATTAGCTTTTTCCCCCACTAGGACTGGAGAGCACTGAGATATATTAATTGTCTAGTCTTTTTTTTTTCTTTCTTCTTTTTTTTTTTTTTTTGTATTAGCTGTTGTTGTATTAAACATTACATTTGCTTTTGGTGATAGAACCATTAATGCCCATTAATGTGTGGAGAAGCTTGTTTTAGTCAGTGGTGTATATAAACTGTTTGCCCAGCTATAATTGGCTCTTGAAATTTGAAGATAAGCAATTTGCACAATTGGCCCAAGTGAGTTCACTGCTCTTTCTTTCTTCATTTTTTTAACAATCTTTCAGTTGTGTGTGCTCCCATCTGCAAGTGGAGGCCACAAGGGTCAAAAGGTTATGTTTAGTGCATTTTACTTTTTAGATTTCCCATGGTTTGGTGGTCCTTCTTTTCTCTCTTTTGGCTGAGAAGGCAATCAGTCTATCATATGGAATCAGTTGGAAGAAAAACAGTAAGTTCTGTTTTTCTCATAGGCCACCCCCACCCCACCCTCTCCACACACACACACACACACTATCAACCCAGTCCTACCCCCGCCCCTTCTTTCTGTCTTTCTCCTTCCTACCCCTGTTTCAGCTCTCTCACAGCTAAATCTGCAGAACCCAATGGCAGGAAATTGACCTCACAGCCAAATTCTTTAGCAATTTGATCATGTTTCACTTAGGCTTTTAGGACAAATGTAGGTGCATTAGGAGACTGGAAGTAGTATAACATTTTTAAATTAGTCTGAGCATCATCATCATAGTTTGTGGTGGTGAAATGATAAATATGCTGCGTAATGCATACTATTTCCAGCCTATGCATATCAGCAGGTATGAAGGAGGCAAAAAAGCAACTTAAAAAGTAAAAATGAAAGTGATGGAGGAACAAAAGATGCTAAGGAACTAGAAGCAGCTAGTAGTGTGATCTAAAAAATGTGGGAGGATGTCTGAAAGAAACTAAGAGAAAAAGGAGCGTAGCAAATTATAAGATGTAAAAATGTGCCTACCATTCTCCAGATAAGGAGGCGTACCTTCTGAAGGGTCGAGTCTGCGAGCCCTTCGCCCATGCTTGGAATTGTTGTGTACGAACATGTTGTCAGAGACAGCCAAGACATGGCCGTCCACATTGACGGTCGTCGATACGACAACCTGCAGGAGGAGTAAAAGTAAAGCATGTGATTAAGCCGATAGTAAGACAAAAATGCAGACTTTGAAATATTTTAGTGGAGTTACACTTCAGAAGCATGGATATGTTAAACGTGTGTGATATCTGTGTTTTAGAGATTATGATTTGTCAAAGAGCATGCTTTTGTGATATTGATTACTGTCAAACCTTGAGGTGATTGAACTCTTTAGACGTATCACATTACATTCAACTCGCTTCTCATGTCCTGCTTTTGTGTACATCTAATTGACTTTTTCAATCACTAAAACATCATTTCCGTTTACCCACACCACCAATTGTCATCATAGTCAAAGCTTGGAATTATTGATCAGCTTGTCCACCTATTTGAACATGGAAGACCTCCCTTTTAAAATATTACTGGAGTCATTAGCAGCAGGGCCGTACTCCATCCAATCACTCAACAAACATTTTACTAGGATCAAATTCCTAGCCACACTCCATATTTCATAATGCTTATTTTTGTTGTTGTTTTTTGGCTACCGCATTCCAAACAGTGAGCCGCATGTGAATAGCCAAAGTGTTTCTGAGCCGGAAACAGAGAGCCCCTCTCAGGTTTGCTTCGCCGGTAAGTGACCTCGGTGTAGCGGTGGAATTTAGGGGGGTACTTTTTTTGGTTGGTTTGGGAAGGGTGGGGGTTGAGGGGGAAGAGGGGAGAGGAGGGGAAGTGAAAGAGCTCCATTCTTGTGAGCAGGTTCAGAGCTGGGCCAAGCTGAGGATGATGGATTGGGCCCTTTCTGGCCTCCAGCTGGTTTTGGGGGGTAATAAGAAGAGTGGAAGGCTTGTAGAATACACAACTTTGGCCAGAGAAACACCTATGGTGGAGCATCTGGAAAATCTATTTGGAGGAAATGGCGTACTAACTGCTAGACAGAAGATAAGAAACGACCATCTACTACAATAAAAAAAGAAAAAAATTCCTGTTGTAGAAAAGAAAAGAGCAATGCTTAAAACTTAGTTCTTGCATTCCTTCTGACATAGAAGTGAGAGGTGAAAGCCCACGATAGCTGTCATGCATCAGTCCACATTCACCCTGAGGGAAGATTTGAAGAGGCAGGGGTGGTCTGATGGCAGTGACATCAGGAGGGGACACCCTGTCTTGTCTGTTTCATGTCTGGACTGCCTCCTGGAGGATGCCTGCTTATGTGTCTATCACAGAGCAGAGCTGCCAGTGACGGCAGACAGTAACGACTAGTTTGTCGTTGTCCTGATAGGACAAATCACACTAAACTCCCACTGTCTCACCTTGACCTAGTGGGCTGCTTGTGGTGAAAATGTCCAGGCAAGATGGATGGATGGTTGGATAAATGGATCAGCAGGGGGTCAGTCATTTTAACACCCAAACTTTTTGCCAAATTAGATGCAAAAGGGTCAAAGAAATACTAAAACACTTAATGCTCATCTCCTTCAATGTCAAAACTGACAGTTTTAAAATGACTTTGGATGATTGTCATTGGCTATACAGAGAATTGCATATTTGAGACATTAGGTATACGCATATGTGGCTGAGAATAAGAGAGGGATATAGAGAAAGCAAACATACACCCTCCTAGCGTTTATGTGCATGCATCCATATGCGTGTGTGCATCTGTGTGCATGCTTGCGCATGTGTGTGCAGGAAGGTATGCGTTTCCTCTGCCAGACAGATCCAGAGTTAACACTGTTGTTACATGTGGTTGGATCGTCCTCCCCTCTGCGCTGAGGCTCAGAAAGCTGTCAGGAACACAATTGATGGCACTCTTAAATCCTATATCCTTATTTGTGTCAGATGGTATTCCCTAATAAATATTCTGTCCAGAGCACACAGGACACAAAATCCCTCATTCTCTCTTTTCTTGGTTTTTGCCTCCTTCAGTGCCAATAATAAAAACGTGTTCGTACTTGAATCTGTGTCACCGTGAGTTAGTATAGTGTGGCAGCTGTAGCTGCGCATTTCTACACCTGTCCGCATGTGTGTGCGTGTGTCTGAAAAAAAGAGACAGACAGTGAGAGACAGAGACAGAAATAGAGCGTATGTGTGAAATAGGTTTCAGTCACCTGGAATCTGCGCATGTCTCGTGGATTCCCTGCATTCTTCAGACAGTTCTGATTGCACTTGAGAAAGAACTTTAGGAAGAATCTGGAAGAGAGCGCAACAGAAAAGCAAAAACAATCACTTATCTCTCAAGCTGAAAAGTTTGAAAAGTGAGAGATTATTCAAGCCATCATCACACACACGTGTGTCATTACTCTTTTTCAGCCCAAAAAGTTGTGCATCTTTTTCTGTTTTCCTTTCCTTTTTAAATCGAGCGTCAGTCTCTTTGTGATCTCATCCTCTCACCTGAGTTCACTGGTCTTCCCCAACACCCATCTGCCACTAACATACAGGAAGTCACTTGATATTCCACCCACCTCTTTAATCCCAGGACACCCCCTGTGCAATTAAAGTTCTCCTGTTCAATAGGGAAGCAAATGAGGCCCACCTGTGACCAGGTCTTGTTTGAAGAGCATCAGGGATAAAGGACCTAACAAGGTGAGAGCGCGCCACAAAACTTATAGTCCTGTCAGGCAATTAGGCGGACACTCCTGGGACTGCAGTATGCCACACACACAGACGCACACACATAATGCATACACACACCCATGTACTTGTGGGTGGGTGAGGCAATTATGCCACAAATTACAACCTGGCTAATCGTCTCTGAACAAATGTCACGTCTGAGTGAGATCTGGGCTTGGTTGGTTTGTAAGCTGCCTTCTTCTCTCGGTTTCTCTCGGGTCTTGCTGAATTTATTGATAAGGCCTCGAATTGAGTGTTGCATATCAGATGTGGCCCTGCTGACATAAAATAGTTAAGGAGGAAAATTTCCAAGAGGGAGAAAACCACTGAGAGGAATTATCTCAGATGTAACCTATTGTGTAAAATCTTACATGACCACATGGAATAAACAATGAAATCGACTTGTTGTCTTTGCAAATTCTCCCCACAGAATCGTGACTGATTGCGCCTTTGCATTCTCCAATTTATTATGAATACAGTGCAGTTTTATTTATTTTTCATCACATTGCACTCGTATTACTATATGCAATACCATGGTCTCCATTGTAATACTAACTTGGCTCGCAGAATCACAGCGGCTCATTGGATTACCATAGATTGCACCATAGATTGCATGGCCATTTCATTCAGCTAAATTCAGTGGCTTGTGTGGACTGTGAGGACGCTTTCACAACACTTAAGACTTCTCGTTCACCCAGTGGGATCCCGGCCAGGCCATAAATCAGACTCTGAAATGACCCTTCTAACCCTGGCCACATTAACACATGCACTGGTCATTTAGAAGCGTTCTTCGATAGACTCCTATACCTTGTGCTTTACTGAGGGCCCAGGAGGGAGAGGAGAGGTGAGAAAATATTTTCACTCCACATCCAAGGAGCTTTGGCTTGGACATCAATAAAAGACGTTTTAACCCATGCCAGAATGCTGATTGCCTGTCGGTGTGTGGCGAGGCCATAAAAAACCTGACTTGTCATTAGTGCATTTCACTTGATTGTGTTCACTGTGTTTTCGGGTTGCATCTGTTGGCTGATCATCAAAATGACCATTATGTACTCTAATTCCCTGACCCTGTTTTTATTTCCCCAAAGAGTCATAATGTAGAGCAGCAGACATCTGCGGAAAGCAGACCTGAAATACGACTTTTATTTGTCTGTCGCCTCTCATACAGATTGGGTAAGACCGGTGGTGTGTATTTATGTGTGTGTCTGTGCTCTGAAGTGTGTTTGTGTGAGCATGTGCATGCACATGCATCCCCTATTGAGAGACAATTTATGTCAGAGCAAGTGATAGAATATATTTCCCAGGCAATACATTCACTTCATAAAAGAAACACATTACTTTCAGAGTTAGTCTTGTCTCTTTCTTGGATACTTTAATGCTTTTACATACTCTTCTTACTACAGCAAAACCAAAAGTTAAGAAACAATAAACACAAGAAATTGAGTGCCCACGCAATCATAAAGTAGCTCCTTTATGTTTACTGTTATGAAGGCAATTAAGCACAATTCCTCTCCTAAAAAGATAAGCTTAATTTTCATCGTCCACAGCAGTGGTAGTGCTATAGCATCCATTACATTTGAGTTGGTTAAGATTCTCCATGAGCACAGTGCAAATTGGTCCTTGGTGAAAAGGAGAGCAATTAAGACAAGGCCCCTCTCTTTCTCCTTTACTTCTTAAATATCTACAGAAGTTTGTGCTGGTGTTTTGGCACGCACAGAGACAAAAGGAGGTTGTTTAATTGTTTTTTAATGGGATATCAAGTCGTCGCTGCCATTAGATGTTGGCAATGGAGGGCAAAGGGGGATAGAGAGAAAGAATGAACTGCAATTAGGTTTGATTAAAGCTATCCTTCTCAATAATCAGCTGTTCTGACAGGACAGGGGGACCCTGGTGGCCGCTGAGATGGAGGAAGGTGTTGAGTGATATTAAGGCCAATGAAGGGGATATTAACATGGCTAATTAAAGCTCTTCCAAAGCCGGGAGAGGAGGCTCTCAGTGGACCGCACTGGATGAAATAATCGGCCAAGGCAGCTATCAGTTGGAGGAGAGAGAGAAAAGGAGTGCGGGAAGGGGTGGGGTGTAGTCCATCTGAGAGAAGGGGGAGTAGAGGGAGGGAAAGTGGGAGGCGTAAAGGAAAACTATGAAGTGTGAAGAAAGACAAAGAGGAAGACATCGACAGGCATATAGAGAAAGACTTCCAGGGCGGCTACAGAAGCTCATTTTGACATCAAGCCTTTCTGTCTGCATGCCCGAAGTCTGCCAGTATAACTAAGACCTGACATGGGCTTTTATCTCCGACAGCTAGTCATACAGGTCCACAAATCAACGTTAAAACAATCCTGCTCATGCCTTGGTCTAAGGCAATTAATACGGTTCTCCTGTAGTACCTCCATGCTCGCCCACTGCCGAAGCTACTAATCATGCCATAATGATTTCTCTCCCTCTGGTCAAAGGGGAAATAGATTGTCTCTTTAGTAATGCAGCAGGCTCTGCGCCTTCCACTCCCTGGCTTCACAGACCCGGTAATTGAGGAGAAAAAGGCCGACTTTGGCACTTTGACTGATTTGAGGGCTGCTAGACCCTCTTATCTTTACTCTGATCATTTTAGGCTGACACTCAAAGGAAGACCCATCGCCCTAATTCGAGCTCACCCTCTACCATCATCAAACAGAGGAGGGATTGAAAAAAAGAAGAGAGAGGGGGAAAAAAACAAACACGCGAGGTGAGAAAGGCCTTCTCTCATTTAAATGGCCAACTTAATTGCCGGGTTGATGTCACTCATGCATAAATGTCCATCCTTTTGATTTGAGTGAAGAGGGCAAATAAGGATAATGTTGTATTATTAAGAAGGCTCTATCGAGAGCAGAGGCTCACTGTCCTATCAATTTCATTCATATTTTTAGCCATTCATTTTTCAGATTTTTACTCCTTTTAATGACTTAAAAATTTTTCCATTATGTCTGACCTATTTGGATTTTTTTCCATCCGCCAATTTCTTAAATTACTCACTGAAGAGCTTTTTTTTTTTTTTTCATCGATAGTACACCTTGTTCTTATTGTTCAAAAGAGCTTCCCCATATTTACTTAGGCCGTTACACAATACACTGACAGATGGCCACAGTATCTGTAAGAGGCAGGTATTGACAACTCTAAGCTCCTGATTGGTGCCCCGGCACTAATGACTAGCATGCAGTGTCCACAGCCGGCAGCCATGACAGTGAGGTCATCCGTTGCAGGGTGGTGAGTATCGATCACCACCCAGCTCCAGCCCATCAGGCCCCAGCTGCCTCCCAGACTCAATGGGCCCCTGTTACAAGAGCCCTGTAAGAAACGGCTCCCAACACCAGACTACAATCTGCTGACACCAGATCTCTACACTGAGATAGTAGTACACGGGTCAATAGCGTATCGGATTTCCAAAACGCCAGGGTCTTAATGTCAAGCCTCCTGCCTTCCCTACCTACTGCTCCAGTTATTAGGCACTTCACTGAACTGCATTCAGATCCCTGTTGTGACAAGGCGGAGCAGGTAAAACGAGAAATAGAGACACTTATAGATCTTAATCTTCCCAAACACTTATTTATGCAGCTGAGTGGGCTCGGATATATATGCCAGTTAAGTCCCTGGGAGGCCGAACTGAGCCGCGTGGCCATTTCTGTCGTATTCTGGTTTGCCACTGTCTTCTCTCGTCAAGCAGGGCTGTTTTTCTCGCCTTAGCTGAAGTAAACCACAGCACATTAACAATATTTGCTCTACCCCTGTACAAGCGCCGAGGGACCAGACCCACAGATCCTATCACTTCTTTATCAGGGAACAAGTGCCTCACTATCCAACCTTATTGGGTTTGGAAGATTAACCCCTTCCACTCGCGGGCTCTGTCCGCCTCCTCTGAGAGCAGCAAGGCAGATGTCACTATGATTATTATTGTTCAAATATCCCAACTACATGTCTATGAGAATTTATTTGGTTTTTCCAAGGCCTTCTTTGTTTTTATTTCTTTATTTTTTCAGCTGCTATTGTCAGTTCATTTCGTTGTTTCATATTTCATATTTTTGTTGGAGGTATGTGTGTTGCAGGGGTGTCACAAATAATTTATGTGCTTCCTCTGCAACGTAAGATGTAGCTGTGTCCCTCCATTCATCCCTCTTTACCCTCTCCTCCACCATCCCCCTTTCTCTCTAATGGGCAGAGTGGCATTGACATTATTTCACTTGAGGATCCCTCACTCTGTCAATCCCTCTTCATTTACTCCATGGCTACAGGACTCATTATGGTATCTCTTCCTCCTTCACTCTCCCTCACACTCTCACTCATTCTCCTCACCTCCTGTCTTGCTTGCTCTCCAGCTATCTTTCTCTCTCTCTCTCTCTCTCCCTCTCTACACTGTTAGTTTCTTACTTAAGAGAATCGCTCGTCTTCACAAATGGTTTCACGTCAAGCCCACTCCCAGCTAGCCCCCACTGATTCCCTTCAGGCTTTGGCACAGGTTTACTGTAACAGATTAGACGAAGACTTGGAGCTCCTGCTAACTATCCATCACTTGCTAACAGTGGACTAAGGCTGTGTGCTTTATGCAGCTTTTAGCTCCAGCCCGCCACATACTGCATGTTTAGCCCCAAGCTTTCTCTCTGCCTCTCCCATCCCCTCACATCAACATACTGCTGAGGCTGTGTACTATTGCACGCTGTTCTTTGTTTTACTCTGAATACGGCTTTACTCTACCAGGACTTTGAACACAATATAATAAGACACAAACATAAATAATTCTGCGTTGTTTTGTCTTGCACGGTCCTGTTGTAAAGGCAAACCAGACACTGGTTGCTGCAACAGAGTAAGCATCATCTGCATCCAAACTGGAATTCCTCAGTGTCACTGAATCATCATCTACCCCATAAAAACCCATGTGATGATTATTACTGATAATGACTGTGGCAGTCTTAACAATGTTAGCCAAGAGGTTGCTGACATTACAAAAATAATCATGCACATCAACAAAACAGCCCTCAGGAACATTTACTCTTCCCACCAGCTGGACACCGTAGAGGTGTCTTTAGGTTATTTTTGCACATGAGGAGAAATATGGTGCTTTGATTGCTGGTCTGCTCTGGAGCTCGGGGCCTTGAGGAAATACCAGTCAGCACCTCACTGCACTAGCGAGATGGAAGATAAGCATATGTTGGAGTGAGTGGCTGGGTGAATAGTAGTATTTAGGGTGTTGGACGTGGTGCTCTGGAAGGCCCCAGAGTTGGTTTACAATGAGAGCTATACAGCACCGGCGCTCTCCTGTGGCACCTTGGAGTGATCAGACTCAGGCGAGACGCTGAAGAGTACAGCTGTACAGCGAAGACCAGCAGGGGGGCTGCGACCGTTTACTGTACAGACGGCCTTGCTGGACTCAGCATGCCAGTGGGGGCTGATTTGCATGTGTGTGTATGTGTGTGTTACATTTAGGTCAGTGAGTCAGTGGTTTTTCTGTGTGTCCATGCATGCACGTATTTATGCGAGTGTATTCCTACATCATATTATTACTAATGTATAATACATACAGCCAAAGTGGCTGTCAGGGCTGGTCAGTCATCATGAATCATGATGCAGCCACTCTGACATCGTCACCACATTAACGCACTCTCAGAAGAGTCCAAAAAAAAAAAAAAAAACACCCGCTGTGGACTGTCATGTAGGTAGGGGGGATAGAGACAGAAAGACAGAGAGCGGGTCGGTGCTTAAAGCTAACAGGTAACCTTTCTGTGCACCTAGGACAAAGGCAGAGGGAAAAAGAAAATGTCAAATTAAGAGAGGCCAGGCAGAGAGACGTGGCTGCCATATTTGTGTGAAAGCCCAGTGCTGTTGGCAGCAGAGATGGCTGCTTTCTGATTCATCTGGGGCCGTATGGCAAAGCTTTGTCAGTCTGTGCGAGGTATAAATAATTCAGGGTGAGAGATGGCAATTACAGGGCCCTGCACAACCAAAATGAATATTTTATAAGGACTAAAACTGCCCTGGAATGAATCACACACATGGAGTCACACTCACACACATGCACACACACGTATAAGTGAATGTGTGCACACGCACAAATGCAGCCAAACACACGCGCACACAAAGGTAGCACTATGAACCTTTAGCATAGCTGTATTGTTGACAGGAAGTATAACATTCTATAAACTCTTGCTTTTATGGGTTAATAATTTTGAATATTCTTGTGAACCATGTAATTTCTTGTGTTTAGTTTAAAGTATTCCTCTAGTTGTTTTTCTGTTTTCTTTTTCAAGTATTTATCACCACAAATATACCTGTTTGCTTTGAGGAAACTATTCAGCAACCTGTCTGAAATACATTCTGAAAAAATCTAAATAAAAGTGAAATGTGTTGCAAATATGCTGTCAAGATCTACTGTCTCCAGGGATTCAGAGCCTCTACTTTTGACCCTGTAAATATGGTCTTTGTGTGTGAGCAAAGGAGGGGGTGGGGGGGGGGGGGGGTGAAATGCTAATGGGAAAAGATTAAACCCAAAAGCCGCCTGGAGCATTTACCTCTAAAAGGTTTTGTCTGTCAGGTTTCCTGCAAAACTCTGTCTTTATAATTCTGAGACAAAAAATAACATTGTTCCCAAGTCCTGAGGAGCGCAGTGGCTTGGTTGAATGGCCATTGTGTGGGCCTAGCTAATGATACCTTAGCTTTTGTGAGAGGGAGGCCAGGTAGGTCTGTGACATCAGCACCACACAAGTGCTTCTCTGTCCGGATGTTTAGGGAAGGATTTCGCCCATGGTGGGAAAAGGGTATAGAGAATAAACAGGTCCTGCTTTTGTACCAGCATCCTGAACCCCACATCCTGAGACACGAGTATCATGTAAAATTAAAAAAAAAAAAAAAAAACTAAGACTAAAACTTAAGATTTATTTAAAAATCCTTATTACTTTTATCTCATCATGAGAATCTGTTACAGTAGCTTCAGTTTCTTGAAGAACTGCCTCAACAGAGAATGATGTAATTCCAGGGATGTCTCTTTTTTTTTTTCCCCCTTCCTTTTTTATATCAGTGAGTGTGGGCGTTTTGTCAGTCCAAAGGGAAGATGGCAACCCTCTGAGGGAGGAGAGACCCCAAGCATGAAGACACAGAACGCATGTGTTGGAAAAAGTGACAGCGAGGCAAATGCTAAGAGAAAGCTGCTTCCTTACCGAACCGCACACTGTTAGCGATACAGCTAGCTGTTGTGAAGGCAGCTGACAAACCCATAGCGTGGCATGTCTCGCCCCGTTTGTGAATTTTCAAAGAGTGTGATTTGCAAATAACATGAGTCTCTGGGCATAGACTGGGCATGTAAGTACGGTGAATAAAGCCCCCTGCTCTGCTGAGGGAAACCCTTACTTGTCAGCTCAGTTCTTTGTCAGGAACCTGACAGATAAATAGACAGTGTTTTGCCGCTCACTCCTCCTGCCTTATGTACACAGAGGCATGTGTCTGCTTCCACATACAGGTTGACTTGCTTTAGGGGAGGAATTTGTTGAAAGACACCCCGCCACTTCTCAGGGCAATGACTGAAAATATTGTGGGCCACTTCAGAGAGCCTCAAACAACAAACAATGGGGGGATGATGTGTAACCAGATAAAACACAGATCGGATAGCTGGGTCTAAGCACCACTACAGGGCTTATTTTTCATGCAAATTACTACTAATGAGCTTCCTGAAATCTGACTAATTATATCAAAGTGATTTCTTTAATTAGTTTGTAATAAGTCCTCGCATAAACATCATAGTAAACAGATTAAGCTATATAAAAATATCAATTTGTCACACTTATATAAGATGCTGTGTAGTTGAGGGTAATCTAGCTTTTCCAAATGCCAGTGCAAACATTTATTAAAGAATTAAATATGTACTTAGTGAATGTTTGGTAACATTATGGAGGCCCATCTTTTGCATATTTGCCATGGTTTCTTCTCAATTATTTCTCCAACATGTAAAGAAGAAGTCTCTGCAAGATTAACATAATGGTACTGTAATGAATTCCACATATATAAGTGGTGAGAAAGACCCTAGTTAATAATGTAAGACTACAATAAAAAATTCTGTAATTAAAAGTCATGAAATATTTTAACTATCTGGCTCAAACAGAGCTGGTCTTATTTTAATCCGACATCAGAGATTACACCTGTGAGTGACTGGAAATACTGCCTGTCAAAACCAAATACCTATTTGAAAAATAACAGATGACTTGAGGAAAGATAAGGAATTGAATTTATCTACCACTTTGCACCTCTTGTTAATCCAACAACCTTCCTCAAACCCCTAAAGAGTAAAAAAATATCTAATATAGTAGCAGTCACAAGAGAACTGCAAAGACTACCGATCTTTCTGATACCCTCAATCTGCACTGAGATGGATTAAACATTCAATTTGTTACTCGCCAGACCACCACCTAGGTTCACCACTTACCATACAAATGGAAAACACGCTAGTAATCTATTAGCCTGCCTGGCCTGACACTGTATTATGTTGTATTTGTATTATATTTACTTCAGGGAAATTACGATTCAAGTCATATTTATCTTCATGTGGAAATGTGTGTCTAAATGGAAATCACCTATAGTGCGAGGGTGGATGCAGAGCAATACTAATGTGATCCATGAACCGTGCGATTTAGTCACCCTCTATGGATGCACTATGGGCTGATTCTACATATCAAACATGCTCTCCCCCTGTTAAAGCCCATACCCAGAGCCCCTGATGCTGTTTGATAATTATTACGCTTACATTACAACACAAGACCTTGCCTGTGGAGCTGGAAGAGCCACCCCCTTCCCCATAAACACACACACACAGACTCATGCACACACACACACTCTTTGTCATATACAGTAGTAAACAGCTTCCCAGTAAGCTGTTTGCACTTCACTGCCCGCTTTAGGAAATAAAAACAAAGAGCAAATTGGGGGTTTTGCGTCTCAGTGAATAAATAAGGTTGTTTTACTCACAGAATTCATTACCTTTTAAAACATGTGCCTAATGCGTTGAGCCTTTTCATTCTACAAACAAAGCCTAAATTAGGAATTAAATACATTCGTATTTAGATAACGGCATTAGCTTTCTGACATCAATGTAAAAAAGTTGGACGCCATCCATATCATTCCCATGCCTCCATTGTTACGTTAAATTGCAATATTAATCCTGGCTAAAACCAAGGTACGGCAGCTTTTATGCAGTACACTTGAATTATGCTATTGAAGTAATTGATAGTGATTCAGTCATTGAGGGTACTAATCCCATGATTCAGTTCATCTCTCTCAGTGCCATTTACCTCCAGATGTTTAGAGTTTGGGGTAATCAATAAAGAGGGAATAAAGATTGGCATTCACAATACTCCCCTTGACAAGCTCCAGCCGAATGTTTGTCAAGCAAATTAAACACACTTAGACTTTTCACCTGCTCCTACAACGACACCACATATGGCCGTGAAGTTAAAAATAAGAAACTGTGCATACATTACCATGCATAATGCACAACTCCCTCCATTTAATATGCAAATTTTGTAAAATATTACTGAATACCTTCTGTTCGGAATGAATAAATTTGAATTGCAATTAGAATAATCTTGTATAATTAATGAAAACTGTCAATTTTGGTTCCGAAGTAATTTGATTAGCATGTTGATAGGACACTTATCAAGTTCAGTAAACTGTTAGATTAAGAAGATGAAAAAAAAAGATTCTAAGGATATTTTTCTCAACGGCTCTGACATTTTCCCTTGGCATTGTAAACAAAGACAGTAGCTGGCAAACTTCCTGATTCGAGGGGCGAGAAAGGGAGGGTGCAACAGAGAAAGAGAAATAGAGACGAGGACAGAGATAGAGAGCCTCTTGAGATAATCTGTGAATCTCAGTCCACAGATGAAAAGGAGTCTATCGTCAAGGCTCCTGAGTGAGCTACTCATCTCTGCCCTCTGCTCTCAAGCTAAACCCAAGTTTATGGGATTTATCTTGTGAACCATTTGTAGTTTTCACATCACATGATGGAGTTAAAAACAGCATACAGCTTCTCTAAATGTTTCCAGGCTATAAATGTAGAGTTCTCAGCTGAAACCCACAGACAACTGATCCCAGTCTGCAATTCATCAGAGAGTAGCTATCTATTAGCGATCAACAAATTGATGCACGCCATTGTTGTATTGTATAAAACAGAACCATCTGTACTGTCTACAGATGAACAGAGCTAGTGACCTCCTTTTCCCCTCTCTTTCTCTGCTCATTAGCTATCCTGAACCTCTTTCTCTCCTGCCTTTAGTTTTCAAACCCCCAAATGAGACCTAAATCGCTTGCAATACAGGTTAGCTCGAGGAAGGGGGGGGGCAAACATCTGTCGCACTAGGTACCCGCATGCAGCTCGGGGTATCTCCTGCGAGGAACTTTGGGGATGTTTAATTCATAAACGCTGTCATCCATGTAAACCTCCTGATTTCATAATGACTAACTCTTGGTGGTTTAATTAATTTAATAATGCCTTTCAGAAGCCATAAATGAAAGGGTCTCTGAAGTGGTGCATTAATTAGCCAGCGCCGATGCTACCCCTGTCAGACTGGTGGCTGTCAAAAGCAGGGCAAAGCGGAGGATGGGCACAGCTGACGTCCTGAGTTCAGAGGTCATGCCAATCATGCTCTTCACCACACTTAATGAGTCATAATTTGTGTCTAGTACACACATGTATTCGGGTCAACCTGTGGTCATGTCCATAATTCTCTCCCTTTGCTTTGGTACATGAAAATAACTGGCGGGACGACAAGGTAGTTACATTCTCGGTAATAAGCTGTGGCATGGCTACATTATGTTCCCACTTGTATTTACATGGCTACCCCCTCTGAAAGTGCAATCCATCAGAGCTTTGCCTTTACTTTATGTAAAGCTCATGTTGTGGTTCTCGACTTCTTTTGCTTTAATTACAACATCATGGCTTACTTGCTCACAAGGTCACAACAAAGAATAAATCAAACTTCATTAAAAGTCTCAGTAACTCAACGCATGAGCGCACAAAATCATCACAGAACCAACCAGATTATATTCCAAACTAACTCCTTGCATCTCATAAGGAGGTTGTTTTCCTTTTTCATATTTCATAAATATGAACCAGAGTGGTTTGTGTCTGTGCCTGTCCATTTATTACCATAAAAATCAGCTGACTGAAGTATCTCACTATCTGTGGAGGCAATTAACTGTTTTGAGAGAATGTGTAATACGGGACTTTGTAATGGTATCATTTGGAGTCAAGGCACAGATGCGCCGTGCGGAGCCATACTGTAATTAGAGAGAAACGCTGTACAGGTTTTCCACTAATTAGCAAATTATGCTGAAAATAGCATCAAGCTAATTAACAGTTATTATGGCATTTTTGAAAGTATGACTTTAATTAGCAAAGTCCTGACGCAGGCAATTTCAAACTCGTCTCTGAGAAGATGAGGAAGAAAAGCAAAAAAAAACACGGGGCATGATCAAGAAGATACCCAGATTATTATGATGCTGTCAAAACTAAAGGAAGGGGAGAGGGAAAAAAGGAGGGGAAAAGAGAGACTGAGTGAGTGAGGGGAGGAGGAGGAGGGTCGGAGAGGGAAGAGGAGGAGGAGGGGGTAAAGCTTTTGTGTGTTGTGTCTGAATCTCCATCCAAATGAGGGGACATGTGTGCTGTGCCACGTTGCCAAGAGGAGCCCTGAGCCGTGTGCCCAGTGTCAGGTGGCAGCGGCTCACCCCTCAGCTACCAGGCGAAGACGAGAGTGAGCTCAGCTGGTGCCCACAGCCACTCACTTATTCTACTCCGCTGCACATTAAAGGAGCCCTCGAGTGGAGCCAAGCAACGCCAGCCAGCCAACCTGACAACAACACTCCACCTCCTCCTCATTTCCAACAGTTCCTCTTAGCACTTCCATGGACCCACCTTGGAGCTAATGATGCCAGCAGTTAAACCTGGATCCTAATATTTTCTTGGTCACTTTGGAAACACTGTGGAATTATTTCTGTCCGGGCAAAAGTAATTTAATTCATAATGAGTGAGTATTTGGGGGATCTTTCAAGGAAATTTAGTTGTTAAAGGCACCTGTTCGGACCCTTTTGAAGGTAGGAAGTGTCACCAGAAGAAGTGGGGAAACAAGTAAAAGAGAAGTGGAAGAGATGGAGGAAGAGAGGAGAGAAGGAAAGGGGTGGACTGAAGGGTCTTTGAAGGCCCAGTGTGTGAGAGAGAACAGAAGTGTGCCTAGCCCCAGGCAGCCTACAGCTCAGGCCCATTAGCTAGACTGACCTTGCCCGCGCCTTTGTCTTTGTGCTCTCCTCCCGCTGCTTCCCCTTCTCAAGCATTCCCTTTTTGTTGTCTCCGAGCGAGATTGGGAAGGGGGCCATATCTTTCAGCTCTCTAAACCTCCCAACCCCTCCCCATGGTACGACTCCAGCCCCCCCAGCTAACACACCCCCACGCCTAGCCTGGAGCTTGTCCCTCAGAGGGCTCTGTACAGTGACACGCCTAGCCGGTGGCCACCTCTGCCCCGACAAGAACTTGGCTGGAGCGGTCAGTGCCCCGAAGACCCCCAGAGAAAATGCTACATATCTGGGGGCCCAAATCATGGCGCTGCAGGCCTTGCATACGTGCACCCACTCTGGGCAGCCTGCCTCTTTATTGCCTGCCTCTCATTTGAGAGGATGGAGACTGGCTGCCAAGTTTTGACACCGCCACATATGGCCTCCTCCATCAATCGGACTAATCAAGCATCAAGGGGAGGCAGGACCAGCTTAATTGCCAGCCAGATATAGCTGCTCTCACTTGACGTGCAACCTGAAATAGAAACAGGTCTAAGGAGACATGACAGAAGATAAATGAATGCGGCCATTGTTCTAATAATTGTATAAAAATGCATTTCTTTAGACTGCAATTCTTAATCGCCACTCTACACAAATAACAGGTAGTGCAATAGATGCAGTTATTTCAACACAGCAAATCAAGGCTATTGCAAATATTGCCTTAATATAGCATCATCCACTCATTAAAATGTGGATTATGTTCACATTTGTAATGTTTGATACCTCAGGTTAAAGAAGTGTACAGTGAGTTGTTAGGGAGTTTTTTTTTTTTTTTTTTTTTTTCCCATGCAGGCTGCAGTGCTCTGCTCCTCCAGAGTCCTTGAGGCATTCTGTCTGCCTCTGCCTAACTCTCTCAACTTCCTGTTTCCCCACACCCCCCACTGGGGTAGCAGCCACGGAATAACTTAGCACATGGAATGAGGAGGCGAGATCAACAGCAGTGATCCATTCATCTTGAGTTTCTCCTGTCACTCTCTCTTTCCGTTTGTAAACACTGAGGGTCTGTGGTCAGAATGGCCTTTTGTCCACTGTGTTTTTCTGTATCCCTCTCTTATTCACTTCAAAGGTAACAAGTGACAGATGTCTGTCTTCTCTGCG
Organism: Atherinomorus stipes; assembly: GCA_023101725.1. Classification (NCBI taxonomy): domain Eukaryota; kingdom Metazoa; phylum Chordata; class Actinopteri; order Atheriniformes; family Atherinidae; genus Atherinomorus; species Atherinomorus stipes. Next base: position 1,235,808 of record JALJCO010003968.1, on the reverse strand, counting down.
GTCTTAAACTCCGAGGCTCTGCGATAGCATCTGGGCTGAATGTCAAACTGTGAATCTACCCTGAGAACGCACTGTGGTTATGCCAAGCTCATTGTTATTAATGTCAGGGACACTGCCTACAGAAGTATTTAAGATACTCCCTGTAGTTCCCAGCAGGGTGCAAAGGGGTGGGGGCAGGGGTTTGGGGCATGTAAATAGAAATGATGGGCAAAGATTTTAAGAAAAATATGGAAACCGATAAATTGTAATACAGGGCCAAAGTGAATGGATGAACAGCATAATTAGATCAAGATTTCATGGTGGGCGTGCAACTTCCTGGAGAATATGACTATATGTGAATCAATTTAGCCACAGGAGATGAGAAAAAAACAAACAAAAGAAAATGTAACAAGCTAAAGCAGAAGTTTAGCAGGATTAAAGAGTTCCTTAGAATTGCGGGAAGTAAGACGAGTGGCAAAGGTGATGATGTTCTGAGACTGTAATCACAGCACAGTGCTGTGTTTGCTTAACTCTCACTTCTCGATTGCTGCCTGCTTTTGGTATTTACATGTTTAATTGAGAAGTGTGCTGCTGGTTTCTCCTGCCCATCTGCCGAGTCCCTTCCTCTTATCAGGCTCATTCCTCAAACTGACAGCTCTTCCTTTCTGCATATCTCTCTTTCACTCCCGTGCCACTACACTACTAACTCCTCTCTCTCCCTTCCCCTCTTCCTCTTCAGTGTGTGAAGGCTGGATATGAGTAATGACAACACGTTTTCTCTCAAATCAAACCAATAAGTAGCAACATGCACGGCAGGCTCACAACAAAATTCTGCGCCGAAGGCATCGCATCATAGAAGTCTGTTGTGTGGTCCAGGTTTTTTCTTTTTTTTTTTTTTTTTTTTTTAACCCCACATCTAAATCATGTGGCTGTCAGACGCAACATGTGTGTCATTGTATCCCCATCAGCGTGTTTCATTGTACACACTACCACCTCTGAAGAGCTGCCTCTTATCAGTGGAGTGTCAGAAAGCCCCCAGCACCACCACCTCCTCCCCGCTGCCTTTCTAAATGCTTTTCTATTAAGAGCAGCGTTGTGTTCCTCTGATAGCTGCAGCTTCTCCACTTCATCATTCATAATCCCAATGGGCATCAATGGACTCATAGCCTCGCCACACCAAAGGCTTTGTTATTCAGCGCAAATGAAAACAACCGGAATGAGAGTGAGATTCTAAGGAATCCGCTAAAAGAGATGAGGAAATGGGCCAATAGGGCAAAAACACTCCAGTCATGAATAGACCACTCTACAGCAAGGCTCTGGTGCCACCTCACATGTTTGGAGTGGGCTTTTATTCTTCCAGGATAACAGAAAACATATGGAGGGCATTACAGAAGTGTAAAATAGCGCTACTTATGTGCCCTGTCTTTTAAATGCTGTTCTATTTTAGATAAATGCATGGTATGACAGAGAAAAACATTAAATTCCCAGAGGCAGACAAGTGTTCTGCAAATCAAGTCTTGAGAGCCAGATGAGAAAACAAGGAGGAAAAATATCCACCACGCTACATTATACTGACGGCATATAGGTTAACTTTTACCAGATTTTAAAAAAAGAAAAAGTCCAAACTGATGTTCCCGCCCTTCCCAGCATGCAGAAGTCCCGCTGGGGGCCTCAATGTGATCAGCAGCATCCCCACTACGTCTCCTCATTATTGAGTAAATAGGTTTGGGCATGTCCTCAGTAAACAAAGCCAAGACTGACAGTTAAGGGAGTGAGAGGAGTGGGAGGCAGCCTCGTTCCCAATTAGAGTCGCCTCAGGCAAAACTTTAAAGAGGAGATCAATCCTACAGATCGCTAAACTGATCCTGTCACAGGCTGGGGATATTTAAACCGTGGTGCTGAGCAGAGCGATGCAGGGCACTTCTCAGTACAGTTTGACTGTGTGTGCTAATGACTTGGGGGTAGGCTCTCTCACCAGGACACACACCCCACAGCGAGGCGGCTGTGATTGACGGGTGAAATCGGACCTCAGCTGCAGTTCTCGGCACAGTAGGGGCCAGATGGGGAAATAGTGATTTGCGTTTTTTAGTATGCAGCTCCTGCACTTACAGATATTCCCTAATTGTCTCCCTTACTTACCTGAGAGGCCGTTTCCCATCACAGATGCAGAGTACATTTCAAATTAACCCAGGATGTTTTGATTTTTTTTTTTCCACACCCGACACCTTTGAAGCAGACTTATTAAAATGTGCCAGTGGGGCTCATCCCTGTCCATCTACTGGAGGTAAAAAGGGAGAGAAAATAAAGGGACCAACATGAGCTGAATGAAGCGGGTGAGGTGGAGATGACACCTGAATTAAATCGCATCGCCACTTCATGACATCCAGCCAAAGCTTCAGATAGAGAATCTTTGACTACAAGTGAGAAGCTGGCATACTCCAACTCCCAGGCACACATGAGAAATGTGTAATGAGCTACCAGGCTCTCTGCAACTGCAGAGGAACTGAACATTTAAATGAGCGAATGATGCATTATGTATATCACTGAGGTTCCTGTGCAGGAATTAATCATGATCATAAAAGCCACAGACAAAACAACATACTCAAGCCTTTCCTAAATAGTTGTGATCTAAAGCAAAACAAATTCATTTTTCATGCCATTAAAGATAAAGAAAAATGTAAAAGGTTTGGTTTTGCTTCTCTGCATCTCATATTGAGAGTCATTCACTTTCAACTTTATTTGCGGATTATTGCAAATCCCCGGTACAAATCATATCATGAAATCATGTAGCTGGGACATTGGATGTGTTCTGCTAATGCTCAAGGAAGATCCCCTGAGGGAGCCATTGAGTGGAGGAGAAGGAAAAGAAAGGGAAGGAGAGAAGCAGATAGAGGGAGAGAGGACGAGAGAGAGGTGGAGAATGGGTTACAGGATGGGGAAGAGGGAGAAAGGCGGGAAAGAAATACAGAGAGGAGGGAGGGCGGCGGCAGTCAAGCTGCACTTTATCCTGACAGATCTCCTTTACACACTAATTTCCTTGTTAAAGAAGAGAAAATGGCACTCAATCCGGAGAAATCCTTTTCTCCTGGAGCAGGCCTGTCAGCTGAGGGATGAGTGGATACAAGCAGAGCTTTCCTCCTCAGGCGGGCTCCCCCTGGCACACACCAGCAAGGCTACCGCTCACAGCACAGCTCTCTATCTATAGCCATAATTAATACACCATCAGAATATAATGAACCATACCATGATACATGCATTTTAGTGGGGGCTGTCGACAGCAGTCATTTAGCTGCTTGTTGGAAATCAAATGTGAAGTGAATTGATTTTTTGATCATGTCATCTCCATCACAAATGGCAAACAAATAGTGTGTAAACATTTCATGCTCAGTTGCTGTTTATAAACATTCCTAATGACAAAATATTAAGCCTTCTCTCACAGATTCACAGTTACCAGGAAAGACAGTAAAATCCACGCGGGGCACCTCTTTCATCAAAACATATTTATCACTGAATTTGTAATTCAGCAAAGTGTATTAGCTTGGATTTGAAAAGGGGAGAAAAGAAAAGCCTCTTTTATTTTAAGTCAGGGGTGTTAGCTGTTCATTCTGGATGTTCTCATCTCCCAAGATTACTATTCGCGGGGTGTGTGTCAAGACTACTTTTCAGAAATCTCGGTAACAATTCAGATGCGATCGATAAGGAGTGACAGTTTATTCTAAGGCTTAGCACTGGCCAAGAAAAGAACGACTGAAGCATCAAGTTTAGAGGAATGAATTTGTTTTGTATTTGATTTTTCCATTAAATTTATCGCCACTTTAACTCTCCCCTTTCCCTTTCTCCTTCTCACTCCTTCCCTCTAACTTTCCCCCTCACTCTGTCACTCACATCGACAACAAGGCTGTAAACGGCTGTCAATTTCTCATCTGTGATTCCCATGTCTTCATTTTCATCCATTTTGATTGCTTCACACCCTATATCTATGATGCTTTTAGTGCTCATCGGTGACCTTGTGAGATGATGGGGAAAATTATAAAATAAATTTTCAGTGGCAGACTGAGGCTGCCCTTTATAACACTTCATCATATCTGCAGCAGACGGAAAATAGTTGCGAAACATTTTCTTACAAAACGGCCTAATGCTGGTTTGGCACAAAATCATATGGTAAATCTATTACCACTTTGTCAAGAGAAACCACTTGAGGTTTCCCACAGTGTAACAGCAGGAAAAGTGGGATATTGTAACCCTGAAAGTGCTGTCTGATTTCTCTTATTAAAGTGTTTTCAAAATCTTCTCCCTTCTTGGATTTAAGGGTCATTGAGAAAGCCAATCAGAGGGACAGACCAGTCAGAAAGCCAGCGGCGTGAACAGGACAGGAACCAGCTGATGAAATTCATCCATACTTCTCACTTATGATGACATGATTGATTTTCCCTCAGAGTGCTCAAATGTAGGATTGTCTTCCTACCCCCATCTCCTCCTCCATCCCGCCTCAATCTGCCCACCCACCCGCCACGCCAGCAGCTAATGGATAAAGCCTCTGTCTGTCTCAGGCATGGCGGAGAGTTGACGAGTGGAAGAACAACTGCAACGAATGAAGGGTGAAATCTGAGAGTGCAATTTTCCGTCTGTCAATCTCCCTTCAAGAGAACAAGTTGACCACCAATCAGGGGAGTCGATTTGGGGCTGGCGGCTGATGGGAGCACTCTGAGTGACAGCATCATGTCACTACATTAACACGGCAATGAAAGACATAAAAAAGGAATTTTCTGAAGAGCCTGGCTAGTTATTCCATTTCTGGATGTGATTTGGAGGGTTGGGGTCTTGCTGTTCTGCCTTAACAACTGAACAAACTAGCACGTTAATGCATAACGCATCATTCTGTAATGCATGGTTCTGAATTTGGGAGACTCCTATCATCCACAAGGTACTTCAAAATACAACCAATTAAACTTTACTTAATTATTAAAGGTAAGAAGTGAGGGAGAAACATGCCTTAAAAACTCTTGCTTGCAGTCAATTATGATAAAACTTTAATGAGGCTGGATAGAGAGCCATAAAAACTGATAGCCCCTCTGTCATGAATTATATATCCATATCGATTTTGTTTCTTTGCTATAAGAATTGCAGGTAATCGTATGTTACCACATGTAAAGTGCACTTCCCCAGCGAGGATAAATATTAACCATCAAATATATATGAGGTGTGTGTGCATTTATGACCAAGCTCATCTAGAAAATGAAGAGCAGGAATGTCGAGGCGAGGACCATTGGGAATGGATGAAGGGTGCCACTTCTGACAGTAGGAGAGACCCTTAGTGGTGCTGCCTTGATATGTTACCTAGTTAGCGTCACAAAGAGTGGAATAAATAGTTCTTTATTATTTGTGGTTGCCATCATGTCTCTCCTAATAGACAGGCTATACTGAGTTTAAACCACATTATCCTCTGCAAGACCATCGCAATTACTCTTGAGAGCTGGGTCTGATGTGTGGATAAGGCAGGTCGCCCATGTCTTAATGAACACAAACAATGTGAAATGGAGGAAGAAGCAGTGGGGGGAAAGATAATGGCAGGGGAGGTCTTGTTTTAATAGAGACAGCACTAAGTTGTTTGCTATGATCTATGCGAAGTCTGAGAATGTTGAAACCCCCAATGTTAGTTTGTTGTGATCTTTTTCATGATCCTATTATCCAATCAATCCGAGCCCTTTTCCCTGCATAATAGCAACAAGAGTAGGCGGAAATCCTGTTTAGTGGATCTTCGTTTGTAGACTCTCGTATCTTGTTGTCATTGTCAGAGAATCCTTGCTTGCTGGACACTCATGGAGGTTAAAGGGCACCAAACTGGATCACTGTGACACCCAGCGTGAGCGTTATCCCCAGCACAAATGGCTCAGAGCTGGATTAATTGATAAACTGCCGCTTCACTTCATTAGTCAGACAGACCAGGCTTAACGAACGAACATGGAGAGAGTGTCACTCTGAATATGTTAATCATGACCAGCCATTATGGGGCTCTTCCCTCTACCTCCTTGTCTCAGTCTGTGGCAAACTACAAAGACCACAGACTCACTTCAAACTGTGTGTACACTTGTGTAAAGCAAGGCTATTTATTGGTGACGATGGAAAAAAAAAAGAAAAATGAAAAAAAAGTGAGACAGACAGACTCAAGAGTGGTCCTGGTGTTATTGAATATAAATATATAATAACTGTGTAAAAAATGCATCATTTGGCCTTTTCACAAAGGCGGTTGTAATATAGCGCTAGGTGAGCACTGTACTTGACGTACACACTGGAGGTGAGGGTGTCAGGGGAGAGCTCGCCAGAGAGTGAGGAGGTTTTATTGTTGCCCAGCCCTTCCGCTTAAGTGCACATGGCTGGGAGGAAGCCGGGACCTCCAGCTCTGACCTCTGCGCATGTATATTTAATAGGCCATCAGTTGGCCGGGGCAGCGCTCTGATCAGGATTCAGAGAGGGGCTTTGAACACCCCTGTGTATTCCTGAGCGTGCAGCCTCAAGCTGCTCTCCCCAGCTGTGTCAATCCGACAGCACTGTTACAGGCACCCAGACAAGGCGCTGGGCACTCCACTGCTACCGCCTAATGACTACAGAAAAAAAAAAAAAGCAAAACAAACACAAAAACAATAACATTTGGCATATGGAGCTCTGCTACCATCTAATGAGTGGTTTTAAAAACTGAAATATTACACCAGCTGATATGTTGCGGGGTGTGTGTGGGATGAGTTTGGATTACATCAGCTATGCTATACAATGCTATGTTCCCCTTAATAATAACAAAAAAGGCAATCTCACGGTGACTGCTCTCCACACGCTGGTAACGATTGCAGAAACAAGACGGCAAACAGAGAAGTGCCACTCGTGTGTCTTCTCTTCTAACAAGGTATCACTACTCTTTGAATCAAATCAGCTTTGTGTGCGCATGTGTGTGTAAGTGTATGACTGCCATAGTGCACGCACGTATGTGTGTGTGAGTGCAGCTTAACGAGGGTGGTTCATTTGACAGGCAATTAGTTTGCGGAGCTGCTATTGACAGCCCCTGTGCTTGTGTTTGTTCAACAGCTCTGGGTGAGTTCCACGCTCCCTGGGCTACGTGACAAAGCACCTCCGACAGGGAGCTCCTGATCTCCACCGAGGCTCGGAGGCTCGCACTGTGAGGGGGGTGGATATGTGACAGCCTAGCAGAGAGAAGAGAGGAGAGCGAAGGGGGAGAGATACAAAACCCACAAGGGTCTATTAGGGGCTTGTTGCAAGTTAATGTAGCTACAACACACTTTTTGTGTCGTATTTCGAAAGGCCTGAGCAATGATGTTGTCATTTGTTGTTTGATTGCAGGGATAGCAGAGGGTAATCTTAGGAGACGCACTGGCTCTCACACTACATGCACACACATAAAAATGCAAAAGAGAGGAGACAAGGAGGTGGGGGAAAGCTGGAGGGAGATGGAGGAGAGGAAAAATATAACAAGATCCAAACACTCTTTTATCCTCGAAAATCCCATATTCTAATGCAAGGGCCCATCCCTCTTTTAGTTGCAACCGTTTCGTTTGTAGAGCCAAGCTCCAATCAATATCATTATTTTCACAGAGGATCGAAGTGCCTTCACCGAGTTAATGGGGGATTGAGGTGGTAAACGTTTACCCTCTCACTGTCAGCAGAGCACTGGTCCATAGTGGGCCAAGATGACAGCACTGGCCCCACTGTGGACACACTGTGTGGAGATGTCCTGTGGGTAGACAGGCTGCATGGACTGTCAACCGCCTGCCATGCCCTAGATGGCCTAACATATCAGCCACTTGAGTTAGAACAGCAGCATGGGCTTTGACTTCTGCAAGAGCTAACAGAAACAAAACGACGAGTGCTGGCAGCCACACTGCTGCTCTGCTTCATATTGTTATTGTTGATACAAGAAAAGAAAAAATCTGGAAATAAAACTGTTTTCCTGTATTTTTTTTATTTAACAAGATTATTCCATGTAATGCTGATGCAGTTAAGTACAATATTAAATAACATGATGCGTTAACATGTCTTTGACTACGGATCAGCTGCTCTGTCCGATTTTCGAGAAATGGAGACTAATCTGCAGCTGGCAACTGCAAAGCAAATTCTCTTGTATAGCAGCATATGCTAAATAGCTCTTCAAGCGCACAGATGCATTGCTGTAAAATACTTCTCATGTCTGCGTATCTGCATCTCCCAGATGGGTCCCAAGCTGTGCCAAACTGCATCTCATCAACTGCTATGAACTATGGCATCACATGACCACAGGAGATATGTGGGGTCCTATTCTGTCCTGCCTTGGCACAACACGGTCAAGCGATGCATCATCAGGAAGCCGCCACTTTGTCATAATGGAGGTAAGTAGAGGAAGCAAGGGAAACTGAGCCGTTACTGCTCAAAGTGTTGAAAGTTGTGCGCAATAAACAGGAGAAAAGAACAGGACTTATGTCAGTTTCTTTTACTTTGGAAAAAAGAATAATCAGCGGAGCACAAGTTGATCTGGGTTTGCATGAGGGTGTGACAGAGCAGTGAAAGATTTCATGGGACGTTGCCACATGATTCATTGAGTTATTGGTTTCCGCCCTGTTTTAATCGCTGGCGGTCCTGAGCCAAAAAATCTCGGAGGATTCCGGAGTGTTCTTTTCTCCACCATTCAACAGAATGGAATTTGGTCTGCAAGTGCCTCACGTCATTCGAGGCGTCCTTCACAGTTTTGGGGGCCCTAATTCAAACCACATGGAGGCCAGCGTCCGGTTACGGACCTCTGGAAAAAAAAAAAAAAAAAAAGAAAGGACACATTCCCATTGGCTGCTTCAGGATGGGAAATGGGGTGTCTTGATGGAAAAAGATAACAAACACATCTAAGTAGGAGTCACAACATAGCCAAAGCACACACACACACATTCACATGCAAAAATATACATGCACATGTTCATACACAGAGACATATACAAATATACATGCATATACACAAATATACACACGGACTGTGAAACATGCACTTATGGTCCTGCAAAAGCTGTTTGCCTGACATGATGGAAGAATGAGCAGCAGGCTCTGTAATATTGCCCCTATTCTTCATTGACAAGCATATATATTTTTTGCTGTTCCCAACTGACTTTGCAGCACTGAACTCCATTTATGAATTATCTGACATATTTCCTGCTATTTTTTTGACAGGAGTACTCAGAGGAAATTTCAAGGCACCTTTCTCCTGACAAGTAGAAATATCAATATTTGAATAAATTGCAGATTTGGATCTCCTCACATGGATGCTCTCCAGCAAGAGAAAGTGTGTGTGTGTGTGTGTGTGTGTGTGTGTGTGTGTGTGTGGTTGCATGACTGTGTATTTGTGCATGTGTGTTTTTGCTTGTGTGTGAGTGAAGGGAATGGGAAAGGGTTTGTTTCATTCTGTTACCACAGTCTTATCCCCCTGAGCCCGCAGGCAGAAATCTGTATGCAGCATTTCATTAGGAGAGAGCTCGACTGAGTGACATGTGAAGCACACCTCGCCGTCGACCTGATGAAGTTTACTTCTCTCAAACGACAAAAAGCCACTTTGTAGACTAGCCCTTTTTTCCACAGAGGAAGAGAGGGGTTGATGGCAGAGCACCAATAAAAGAATCATGAATGTTGTTTCACAGAATGACAGGTCTATCTGTGCACAAATATTTCTCTTTGAGAAAAATGTAAGCTTCAGAGCTTTTTTTTTCCCCCTCACCTTTTAAAGTAGATTTGACTTGATAGAACTGACAGTGTTGGAAATATGATCACCTAAATTCTAAGCCTTGCAGAAAACAGCTGACAGGAGGAACAAAAGGGAGAACAGAAACAGATTGTTCTTATCTTACAGGAGTGGCGAGTTTTATGTGAGGAAAGTAGCATTTCACCCACTGAACTAAATAACTTACAAACAAATACACCGTTGTCCTACAACCTTGATAAATATACCATCTGTGCATCAGAGGTCAATGTCAAGCATCCATAACACTCAGTGCTGTCCTCTTAAAGCTGCTGGTGTTACGTATGAGAGACTTCTGCCTATCTGTCTCACTCTGTTTAGCTGCAGTAGCTGCCATGCTGTCTGCATGTCTGCTGCCACCGCTGATAGATCACTCTCCCTGCCCACCCCTTCAACCTGCCCCCTCCTCTTTGCACCCCACCATCATTTCAGGGAGGCTGAGAAATGGCTTAGCCATGTGAGGTTACTCAGGTACCGAAAAAGGCTGTGACCCCTTGACCCCCAGAGGCGACCTTCCTGACCGGAACGCCATACTTTCTCCCTCTCCAACAGAAAACAAAAACAAATCTTATCGTGCACCTCCGCCAGCTCAAAGGGGGGAAAAAAAGGGGGAAAAAAAAACCCTCTATCAGTGCGAAGCTTTGACAATCATCTATCCACATGACCTGTGATTTCACCGACAGGGTCTGCTTGACACTGGCAACAGAGAGGTGACGGCACGCAGGTTGTCCATCTCTCGCCTCGCCTGCCCTTATCTCCTCTCCTCTCCATCTCTCTTGTCCCTACGCCTTGTGTGCACAACTTAATAAGCAAGCAAGGGGTAGATTCCCATTATGGAAACCCTGGAAAATGGCCCGGACATTTTCCCCCATATCTGGGATCTCCATCTGGAGAGCGCACCCTCGCTCTCACTGCCCCCCTCGTCCAATCTCAGTGTGTGTTCTGGTGAGCCTATGCTGCCGAGATGGCTTTCACTCTCCACTGGCTACAATGAGATTGGCCCACCAGGTTGACTCTATTCGAATCGACAACCCATTTCAATAACGTAACAAAACAGAACAGAGTGGTGATGCTGAATAAAACATTTTTGAAGAGCGCCTGGGGGGTTAAGATGGGATTTTAAATGATCTAAATTTGTAAGATTTCAGCACATTTCAGCTTAAACATTCATTTATCTCCACGTAAAATAAAACTGTCTCATACTTAGTGATTTAATAATGGAGTGCTGTTTAGTTTCCCACTAGCCTGAACTGTGTGCCTGTATAAGTGCTTCCACATCAGGTAGGGCTGCTTCATAACTAAACTATGTAGTTAACAGACTAATAAAGATTACACTGAGGTCAGCAAGTCACTAATCCCTAGCATTATTAGTAAAAACACAGCCTACAGCTTACACCATGCACCTCATCACATCTGAGTGCCTATGCACGTGCATAAGGTCCGAACATAATATGGTGTGACTTAAACCATACAATGAGAAGAGAAAATAAATATGCTAAGAGCACCAGGGGTGGACCGGGCCAGGCCTCTGCAGACCTATGTCATCACTCCCTCTGGTCTCGGCTGCACTCCCCACCCGAGCGAAAGGCTCAATGATTGCGGAGGCTCAGCTTCCCTCTAAGAAAGCAAACCGGAGCTGCAGTCCAAACAAGGCCGAGCCAGCAGTGAGGGAGCACAGCCACACCAGGCAGCTCGGGTTTAGCATCGCCTCCGACCTGGCTGGCCCCTGGGCTTGCATTAGTCCCCCAGCTCTGCCTCACCAGGACAAACAAACAACCGCCACTTACACAGTCAGGGACGAGCAGTGAGGCAGGGAGAGCTGATGCCACCAGCACTGTGCAGAGGGGAACTTGACCCAATTGGATTTGCTTTATCACCCCATATAATGACTCCCAGACTGGCCTGTTCCAGTGGTCGAAAATAAAAGATTACAAAAAATATCTGCTTGCCTGCCATTCTGAGTTTGGCCCAAAATGGGCAGCTCCCCCAAAACAGATGGGGAGGCATCTCAAAAATGTTCTCTGCCTCTGGGGACATGTGGTTTTCCCCATCATTATATAACTGTAAACTCCTGGATGTCAGAGATTGGGGATAATAACTTTCAGATGTTGGCAGCCCAGGCCAAAGCTGGGACCTGCTGGATGGGAACAGTTATTTGGCAGAGGAGAGGAAGTCCGAAAGATTAGGACTAAGATGTGACAGGGAGGAAAGTGGATCTGGCTGGAGCTCAATGGGTCGTCTTGGTCTGCTCCAGCATGTTCGGCATTGTACCGGGCCCTAATGATGAGGCAGGGGCTCTGTGTGTTCAGGTGGGGGGGATAAAAGAATGAGAGATAAATTAATATCAAAACCACAAGAAATCATGTTATTGTGTTAACATGCTAAAATCAAGCTAAAGTGATCCACCACTTTTAACTTTCCCTTGCAATTCTCTTATAGATTTGATATGACAGTTTTAGCACTCCCGATTGCCGTGCAGATGTGCCTCTAATTCAGAAACAGACACACCTCTTTCAATAAATGAGTTCTTATAGAGGTGTCATCCTGTTAAACCGTTTTTATTGGTTTGTATCACATGGCGGGAGAGGATCATTGTTCACGGTTGCTAGATGCTGGTGTGGTCAAGGATTGGTCGCTTCAATTCTTTGCTCCTCAAATGAAATGAAACATCTCCTCATATTTTTATGTATTCCAGCTGGTCGCTGCATGGTAAAAAGCCGCACAGTCCTGTTTTTCTTCTTTTTGAATTTTTTTTCCCCCTTGCTTTAAGGTATCGATCGCAGTGCTGAACAAGCAGAGGAGTGTTTTTTATTGTAAATCAATACTGATCGATCTGCAGCCTGGGTGTTGAATATGGATCAATATCACACCAGGCTGTGGAGGAGATCTGATTTCAATTGGCAAGAGAAGCCCGCAGCAGGTTTCCATCAAGCGGTAATTCAAGACATGGGAACATAAGTCAGATGGATTGATATAGACTAGCCAGGACCTTTCTTGCCACTGAACCAGCACAAGGAAATTTCTGTCATATATCATTAACGCAGTTGGGGCAGGCAGTAAAAAAAGAGGGGGAGCGGAGTACCTCAGTGACCCTCAATGAAGAGCTCTGGTCAAACATTGAATAAACGCTCCATTATTAACGTGCACGTTGTGCTTTTTTTTTATAAAGAATAAAAAAGTAACCGAGTCTAACAGTAAAAGCTGAAGCTTGACTCTCTGCACACACACACACACACAACACAATGCGGTCATGTTCTGTGGAACTTCTGGTTCTGATTATGCAGAGGTCAGCCTGAGAATCATACTGTAAGCTGTTATTAATTTACTGAACAAATGTCCAAGAGAAAACCGGTGAATGGTGAAATATTTTTGCTACACTTATCATATGGTTGATCTTTATTAAACCTGCACATTTGTTTAATTTAACACAGCAACAAGACACGTAATATGATTTAACGCACGTGTTGCTAAAGCTCATCGAGCGTGTGTATATGTTAAAAAAGCTGGTCACCTGGTTCATTCATCACTTGTTTGTGATGCTTGAACAGAAGGGCACTGTTCCAAATGACAGCATTGTAAAACAATAAAAACAGAGCTATAGTTAGAAATAACTTGTCACTTTTAATAAATGACACTGGTTCAGGGCTCTTTCTCTGGGGCTTCTACTCCGATACATCCCAGGCACCCCTGGGGCCAACAGAGCAGCAAGCAGACCAGCTCGTTTCCCCGAGGTAACTGATGACCCTATCCCTGAATTCCCCCATCTTTGTCCTGTGACCTCACACCAGCGGGAGCAGGACCATGTCCGATGAAATCTTCAGACTGCTTCCCATCCTAATCTTGCCCGTGTCACAGTACAAATTGCTACATTCAGAAAATGGAAATAGATTGAGGTGGAGGTGGAGGGAGGGACAGACAGAGGTAGGGAAAAAGGAAAGGGAAGGGGGGGAGCAGAGGAGTGTGCATCGACAACCAGTCCCCTAAGAAAAATACTTGAGGAACGAACGACTCGGGAGATCCCAACATGGAATCACATCTCAGCGAACATATTGATCTGATTTACAAAACCTCCACTCTAATGCGAAACAAATGGCGTGGGCGTGAACTGGTACTTAACCATAAAACCCCAGCATTACTCCGTCTCCGATGAAATACCACATATATCCCTCACCGGGGCCTAATGTGCTGTTTTACGGCCAGATACGACTGAGGTTGACCCAACAGTTTGTTTGACAATTAGGGGAAACCTAATAAGGATTGAATGGGAGCGAGAACATGCCAAAAGAAAGAAATGGGACCCTTTTTTTTAAAAGGAAAAAAAATGACACTCACATAAAAAATATAAGTTTGAATGACATAAATGTGATTCACAAAATCAGGCGCCGTTTGCCAAGGCTCTTGCATCATTTCAATATTACTTTAAGAAACCAAACATCTTCAAAACAGCTACAAAGTTCAATTATAAAAGAGTGCTAAATATTTGAGGAGTGGCATGTTTAATTTACTTCAGATTTAATTTCAACAATGTAAGGTTTTCACTCCGGTGGCTCATTGCAAAACTGTGTCAGGGAAGTATGAATATAGTTTAATGGATTGTTTTCTTTCATAATATCAAAATAGATTACTTACATTGCTCCACAGCTGGATTTAAATCACATGAACACCGTTGTAAACCAAGTTAGTGAATGCAACAGAAGACAACAAACTTTAACAACATATAAAACACGCACACAAAAAAAACACATCTCTGATAACCTTTTCTTCCTCCTCTTTGTGTATGTGTATGTGTGTGATTGTGTGTATACAAGGTCCAGTGTTGCTCTTGGCCCAGCATTCATCCCATCACCCCAGCTCTGGCCTTGTTTCTGTCAGCAGTGAACCAGGGGAGTAAAGAGTAGGAGGTGGAGGGGGGGAGAGAGAGAGCAAGAGAAGGAAAGGAAGAGAAGGAAAGAGGGAAAGAGAAGGGGGGTGGTGAAGGGGGGAGGGGTTGTCTCCATGGACAGATGGACTGCTCTTTCTCAACACATGTGGAACCATGTTTCGTCTTTCACTGCCGTCAAGCTGGAGCCGAATCCGTCGCTCTGTTGGCCCGCGCCACTCTTTCGTACTGCACACCTCTCTCTTTAGCACAGCACACACACACACAGAAACACACGCATGCACACACGCCACACAAACATCTCCGTCTTTCTCTCTGCACACATGTTAAAGTCATCACCCCTGCTCAGCGCTAGTAAAACACAACACCCCCGGCTTCTCTGCTGTTGTCAAGTCTTGCCATTAGCTGATGCCACTGGGGAATCCTACCCAAGTGAGGTGGGTGTCCCTCGGGAACATCAGGCACCACGTTACATTCAGCCGCCACTCATGTGAACCCAAACATGTGAGCATAATTTGGAAAATATCATTTATACTGTGCGTCTTTGTACGTGTCTTGACATTTACAAACTGCGATAAAACCGACATGAGGGAGGAGGGAATAGAAAACACGGCGAGAATAATTTGAGGTAATGTTTTGCTTAGTGAACAGTATTACCCAATCCTGGATGTTGGAGCACTGGGAAGGAGGTTCTGGCTCTGGGGCTGCAGAGAGGGTCTGGGTTTCATTTTTCGGCAAGTGCAAGCCAAAGGAGAGCTGCCAAGTACAGCTTTCGCTCTCAACACTTCCTGCTCTTCCTACTCTGGCTCAGGAGGAGACAGGCTTCACTCAAACATCACGTTGACTTAGGCAGGGGTGGCCAGTTTATTCTCCCATTTCTCAATGGGCGTCAAAACTCACATCTGTCTCATGAATTACGCCAAACACCTCCATAAATGTAACACCAAGATGGATATACTAATAAGCCACAAGTAATTAGGTGGCTGCAGGTGTTTGCATGCATGTGCAAATATAATAAGAGGGCATTTCCTATACAAGTTAACAGCTTTAAATGATTCCCTGTAAAGTATATAAAGCTGTAGTGCAGGTCCCGCAACTGACAGGTGTTATACAAACAAATGATAGAAACAAGAAACCCACAACAACACTGACCCTACACTCTGCATCATTTTCATTAAAGATAGCAGGAGCACAATCCTAGATTAACACTACCTACTGAGTGCCATCTTAATTGCCCCTCTGCAGATGCAGTGAAAACATGTCATTTAAGTACTTCATAAACAGACTTCTCTTTGCAGGTTATCAAGACAGCCGCTCAGCGAAAACACACCCCCTTTTCCAATGCTGATGTGCAATTAAAATGGTTTTAGAAATCCTCTTTGACAGTCCAGGGCTTAGCCAAAAATGTAAATGACATTAAAGGAGACAATGAATTTAATTTTGTTTAATGTCCCCTTTCGCTGATTCTCATTTACATCACATTTCCACATAAAGGGCTGACCTTATAAATACTGGCATTTGTTCAGCTTTTGGAGGTAATCACGGTTCTGCAAAAACCAGATGGGAGCACGCAAATTTTCCGATTTGTTTCTTAGAAGGCCGAGGGAACGGCGCGTGAGGCGTTCTAAGGCTGCAGTCTTTTGTTTCTGGTAAACAACTTGACAACAAGTCAAGTGCACTCTGGGAAATGACCTCGTAGGTGTTCCGCAAATGAACGATAACGCAAAGTCATTTAGAAAATACAGGCTCGCTAATGAGGGACATAACAGAAAGCTAAGCAAAATTTACATTAGGCCAAATTTTAATTGCATTAACACACGAACAGGTGCGGCGAGGCCTTTATAAATGAGCTAAATGAATAAAAGCCTCCCACAGCACAACCATGTGTGCTGACCAAAAGGAGACGAGGGAAAGGGGGAAAGGAAAAAAAAAACAGGGAAAAACAAGTCAATGTCATGAATTATTCAGTGGCTGGGCTGCACTCCAAAGGTCAGCGCTCTTTGACCTTTGTGACAGGAAGTGAAAGGGAGTGCCGTAGCCACTGGAATAAATGGAGCTGACATGTTTAGGTCTACTTCACAAACTGTTTGTGAATGGTGGCGTAAATTGAGTCAGGATGTTTAACTCCACGAGCAAGCATTAAAACCAGAATTCTCATACACCTTAACATGGCAAGCCTCCGATCTGCTTGCAGAAATTGCCCAGTCGTGCCAGAGTAAAATGTGACCCCTGAACCCCGACAGGCAGAATGAGTCATTTTCTCTCGTCTTTGAACAACATGCGCCGTCTTATTACAAAATCCATGTGTAAGCCTGAGCAATGTATCTAATCTTTCACACAAGAGAAGACAAAGTCAATATGCAGAAGAGTGAAGACAGATACCAGACCAGGAGAGTCATCGTAAATTGAGTTATGTTTGGATATACACTCCGCGTACTGTAAATGGGAAAACCATCTAATCAGATATTGGGTACCTCATCACTATAACTCTAAAGACTCAAATTACTGACTAAATAAACCGACACCCCCACTTACTTTAAAGTGCCATTAACTTATAAAAGTGACATCTGTAGCACTGCTGGATTTATGCACACTGCAAAGTGATGCAGTCATAGCAACAATGCTGCAATTATTCTCCAGATGCATTTGCTGCTTCTTTTATCTGATGTGAGCACCACCGAAATATTTTCAATTTTTAATTTTCAGATTTAGCGTTTGAAGAAAAAGAAAGTACAATCACTTCACTGACATACCATAGATATATATTTTTTTCCTTTTAGACTAAAATATGCACATACTTTTTCAAAGAACATTAAGAATTTGAGTCACAGCGCATACAAAACCACTGAAATGCAACAAAACTAGGGCCTTTCTTCATCCAAAAATGAATATAAATAATGCAAGGGCATCAAATGTAAGTGCTGAAATATTTAAAAACCAAGCAGAGCTGAAACTTTGTGACAGCTGTTGGGCCTATATCTAACCAACTTTCTGTTTTTTTTTTCTTTCTTTTTTTTTTTTTTTAAGAGAATCCTTCCTCTTTAGAAATCTGAGTGAAAATCTGTATCAAAACTCAGAGAGAAAATAGGGTAAACAGATGTCTGGCTTGACCGCAGGAAAATAGGACACATTTGGAATGATAAGTTTCCCAAACTCCGTTGGATATGCCAGATCCATGGGAACGCCAGTTAATGTCTCGCTAGATGCCAGCTAGCTGTGTGCGCTTTCCCCTCTTACCATCTGGGAAAATGTTACAGAGAACGAACGCCATCAATGATTCACTCCAAATCTGTTTCTTAAGGTTCGCCCATGCTACTGTTTCTCTCGGAAATGTGGCGGTGCTAGCTGGTTTTCATGCTGTAATTGTAGACAGATGAGACGTGCCTGATTCAACAATCAAACCTCTCCTCTAGGTTTATGTCACTCAGCTATGTTCTACTCAATTGGAAATAATCAGTTTCTGCCAGCAGCGACCACAGTACAGGTGCCTCTAATGATGTGCATGAGAAAATGACAGATGTAACAGAAATGGCTGTAAAACATGGAAGCTTTAACTAAAAGCTTAACCATATGCACCATGGGAAAAGTCAAGTAATTGCACTAAATAATCTTAAAGTAAGTAAGCCTACAGTGTGCTCTGGTCATGACCGTAACTCTTGCTAAACCCTGCAACCTTTCACAAGCACCCCTCTCTGCAAGCCTCCCTCAGTCACTGGGAACCTGTGTGGGTCTGTTAGGGTGAGCTGACGGGCTCATAGTTACGACATGGAGACAATGGGAGGGTCTAATGAGGAACATATGCTTTTGTGTTTCAACAGAGCTGCTCATTGTGCAAGGAAAGGGATACTCTACTCCTATTCAGACTCGTCACAATGAAAATCCGAGCCCTCCCTGAGCCAGTTGAGCTTACAATATCCATCCGCTTCTTTTTTCCCCCCCCCTGTTCTTTTTTTTTTCCCACCCCTTCTTCTTGACTTTAATTCTACATGCATTCATTTTACTTATTGTACTTAAGTTACATGTTTTGTCCCGCAGATTGAAGAACAATGCAGCGCCAAACTCTAAAGGGTAAAAAGGCAGCAGAGCAGCACAAAGCAAGCATGAAAGCAGCGGAAATCCGGCAAGAGTGGGCATCTCAAGTTTTGTGTTTATATTTGCGGTATCGTCTCGTCATTAATAAATGCACCTGACTAATAAATGGACAATGCGTGTGGTAGCAGACAGCCTCTCCTTACAGCAATGAAACCATGAAAATATAAACATTCACCCTCAGCAACAGCATAAACATACACTAGATGTGCATGCATGTGTGCGGAGGTGTCTGTCTGTCTGCATTTGTGTCCTCATCTGAGTGTGTATCTGTGTTTATCTACATGTGTGTCTGCGTGAGCTTGAGTTCAGACAGCAGTAGCTCTGGTAATCCATCCAGGCTCCCAGGGCAGCCAGCTCCTACTTCCTGATGCATGAGAAGCCGCTGGAGTGGAGTGGCAGCAACAACTGCTCAGCCCTATTTGATTACTAATAAGAGAGTTGTCCCCTCTGTCAGATACCAGGCATTCTCCGCTAAGCAAACAGTGATTCCGGCTAGTCAAACATTAGCATTGCTGCCTCTCCTACTACGTGGCGAGAGTTACATTGAGAACGGCGCTCAAACTACACCCCCCACCTCACCTCTATATCCACCACAGACACACAAACATACACACACGTGCATCCTCATCCACCTACCTAAATGTATTCACACTGACCAGAGCGCAGAGTTCTGCCTGTTGTGTGAGAAAACTGTCACTGCCTGGGAAAAGCCCATTTATTGTCCCTCTTTAGAAAGCGGGGGTGATATAAATGCAACTTTCCTTAAGGCGAAGAACAAAACAGCAAACATAAAATGTTTATACCTTCTAAAACCAAACTTTAATGGCATCAAGCTCACAGCTAACTCAAGAAAAGGAGACAGTCAATGATAGACAATCGACAGTGTAAGCATCACTGTCATAAACAAAGACAGGAAGCCAGCCAAATAAATGCAAAGTTGCCGAAGCTAATTAGGAGAATTCCCAGCGTGATCCTCTAGTGATTGAACCACCTGTGATTGAACAAACCCTATCCAGGTGGTGACCGCCCCTCAGTGCACAGGTACCTGGGAAAGACGCCCCCTCAGCCGCTCTCACAGAATCACCCACAGTTCCCACACTGTGGGCTGGAAGATGCAAGTCAGCCCAAGTGGGCCGTCTGGTACACCGGGAGGGATCTAATTTGTTCACTAGCTCATCCATGTGCCTGTTCATCCACTCAGTCACTCATCCGTTTAGTCAGCGTGGCACTCACTCATTCACTTACTCATTACCTGTTCACACACACACACACGCGCACACACACAGGACGCTGCACACAGCCTACCTGTCAATGATCACTGGGTCTGACGGGGTCTCGTTCCTGTTTCCACAGCTTTTCTTGTCACAGCATCGGCTGCAGAAACACAGAGAGGAGATTTTAAAGACCAGAAATATTTTGCTAAAAAATTAAAAATACATTCACTTAGTGCATCTGAGTGGTTTTTTTATATTAAAGGGAGGGGGGATGCCATGAGACTTTCTTCACTCAATCTATCTAGTTCCATTGATGCTGATGGCTGATAAAAATGGTGAAAACAACATGTTGTGTTGTTTGGCTTAGTGTTGAAGGGGAGGGGTGTGGGGATTGGGCCAGGAGGCAGGGGAGTCACTTTTCACAGCTTCAGCTTTTGTTTACCTCTAATTGCCAAGCTGCTATTTCTGAGGGAGATGCAAGGTGCCACCCTCAACCAATATTTCTGCAGGGCATTTATCAATTATGGCCTCAAAAGCACTAATCTATCTTCCAGCACATGTTTCAAGCATCTCCTCCCTGAGTCTATAGCTAGCTGCCTCTCACTTCTTTGATTGGGACTTGAATCAGAGCTGCAAAAATAAACAAATACATAATCTCAGCTTCCACTTGAAATGAAAACATTGAAACATATGTGAATAAGATTGATTTATGCCATATGGTGCAAAGAGAAAAACAAAGATTCTGTGCATAGCTACTGTCAGTCAACAACTGAATATCCCTTATTCACAAGAGGAAATAATAAAGATGTTCACAGATGAAAAATATAAAAGAAAATGTGTAATTCAAAAGTAGTGCACTCCAAGTCTTAAAAAAGGTAGAACTAGATGGCATATAAAAAAAAAATCTTATTTTTATGTATAGATGTGGGAATAGGCTGCAGCTCTTGTAGGAATTTTATTCCGCAGCAAAATACACTTCCTCATGACCAAAAAAAAAAAAAAAAAAGGAAAAATTACCTCTACAGAACAACCATATTCAGCGTGTCACAAATAAGTGATGGATGCATGTATAAATTGAGCGTGAGTGATGAGTTTATGCATGAAAAAAGACAAATCATTCTCAGCTCTCATGCTGCTCTTGCTCTCAAGCAGTAACTTGAACAATGCACCGGTGCAACAAAGCAGAGGTTAACCGACAGTATCCAAATTCAATGTTCACAAAGCTCATGCTGAGCTCAACAATAACAACAAAAGGCGTTTTTCCTTTTAGTATCAATGACTCCGATGAATAGCAGCGCAATATGAGCAGTTGAGATTTATGTGGTTAAATGACACTAAAAGGCTCGCTGATCAGTGTTGACAGGTGGGATCAACCAAGAAATGACTCTGTGCTCAAAAGAAAAAAAAAAATTCACGCAAAGCACGATAGCATGCAGCATTTATGTGTAACTGAAAACATATTGTCTCTGACAGGCTTAAATAGTGGCATGCAGCTCTTAAAATATTAAAATTTAAAAGAGAAAAAAAGAAAAGAAAAATTACTTCTGTGCTTTGTCACTGTCTTTTTATTATACACTCCAGTTCCTCTCAGTAAAAAAGACTGTCAGCTCATTTTCACTGTCATATTCATATCAAAGTTGAATCACATCCTATCAAAGTTGGCAATGACAGAAGCTCTGTGTGTGTATGTATGTGTGTGTGTAA
The DNA here is from genome assembly GCA_023101725.1 of Atherinomorus stipes. Taxonomy (NCBI): domain Eukaryota; kingdom Metazoa; phylum Chordata; class Actinopteri; order Atheriniformes; family Atherinidae; genus Atherinomorus; species Atherinomorus stipes. The sequence goes on along the minus strand of JALJCO010003968.1, from coordinate 1,214,183 downwards.
CTGCTGAAGGGCCAGAGGACAGTTTGGATTGTTGCACCACATCATCAGTGTCAAAAGTTATTGAGGCAAAGAAAGTGGGGATTTTTCTTTCCTTTGCATTGTTTTGCAAAATGGACAAAGCAAAAAAAAAATAGAATAATAACAATGCAATAAAAATGAATAAAAAATACAATAAAATTAAATATGCTTACCTGCACATAATTTCATGAGTGAGAAGAACTCTGCACATTTCTGGATTCTTGTCTTGACCCTCATAAACTATGGCCTTTGGAACAAAATGAGATGGAAATACAGTCGTCTCTTAAATACATGTTCATTTGTGTGCATGACAAATAAGTGCACTAATATAAATATTGCCTTTGCTCTTAATAAAATAAATCAGGACATGAATACACATGATGTAAGGACATATTTAATGAGAGCAAAGGCTGAATAAGAAACATAGCTGAGATCATCTCAGAAATCCTGTTATAAATTACAATAAATTATATAAACATCAATAAAAAAATATCTGACTAAATTATCAACTAAAAACTACAATATAAATAGCTATAACAATATTTGTAAAGAGTAGTAATTAAAAAATATAATAACAGAATTTGCAGTATTGATTATTATATGAAAATAATTATAAAACTGTAACTTCTTTTTTATTAATCTTGGTAAAATCCTGTAGCTCCCACAGACAGACAGAGAGACAGAGAGATTTTCATAAGGAGAGATCCAATAGAAGTGTCATCAATATGCTTATAATCTGGGGATATTTGGGGGAAAGTGTTAATGGGCAATCTGTTGTTTATTTTGAGCCGCTAACAATGATCTTTCTGTGGATAAAAAGCGGTGTCTGGCGGTACGGTTGAGTAATTTTTGAGCATTGGCTGAAACAGATGGCGTGGAGCTATCAGTTCTGCCGCTCTTCTCTCCCTCCCTCGATCCCTCCCTCCTTCTTCCATTTCTAAGGATAGACACTTTACTCCCTCGTACTGAACCGGCACCAAGTGGAAATGCAAAAGAACCACGTTATTGACTAAATATCCCAAATAATAAATCTAATCATTTTTTTTTTTAAATAAGGGGCATGACATTTTATTTTGCTATTTTTATTATCTGTTGCCTCAAATAAATTTTAATGTGATTTTCTTTTTCCTTTTTCTTTTTTATCCCCTTTTTTTCTGGCACGCTTCAGGCCAATAGAAGAAAACGACTTTGAAAAAGTGACATATCTGAACCAGGTCGCATCACTCTTCCTGCTTTTAAAAGCTGTCCCATTTGACCTGGCGTTTTTATTTCTATATAGGCTACGTATATATTTCAGTTGTTTTTTTTGTTTTGTTTTTTTAATATTCTGGGAACTCGGTGATTATCTATATTGGTTTGATTTATGTCGCTATTTGCAGCTGTGGAAACAGAAATCCATAAATTGCTTGTTCTGCGTCATTGACTCGGATCATTCACACAGGAATGTTGTCTGTGACCAGTGGTCCAGGCTTCACGGCTCTATTCACGAGGCTCTACCAAAACCCTTCTGTTTAATAACAAAACATGATGGATGCAGCCTAAATCACGGATGTGTGTTTTAATTTCCCCCACATAATAAGTTCGCCAATCTTTGCGTTGGATAAGAACTGCACTCTATGGGCTAAAAGTCTCTCAAATGTTTATGAGGGAAATAAGTGAAATACACTTCTGCAAACTTATCTAGAATAATTTTTTTTTAAAAATCTCATATTTCCTGCATTAAAGAAATATATATTTAGAGCGTCACCTCTGACTCTTTGCAAGAAAAGTCAAATCAGATCATATGGAGCAGAGGTAGTGTTTAAATTTTAATGCTGGACAAACTGAGCCTACAAAGGAGCCCAACTCTGGCGGAGTAAAATTGACTTTAGAGTCTCGCAATATGATAGGGTCAAACGTAAACAGTCAAAATGGAAGCTGTCTCTTCTTATTACGCCTGTAATTTGATTTTATTTTGTGCCACAAACTGCATATTTTACAAGCAGGTCTAGGGTAGTGTGTGTGTGCGTGCACCTCAGGGATGGCGATTTACACGGCATGTTGAGATTTTTTTCACAAATGGATGTGTGCAAGGTTGCACTATGCGTGGAAACAAGTGCAACAGCAGCTTACCTGCTTCGTCATAGAATCGATTAACCGTATGTAAAGATCCTGTTCTGTTCTGACGCCTGGGGAGAGAGAGAAAAAGAGGACGACTTGTGAATTTTGAAGAAGTGATGAGGATACATTTAAAAAGAAAACCTACCGGAAAAGTTTCAGAAAAATATAAAGACTTCAGAAAGTGACAAAAAAATTATTAAAAGATTAAAGTCTTCTCTATAATCATAATAATAATAATAAAAATTATTTTTATTATTACTATTATTATTGTTTTTACGCACAAACTATTTTTGTTATGTTTTCACGTGTTTGCAGAATATTATTTATAGTTTCACTCACCGTTGCTGTACAATAACTGTAGTTTGTAATGTATCCCATTGTTAGTTTTTTCACTGGTTGGTTCCTGCAGAAAACAACAGTTTGTGAAAATCAGCATCAATAAAAACGAGTGTCCATTACTACATCTCTGTGTCCTGCTGTAATATATCACATGTGCAGTTTTTCTATGCAAAAGAAGAGAAACGGCTTTAGTCATTAAAACGACTCCCTGTCATCAGCGGATTGAGTTTTAAAAAAAATCAATATTACACGTGACTTCCCCTTAGTAACCCTTTGCCATTTCAGAGAACATAATTTCGATACATGTGCTGATTATGTGCAGGGTTGCATTTATTTCAAAAATGCAGCGCTTACTTTTTCTTTCTCCACAAAGTCCACAAAAGCTGTCCTTTCGATCTCCACGGGCTGACCCTGTCTGTCATACAGCGCCAGGACGAAATGGAAAAAATTGGATTTTCTGAGGTTGGAAGGGGGCTGCTTTTCATAATGTGCCCGTGCCAAGCCGACACCGCTGCGGGGAGAAAACAAGAGACCATCTCGGTTAAGCACCGGACACCGGGGATACTAGATGATGGAGAAGCTGATGGAAACATTGGAGATGCAGAAGCACGCTTGAGTACGGGGGAGATTTCTTGATTTGTCACAATAATGGGTAATCTGATGTAATGAAAGAAGGGAAAGCCGAAGGGGGGGCATTTATTGGGAGACCGTAATTGATACAGAGTATTCAGGGGATTGAGGGGTCGATATGATGAGGAGGGAATGCGTGAGAAAAATCAGATGCTTTTGGCATGCGTACCTTTGGGCGGCTGTGTTTGCATCCACCACCCCAGCTGTGTGCATCCAGGAGCGGACCGAGTTCAGTCCACCCAGCGGTTCCTCCTTCATCGTCGTCCCACCCCGCGGTATAGTTTCCTGAATCCCAAACATTTAGGACAATTTGCGTGAAAAAGAGCCTCCTGCGAAATTAGGGAAATAAACGTCCAAGCGCGTTATCCTTCAGGGTTTGTTTTTTTTCACGGGATAAGTAGAGAGAGCCGACTCAGACTTGCGAGGGAAAACCCGGTCCACAGGTCTTGCTTCCCTCTTCAGTCCGTCCGATGTGAACAATTCTCAAAGTGCTGTACTTAGTTAGAGCGGTATCCACAGACTGGAAAAGTGAATTGTTCAATAGACAAGATTTTTTGTGTTGCTATTGTTCCTCTGTTTTTTTTTTTCTTTTTTTCTTCTTCTTCTTCTTCCTCTTCTTCTTCTTCTTCTTTTTTAGTGCTATTCACAGAAAAATCGATGGCAGTTGTTTGTGTTTGTGGGTGATGCTGCTCTCAAAGTGCCCACATCCCTGAAGCACCGCATCCAAAACCTTCAGGACTTCTTGCTGAATAAAAAACCCACTCCTGAAAAAGGTGCTGCTGCTTCTCCACAAGACAAACACAGGCAAAGGCTGATCACCAGTGGAGGTGTTCCTTGTACACAGGAGAGGTGGATAAGGGGCCCTTTCGCGTCGTGCAGGATGGATGGGAACATGCAAAACTAAGCCCTCTTTCCCCGAGGACTGAAATCTTTCCCGGGAGCCAAAACTCTAAACCCACGGGAGAGGCGCTGTCAGAATATGACGCTGAAGGGGCGTGGTTTTGACCATATATGGAGCTCTGACGGTTCCTGTCAGGCAGCGGCGCTCCACTGTACGGGTACAGCCCAATAGTGCAGCAGCCTGAGAACACTCATTCGCTCCACTTTTCCTCTTGCTTAGGCCCTATATGTGGTGAGTTTGATTTTTTTTTTTTAATGATATGGAAAATTCAACCGGGTGTAACCATCACACATTACGAGGAGAAAAATAATAAAAGAAAATACATAATAATAACTCGAGATCAGGGTTCATTGCTTATTATTTTTAGCTGGCCTAATGATCACAGTTTCCGTGATTAGTTTTATTGTACTGGATTAAAATTAATAGATTTTGATATATTTATTCGTTTAGATTTGATAGAATTATTGCAAATTGACTTGATGGGATTTGTTCACTGATGTATCGAAAGCATCTCAAAACCTATGAGAATACAGGCCATGAATTATATTTCAGTAATGGCAACTCTTGTTTCTGAAAATTGAGATTTTTCTTCCCCCATTTTGTACACTTTATCCATGTTCGCTGCCGGTTATTTAATTGTAATTAATATCTAATTATTATAACGCTGCTTTCAGAGAATCACACGATTGTAAATCTATTAATTGACATTAATTTTTCATTGAGAAATTTTAACAGCTAATAACTGACTTTCAATTGTTTTGCAGTGCATGGCAGAGAGGATGTTTTTAACTTACTGCGCAAAAGAACAAAGTTTAAAAATCAGACACGAGCAAGGCTTTCATATTGAGATAAATCAGTCTTTTCTATTTACTGAAGATGAAGTCAGATCCCTTGACTCTCTTTTTGTGGAGTAAAAGAAATAGTAATAAAAAATCACGATGTCTCACAACATTAAACAAACTTCAGGAAATCCGTGTTCTGTGTCTTCCTTATTTCATGCACGTCCCGTAAAATCGGTAATAATCAGAAACATCTTAATCATTTTTAAAGAGCCAACTGCCTTCATGTCCGACTCTGTCCGAGAGGGACAAGCAAGCAATCCGGTTCATTAGTGGTGAAAAGGGGGAGAGGATGGAGGGCGAGAGGGGAGGGGTGCGAGGAAGAGAGATGTGTGCTATATCCTGAGCAATCTATCTAGCTGGTGCTGAGGGTTAATAGCTGCTGCCAAAGATAAGTGAATTATAAGCTGTTGCTTTCACCTCTACAAAATCTATTGCCAAATTGCTCAAACACAAAATGAAGGTGTACTTTCTTTTTTTGGTTATTCACTCCTAATTTATTATTCTTTTTAAGAAATGCAAGTTTTGGTTTGAAAAATGAAACAAAAATATCACGGATTTTCCCCAACAAGAGTCTTTATTAATTCTATTTTTTTCTCTTAGACGCATGTTAATATTTTTGCCTGTTCCACAGAGATTGCAAATATCTTTTTTGCACAGAACTCAGTGTCCCTTTTTTGCACAGTTTCAAGTCGCTTATTAGAACTTAACCCCTGATTACACGCACCAAGGCGATTTAAATCTGATTATCAAATTAGGAGACTTTGAGACAAATCCTCTTAGATCTGATACTGTTGACTGGAGAGGGAAAATGGATCTCCACACCCGTCACGTAGGTAACGATGCTGTCCTGAAAGGGAGTTTTAAACCGTATTTGACAACAAATGCAGCTGTCCCGCTATTTCAGAAGATATTAAAGGAAAATGAATGCAAATCTGTGTGCAGGAGCCATCTGGACGTGGAGAGAGGGAGTCAGCTGCTCCACACACTGAGGCGCGGAGCCTGAATCCGTCTCAGCTCATTCTGTGGGATCATCTGCGTGGAGGGCTTACACCGTGGAAAATGCGCTCTCCATCATTAGGTGAAATGTTAGCATCAAAATAAAAGAAGTGTTGATCCCCGTTTGTTTTAATGGTTGCATGCTTGCAAACTTTGCACAGCCGTGGATATTAAAGGATCTTTAACATTTTCTAACATTTCTCACCACCCCCCTTTCCCTCCCCAAATAAATATCCTGCTTCTTAACAGCATGCAAGAGGTAAGTGATGGGTGACAAGAGGGGGAAACAAGTGCAAACTATTTCTGATCTCTTGCATCTTCGCTTTGAGCCAGGCTGAATGCTCGTTTAAATGACCGGCTGATGACATGGGGGGGCCTGTTATCTCACTCCTCTATTCAGTGACCACAATGAGTGAACCCCCAAAGATTTGAGCCTGAGCACTGATATCAAACCAAACTCCTTGGGACGCGTGGTTTCCAATAAAAATGTACAGGGGGTGACTTGGAAGACCTCCCGTCTCGACGGGACGAGCCTCCTCCGTATTGAGGGTGACGTCTTCTTTTTTGTGTGAATTTACGGGGCGAGGCCCTCATGATCTCCTTAAATTTGCATGTAAATGGCGACATCAGCCTATACGCGTGCCAGGGGCCAGCGGGCCTCCCAGATGTCAAGGCAAAGTCAATCAGCCGGCCGCTGCCCAGCTGTCCATCGATGCACTTTATTGGGACAACACTTTCATTATGCTCACCTGCATTGTTTCCTAATGGATTGATTGGCAAAAGGAGGGGGGAAGGAAATCTTATTAGCACCCAACGAGGAAGCTCGCTCACGGCTTTATCACAGAGGTTGTCTTAAAGTGATCTTTTCTCTTTTTTTTTCGATTAAATATTAATCAAATCCGCCTACAGTTACGCATCAGTCCAGATTCCATATGGAACAAATAGGCAATCAGCTAACTTATTGTTTACAGCAACACAAGAAATCTTTTTAGACTTACAGTTTCGCTTAAAATGCATGTATTAATTAATACATTCATTTACTTATTTATTTACACATGAGCTGTAAATTACCGTGAGAAAAAAACTAAAAAGAGATAAAGAGTTATGTACAGCTTTCTTTCATTTTTATTTGGCACACCATATTTTTTATTTGATTTTTCCATCTTAAGTGGCAAAACAATTAAAGACTTACAGCTGATTTTTTTTTCTCCATAAATGCATTTAGAAAAATTTGCAATTTGCCCAATTTGCAAATTTCCAGGACGCTTTAATGCAGGCCTGATAAATGCACACCCGCAATTCGATTTGGCATATTCAAATATCATATTAAAATACAGTTTGCGCGTTATTTTTAATTATAGCGGTAAAACACAAATGGGCAGGAGTGATGAGATCAATCATGCGGGGCTATCCGTGTCAGGTTGTTATGGCTGATAGACGGACAGCGCCCCTCGTTGGTTACACTTGAGATCATTGTGTCGATATGAGGCAGCTGTGTTCTTAGTGACAAGATGGCTAAATCTCAACGTAGATTTATCTATCAGATCGCTCTCCCGCAGCACCTCCAAAAAAGTAAAGAAAAAAAAGTTTGCAAGCAGGACAAAAAAACCTAATAGATCAGCTTTACATACATATATATATGTATATACATATATATATATATATATATATATATATATATATATATATATATATATATATATGCGCAGATTTTTATGTAAATTAAAGTGTATAATTTGCTGACCCCTAAAGATAAAAATGGGCTATTATTATAATTATTATTATCATCATTATTACTATTATCATTATTATTATGCCAATTATTGATGATAAGAAATCGCCTTGTGTATCTTTTCGAGGAGTTTGGTTTTTTGTGTGTTTGATTATACTATTTGATTTCTTTCTTTCTTTCTTTTTTTCAAAGAAGAAAAACAGGCACATTTTCTGACTCAGTGCTGGTGTGACCTCACATTTCGTCACCAACTTCTGTCAGAGTGCTCATGTTAATTGTGTGCAGTGGTGAGTTCTATCAAGGGCATTGCCCGTGCGCACAATTTGCATTTCCATTCTGCTGTGGAAATGATGAGAGAGTTTCTGCGCGGTTTAGAGCCTCGCGGCGCAGTCTGTGGGCGAATTACATTTAAAGAAGGCGAGAGAAATTAAATAAGAAACCGAGACCACTTCAGGGCTATTAACATCTAAAATATCCCCTGGAAATTTAGACCAAAATACACATGACCAAATACCCAGGGTACCTTCGCTCTCATGCAGCCCCGTCTCGATTGTGTCCATCACTGTTTTGTGGGCCTATCTAAAATTCCTTATTTAAAAAAGTCATCACGCCGCCTCACATTTCTCGGTGGCGTTGATGGAAGTGAAGCAAATTTGATTATTCAGCCTTAAATCGGAACATATTCACTCATAATACAGGCGCCCCTGCTGCCAAACAGACTGTGACACTCAGAAAAATAGGAGAAAAAAAACTGACTTTGAAAGTCGTTTAAAAATCTCATCAGTAAGTATGTTATGGGCACATGTTGCGTCCGGCCTCCAAAACGGGAAGCATCAGCTTTAACCTTGTAGGTTTTTTTTTTTTTTTTTTTTTCTAAGAGCATCTGTGCATGGACAAACAAGCAGCATTTGCCTCAGTACTCAGGAGGATTTAATTTGCCTGCTGACCCCTGTGATGGAGGTGTTTCCAACTTCCACTCATACTTCCCCACCTGCAAGACTCCCAACAATTCTCAAGTTGCTCCCATCAAAATGTATATTTTCAACATGTTGCATCAGTGCCTCTAATTCTCCACTACAGGGATTATCATCCTTTGATGGTGAGGGGAAGCAACGCGGTACAATCCATCACCTCTCTGCATCTGATTTTGATTTTAGCCAGAGATCCTTATTAATATTGAACTGTGCTACTATTAACAGAAATGTTAATTATGATGTCAAGACAGAGGGAGTCAAGGTGAAAGCTGCACAGCAATAGCTAAAAATAATCCATGCCAGCTAGAGTACAGTATGATCCTGCAAAGGAGTGTTACTGGCAAGGGACCTTTTTGCTGCAACAAAGAGGTGGAAAAGAGGAAGTAAATGAATTAGAGTACAAGCCAGATTTAGTCTTTGTTTCATCCACACTTGTCCTGTCCCTATTTTCCAACCTCTCCCTTTTCCTTGCTGTTGCAAGTGCTGCAAATTGTATAATGCTGCTCTTTGTTCTACCGAGTCAAGCCACATGAATAGCCGTCCTGAGCACACACAAAAACACACTGACAAACTGATCATCTTAAAAAAGCAACGCCCTGGTGCTCACTTGGCCTACTTTCCACGGCAGCACTGGGACGTGGGAAGAGGAATAGAATTCAGGGGAGGATGTTCTTGCACTCTGGGAAACATTCAGTATAGTAAGTGTGATGCACATAAACATAGCCCTTGCATTGTCAACCTTAGACCGCATTTGCCCCAGATAACTAGTCCCCATGTGCTAGACTATTCTCTTTGACTTTGCAATTGAAATCCTGAGAAGATTATGCCAAAGCTAAAAGAGGCAAACTCCAGGGTGGGATTTCAATTGTCAATTCCTGTTGGATTTTATAGCATTATGACATATAGTACACCATCTGTTATGCTTCCTGTGAGTATAGGTCTACATCTGCACAAGTGGAGTCTATCGATGGGAACATCAGTAGAACTAAAACCTGGTGGGGACTGGACAGCAATATTCAATCAAAAAAAATAATAAATTCCTTCTTTTTTAAAACACAGATGTATGGTTAAGCATAGAGGTCTCTAGGTGAGGAAAAACGGAGTATATTAAAAAGGTGCAGCAAAGTAACCACTCCTTAACTTTAGCTAAACAGACTTCCTGAAACGCTAGTTAATCCGGGGCTTCTATGTACACCGCCTAACCAAATGTCGACATCTGTGAGGGTGTACATAAAGAAAAGCTCCTCTGAGAAACAGGGATAATAATCTTAGTTCCCCTCACCTTCAGCTTGCCCATAGGGGTTTAAAAAGGAAGATGAAGAAATCCTATGTAAACATGCCAAGTCAAATTTTCACTTGAAATGTGACATAAAGGCAAAGGGCAACCTCTGCACATCATTAATGTGGTTCTACACATGAGTGTTCAGTGCCCCTGGATGTAAACAACTGCTGTATTCAGTGCATGGTTAGAAGACTGACTCACGGTGCACACCTTCGTATGTATTTGAGCATCTTTTTTATCCACGACTGTAGGTTTAGTGCACGCAGGTGATGAGCCCAAAGAAGTCAACACAGAGCTTGTACACAATCAGAATCTCTGTACTCAATAGCTCCATGAAAGTGAGTTTTGCTCTCTTGAGAAACATACAAAGTTTGAGCATCTGTTCCATCATGTAGCCTTTGTTGAGAAATTAAATATTGAACTGATCTAGTGTACCATGAATGTTTCACTCACATAGTGATTAGACAAACTGGAGAGGCAAGACATCACAGCACTTTACTCTCGACTTAGATATATTCTATTTGTTGGTGTTGCCTTTAAGAGTTTTATACACCAGATTGTATTGTTGCTACAGAGTGTTTTTTTATGTTATATCAATTATGCTTAACATGCACGAGAAGCAGATTTATATGCATGTCAAATATGTTCATGAAAACAATCAACAGTATGAAAATGATGGTCCAGCTGATGTGGTGCAAATAAATATAATTGGAAAAAAAATAACTACAGTCAAGGTTTGGTTTTCTGATTAAATTATAAACTCTGCGACATATGTTTTTACACTTTTGTGTTATAACGCTGACTTAAATTGTTTTCATGTTGCATCTCAGAATGAAAGGCATCTCTCTTTTTTTTTGCTTCCCCATCCTTTCCTCCCAATCAACAATTGTCCCAAGGGAGAGCCGCTAATGATGTTTTTTGACATAACGTTGTGGAGGAAAATAAGCAGAGCGAGGTAACATGCAAGTAGGAGAAGGAAACGGTATCATCACAGAGATCATAAAATGGTGTCGTGAGTAGTCTTTTGTCCTGGACCATAGGAGAGTTCTGTTGCTAAAGGGAAGGACAAAAGCAGAAGGCGCCACGGGTATAAGGTTCCCCTGAGCAACAATACTGAAAGTTTCAACTTGCAGCACATGGGTGTAACTTTAACTGGAATACTGTGGATCAAAGACTCACAAACAAAGTGGGTGGAAATGCTGGAGGAGTGTCTGTGCTCAAGTGAAGGACAGGTTCACTAGAGAGAACGCAGGAGCGACAATTTATTAAACATAGACCAGGCAATCAAAGCTAATTACTGAGACTGTGTGCTTCTGAACTCAGGGGGCAGCAAGATTCAGCCGACAAAACTGGCGTGTATTGTCATTTGGAAAAGTGAAATTACCTCCACAAAAAAAGCGGCGCCAGAACAAGCTTATTAGATATAAAACAAAGGTAAAAATTTAATTAAATTTTTAACTGGGAGTTCACATTTGTCACATTAAATAGAGAAAGCCTGCGCAGATCTCACATACTCATTCCACACTCATGTCTTTGCTTGTCATCTTTCAGAGTGGGAGAATTATTCAGTTCTGCTTCTTTAAATAAGAAACACAGCCTTGAAATTTGTGGGGCTTAAGGCAATTCATCAGGTTAGATCAGTACAATGTGGATGTGTAACCTTTACACTGCAATAGAACCTGCACATACAAGTGTTATGAAAGGTCCCCGTGGCGCTCTGCTCTTCTGACATGGATTTGAAGACTTGCCACTTTATTAGCTGCTAAGCCCCCACTACTTGTTCTATATAGTGGAGGCCTACGTTATGAGCTGGGATCTCATTGTCTAGCGTTATTAGAGGAAGAGTCTGCAGCACTCTCTTGTCCCCCCTGAGAGAATAAGGCTGACTGTTTGAAGGGAAGCTACAAGTGCAATTTAACCCATCTTATTTACAATATGATCTGTTACAAGGACATCATCACTGCAAGGATTCACATCTAATACATCCCTACAATGTAATTCTTTTCTGTTTTCATTGATTCAAGAGGGCGCGCTCTGTTTGATGTTCAGTTGAGCCTTTAAAAAACAACCTGTATCTGTCAAGTTACAGCAGTCTTGGAGTTCAGGTGAAAACTTTAATGATCTACACCAGCCCAGTTCAACATTTTTAAAAATATATATATATATTTATTTCATAAAAGCATTAGTTGTTGAAATTAAAACAATTGCTTTGGGCTTAAGGTCAAAACAGTTAATTAATGCACATGAGTGGGTATGAGGTTCTTTATGGTACTAACAGTATCAGCTTAGGGAAAACACACTGTTTGTGATCATGACTTGTGTCAGCAGCACGCACGGTTATCCTCCGAAATGGAAATAAGCTACCGGCACTGAATAATAAGTGCCATAGTGCCATCTAGTGCACAAATTTGCACACTGAGGAATGAAAGCATGCATAAAACAGATTGTCTAGGAAATCCTGCAGCTCACATATGAAGGCAAAAGAGCAGAAAGTAATAAAGAAATAAAGAAAGTGAAGGGCAGTTTGCACAGATGATTTGCGTGAATCCACGTGAGGTTTTACGTTAAATGACTACATTTCAAAAAATTTCACTCATGTGGGGAAAAGAACAAGGAGACAAAGGTTTGCTTTCCAAGCCAGGTCTTTGACAGCCCTCAGTTGTGGAGAGCTGCGAGGATAATCTCCTCCAGACAATGAGGCAACGTTGAAGGCTGTGCATGCAAATTACACTCTGCCATCTAAATTACAAAGACGTACACAGACCTCAAGTCATCAGACCTCGTATTTCCCTCATTTGGCCTGCTGGTTGTGAGGTTGCCAGAAGATGCTATAGAAAAAACAGAACTGAAATAATAATATCAAAAAAAAAGAAAAGGGGAAAAAAAAGACACGCACACACACATATATGAGCCAAAACAAGAGTCTTGAATAATTGATTGTGTTTGTCTTTGCTGTTTGTGTGTGTGTGTGTGAGTAAAGACTGAGAGTCTGGACAGAGCTTATGCCCTTGAGCAGAGCAGACACATCCACTGGCCAATGGTTTGTGTTAAAAACTGTCTGATGGACCAAATGTGGGGGGAGGGTTATGTTTGTGTGTGTTGAGCATAAATGAAAGTGTATGGGTATTTGCTTTCATGCCTCTGTGTGTACATTCAAACCAAAATAGATGAGGACAGCGGTTGCTTCTGATTATGTCAAAAGAAACTTAGCTCACATTAAAATCTCAATTGCTTTTGTGTCCAGCTGCACAAGACTTCAGTGAAGTGAAGACTTCCAGGATAACAAGCGCTTGTTGTTAAACGGTCCAGGAATAGGTGTGTTGTAAGATGTTAAAAAGTCAATACACCTTCATTTTGTCTGTGCTGGTAATGAGCTATATTTTCTGGGGAAAATGGCTGCTTCTCCGGAGGCACCATGTCTACTGAATGTGGCCCTGATCCTGGATAAAACAGAAGGCTCACCAATCAATCTCTCCAGGTTGCCCACAGCCAGAGAAAGCAGCTGCACCACATGTTTGCCTTGCGCGATAGCGACAAGTTAACATACGGGCAGCACAGTAACCATCCACAAGCAGCCTCTAGCTGTCTTATAATGAATTCCCACAGGGATGGGGAACTATCAGAGTCAGTGGTGTTACTGGAGGCTCGGAATAAAGTCAACACCTCTCCTTATACCTGATGAAGCTACGGCGCACACACACAGTCACAGCCAAAACATTGGACTTGTGTGGAAAAAAAGGAAAAGTGAAAAATCAAATATACACAACAATTAAGCTGTGCAGTTTATTAAATTGCAAATTAGGCCTCATTCAAACATTTTACTCTCACACACTGAGGCTAAATAGAAACCATTTCTTTTGTTTTTATTTATGTATTAAAGTCCTGGCAGCGACTTTCTTGCTGTAATTTGCAGCATGTTGTGAATTCAAGTGCAAGCAAAAATCAAGGAAGTGTAAAAAAACACTCTTTTAATAAATTTTTGTGATAAAAAAACAGTATTTAGTACAGTATTTTCTTCTCTGATTTGGCCATTAGTGTAGTATCTCAGCTATCACCTATTCACACCCTTCCATTCACCCAGAAGTTGACACCAGCAAAGTACAAGAACATTTGGTGCAGAGAAAAGACAAGGGTGTTTTTTATGGATTTGAGTTTTTAAAATAATTACTCAACTCTGGTGATCATGTGAAGCGAACCTCCTCATAACCAATGCAGTTCCATTCAGGAATCTGTTTTGGTCAACAGCAAAGAAAAAAACTAAAAAAATCTAAACAATGGAGAATAGAAACAAATGGTATATTTAACCATTATGTTTCCAAGAGGTAAAATTATTACATTTTCAAGGCTCCAGCTTTTAGGATGTTGTCAC